>JAHSPW020000013.1:4497500-5232500 GCA_019985065.2 Arctostaphylos glauca | reverse complement strand
AGAACAAACTGTGGGTAGCAATGATGATAACTTCATTTGTGATGAGGAAGAGGAATCAATGGATGAGGAAAAAGAAGAAGAGATAATTTTTAGTGATTCCGAAACAGATCATGATTATTAGCGCCAATGTAGTTCCTTTATTGTATATGAACAACTATGGATATGTCAGTTGCTTTAAATAGTAGTCTAGTTTTTGCTTTATGATTGTTGACTATATAATTGCTTAAGAATGTGAAATTGTGGTGTTCTCTATTCATGTTTACAATTCATTGTTCTTATTTGTTTCAATACTTGTAATTAATAATTTATATGAACAGTTTAACATACTTATCCATGGCTTCCTGACAAAAAGTTGCATCATCGGTTATGAGATCTGCTACACCTTTGCCATCACAGTTGTGCCCAACTGAGACTCCTTCACAATCCCCAACTCAAGATGTTCCGCTACGTACTTCTAACACTTTGGAGTCTTTGGCGCAGTCAAATGGTACAAGTAATTAAATTGTTTGTTGCATGCTTTGTTTAGGTCATGCATGTCATTTGATTCTGCAATCAAGTTTGATGTTGTTTGGGTATTGCAGGAGTTACATGTCCATTAATACCATCTAAGCGCGTGCAAGGTAAAGCAGTTGGGAAGGGAGTAGATAGACTTATTGCTCAAAATGGTGGAGTAAAACTTTATGTTCCAGTGCTAGATGAGTGGGAATCTTTGTGTGGTATCAATGCCCCTAAGGCAACAAATTTGTTGGGTGTGTATATTAGCAGGATGTCTCCAATTAAGGACACACCAACATGGTGGAATATTGACGACGCTACTCAATCTGCTATTATACAAGCTGTTCTAGTAATCCTTCATTCTTTTATTTCTTTCTATACGTGCTATCAATCATATAGATTTATTGATATGTTTTGCTTTCGTGTAATTTGCTTATAGGACATGTTCAAAATATCGAATGATCATAATGGCAATCCATTGGCTAAAAAAGTTGTCCATATGAAGTGCTACGACATTCATATAAACTGGAGGTATAGAATGAAATGTCATTACAATGATCTTGTGAAACGAAAGGTCGACCCATATAGTGAACAATATGATCACTTGACTCCAGAGGATTGGCGACACTTAATTAATGAAGTATGGTCAAGTGACAAACACAAGATAACCCTTTTGTATAGATTGATCTTCAGATCTTTTAATCTCCAATGTCAAGTACCTATTATTATTTCTTTTTTTGTTTCCTTTCTTTTCTAGAAACGGTCGAAGGCTGGAATGATAAATAGGGGAAAACTAGAGCATAGTCGTTGTTCGGGATCTCGATCATTTGTTGCGGCGATGACTATACCGATGATTTTATTTTACTCAAACATATGATGATGACTTTATCGGTTGTATTTTTTTTATTTTGTAATATGAACACATAGTTAATGATCATTAAACTTCACAGGTGGAGAATGATGGGTGCCAAGAGCTTGATTTCCCAGAATTCTATGAGAAAACTCATACCAAGAAGAACAAAGAGTGGATTTCTCCAATTTGTGCTAAAAATCATGCTTGTATCTCTACATTTTAGGATACTCATGACATTTAATGAATAATTTTGCCACTGTTTAATTTTTTGTTCTTTATAAAATGACAGGCAAATATGTTGAGTATGCGAGAAGCATCTTCTCAGTCTGGTGTGGTGTTGACGCCAGAGGCAATTTCTAGGGAGGTTCTCGGAAAGCGAAAAAGGTACATACTTGGAACGGAATGGGCCCCAAGCCCTCCTCATCTTCTTCTACATCTAATGTTTCTTCAAGAGCTCATGATGAGGAACTGTTAGCAATTAGAACTGAAATGGAAAAGATGCAAATGGAACGCAAAGAGGAGAGGAGGGAACGCGAAGAGGAGAGGAGGGATCGCGAAGAAGAGAAGAGGCTGCATGAGCTGGGGCAGAAGAAAATATCAGATCTTGAAAGCATGGTCAATATTCTCATCCAAGAAAAGTCAAACACCCATAGTTTGTCAACACATCGCATTGTGCGCTCATTGTATACTGGTGGTAGGCCATCTCATTGGTAAGTATATATACCTGTTTCAGTACTAAAAGTTGCAGTTCCAGCATCTAAGTAGTGCAATTTCAGGTGGTTTCTGGTGGTAGCTCATTTAAGCACTTACTTTTTAACAGTTCTAGTGCAGTTTTTAACAGTTTCAACACTTAATAGCGCAGTTTTTAACAGTTTCAACACTTAACAACACTTATAGTTCAGTTTTTAACAGTTTCAGTGTAGTTTTTTTACAGTTTCAGCACTTAACAGAACTTACAGTGCAGTTTCATCACTTACCAGTGCAGCTTTTAACAGTTTCAGTGCAGTTTTTAACACGCCATTTAGGCCATGTTTGGTAACCATTTCGTTTTCTGTTTTCTGTTTTTATTTTCTGAATTTTCTGGTTTTTGAAAAAAAAAACACGTTTGGTTGATTTTTTACTTCCAAAAAACTGAAAACAGTTTTCATTATTTTCAAAAAAAATGAAAGTATGAAAAGTAAGCTTTCATTTATTTCAAAAACAGTTTTTATTATTTTCAAAAATCAAATGTATATATATGTATATATATATATATATACACTAGACGTATATATAATTATATATTTGCGTATTATACATGTATTTATATATACACATATATTTATTATATGTATAATATATATATTTATATAATATGTATAATATATATACTTATAAGTACATACTTATATGCATATACATATGTATTATAATATTTATGTATATATATATAATGTATATGTATAATTATATGCATATGCATATATACATGTATAATGTATTTAATGTATATGTATATACATATATAATGCATATGTATATACATGTATATGTATAATGTATATATATGTATATACATATACATATGTATTATATATTATACATACTTATAATAGTATGTATATATATGTATACACATAGATATATTATAATTCATATATATGGATATATATATATATACACACACACTTATATATATATATATATAATATTTATATATAATATTATCTATATAATACTAATAATATAAACACATATAATATTTATAATATATGCACACACACACACACACACTTTGATATATAAGCATATACATGTATATACTTATACATACATATACATATATATATAAAAGTATAAGTATATTATATATATACTTATATATACATATATATGTACTTATATACATGTGTATATATACCTATATATATATACATATAGATACTTATATATATTATAAGTATATTATATATACACACACACTTATATATGTACTTATATACATGTATATAAGTATATGTCGAAGTAATATATATATATATGCACACTTTTATAATGTCAAAGTAATATATATATATATATATATATACACACACACACTTTTATATGTCAAATATGTGTGTGTGTTTGTGTATATACTTTGATATATACATGTATATATGTATATAAGTCTTAATACACACACACTATAGAGTCTATATATATAACAAACTAAAAACAGGTTAACACAAACAAGTTTTTTATTTTCATTTTTTTAAAAATAAAAACAAAAATTAGGAAACAAAAATAGAAAACACAAAACAGAAAACAGGAAGTCTTACCAAACAAGCCCTTAACAGTTCAGTTTCAGCACTTACAGTGCAGTTTCTGTGCAGTTTTAGCACTTACCAGTGCAGTTTTTAACAGTTTTCAGCACTAAAAAGTGTATTTCCAAGATAAAAACTCAATTTTCTGCACCTAGAAAGTCAAATTCCAGCACACAACAAATGATTCCTGCACTTTAAACTCAATTTGTGACCCTAAAACACATACAAACATGGATTCCAAGTTTGATTACCATGAAACTAGGTAAAAGATATATGAATCTTACCAAATTAGGCTTGTCATAATATGTTGTGCTCAAATGTGGCCAGCGAATGTGGGTACCACTTCTAGCAAAATTTGAATTTGTTAGATAAGAATTGCATGAATATTATTTGTCATGTGATATGCACTAAGTACTGGTCAAGTTTATTTCGTATTTAAGTCCAATAACTTTGAAGACACTTAAAGAGATGTCTATTGTTCCTCAAATTAAATTGCATTGCCTACTAAACAAAAAAATGTAGCATCCATTCTTGATCATTAATCTACATTTGCATATTTGTGTGGGATGTACATGGGTGCAGATAGAGTGTTTCCTCATGGCATGTGTTTGTAGATGCGTGGGTAGTAGGTGATAGAATGCAAATACTTAAAATAAAATGATGAATGCATGTTAAATGTCCAAATTGATGTGTAAACAAGCGATGACACCTCATTGTGCTAAAACAGTCCACGGTCTACTACCGTAACAAACACAGGAAGCTGTCAGACATATGTAGGCAGTATAAAACTCTAAGCTTTGCATAATTCTTCTTTGACTCACTAGTGTTTTTCATGTGTCTTTGTAGAGTTGATTTCTTTTTCATTCGTGTTTCCTGTTACTTTTTGCAGACTTGTGTGCTCAAGTACTAGTGTTTTTTTATCACTAGCCTAATATTTGTCCCTTACTTTGTTATCAACAGAGTGGTGTTCTCGAGGCAACTCTTGCAATAGATGCTTTGATAGGAACAAAGGTAAGAATTTTGGCCACATTCTTGCATTACACTAGTTTGAGGTGTACATACACGCAGCCATAATGGCAGGCCTATGCATGGTGCTGCTTTATCTTTGTTGCTATTATGTGTTGAGCTGGGCACCACGATCATATTAAGAGTTATTTTTTGGCATGAATATCAAACGTTAGACACGGGCTAAAAGTATGAAACAATTCAATTTTGTTTGTTTTTTTCATTTATATTGAAGGTATTACTTGCCAAAACGTGAAAAAATATGAATTGTGTGCATGGTTGGAGGGTGCTTAATGGTAACGTTCTGTTGGAACCGGGTATAGAATAAACATTCATTTTTCTGTTGAAGTGAGGAGTTGCTTTTTACTACTGAAATAATTGTGTCTTTCTTTATGAACAAATATGCAGGAGTCTTACCTTATGGTAAGGTATTGAGATTATTTTTTCTCATTCTGCTCTATCAAGGGCTGCATATTCAATTAGATTTGATGAGCTCATATCTCTTTTCATCACAACATCCCATGTCATTAATTTAGGCTAGGCTTTCCTTTCTCTAGCCAAGCATTTCACTTAATAGTTAAATTCGCTATTGTTTTTCATTGCATCTACTAGCCTTTGTTTCATGTGAATTAACCACCTTAGCCTATTTTCTTGCAACTTATCTGTGATGCTAGCCCTAGCTATTTAAGTATATTTTGATTTCTAATCCTGCCTCTCCTAGTCTCATCACACATTCACTTTATAATTCTTATTTTGTGAGATCCCAATACGAAATCCGAACAATGAAGGGTAATATTGAGATTATTAGTTTTTGGAATTAATTTGAACCTAGTTGGGGGTTTATTTAATTTATTAGGGATCAAGAATTAATCTCAAAATAACATTAGATATATGGTAAGATTTCTAGACTCGATCGTATAATGCCAGAAAAATGTGAAGCATTTTAAGGGAGTAGGGTCTATGGTAAAGCCATGGGATGAGGAACATTTGATGTTATTGCATTTTTCATAAGAGCAAGTATTTAATGCTTTCAACAAAATATTGCGAATTGCAAAAATTTAAAAGTTTTAGTGTTTTATGTTTCAGCAAATATCTATGTAGAACATTTTGTTTTTATGTTTGTGTTATAATTCCTCTGTAACTTCATTAAAACTATCTTGGCTTCTAGTGTATAATAATTTTATCTTTTCTGTGTCTTTTCAGATTATGGAGAACTTATAAGAGTTTGAAGATTACTTTTTGGCACAACTCAAGACTTTTGCTCATATTTTTTGGTAGCAAATGTTTCTTGTAGTTTGTGGATCATTTTGCATTTTGTTGGTACTTATTTTTGAGCTTGATATATGAGATGGTATGACATTAGATTTTTGAATGACTATGAAAGTTTGGATTTTGTAATTTTGTTGGAATTCGGTATTTGATTATGAATGCAACATTGTTGAACTTATAAGTGTTATCGGTTTAGAATTCGAATAAAAAATTGTAAATTAATTTAGTTACAAAAAAAGTACTAAATTGGTTTTAAAAAAAAATTTAATTGGTCATGGAGAAGTTTTAAATTGGTCACCAAAAGTCCATCTTTCCGAGACCAATTCATGTTTGGTCACGAAGACAGGTTTTTTGGGGACTAATATGTTTAGTCGATAAAAATATGTCTTTCGTGACCAAATATAAATTGGTCGCCGATAGATGATTTGTTTTGTGACTACCAGTTGGTCACTATTGAAGACCTTTGGTGAGTAATCCAGTTAGTCCCCGAAACATGTCTTTCGTGACCAAATATTTATTGGTCACGGATAGATATCTGTGACTACTTATTTAGTTTCGGAAAGTGGTCATTGGTGACAAATCAATGGTCACCGAATCGCACCTTTTGTGACCAAATCGGATTGGTGACTAAGTGAATTAGTCACCAAAGGTCTTAAATAGTGACCAACAAATAGTCACAAAAAAACATCGATCGGTGACCAATCACATATTGGTCACCAATACCTTTCTACGACCAGGGTTCTATGACTAAGTTCATGGTGGTCACCGTAGACCTTTGGTGACCAAATACAGTCTTTTGGTGACCAAATTGTTAGTCACCAAAAGTGCACTTTCTTGTATATACAACTTGGGTATTACTCGATCGCTACACAGTTCCTGATCATTAGGCACACCCAAAAAATCTTAATCCCTGCATATACAATTAGTACAGTAAAATCATATACATATTGAAATCCTGTGTCAATATTTATGAACTCTGACCACACTTACGCACCCTAATTCATCCCCCCTAAAAAAAAATAATAATAATTTAACACCAAAAACATACCGTGATAATATGGGTCCAACATAATAGAGTACAAAATAATAATCAGAGTACAATCAATAAACAATAACTATATATGGCCCCTCAAAATAAATAAAGGTGATGATCATCTGCTATGGTAGAAAAGCCTCTTGCACAAATAGTCATTTTATTTAATAATAAAGGTGATCATCTGATATATTTTAATAAAATATGTGTAAATGATTAGCAGGCATCAAAAGCCAGCTACATAGACGAAGAATGTTTTATTAATAGTAGAACCTAACGCATCCAAAATTGAGGACCATGACTGAGCATTTTACCACATTAATATTGACTAAAAATCTTATCTAGGTTGACACTTCTGCCAACCTAGTTAAGATCATGTACACTCATTGGAGCCTAAAAACCAAGTTTTCGAGACTTATGGATACTACTGTACGTCCAAACTCTATCAGCTCATCTCTAGTCCAAAATCTAACTCAAACAATTTACTCTATAGAACTAGCTCTACAAGTAGTGCTTCTCTTAATGTAGAAAATATCAAGTCTTTTCAATGTCATCAATTACGTGACCGATTGAAATTTAGTTTTGAAGTGTACTAGTTCTGGAAATATTTCTTCCTTTCAATTTTTTAAAAATATTGTACCTAGATCATTGAGTTGTATCTTGGATCTCTTGAATTTCTTACAAGAATATTTTACTTATCGAGTTTTTTAATGTGAACAGTTCGGCAAGAGAATTCTCTCACACATAGGCTTGTGCCGCAATTACGTGAGGGTATAGTTGACTTGAGGGAGACAGTTCTTACTACATCCAAGTCGAGAAGCCCGGATCGGGGATTGGCTGACTTGAGAAGGGTGGTCTGGTATATTGTCAATCTGAACAAGGTGGTCTAATGTATTGTTGGCCTTAGAAGGGGTTGTCTAATATATCACTAGTCTAAGAACGGTGGTGTGTAGTCTTGAATACAAGATAAGACAGAACTCGAGTAAGTCGAGATAATCCTCTAATCAGATATGGATGACAAATTCAAGGCCAATTCAACTTATATAAGGAACAAGAAGTTGAATGACACTCTAATAGTAGTAGTTAACGTCTTGGATAAGAGCTAAGTTTGACTTATCTTAGTAGTAGTCACTCAGAATGCAATTGTACTCCAATACTGATACAGATCAAAAATTAGTGGCCAATCAATTAAGATTTGATTAAGGTTCCTTGGAGACTGGATTTTGATTTCTATGATTTTATAAACCCTTGACTGCTCATTAGATAAATACAACTTTGACCTAGCTCATTCTCAAGCAACTAAGTGTCATTCTCTACAAACTGCGAATTCCTCTCACTTTGATTCAATTCGTATTTTTTTTGAGTGAGATATTGAGAGAGAAGAAGAGAAATTATAAACTGTACTTCGTTTTCACTGTTTATCTTCTTCTCCATTGCATTGTTGAAGACAATATGTTGTAGTCTTCTTCACCAATCTGTATCAGTAGGTTATTTGTGAGGTTTGTGGATTGCAAATATTGAAGGATGGAGTTTCGGGGATAAAAACTCGGAGATTTGGTTAGCTCTTCGGGAAAGCTAATGGGAAGAAAAGTTTGTAAGGATTTGTACGGCACCCAAGTCGTTCAAATTTCTAGTAGATCATGTGACTCCTAGGGAGTGGACTAGGTTGGGCACTAAACACGTTCAGACCGAACCGCTATACTTTGTCTGTGTACTATCTTTCCTTATCTCCTTATTTACTCATTGATTATTATATTGTGTTGCTTGTCATTACATCTATTTTGATTTAATCATGAATCAATTCCAAATAATTTTTATTAGAAAATCATTTTTATAAACCCAATTCAGCATTCCCCCCCCCCCCCCCCCCTTCCTTTTTGGATTGCCACATGGGTATCACATCTCATTGATTATGAATTCTCCAAAATTGATGAGTTGAACGTTTTTCAATGCATGTAAGAGATGGAGCCCTTTGTGCCTTTTTGCTCCCCATTGGGTTCAAATTATACTGCATAGTCTTATACAACATTCGACACTCATCAGTTAACTTGCCCATGGCATATTTCCCATCAGAACCTTCGATGTCCTCCACTAAATTCGAGGCATATAGCTTATAGTCTAATTTAGCTTCTGGTACTAATGCACAGGAGACCAAGCGGTCCCGAGAGACGCCACATCACACCCTAAATAACATGAAATTTGAGTTCGAGCGATGACTACCTTGATTCCCCTCACAGTTGCTTCAACCCTCACCCCCGCAATTCCTTTAGACCAAATTTCAATTATTTTATAGAATTCTTCAACAATCCCTCTCAAATACCCCTTCTAGTCCTCAAAAAGTCAGTTCAACATATGCTTTCCAAGAGTTTTGACTTTTGGGTGTATTACACTCAATTGCATCTCGCTTTCAGTTGTGATAGACTTTGCTATCACCCTGTGTTCCCAAAGTTTTTGATTTCTTTCTTTCTCTCTCTCTCTCTCTCTCTGCTCTGCCTCCTCTCTTGCTATTTGAAGTTTTTCCTCGATGACCTCGTATTAGGTTTCTAAGGTGGGGGTCCACTAGGCCACGCACCCAATTTTCGCTTGTCCCATAGTTTAGGCTTTCGGGCTATGCTCTTGATTCCAGGAATACTAATGTCACATTCCAAAAACAACCAGCACAGGGTCAGGGGTGGTGGTTCACTTGATCAAAAATAGTAAATGGTTAATTCCAGTTTGACAATGCAGATCAAACATGATCATGCCGACAATAAGGAAACAAAAAATAGTATTTAAAATAAAATAAAGGAAAAGACATTTAAAATTTGCAGACACGTGAAAGCCTGACCGATCAGACAGTAATCTTACCACAACTTTTCTTTCCTCCGACGGCAGGAGCCTCCGCTAGATCTCACCATTAAGCCTAATAGTCCTCACATCCCTTCTTAATAGAGATTCTACCATCGTACTTAACAGAAAAGAGAGATTATCCTCCCCATTAGAATCCCCAGTTGCGGGGTTGCGAATATCTACCGGTCCTGATCTAGTTCATCTACTTGATCCAAGATGCGCTTGTAGCCTACGTAGGGAATAACCAGCTAGTGCCACTCGATTGTTGCTAGCCCAAAGGAACTCCGATACTTAAGTTAGAATGTGTGGGACGAAAGCACAGTAGTAATTGTACTTATAATTGATAACGTATCTCATGCATTTCGCCTTTGATTCCCTATCTATAAGCCATCGAATTCCTTAGTTTGGTAAGCAAATAACATGGGATCTTGTCCTAATTGCACACTGTCATACGTGACAATATCTTGCAGCATAACGGGTTTCCTAAATAGGAATGATCTAAAATCTCTCACTTTCCTGTTCGAGTCTCATCTAATTCTAGAAGATTCTAACCGCTTTGTTGAATGTCTGTGTGGGCTCCCTGACCAGAAGATCCACTTGGACCACCTTTCACGGCATCGGTGCACCCAACTTTCCCGTTGCATGCGCGTGGTCATCGTTTCATCAATTTTGTCTGGCATTTCTTCGCTAGTGATTCGTTTCTTGGAGTCGCCACCCGGATTTTAGGCTTTCCTTGAGGAAACAAGCAAACACATACACTTCAGAGTTACTGATCATTCATTTACCAAAGATCACAAGGGTTAGGGAGTAAGTCACGCAAAGGAAAGGTGTTAGGCACCCACCGTGCATGATCCAGAAATTGTCCCTATTTGACGTTCAGAGAATTTTAAGCACATGTTATGTTAAATAAATCACGTCGAGTAGGGGACATTTAAAAGGGGATAAGTGCAATGATAAGTATCATGGATAATATGAAAATTATTACTAGAAAAACACAAGCGGCGAGCGTCTTAACTTGACGTTACCTACTTTGTGTGAGCGACACGTACTTGTTGAGCCTAATAAGGCATATTGACCTGAAATCAGAGTAATACAAACATTTCTATAAATTCCTACATATTCACAGAGATGATAATACAACGAGATCAATGCATTCTAAAAAGGTGAATGTCTCAATCCCGGGAGTAGCATATATCTACATTTTAAACTACTCAGGCTAAGACTAGAGCGATGACTCCTATCAAGATATAATAAATAGACAAAGGGAATTGGTAAATAGTATGGATTACTATTCTGAATCCTCCAGTGTTCCCTCAAAATTTGATGCGGTTATACGTATTGTTTGACGTTTCGTTTTGTATTTGAGTTTGATGCTAGTATTCAAGGTCAAGAATGGGGATACATAAGTATCTATTTACTTATTCAACGCCAATGTCGTCTTTTCCTACTATTCCTAACTTGAATGCTCTAAAAATATCTTCTCGAGAAGGAGTTAGTTTTTTTAAATATTTTGCTATTTTCTTTCTCTCTCCAAAATTCCTTTTCTCTTTCTTCCTCCAATCTGCCTCTCTTTTTCAAGGCTTGGGGAGTCCTATTTATAGGTCCCCAAAGTCCCAAAATCGATCAAGGACAAAATTGTACCTCCAGAACTTGGGCTGGTGTATGCAAGAATGAAGCACTTCATGCCATTCCAGGAACTGGTAGTTGCGAGAAAGCCACAACACACAACTGCGAGTCGCTTAGCATGGTGAGCATACCGTAGTCAAACTAATTTGACCAGTCACTGGACTAGCGGTCGTCGAAACTGGATTGGCAGGTGCCACACATGTCAAAGGGGCATGCGAGAAGGTGGTTTTCCAAACGTTTTTGGTAAAAAAGAAGTGAAGTTTAGAGCATTGAAGGCTAAGTTCATCAATTTCTAATACGACTTGAACCTACTTTTAAGGGTAAGTAGTATCCTTTTCATCATCAGGAACGTCCAATCACTGCTTTCGAAAATTTGTCGAGATTTAAATTGGGGTGTCAATAGTCCGATCAGCTATGAGGGATGTGACTCCCCAGCTACGCTGTGATGCCAACTATTAGGCCGAGTGTTCGGGAGAAAGAGTATCAATGGACGTTCAAATGGGTGGTCAAGGATCTCACATCGCTTGATGAATGTAAGTCCAGTACTATTTATAATACATCATGATCTTATCTTGTAAAATGCCTTTAAAAATCATGAGAGCGCCAAAACTAAATGAAATTTCATAATTAAGCGTGCTCGTCCTAGAGCAATCTAGGGATGGGTGACATCCTTGAAAGTCCATGGAGTTTGGGAGATCAAAACAGACAATATTGTACAAGATAGGAGCAGTGCGTTACAAATGGCATCAAAGCATGCACCAATCAAAATGTGGGACAAATCTTTACCCCACACATGAGGACGTGTGTTCCTAAATGGGAATGATTGTGACTGTTTAGTCAGGTTGTGGTGCCAACTATTAGGCCAAGCATCCCGAAGGAAGAGTCTCGATGGATGTTTGGATGGATGGTCAATGATCTCACATCGCTTGGTGGATGTAGGTTCAATACTATTTTGTAATAGATCATGACCTTACATACCTTGTACAAGGCCTTTAAAATCGTGAGGGCAACACAACTAAATGAAACTTCACAGTTAAGCGTATTCATCCTAGAGCAATCCAAGGATGGGTGACCTGCTAGGAAGTCCATAGGGTTTGGGCGATCAAAGCAAACAATATTGTACAACACTGGAGCGAGGCGTTACACGGGATGCCGACGACTCGTGCATCTAGTCTAGCGTCAATCAGCAATATGACGTCTTATGTGTGTTTATGGAATTATTTTTAGGCGTTGTGAACGTAATGAATTTAATTATTGAATTGTGAATTGTAGCATTGCATTGACATATTGCGACAACTAGCTTCTGATGGGAGATGTGCTAGTTATGAGATGTCTAGCTTCCATTCGAAAATGTGCTAGTAGACTACGACATTGTTTAGCCGTCGTCGGGTGATGTGCTAGTCGAAAACATAAACTTGGAATTGATATAAGAACAGTGGATTGGTTAATGTAAGTGGCTTACAATGATTGCATTGTAGATATTTCGAGAGTAATTGATGATGCATGAACTTGTCATCTTTTGTGCGACACACCTTTGTATATTCATATAATATTGGCATAAGCATTTCGACTGGGAATAGTAACTCATCCCTTTGTTTTTCGGGTACCATTCCAAAGTCTTGACATGGATTGCATGGAATGCATAAGGATGTATGTTTTTTTGAAGAAACCTCATCATATGAGTTATATAGCATCTTTCGAATTCATTTTCAGAATATGTAAATTAACTTCTCTTTTGTCAGACTTATTGTATTTGAAGTTGTTACCCAGGTGGCAACCCAAGAGGGGGGGGTGAATTGGGTTTATGAAAAATATTGGCTAATAAAACTTATGCGGAGACAAGCCAATATAAATTAAATTAGATGCTATAGCAAACAACGCAATATGAAAACAATAAATAAAAGAGTAAGGGAAAGAGTACGTAAACGATGTATAGTGGTTCGGTCTGAGCGTGTCCACTGTCTAGCCTAGTCCACTCCCTAGGAGTCACGTGATCTACTAGAAACTTGAACAACTTTGGGTGTCGTACAAACCCTTACACCATTTCCTTCCCGTTAGCTTTTCCGAAAAGCTAACCGAACCGCCGAGTTTTATCCCCAAACTCGTTTCTTCGAGGCTTATACTCACAAACCTTATAAACAACTGATTATACTCACAAACCTTATAAACAACTGACTGATAATTTGGTGAAGAAGACTACAGTTGATTGTCTTCAACAGTGTAATAAAGAAGAAGGTGAACAGTGAAATCGAACAGTACAAAGCTTCACTTCTTCTATCTCAATATCTCACTCAAAAATCAAATACAAATTTGAACAATGTGAGATGATTTCAAACTTTACAGATGGTAGCTCTTTGCTTTTTGGGAATCAGAATGGTTTGAAGAATACTCTGTATTTCGTAGCCAAAGTATATATAAAACCCTAGAGATCCAAATCAAATATTCAAGGAGCCTCAATCCAATCGTAATCGATTCAATCAATCTTCCAACCATCCATAAGTAGAAAATCGAACGTTTATAACCCATAAGAAAAGGTTGAATCAAATCAAAACCCTGCAGAAATTAAGTCAGAAGATTTTCGAACAAAACAGCGACCGGTCGACCGCACGATGGTCCCGGTCGATCACCCGGTCGGTCGACCACATGACTTGGTCGGTCGACCACCCGCTCGGTCAACCGCCTAACAGTGCCGGTCAACCGTGACCTGCATATTTTGCTTCCTGTGATCTGTATTCAATCCGGATTGTAATAAAACTTTGTAAGAACACTATTCAACATGTAATACATCAAAATATGTGATGAAAACTATTTCCAAAATGTATTACATGATAAGTGCATACTTGGTGAATTTCGTCAACCGACGACATATATGATAAGTTTCAAACTCAATCTACTTTCGTCAAATTACCATCTTCAATCTAGGCAATATCAACAACATAATCAATGAGATATTTCTTGCGATGACATATTCTGATCAAGACTATCTTTCATGAACCATTGCAATGAATCATGCTCCAAATTACATAACCACAATAAGAGTTCGGATCTTGGTATTAGATTTTCGATGACACATGTTATTCTCAATAATTCAATTCTAATTCCTATTTTATAAAATGCATCATCAAAACATAATTAAATGAATATTTAATGTGACAGCATTATTTGCAACAGAAGTGAATCACATTGCTACTTAAACTTGTTATTTTTGGGTTGCGTGGGCTAGGAATGCCCTTTTTGGAGTGTAATATTGTTGGACAAATATTTTAATTATGATCTATGGAAATACGATTTGGTCTATTGTAGAGATGTGAGGTTTTGACAATAAATATGGTTTGTTATTTTGTTCGAAATCAAGAGCGTGACACAAAATGCCATTGAACCTATTTAATTTTCCAAAAATAACTTTCATATCATAGGCTAAAACAATATCCAGTTCTTACATTATCCTATCAATTTGTAAAAACATTATAGAATTTTGTTAAACTCCCAAAGTCCATGGTACAACTCATAATTACGTCCCTAACCACGCACAAGGACCCCAAACTCATAAATGCAATATAACGTACTAAATGATGACCTGAAACTATAAACACAATATTCCAAAGTCCATATCAAAATTCTCCAAAATAAGCGTATTTGCTCGAGTGAAGTAATGGTCACTCGAACAACCCACGAGACAATAGAAGTAGCTGGTTGGTCGCTGGACAAATTGTTGGAGCGACCTTAGAAATTGCACTAGTCGCTCGAATGACCAAGGGGTCGCTCAAACGACTCTGTTGATTTCAGAATTCTGTAGAAATCGCAGATCGCATAAAAATATTTCAAAACTCCAAATCATCAATCAAGAGCACAAATAAGGCACCAATACATGTCATATATACATAATAGGGGTGAAATCTCCCTACTTCAAGTTTTGAATCAATGGATTAAGCGAATAATACAAAACCTTAGCTTTCCAAAACTTCTTGAGCTTCAATCTTCTCCTCCTAACTTTGAATCAACGATATTCAAGCCACAGATATCCACCAAGCACGATGCAATCTTGGAATGTCTTGAAAGAATTTGAAATCGGAGCAAGAATTTTAGGACTTTAGGGATGTTGTAGAGAGAAGTGAGAACAAAGGGGTAGAGAGAGAGTGAAATAAGTGAAATGAGGACTTTAGAGATATCCCCCCTTTTACAAAATCTGACTTTAAGTCTCCAAATGGTTTCCCAAATAAACTCAACACCTTTCCTAACGCGTACATATCAAAATAACGTTCCCAGGTCCAAGCCTTGCTGTTAAAAATCCTTAATCACATAAATAAATTAACCATACATACTTAACACATTCCGAATAGTTAATTTCAAATCCAAAAAAATTCAGGTCCTTACAAGCAGCAGTAGTAAATCAAAACAACAACAGCGCAAAATAGCAACAGGTAGATAATTTATGTGTTTCTAGTTTATTTTTTCTTAAACAAGTACAAGAAAAAAAAAGCACTAGAGAACGACACCAATGTTTATTGAGCACAATATTCATAAAATAGCAAACAGTTATATGCACTTTTGATAGTTTTCAAATTAATTATCACTAAAAGTTTTACAAATAGGTAGATTGTTTGACTTTTCTCTGGATTTTTTGACATTAGACAAAGATTAGGCAAACACTAAAATAATCAAGTTTTAATATTCAGTTCCAGATAATCAGAATAGGCGCCCAACAATTATAAAATACGCGTACACTCAACAACTCTAAATTTACGATTTTTGTTTTTAACAATGGTAATACTAGGTCTACCATGCGACTATGCGACCTAAGATTATAGATAATGAGATCCGGTTTCTAATTATAACAACAAACCACGATTTCATTTTGTTGCAAATTATTTAACTTTAATTTTCTAGGTTTGTTAACTTTGTGAATTTTAATTTCATGCACTTGCATTTCCATTAGAGTAGAGTGTGCCATCATCATCATCTAGTAGAATGAACTATGGCTGACTCGTGCTAAAGTACAATTGAAACAAGCCTTCAAGCAAAATGCCTTTTTTGTGATCCACTCATTTGATGTGGACTGCAACTCCTATAAAAATGAAAAGTTATAAAAAATTCTTCTAGTACTGATCAATATAAAATCTCAATTTTTGGGCCACAAAATATATTTTAGCTTTAGATCATAACGTACATGATTTCTTTATTCTTCGTTCATGTTTACTGATTGAGGTGTTGAAGACAATGCAAGTATCTCATTCGGATCATAGAAGTCAAGCAAATTACTGAAAGCACAAGTAGAGACCAAATCAGAATATTCATTCACAGTTGCCACAAAAGAATGAAACAGATAACAATTAAAATTAAGCGGATTTGACTACTCATCTACACTTGAAGTAGTATCCTAACATGGTAAGGACCAGAGAGTTTAACAAAATGACATGAACACAAATTGACCAATTTTTTAAAAGAATAAAAGAATTCTCTACTTGCTGGAAGATATGGTCCTAATTTAGAGCACTGCAAATCCTCCTTATAACCCCATTTTGACTGGTAGCAGGATCAATAATATCTCCCATTTTGATCATGGCAGAAGCAAAATCAGACTTAAATGTTGCAGGGCTGCTGCTATATTGCGACAAGTAGAGACCAAATCAGAATATTCATTCACAGTTGCCACAAAAGAATGAAACAGATAACAATTAAAATTAAGCGGATTTGACTACTCATCTACACTTGAAGTAGTATCCTAACATGGTAAGGACCAGAGAGTTTAACAAAATGACATGAACACAAATTGACCAATTTTTTAAAAGAATAAA
The DNA here is from genome assembly GCA_019985065.2 of Arctostaphylos glauca. Classification (NCBI taxonomy): domain Eukaryota; kingdom Viridiplantae; phylum Streptophyta; class Magnoliopsida; order Ericales; family Ericaceae; genus Arctostaphylos; species Arctostaphylos glauca. The sequence goes on along the minus strand of JAHSPW020000013.1, from coordinate 5,215,310 downwards.
AGAATTCTCTACTTGCTGGAAGATATGGTCCTAATTTAGAGCACTGCAAATCCTCCTTATAACCCCATTTTGACTGGTAGCAGGATCAATAATATCTCCCATTTTGATCATGGCAGAAGCAAAATCAGACTTAAATGTTGCAGGGCTGCTGCTATATTGCGAGACAATACTGTCACTGGATCCTCCACTGAAAAGCGCCTGGTCCGACTCAAGAAGACCCTTCTTTTGAATTAGATTTTTGAAGTAGTTGTTGTCGAACGAATTGGGTGTCACCAAATCAAGAGGTGCTAAATTTGAATTCGTACCAGCAGGACAACCACGCCTACGCGTGCTAGCAAAACCAGCATCAATGTTAGTCCCGTTGTTGTTTATCCGATCGCTGAATGTAAAGCATTGTGCTTGTCCTATGGTGTGTGCCCCTGCAATATTTCACATATGAATAACATACATATGAGATTAGTAATTTTTGTTTTTATCATCAGAAGGAAAAAATGATTCTTTTTGTGATTCAGTGATAATTACCTGATAAAGCGACCATGTCCTTTTCACTAAGACCCTTCCTAGCAAAGTTCGAAATAAGTTGGTTAAGGTTACTTTGGAAAAAGGGTAGGTCAGAGTTTGCTAGATCACGACTAGCAGTGGTAGAATCTTTCCTTCCAAGTTTCACCGTCCACGACGGACCACCCACCTGATTATTTAAGAAAAATTAAATAAGTTAGCATGATATATTGAATTTAGTCTTGATGTAATGACTCCATTAAATTGTGACTTTAAAGAAGAGTAGTTCAAAATTTTAAGAATTAAACTAGCTAGATTGTATTTAATTAATTACTTACAGCAAACGAGGCGTCTCTAGCAGCTACTGCAAGTACATCGGCGCAAGAAACAACACCAGGGCATATTTTCTCGACCTCGGCCTTGGCGGACTCTACGACTTCGAAACCTCTTGCAGATCCAGCATTAGGCAATGCAGACCTCTCGCTTGTTGGAGTTGCGGCCTCATCAAGTAAGACCGATGCGTCACAACCTTGAACAAAGCAATCATGGAAATGCAGCCGAATTAGGGAAGCGGCCATGCGGCGTTCTCGTGAGACGGCTTGTCTAATGGAAGTTCGAATAGTGGTGAGTGCATTTGGGCAGGTATTGTCGTAAAATGTAGAAGACAACTGTGCATTAGTAGAAGCTGTATTCAACAGCAGTAGTAAAAACAAGAGCAAGGCAGAAGCAGAAGCAATGTGGACTGAATGATAATTGGTATTCCTTAGAGAATTCATGGCTAGCTAGCTGTGTTATATATTCAAACTCTCTCTCTCTCTCTCTCTCTCTCTCTCTGTCTCTCTCTGAAATAAGGGCTTGCACTAAGATGGAAGAAACGGGAATGTGGTGAAGATGATTGAGAAAGCGTGAAGGGTTGAGTCAATTTATAGGGAAATATTAATTAAGGTTTGGCTGGGTCACTATTTTATTGCTACAATACACCGCGTAGCAGAAGTTCAAACAAACTTACAGCTGGAATAGGTTCTGTTCATATTTGGCTGCCTTCAATAGGCCTGCCTTTACGAATATTGGACATAGAAATCTGAGGTTGAAGAATATAAAAACCGAAGGTGAAAGGAAATGTCAGACATGGGTTCCAGTACTGGTTTATTTTGGATGACTTTTTGGTCTTTTTAATAATTGAACGAGAGTGGGTGCATCATCTTTTTAATATTCTCAATTTGGAAGAGAAACCCGGACCAAGCTAAAAATTTCGATCTAGAACTTTTCAAACTAATCGCGACCAAACTAAATTATTTTGGTTTGGTTCAGTTTAATTTATTTGGTTTCAGTCCGGTTTATTCCGGCTTCCGGTTTAATTCTATCAAGCCAAATCTTAAAAATAATAGAGTTTTTTGTTTAAGGAATAATCATTTGAGCTATTAAAGAGTTAAGTCCAACAATAAAAAATAAATATTACAAAAAACTAAGAGAATATAGATTCAAAAAATAAAGATTGCAAAAAAAAAATTAATATTTTTTATTCCGGTCTGGTGTTTAGAGTTGCAAAATCGAAATCGAACCAAAATTTTCTGTAAAAAGCCAAACCGAATCATACTAAACCAGATCAATCAAGCTCAAAAACTGAACCAAACTATCAATTCAGTTTGGTTTTCCGATTTGATTCACTTTGCCGGTTTAGACCACCCTTAGGTGCATGATGGTTGGGACTTTTTATTATTCTATGCATTACGTAGCCATAGCCTTTAACTACGATTAAACTTTGTTTAAAATTTGTCAACAAAGAAATATTTCTTCCTTTCAATTTTTAAAAATCATGTACCTTGATCATTGGGTTATCATTGCCTGATCCACTGAATTTTCTACAAGAATTTTTTGTTTGTCGAGTTTTATAATGTGAACAATCCGGATCAAATTTTAAAATTCACGATGAAACTCACAGCAAGAAAAACACAGCAAAACAGAATTAGAAATTTAATGTTTTTTTCCTCATTAATAAAGGTTTCGTTTCTTAATCTATTAGCTAAGGTCCTTTGAAATTTCTAAAGTTGAGATGAGAGGGAAATGGTCAACTATCTAAAACCGCTTCCTTCTGTTTTGACTTTTGGAAATTTTCAAAACAAACAACTGGGAACAAGTACATCCAGCTTACATGACTCATTGGCTCGATCCTAGTGAAAATTTCACTTACCTCCCTTGTAGTTTTTCATAATTACAAACACTTCTCTTGGGATTGTTTGGACTTTTATTAGTTTAAGAATTGTGTACTAATTGTCTTTAATTATCATTAAACCAGTGATACATTAGTCAACAAATAAATTTAATTAGGTCGGCATGAGCAATTTCTTTGTCTCTTATGTAAATCATATGCTCGTTCAACGTGGACAATGTATTACCAAAAACAGAAACATAGCACTTAGAGACGGAGTCAATCTTGAATTACTAAGTCAAAATCTCATGATACATGAAAAACTATTTGGTGCTACTAGGATACCATTACATGGTATTCCAATTCTTTCTATCACTACACATTAATATAGAACTACAATTAAGTGTATGACTTTCACGTACAATTTATGGTGATCATAGAAGGTATTAATGGAACACCAAGTGACAGTAAATACTAATCACTCTTTGTTATTACCTAATGGACCGTTCATTACTAGTCAAACTTTCAAAAGAGATATGGGAATGTAGTTAGAGTGAATATGATGGGAGGAAAAATATTATAGAGAAGTTGTTAATTAGTTATATATATAGAGTTTGTGGAATTCGTTGAGTTGTCGAATTCCATGCATAGTCAACAAGCATTTGCTTCATCCACTACAACAAATCAAATCTTTCCCCGCATTTTCTTCCCCGCGTTTTTTAAAAAATCCGGAGAATACATTTAATTTTGTTTCCCACTTATTTTCCTAGCTTCAAAACCCACTTTCCCCCTCCCCTAATTTTTCCCTTCCCTCCTTATTTCTCCCTCCCCAAAATCAAACCCTAGCCGCTGCTGCTCTTTTGATCCATCAGGTACGTCTCTCTCTCTCTCTCACACTCTCTCTCGGTGTCCCTCTCTCTACCGGTCTCTCTCTCTCTCTCTCTCTACCCCTTCCTCCCTCCCGTTCTCTATCTCTGATGACAGTGGTCGTTGATGAAACATGGCATCTTTCAGACGATAATTGGATCCAAAAGCAGAAACAAGTCATTAGGTTTGATCTTCTGCAGGTTTAGTATACCTCACATCTCTTTTCAATTTACAGTTTTCCTTTTGATTTCATATAACCAAAGGTTGGTACTGTTAAGTGAAGGCTCAATCGATACAACTCCTAAATGTTGTGCAGGTGATTACAAGGCAATAAAGACTCAAGATGTCAAGAAGGTGTAGCTGGTAACGATTTCGGGTGCATCGGTATAGTGTTAGTTACAACATAATAGTTTGTTAAGTTTGTTAGAATAAAGTCCAACTGGCTATAGAGATTGGTTGTTTAGATTTCTCTTAAATTGATCAAGGCCGGTTAGTGTTTAATTAGAAGTATATAAGGATGTACTTCATTCTCTTTTGTAACTGATTGAAATCTTCATGAATAAAAATCTCCATTTTCATTTCTTCTCTGTGTTTTCTGTTTTACTGTCTTCCACCTGTTTGATGAAATGTCATCAAGAACATTCATGAATGAAATAGTTCAGTCAAATTCACGAGTACACCCAAGGTTATCAGACTCAATGGAGCTTGAGAACCCATAAGTCACTCGCAATTATTACGCTCCTAAACTACACTTGGTCTAATCTCATTTTTAGGAATATGTAGGCAACCTTCATGCCCAACCAATGCATGCGAACATATTTTCCTACTCTTACGGGAACTATTTTGTAATGCTTAGATTCTTAGCTATGCCAAATCAGATTTATCTCTTAGGTTTAACATTCACATCAATTCAGTTTCTTAACATGATAGAACTGCACAAGCGACGACTTGTGTTCAATGGCTACTAACCTTGACATGAATTTGTGTTCAGTGGCTACTAACCTTGACCTGAATTAGAACTGAAACTAAGAGCCAAAAATGTACTGTTAGAACTCTGTTTAGAAACTGTTTTTATCTCCGCGGAAAGAACCGAGTCATGTGATTTTTTCTTTCAGGAATGCTTACTGTATTCTTAGTATACGTCGAAGTTATTGATTTGAACGTCTCCGGGACTCATTTTGAATGAAACCTGAAGGTATTGTTTATGCTGGCTTCCTATCTTCTATTCTATATTTTCATTCATGGGACCTAGCTACTGCCACAAGTATAGGATGTAAGAAGTTATAATGATTTAGAATATAGATGATACAATCCATGTCATAATATGATAATATTATTTTACAAAGCTTGGGTTTATCATTTTTTTCAGGTCGATAGCTTTGTGAAAATATTCCCTGGTGTAAATCACGGGTGGTCGGTAAGATACAATGATGATGACGAATCAGCTGTGAAGAGTGCTGAAGAGTCCCATGAGGACATGTCAAACACTACATCCAATTTTACTACCAAACCTTCCTTGAGGCGAATACATGGATGTGGTAATCAATTAGGTGGTGAGATTTGAGCCCAATACTTTGGTTCCTTTTATACTATATATGTTAACTGACCAACTTCTTTATAAGTTTGAAGTGTTCAAAAGAGGGTGCACAATATGTGTTATCATTCATAAAAACTTCAATCAACTAAAGTTTTCTCTTTTCTGCGGTCAGCTACCTTTAGCGGGATTACGTGGTACAACTTGTCTTCTATGGAAGTTGGTCTCGTAGTAAGTTTATAGCTCTTTGTTGCTTGTTACACCTAAATTCTTATGAGTGCCAGCTTTACTTGGCTATATCATGGTCTGAGATGTGGGTACGTGCTGGCTTTACTATGGTGATTGGATGCTTTGTATTAGGCATCGAAATTAGATTGGTAATTTTCCTTGTAAGCCTTTTGCTACTATAGGATGGTTCAGTTCAGTTTATTTTGTAGTTTCTTTATATATCCAATATATCTTGCACCAATGATGTGTGTATTACATTCCTAAGGTCCTATGCAGAAACTATACATGCTCCTTTAAGATTTGAATGTTTGAGACCCAAATGCCGTAAGTAATTTGTTTGTGAATGCTCAAGAATACTATACTCAATTCTTTTCTCGTTTCTAAGCATATAAATATGGATTGTATTAATACATGTGTTAGTATGTTCATGTCGTTATATTCATTGAGTGAATTTCGATAATGCAATGTAATTGTTGACTAGTATATATGAATAAAATTGTAGGCCTTTTGAACTTCTTAATACATGTAGCATACTCTAAATTTGGTTGTGTTGTTTCAGGTTCATACACATTGAAGATTGCGGTACCAACTAGTTGCTCCTTGACGCAGTGTTTTATGTTCATTTTCATATATTTTTTTGGCTTGATTTTGGAAGAAATACCACTTGATGTGTTATGAATTTTGAGAAAAGTTTAGTGGATGTATTGGAGAAATTTGGAGATGTTACATTATATAATTGATATTTAATTTTCTCACGATATTAGATGTCTCCGAATGTATTTGGCAAATTGAGAAATTGTGATGAATGAATTTGAGATTTTCTTTATGTCATATATATTGTATTTGGATATAAATTGATGGTTGAACCGTGGAGAAATTAAAAAAAGAGCACTAGCTAAATTTTTGAGAAAAACAATATTTTCGGCGTTTATTATTATATTCCCGGCATTTGAAAAAATCCAAACTAATAGTATTCCCGGGGTTTTTGAAACGCCGGAAAAAACGCCAGTAAGTATTCCCGGGATTTTTAAAAATGCCATTTAGTATTTCTGACAGCGGCATCACCAGCGTTTGGAAAAACGCCGGGAAAAACACCAGGAAAGGTTTTCCCGGCGCTTATATGACTTTTCCCGGCGTTTTAAAAATGCTGGGAAAACCCTGATCTGTTGTAGTGATCCACAACACATGAGTGAAAGTACGTCCTACCGCTGTATACTCGGCCTCAACAGTAGACAAAGATATCAAATTTTATTTTTTTTACGGAGCCAAGGAACCAAATTATTATTAAGTAAAAATAACTGCCAAAAGTAATTTTTCTATCATCAACACATCCTGCCCAATTAGCATCAAAATATCCTGCAAGTTGGCATTCATATATATCATGTGTAAACCAAATACCGTACTCAGCTGTATCGGACACATATTTGATAACTCTTTTAACAGCAAGTAAATGAGACTTTTTGGACAAGCCTAGTACCGAGCACATACCCCCGATCACGCTAAAAGCTATGTCAAGACGACTAGCAGTCAAGTAAAACAAACAACTATCATGTTGCGATATAGAGTTGGATCAATATCTACACCATTAGCATCTTTAATCAATTTTGTGGTGGTGCTCATTGGGGTTCGGGCGTGTTTTGAGGATTCAAGACCAAATTTTTTGCAATGGCATGTGTAAACTTGTTTCGGGAGATGAACAGCCCATTGTCAAATTGCTTAACCTTAAACCTTAGAAAGTATGTCATTTCCCCCATCATACTCATTTCAAACTCAATTTCCATGAAAATAAAAAATGCTTTAACTTGACCATGAGATGTAGATCTAAAAATGATGCCATCCACATTAATTTGAACAAGTATATGTTCCCTTTCCCTTTATACAAAAGATTTTTTATACACACTTCCTTGAGAAAATTTATTTTCCAAAAGGAAGGTTGTCAATCTATCATACCACACAAGGAGCATGTTTCAACCCATACAAAGATTTTTTGATGTGAAAATCACGATTTGGGGGAGTGTGGATCTTCAAAACCTTTGGGTTGAGTAACATATACTTTTTCTTTGTATGGACCATTCAAAAATGCATTCTTAACAATCCATTCAAAAAAGTTTGAAGTTCAAGTGGCATGCAATAGTCAACACAAGACATGCGGATTCAAGACCTGCTACTAGGGATAATATCTCATCAAAGTCCATATCTTCTACCTTGGTGTATCTTTGTGCAACTAGCCTAGCCTTATTTCTCACCACAACATCTTCCTCATTGTTTTATTATTGAATATCCATTTGGTTCCAGCGATGTTAGTGTTGGGACACCTGGGGATTAATTTTGACACCTCGTTTCGCTTAAAATAGTGCAGTACATCATACATGACTTTAACCCAAAATTGAACTAATTATGAAACATCTTTAATATTTTTAAGCTCAACCAATGAAATATAAGAAACAAATATTACCTCTTCTCGAATTTGTCTGTGAATTTTCATTCTTTCTCTACCATGACTAATTACTTGACTTGTGAGATGATTCAATTCATCGAAGGTAGATGGTTCAAGAGTTTTCTCTCCATGTTGTGAGGATTTATAATTAAGGACCATCTCTAGATTTTAATTCAATTATTTAAATTTATGGGATTATTTAGGATTTTGAGGTAATTTTGTAATTTTTAGAATGTTAGAGACCTAATTTGAGTTTCAAATAAACATTGGGATAAAAATGTAATTTGTCGATATTTTACTATAAAAATAGATTTTTGGTCCCATTATATTATTCTACCAAGATCCTATAGAGTGAAAATCCTAGAAAGCCTCCCTATAGTCTTCGTAAGATTTTGATCGAGTGGGCATGTGTCAATCTTCCAGATTAATGCGAAGAGAAAGCATCGATTTGGGTGTCGAAACCGTAGTTTAAATTGGTTGTTGGTGCGTTCGATGACAAATTGGAAAGATCCCAACGTGTTAGGGTTTGAGATATCATTGTATTCGGGGTAGGATACATGTTAAACTAAGGTTTAAAGTAGTTAAGTCATTTGTGTTGTATATTTTTTATGTCTTCAATGGATTATGTGGTGTTGTTCACGGTTATAGAGTTGTTGTGACCCGTAAGGGCAGGGGTCTAACATGTCAACTTCTCGTTTTTCAACATATTAAAAACCGTAATATGTCATTATTAAAAACCTCACAATATTCAATGAATAACCTAATATCCCAAATCATTCCATACGTGAGAGAGTAAAAAGATTCAGTTCAGAAGTTTTACATCAAAATGGGCAATTTTCGGCCCCTCACATATATCAAAATGAAATATCAGAGTTAAACATTTACACTTCCTTTCAAACATAAGAAATACAACCGAAAATAAGTTACATTATATTTTTCTAAAAATAGATCAAAGATGTTGGGTAACTCCCACTATAGTCTTAAAAAAAGCATGCATCATTATATGCATGTCACGCACTTCATTTTAAGCATCTGGAATAACACCTGAAAAATGATAGGGTGAGCTACATAGCTCAATAAAAATATCTATGCCAATATGGTTTGAATATGAAATGGCAAGTCAAAAGGTAAGAACAAATTATGATGACGTGCTCAAGATATTAATAATTAACTATAAAAAATGAATTACAGCATATGTGAAATTCCAGATCAAATGTAAGGAAGCCTGACAGGTCATGTGGTAAGCCTAACGGATTAGGGTCAGTCACTGCCTCAAAGTGGTGCCCAAAGCCTAACTGGATGTCCAAGCCCTGATTGGTTGCCTGTCTAGTTACAAGGTAAGCCTGACCAGTTAGGATAGGCCACTGTCTCCAAAATGCCAAAAATCACTACCTACTAGCATCAGGCTTGACTGCTTGTCTCAAGCCTGACTGGATGGTCCAGACCTTGACCGGTCAGCCCTCTCCCTTCACTTTAAGTCTCACCTTATCATCTATACATCCTTACTCTATCCCCAAATCACGGATTACACTTCCATACAAGATACCTTATGACACTCCGAACCTTAAAATAAAATTAAAAAAATTTGGAGTCCTTACAAATCGGTCAGACTACCTTTTTATAAAATACCAGAACCAAGCCTGACAAGTCAAGGTGCTACTGTGACTAGGCAGGGCATGTCTCCAGATATTCCTGTAGCACATCTTGACCAATCCTAGTGATGTTGTAACAGAATTGGGTATTTTTCAAGACGTTACATTGGACAACTTTAACCAATTAGGACTACTCTGTGACCGTTAGGTTCAAGCCTAACCAGCCATGGGGTATTTTGGCTGGTCAACCAAGTTATAAAATTCTATTTCTCTAAACTTCATGAATCACTTGAACGGTTATGATGCTATTTTTTAAAAGTTTTGGCTATTGGGTAAATATCTTGGAACGGATAGAAAAAGAAAGAAGTGTTTTTGTCAACAAACAAAAGGTATTAAACGCATTTTGCATATCATTCTCTAAATAAAAGGGTAGAATATGTATATTATGACAAGTGGACTTAAGTATTACATAGAGAACAAAAAAAGGTATACAATGTAATTTTAAAAAATATAAGGGTTTGCAGTGTGATTCTACCAGAATTAGTGAGATGTTTTTCAAATTTACCAAAAACAGAAATGCACGCAGTATTTTTTTCATTAATAGCCGCTTAGAACCCCTACTTTTAGGACTGGAGCTTGCACTACAATGTTATAGTGTGGGTACAGCGATATCCTTTTGGCCTTAAATTATTACTAAATATTATCCCTCAAAAGTTCAAAACTACGTCATTTTGATCTTGCACTACGTCATGTTGATAACAACTTGCGAGCAAAACGATTTTGTTTTGACTGCACTAACTTTGCCTATATAGTTTTACTGGAAATCCAAATTGGGCCCTCTACTTTCGATTAATACTTAGATACCCATTGCATTTTGAACAAAGTAACATTGCGACCTTCATTCTAGATCCATCGACAAGTAAATGGATAGGAAATCCACCTACTTATACTCGATAAGTTTTTGAACAAGTGTTTTTAGAAAAGAACGAAGACAAAATGTTATGAAATGCAAAGGGTGTAGATTTAAAGGTTTGGTTTCCAAAATATAATTAGATAACTTGGCCGCATTGGCAAAATGGAGTTTGGACTGAAATGAATTCACAAACTAATTTTCATATATCGTTAGTGGTTTTTTCAATTTTCATCAAAATATTTGATTTTTCATTCAATGGAACGGAAATAAGGTGACCAAATCCTTAAAAATAATAAAAGGATTTTCTTATGCCAGGCAGATCTTGGAAGTTGCTGGTTTTAATTATTTTGACTGGTGAAGCGATGAATGATATCTCTTTTTATCATGGCAGAAGTGAAGTCGGACTTAAATGTCACAGGATTAATGCTATATTGTGAGACAATGTCATCGGTTGATCCTCCGCTAAAAAGTAGGTTCTTTTCAATTAGGTTTTTGAAGTAGCAATCAAATGCATTGGGTGTCACGAAATCTAGAGGTTCTAAATTTGCAATCCTATCAGCTGGGCAACCTCGCCTATGAGTGCTGGCAAAGCCATTGCATTGTTGTTTATATGATCAAACAAGAACCACTAGAGGTTATTCACAAATTCAATTTAAGAAACTCACACTTTCATTGAATCTGAAAAATCACATGCGAAAGGCTGATTGATTTACTGTTATTCAATTTTAATCCAACTAATTTTTTGAATTAATCCATGATTTAATCTTGGTGATTATGCAAGATAAAGAAATAAATAATGCAATAAAACATAACACACACATATACGTGGAAAACTCCAAGGTGGAGTAAAAAAATCACTAGAGGGAAGTAAGCACTATATTCAAATCGCAAAACAACAGAGTTTCATGCAATCAAACCTAAACTCCTCTATTTTCATTTTGAACCTTTTAGGCAACTCCTCGTAAACTGCTCTAATAAATGCTCCTCTAAGATTCGACTCCTCGAACCTATGATCTATGTGCATGACTCCTCGTTAGATTATCCTCCAAGATTGCTTCTAGACTCCTTCAAAAAGTTTCGCAAGATTAGAAAATATTTTGAATCTTGATGGATACTTAATCAAGAGATTTCTTTTTTATCAGCAAATGAATTTGTATATTAGAAAAAGCGGGAAATACAAGTGGAAATGTTTGGTAAACAAGAGGCCAACCAAAACAACTCCAGGAGAAGAAAGATAAAAAGAGGACATAAAAGAGCATAACTACTAAAGTTTGCTACAATAGACTATCCACACCCAGAGGAGCTGCCATAACCACTGCACAATCCTTGGCCAACCTGACCCCTTGTAAATATCTAGAGAAATCTGCAGCTGAGATCCCGGGGAGCCTAAACTTTGCTAAGATCCAATTGGCCACCCACCACTTGATTTCATCCCCAACGTGCACCACGTCCACCTTCTCGTTGTTGAAGATGCAATCATTTATAGCCTTCTAGATGGACCACATTGTCGCAAATACATAGCATCACCAAGTTGTCTTCTCTAGTGAACTAAATTTTATTGTGTTCCTTTCCTCCAATACAGCTCGGATTGATCTAGGAGCACACCAGGTAATTTGCCATCATTGTAGTATTGAACCCCAAATTGCTAAGGAAATTGGACAGTGTAGGATGACATATTCTGATGTTTCCACTGCTCCTTTGCATAGAGCACATACCAACTGGTCTTGTTCATGAGCCTGAAGAATTCCCCTCTTAGCTAGTAGAGATTTGGTTGGGATTAGATTCTTAGCCATTTGTCAAATGCACACATTCACCTTAGGGGGACAATAATTATTGTTCCATATTGATCCAGAGATTTCATTAACCCCAAAGTTTGAACTCTCTCAACTCGCATATGCCAACCTCACAGTGCATTTGTTACTACTATCCCAGCTCCAACCCATATAATCCTCCCTTTGACTATTAAACTGGTAGTTATTAATATATTGCAACATAACTTCTAGTTGATTCGTTTCCCATACATACAGTGCCCTTCTAAACTGCAGTGGTATTGGACCTGAATGATTTTGTACACAAATTTTCCCGACCTTAGCATCCTGTTGGAGGGATAGGGAGAAGAGCCTAGGGAATAACTCTTGAAAGCGCCCTTGTGATAGCCATTTGTGTCCAAAACATAGTAGCATTACCCCTACCAACCATAATCTGCAGGTATTGAGATAGACTGCTTCCAAAAGACAGGTTGTAGATTGTCAGTAGACATATCTATTTCCACACAAATGGTGCCTTCTTGTTGTGTGAAGGTATCCAATTGGTCACATTTAAGCCATACTTACTCACCACCACCCTGCATCACAGGGCTGATCTCTCACAGCCAAACCTCCAGCACCACTTTCCCAACAGTGTCATTTCATCTCAACCATTCTCTTTATGCCCAGACCTCCATATGCTTTGCCTTTTGTGGTGTTGTCCCAATTAGTCAAGTGCAGCTTTTTCTTGTCTACTTCTTCACCCCGAAAAAATCTTCTCTGGCTCTTAGATATAGACTTAGTCACCCCTATTGGCATCCTAAATAAAGACATATAGTAAATAGGTAAAGTTGAGATAGTTGACTTGATGAGGGTGATCCTGCCTGTAGTTGACAGGAGTCTTGCCTTCCACTTTGCTAGCTTGCTTTGAATTTTGAGAATAATGGGATTCCACATAGCCACACTTCTAAGATTAGCTCCCAATGGCAGTCCCAAATATTGGAAAGGGACTTACCCTAATCTGTAACCCAGCACTTAAGCTCATTGAACCATAATATCCTCTGGAGCTTTAATCCCACACATCATGGACTTGGAGAAATTTATCTTTAAACCTGATATTAGCTGGAAATACCTAAGAATTCTTTTAATGTTCAGTATTTCCAGTCCATTATTGTTACAGAAGATCACAGTGTCATCAGCAAACTGCAAGTGAGATACCACTACATTATGAACGCCTATTTTGGTTTTTAAAATAAGACCGAGGACCAAATAGCAGGTTAAGGCCTTCTACCACCAAGTTAAAGAGGAAAGGGGATAGTGGATCCCCTTGCCTCAAACCTCTTTCCAATTGAAACTCAAAGGTTGGGGAACCATTAATAAGTATAGAGGTGCATGCTATTGATATGCATGTTCTAATCCAAGAGCACCATCTCCTTTTGTATCCCATTCTTACCATTAGATCAAGTAGGAAACCCCAGTTAACACAATCATAGGCCTTCTCGAAATCAATTTTTATAAGGATACCCCTTTGCCTACCTGTTTTTCAAGAATGGATAATCTCGTTTGCTGTTAAGACTGCATCAAGTATTTGTTTCCCGCAGCTTGAGTTTCCCCTATGATCGAAGGCAAAGTTTGTTTAAGCCTGTTGGCCAAGACCTTAGCTACTAGTTTGTACACCCATCCCACCATTCTAATAGGCCTAAAATGAATGAAGTTGGTAGGGCATTCCACCTTGGGAACTAGGGCTACAAAGGTTGAGTTGACTCCTTTAGCTAGAATTGCATTGGTGTGAAACTGTTGAAAGAAAAGAATACCTCATCCTTCATGATGTGCACTGCCTTCTTGACAAATAGGAAGTTAAAACCATCTGGGCCTGGAGCGTTGTGTGAGTTGCATTCCTCGAGAGCCTGAGTGATTTCCTCTATAGAGAAAGCTTCCTGTAGTGAGTTTGCTGCTTCTGGTGAGATCTGTCTGTGGAAAATGCCCCCTAGTTTGGGTCTAGAAGGATGACATTCTGAGAGCCTTGTCATGAAACACCTCATAGCCTCCAATTTTATTTGTAATAGATCTTCCAACAGACTTCCATTTGCCAAAATTGAGTCTATTTTGTTCCCCCTTGATCTGTTGGCAGCCACCATATGAAAGAATTTTATATTTTTGTCCCCTAGCTTAAGCCACAAAGCCCTTGATCTTTGTCTCCACAAACTCTCCACCATAGGTGCACACTTCCACACTTCCTTTCTTAGATTTCTTCTTATCTGCTCTTGCTCCTCATTCAACTCCCTTATTTCTGCCCATGAAGGTCTTTTTCCATACATTTGAGTTTTTGGTTTATGTCTCCCACTTTAAGTTTATTCTTCCTTTAACTTGACTTTGCACTTTTTTGAATTTTTGGATTATAGTGTGTCCTGCCCACCCTCTAAACTTAGGGTCCCTCCAAACCTCCTCTACTATTCTAAGACAGTCTGAATACTGCAACCAAAAATCCATGGTTTTGAAAGGGAGGACCCCAATCCTTTGAAATTTCTTAAAGCATAATCGAACTGTGGTCTGATATCATCCTTGGAAGTTCCCGATGTGATACTCTAAAGTTCTGTAGCCAAGACTAGGCCACCAAAAATCTATCAATCCTACTTTCTATTTCATTCACTCAGAGGTTAGACCACGTGTACTTCCTACCCACCATAGGAAGATCAATTAGCTCCATTTTGTTGTGCAATGTTGGAAAGCTATCATTTTATTATCCACTCACACACACTCTTTTCTTTCACCCACGAAAATAATCTAAATGAAGTCCCCTCCTAAGCACCATGAAGCTGGGTGAGCTGTTCTAATGCTCAGTAATTCATTCCATAATTATTTCCTCAAAGGCTCAAAGTTTGGGGCATACACATTCCTCAGGATACATTGCAGACCACCTTTTAACACACCCAGAATTAGAATATAGTCTGTCCACCTTAATCTCAGAGACCTAGATTAGGCCTTTGGACCATATGGAAATTAGCCCTCCTGAGCTCCCAATAGCTTTGGCCACTACAAATTCACTCCTTAGATCCCCACAATTTTTGGATGAATAGTTCCTCCACCTCTTTCACTTTTTATTCTTGAATAAAAATAATATCAGGGCTATTCATCTTTAACAACTTCGATAAGTATCTTTTCTTAAGGTGACCCCCCAACCTTCTAATGTTCCATGAAATGACCTTCATTAAGGAAACTAAATTCTTCAGATGCAGCACCTTGAGTTTGGGAATTACCTCCCTTGGTCCTCTCCATGTCTGGTTGAATCTTCCTCTTATATCATCTTCCGCACCATTAGCCTAGCATCCTCGTTGAATTCAATACCCAGTTTTCCCCCATTAAGATTGTGTTAGCAATTTAATCTTCTCTGTCTAAGTTCTCATCATCCTCACAATCCCTGCCCATGTGAACACTTCCTCCTTGGCTATCTTCATGTTGAGTTGACAATGATTCCAGTAAGTGTTGTCTCATGACTCTCCTGCGTACCATCCTTATAGTTGAGATTAGGGGTGTACAAAAAACCGAAAAAACCACTAAACCGGACCAACCAGACTGAATCAATCTTTTTGGATTGGTTCCGTGGATTGGTTATGGTTCTAAAAAAATTAAAACCGAATATTATGGTTTGGTCCATGGTTTCATAATTAAAAACCGTAGTTCGAACCAAACGTGTATATATATAGTGAGCTTCTAATAAGGGATCCCTTATTTTGCTACGGTGTGGACCTCCTATTTCTTGATCAAATTATGACGATCCGAACCGTCCAATGTGTTTAAAACATGTTTTTAAGGGTACCCGCAAGAAATCGGCTCAAAACAATATCTGAAAAGGCTTGATCGATTCAATTGTTTATAAAACTATTCATGTCAGTATTTATCAAAAACTGTTTAGATCAAACCCTTCTTGATATTATTTTGAGCCGATTTTTTGCGGGTACCCTTAAAAATATGTTTTAAACACATTGAACGGTTCCGATCATCAAAATTTGGTCAGAAAATATGAGGTCCACACCGTAGCAAAATAAGGGATCTTTTATTAGAAGGGGACTGTATATATATATATATATATATATATATATATATATATATATGTATATGTATATATATGTATATCTCAAAAAAGTTACAACACTTCTATTTCCAAAATAAAAAAAACTCTTTCATTTTCAATGTAGTTGTATTTTTCATAAACTTATTAGATGTATAAATTCAATTTTCAAGATTAATGAAGTTGATGCAATTATTATATTGTTTATTTTGTTCACAATTTTAAAAAACTAGTGTTATTCTATTTATATTTTTTTTGAAATTTTTTTAATGCCAACATGG
Organism: Arctostaphylos glauca; assembly: GCA_019985065.2. NCBI lineage: Eukaryota > Viridiplantae > Streptophyta > Magnoliopsida > Ericales > Ericaceae > Arctostaphylos > Arctostaphylos glauca. The sequence continues at coordinate 5,198,997 of JAHSPW020000013.1, read as the reverse complement.
TTTGGAACCGGAACCGGAACCGGAACCAAACCGGACCGGTCTAATGGTTTGGTTTTGGTTTGATTCCATATATTTAATGGTCTGGTTATGGTTCTTAATTCTTTGGAACCGTTAGATATGGTCTGGTTCTTGAATTCTTACAGAATCGGTCCAATCCGGACCATGTATACCCCTAGTTGAGATCCACCATAAGATTGGTGCCCTGCATATCTTCTATCACAGTAGTGGTTACATAAACCTTCTTTGAGTCCAAACTTGTAGGCTGGACTTGTTTCGATTGTGGGCTTGAGATACTAGAGCCCAGTTCATGCAGCATTCTCTCCTTGCTCTGGGCTACTCTTAGCCCATTACCATTCTGCTTTGCCCTACACTCCCTTTGACCTTCATTAGAGCTTTGGACAGCAATATCAACATAATTTGCTTTTGTCAAACACCTAGTGAGCTTAGACCAACCCCACACAACCAAAAAACCAACCCCCCCCCCCCCCCCAAACAAAAAAAAAAAAAAAAAAACCACCACCAATTGTTCCTTCCGTCCTCAGCCTTCTATTTTTTGTATTTATCAACTTTATTTCTACTTTCACCAAAATAGTTAGATTGAATCTTTAAATCTAGTGTTAGCGTGAATTTTTGGTGTTTTTCTAATTTTTTCAAAAAAAAGATCATGTTGTGTGTCATTTACGTGCTTAGTATATAATATAGGGTATAGATATCGATTATATCTTGGTGAATATTTTTATTCTTAAAAAAAAAAAACACCACTGATAAAAAAACAAAAAAAAGTCACATAAATGATCATATTTTGGACACTATATTTATTCATCAACGTGACTCATTCATATTTACTAAAATAAGGTTTCCCATGAAATTCACTAAGTTCAACTACGAAAATTGTGTCACCTATTTTAAGAGAAAATATGCCGTATTTAGTGATTAATGAAATAGTCTTGCTAATCCTTGGTCGCTAGGGTAGATAATATGTGTATTATGTCAAAAAAAAGTTTGAATTTAATTTAATATGTATTTTACGGATATCAATGCACGTTTACAAATTTGAAGATATGATCACTGCCCCTAGAAACTGTAGTCATTATTTTTCTTACTATAATATGACTCAAATAATAATGTTGTTGAAAATCTATATAACAAGATATGGAAGTATCTTTACAAAGAATATATTTTTTTTTTTAAATCTGAACCTTTCATTCTACATATCTAGCAGTTTAAAAATATTTCTCTTATGAACTAACTTTTGCATGACATTTTAATAAATACTTAGCATTTTTCATGGCAAAAGTCTAGATAACAAAGTGCCTTCAATAAATATTCTTCTTTTTATAAATTTTAATCAGTTATTCTACGCATCCAATGGACCAAAAATATATTTCTTACATGTTAATTTTTGAATGATCTTTTTAATAAAAACTTATTATATTTTTTACAAATCTCAATTTTTTATTGATGATCTAACAAAATCACTCTGACAGACTCACTTTTTGATGACTTTTTAATGAGTACTTATTTTTTTCTTACAAATCTCAACACTACATTCTACACGTCAATGATATAAAAATATCACTCTCATAAACTAACTTTTGAATATTGTTTTCGCAAATTCCTATTATTTTTTATGACAAATATCTATAAGACATTTCACAACAATGTGAGCCCCACATATTTCAATCCAACAGTCTAAATCAGTTCAATCAACGCTAAAGTTACAATACCTTTTTACAAGAGTAGTTAGGATCGTTTTGAGCTAATATCGGATGAGATTTACCTAAAAAAATTACGTGTCAGATTTCTTGTGCACTTGGTATGTGTGCAGAAAAGGATGCATGGAAGATAGTGAGGAGGGTCACGAGATAAGAGAATTCAAAATTTAAATCAATCAACCCACTTTCTCTTTCATACTTTTCCATTCTCAAACCAAACCTCTCATCTCTCTTTCTTTCTCTCTGTTTGCAACAGCTCTCTCAGATCCACGACGAGGAGAAGTTCAGCGACTTCGTGGAGAGAAATCGGTTCATGATGGTCGAGTTCTACGCATCGTGGTAGCCATTGCTAGGCCTACCGCCGGAGTATGTGGCAGCGACGCGGTAGCCCTCGCGAAGGTGGACACGACGGACGAGCACTAAGTCCAGGGCTTTGTGATTTTTAACTGTTGATGTCAGTGAATTGTAATGTCCCGATTTCTCGGGACATTAATTAAAACTTTTTATTCAATTATTAAATCACTAGATTTGAGAATTACAAAAATGCCCTTATTTTATTAAAAAGATAAAGGTAATTCAGAGTTTTAAGTGCTGAAATAAAAATGACATAAATACCCCTTAGAGGTTTATAGTTTATTCAAAATAAAGCAAAGCAGAACTTTTAAGGATAAGGTAGTCAAATGACATTGTTGCCTTCCTCGACAAATCCTGTAACGCCCCGAATTTCGGAGACGTTAATTTAGAATAATTTATCAAAAGTCAACCATATTTCCATTACTTAGTCAAAATAAAGTTTGATTACAATCATCCGACTTTAAATAAATTACATTAAAATTTTGAAATTAAGAGCTCAAAACAAATCTAGGTGAACCACGGGGCTACGACATCCTTCTCGAAAGTACAGCCGTTGGTATTTGGATAAACGGGTTCAGCAACTTCATCTTCAACACCTGAGATGAAAGGTTAGGGGCAGAGAAATTGCACCAGATGAGCGATTAACGCTCAGCAAATAAAACTACCCTAAATCTCAAATCTATGCAATGGATCATATGATGCATGATCATGAAGATAGTATGAGCAGTTAATCAAGTATTATGAACAGAACAAAATAATCAGAGTTGACATAATCTGATTAAATAATAAGCGGAAGCATTAAACAAGTAAGTACATTAAATGAATGAAATGTCGACAATATATCCTTAAGTCAAATCCTATGACTTGTTTCTAAATTTTTGACACACACAACCGAACCATATCCGTAAGTGTCCACCATTGTTGACAAGTGTCCAAAATTTCCTTTCAAAATACATAGTTCGGGTCGACACAAGCGTTGCCCGTCATCAAACTTTCATTTTCCAAAGTGGTATTATGATGTTCCCGACCAATATGGTCCCGACCCCTACGCTGACCTCATATCCGGCGCTAGTGTACCCAAATATCGGCTCCCGTATCCCGTGCTCCCAACCGTTATGCTCCCAGCATTATGTCTCCCATATGTCGTGCCTTGACTTAGAAAATATCTAACTCCTCCCCTTCAACTATGTTTTATTTTTGAAAAGATAAGACACGGCTTACGAACATAACCGGCTCACGACATAACTTGGCTAAATACATGAGACGTGACCGACTCGGCTCCAAGACACAGCCCGGTGGCAACAGACGTAGTTCGGCTAAAATCCATATCCCGGCTAAAGACATCCTAACACGTCTCCCCAAGGAGTAAGTCAAATCTCGAGTCACCAAACATAAGAGTTTATCAAATTCTTAATTTTCGTTATAAAGCTCGTGTCTTTTATGACTCGTGTTAAAACCTCGGATATCATCTCCACTAACCTCAAACGTTCCTCATTGACTCCATCTAAGTTTCATTTAAACGACTAGACTCATGATAACATGATGATGTGTTGAAAATGCAAGTTTAATCAAACGAACAAGATAATACAAATAAGTTAGCTTTGGCACATAAACAATAATCACATGCTTTCATTTCGTAAGAAAACTTCTAACACGCTAATTTTTCAATAAGATGTCATCTCATAATGATATATGATATCTAATGTTTCAAAACGATAATCTGAACTTGATTATAGGTGTAGTAGTCGTTATGTAAGAATTTGGGCAATGTTCTAATTTTCTGAAAAATTTTACTGTCTGAAAATTTTTCTAAGTATAGAAAAAGTTGAATTTTCAAAGTTTCAATTTAGAGGATTAAAAAGTCCCGGAAATGATTCCTTGATTTTTTCTAAGTACAATGGTATATTCATATGCCTCAAACGCATAAGTTTAGGGTGAGTTTCGGGCCAAAGTATAGGAAGAAAACGAGTGATTTTTCGATTTTGTACTAAAATAGGGAGAGCGGCATTTTGATTCGGATGGAATTTCAATTTTCTGTAAATGCCATTGTTTCCAAATGGGGGGTACTTCCTTATTTTCAATCTAGAATAATGTATTTACTTAAATTTATTTATAGAAAATAAGTATATTGCCATAGAACATACCCTAGCTTAACAAGCCTAAGTCAGAAATTAAGTGTCAAGATTTCACAACAGAGGCACCGATGTAAGGTTTTTAGAGGCACCGGTGTAAGGTCAGTTCTGTAGTGTACTAATAAGATACAGAGAGGTAAGGCACCAGTGTAACAAAAACTGAAGCACCGGTGTAAGGTCACTTCTGTAGTGTAATAATAAGATATAGAGAGGTAAGGCACCGGCGTAACCAAAACTGAGGCACCAGTGTAAGGTCAATTCTGTAGTGTATTAATAAGGTATAGAGAGTAAAGGCACCGGTGTAACAAAAAATGAGGCACCGGTGTAAGGTCAGATTATATGCACAATATGAAGTACTGCAATGGGGAGACACCGGTGTAACAAAAACTGAGGCACCGATGTAAGCATGAAAATCCATAACAATGTAAAATACATAAAGTAAAGGCACTGGTGTGTCAAAAACTAAGACACCGGTGTCAACATCATCTTCTACGAAAATACAGTACTGGGTTTTGTTTTCTTCGAGTTCCGTGGAGCTCAATGTAGATCAATGGCATAAATTAAAGGTTAGGGATAGATTCATTTACCTTAGTATCAAATAATCAAGGCTTGAATCAAACGATTACGGCTTGAATTTTGGTGATTGAATTTCAAACAAAGTTCTCCCTCTTCTCTCTCTCTCTGCTATTATTTCCTAAATTCTCACCTCTAAACCACAACCATAGCACTCTCTCCACTCTTTGAAGAACTAAAATTTCGTAGGTGAAATGGTGATAATGGTAGAGTACAAATAGAGGAAGATTGTGTGTGAGGGATAGCTTTGCATGGGTTGCCATTGGTGAGTGAAAATTCTGCAGAAATCATATGATTGCAATGGGTTTTGAAGCAAATCAGGGATTTTAGAGAGGATTTTCTGAGAGAGGAAGGAGTGAGACTCAAGTGATGCATGCCCATAGGGGAGGAGATATTTGCTCAGGTAGAGGTAACTTGCAAGTTACCTACATGTATGATGGTCATCTGCAGAAGGATTTTAACGTCTAAAGATTGAGAGCATGACGGGTGATCATCACTAAAGAAAAAATGATCCCATGTGACAAAATCCATGGGAAATGGCTGATGTAATGGGTTTTGGGTCAAGTCAAAGAATTTGGGTCGGGTTAAACCAAATTGGGCTTAGGTCCAGTTTCATAAATTTCTGATGGGCTAAGGTTTGGGCTTAAGGATTAGTCCAATGGGTTGGGTCCTAAACACGCACATGCACAAATCCATGAATATAATGTATGGCTAAAATTAAAAACGCACAAACTGATAAAATCAATTACTGATTTCATACATTAAAATTTATTTATTTTATTATTATTATTATTATTATTATTATTATTATTATTATTATTATTATTATTATTATTATTATTATTATTTGTATTTAAAAATTTAGGGTCTTTACAAATCCCGACTCTTCATGCTCAAGAAGATACTCGGGCTACTCCCCAACACCAAGGGCAGAGAAGCTAAACGAATGAATTATCATACTTAGTAGGGAAAAGTCATTGAAAACCAACCCACATATACAAATATACAACAAGTCATATTATTCACGAAAAACTTTGAAGTGCAAAAGTCACGTAAGTTCATTATGCCATTATTCTTTTATGTTTCTAAGAACACATTTTTTCCCCGGTATTCCTTTTTACTTGACTGTCTAGCATAGAGTGATCTGTTGATATTGACAAGTCACTCCGAGGCAAGGTAGAGACCTTCTACCATCTAATCGAGTCAATACTTACTTCATTCCAACTAAACCCGACCAAAAATGTGACTTCACTGAGTCAGGTACAAACGATCCTTAACTGCTTCCCCTTTACCGGCTCAAGGTCGCCCAAGACAAGGTCGTCACTTCCGCGAGGCCAGAGCTATCAACTCATACGTACCCCGAATACACCCCCGACCGAATACACCAATCTCCTAGTTGAGGTACTTAAACAAACGCGACGACGCCCGATGGGACTCAAACTCACATGGAACACAAAACTTGGGACGACACCAACACACATCACTAGGCACGACAAACAACAAACTTGGCACAATGGTGACTAATTAAACATTTATCCATTTAACGAACTTACTTATTCACTACATGTTCTACTACTTATAATGATCACCTAACACGCTCCACTACCATGTTACGGTGACATTCGAACCAGTATCTCTAATCGTGGATTCTAGGTATTCAAGTAAACACCAAATTATGCTTAAAGTTCACTATCAACGTTTATAAACACAACACTTCTTGTATGCTCACCAGTTGGCACGACGACCATATCAACACTTAACACTTAACAACCTTGGTTCATACAACGGCTCATTCTACATGCTCCACTTTATTGCTAAACATACCATACTTCTCAACCACTAACACATATTAACAATCAAGCGCTACTAACATGCGTTATTATACAAATTTGTGGTCAAAGTGTGGTCAATGGGCACATGAAGTTTCACGGAAACTCGTAATCATACAAATCATGCTCGTGGATGCCAATGCAAAGTCTCCATACAAAACAGCGGCATAGAGCTCGCTCGAGCGAGCCTCTTTTTTCAATAGATTCTGATTTTAAGATTTTTAAAACAAACTGCTCAATCCAAACCCTAGAATGATGATTTTAACCTTGAAAATATAAATTGAACATGTAAAGAGAAACAATAATAAGCCCCAATTGTAAGCCCTCTATTCGTGAATCAGTTAACAAATAAAACAAATTTCATGCTTTACTAAATACGAAGAACAAACCCTAGTTCATGTTTTTCTACAAAATAAACCATATACCTACTGTAATCCGTCAATCTGAGGTTAGTAGTGATTTTCCCTACCTCGATCCTATCACGACCTCAATTTTTATCATAATAAATGTTATAGTGATTTTACTAAAATCCTCACAAGCTCACCGATATACCCAAGTCATGAACATCAAATTATGAGATTTTAGCGATAATTACATCATTTGAGTCAAAATATCAAATGTTAGTTAACAAAATCTTTTACAAGGTAAAAGATACAAAATATAAACAACTCTCCCATGCAATCTTCTAAAGATATGTCATCCGCACGGACTCTGAGCACTCCATGTCAATACTCCAGCATTGTACCTGAAAGGAATGAAGGGCTGAGCTACACAGCCCAATAGGAATATCTACGCCGATATCTAACTACAACTTAATCCAATATAAGACATGATCATTAAACGATAACACGTGACAGATTTATATAACACACTAGATAAGCATGAACGACACACTCAAACATTACTAGCTACCAATCCTTCGTCCATTTACCATTTCACAATATCGGGTCATTTTCCATTGACCGTTACATAGTCCCAATACATTAGCCATAACATAACTCATGTGTTCTCAGCGATGGGTCGCCATCCATTGTCAATCCATTCATCCCTATCCACACTACACTCACGTAATCATTCCACACATTCCAAACCTCAAGTAGTAAAATCACTTCTTTCATCTTCTATGAAACCATGAAACCTCAATTTAACAAGTTCAACCCAGCCAACTCTAAATTAGCTATAACAACATACGACAATGATCCTTATTATCTAACAAACCATTCAGTCAATACACAACACACCGATGTCACTTCATTTTTTCTTATAGTAGTTTATTAGTTATTCCTATTGCTCCACCCGAAGGTCATTAATCATAACATTGTCACTTTTGATATTCTTCTGGAGGAGACTGGGTCACAAGTTCTTATCTTTCCAATCACAATACCAATATAAGTTAGTACATTATCTCATTCCTTGGCGCGCTCCCGAAGACGGGTAGCAAGCCATTCTTGTATTCTATAAATTCACACACATATGTTCACACTTCACATTAATAACCAAAAAGTGCACCAGTGGGATCATAAGAAGAAGAAGGCAATGACAGACCAAGGACAAACATTACATGACTTCACAAGGGTTATTCCCAATTCTTTTAATGCATACCACGACTCGCGTGCCTCATTAACATATTTTCATTAACTGTCAAATAGTCATATCTGGCATTCTTCCGAATGGAACCAGTCCATATCACTCCTAGCACTCCTGTAAAGGGGTCTGGTATATTCCTGGCATATCCCCAGAGGGATCCAGTACATTTTCAAATCACCGTCCTAGCTTTATCGAGTGAGAGTCTAGTACACTCCTGACATACCCAGAGGGATCCAGTACATTTTTAAATCACCGTCCTAACTTTTCTAAGTGGAAGTCTAGTTCACAATATTGCTAACATTTCCATCGAGAGGTCTAGTTCACAACATTCCTAGCCTTCTCATCAGGGAGTCTAGTTCACAATATTCTTAACCTTCCCTTCAGGGAGTCTAGTTCAATATCTACATATGTCACATGTCTTAAGAAGATCATCTCATATCGCATTGGTGTCCACACATGTCATGTACTAATCAATGCACGTCATTTCAATGCCAATACATATCAATGTGTCTCGCGACCGTTTCCATTCATCATAATACTATGTTTATAATTTTGCTAATGTCAAACATCATGTGAAGACATCACTTTAAGATTCAACAGGTCTCAAAATCCATTCTTGGTCCACATATCTCATCTTACGTCTGTCATCACTCCTAACTCTTACCCAATAGTGGTTAGTCGAACTATCTCATCTACTTGCACAACTCCCCAAGTAAAGTATAACAATTTTGGTACGCGCTTCTCCCAATGGAAGTTAGCTCGAATGTCATATCTAGTAGCTCTCCCAATAGAGGCTAGCTCATAACTGCATCACTCTAATGCCAAGACTTGACGCAAGTCTACATCTACCTCTTACACATCACACGTACCTCTCACATCTCATAACCTTCCCTTGAACACTTATTCTTCACATAACTCATATATAATGAGATGGACACTACATAACTTTCCGCGTTACACCACAAAACATAACCACATTTGCCGCACTCCATATCCAAAACAAGGTCAAACTATGCATTAGCATAAATCCAAATCCTTAGCACAAAGGGGGATAGCCTATACAAAAAAAAAAAAAAGATATACAATAGGTTTGATGCCGGAAACAAACAACAAGTAAACAACCCGCGAAATCAAGGGTCCAACCAACTATCCAAAGGAATCCCACAATAGAAACCATAGAACCAAATATCCAAGTGACACCCAAAATCATGTAATATGGGTCAAAATGAAGTGTACACCATAGAGATGAAAGTGATAAACATTCCTACCTCAAGAGATGATTCCAAGCCTACTTCAATATTCGGAAAGACAACTCAAACCATAAGTGCTCACCACAAGATCAAGGGATGTGTTCTTCTCAAAACCTTCATGAACTCTCAAACAAGACCAAACAACAAATAAACCATAGAAGATGGACCACATCAAGCAATAGACGCATAATGAAGGTGAAATATCCCCACCTCGAAGTGAAAATCCAAGACTTGAGCCCCAAGGTGAAACCCTAACTTTCATGGTGGAAGAGAGCTCAATCATGTCTTCCCCAAGTGAAATACTCCACTCCAATAGCAAAATCCCAAGAAATATAGGGAGATTCTTGAAGGAATTTGAATGATCTTGACGATAGATCAAGTATTTGTGTGGAGAAGGAGTGTGAAAGGGGTTTCTTAGAGAGAGAGAGAGAGTGAAAAAATCTGATTTGGGGTTTTAGTGTTATGTTCTAAAAGTCTAGTTCGTCCCCTTTGTAAAAAAATACGTTTCTACCCGCCTGACTGGGCACGGAAAAGATGCTATGAAGCCTGACCGATCACGGCTAGCCACTGTTCAAAATTTGTCCAAAAAGCCAAGGCGTGACTGGTAGCGTGACTGGTCACGGCTGTGTGCCTTGGTTGCGTGACTGGTCACGGCCACCTTCTGTTCAAAAGTTTAAAATTTCTAAATTTTAAGCTTCTCACCATCAATTCTCTTTTTCAACAACTCTAAAACTCTCTCGACATTCCGAACATTTACATAAAAGCGAAAGAAATTTTAGGGTCCTTACAAATCCTATAGACTAAGCACGAAAACAACCATGGTTTGTTGGATCGAAAATCGTCAGAACCCCTTTTTGCCAAGAACACCAACTTCTCTCTCTAAACTCTCTTTCAAAATCTCTTGATAAAACGTATGCGTACCAAATAATAAAAATAGGCTAGATTATATAACCAATACGTACATTATTCGGGCAATCAAACCATAAAACTCCATATAAACATTGATACGAAAATGTTCTCCTATCATAAATGCCATAATCGCAGCATTTCCGAGATCTGAAATTCAAAAAGGTTACTTGAGTGGCCTCGAGCTTGCTCGAGCGATCTACAAAAATAAAGGTCGCTCAAGCGGCCTGCAGCTCGCTCGACCGGTGTACTATAATTCAAATACCACGTTTAAATTACAGAAATATATTAAATAGTAAATTAAGAATTGCATTTTAATTATTAAAAATTGATTTAAAAATTAAGGTTATTAAAGAAATTTTGTTTGGTTATATAAGGTTGAATTTTGTTTGGTTACAACCTATGGTTGGATGGCCATTTTCTTCCCCCTTATTTTTGTCTTTTTGATTACTTTTGTCTTTTTGATCTTTCTTCAATGTTGGATCAAGAATCTTTCAAAAAGCTTTTTTTTTCAAGTTCATTTTATTTAATTTCCTGACTCTGACATATCAGATTGTGAAAATCTTTTGACTAGAAATTTACAAATTGACTGAAGATGAAAAATAATTATTACATAAAAGGTAGTCAAAATTGGAGAGAGTTACATAACATGATGTGGGTTCGATCGGTACACAACTTTTAGATCTTCTCATTTTTACCTCACTAAATTAATATTGGATTTACATTGCCTTTTTATTTTATCCCTTCTTCTAATTAACCCCATTTGAATTTATAACTACTGTTATTACTCATGTTGTCTGCTTCTATCACTACCAATAATAATGATCAAATTGATTTGACGGGTTGTTTCATATTTCAATTTTGGACCTTTGTGTGCATATTTGTCAATAATCTACTGGGACAAATTCCTATCAATGTATGAATTGTTGTAGTTTTGTCTGTTTTGAATTGGGATCCCGGGGCCTGCTGTGCAGCCCCGCACAGCAGCCCCTGCTGCGCGCCTTTACTATGTAGTTTAGCGTAAAACGACGTCGTTTTGGTATATGCTTTAAGGGGTTTGTTTGGCAAAAATTTTAAGACTTCACCCACTTAAAACAAAGTCATTTTTAGTGGAAAAAAACACATAAAAACGTCACTACAAACTTAACAAATGAAACATAGTTAGTGTCTATTTAGAATGTGTTAATTATTAAATTATTGTTTGATTTTTTTTTTGTCTTTCTTTGATTATTTATTTCAAATTTTCATTTTTGTTTCAATTTTTTGGACTGTGGTAATTATTAATTTATTGATTTATTGTTTTCTTGTTCTTATTTGATTATTTTTTCTTATTTTTAAGTTTGCGTTAATTTTTTTTATGGTTATTGCTTCGTCTCAACAACAAAGTTCAAAAATGTATAAAAATATTTTGAAAAAGTTAAAAACGTTCAGTAAAAACAAAAAAATAAGTCAAACAACATATCTTTTTGCTTATTTTTTGTCTTTAGTAAAAACAAATTTAACTTTAGACATAATTTCATACTTTTTTAAATTATTTTTGTCGAAACGAATCAATAAATTATAAAAACACAATGGAACACATGAAAAAAAGGAGATAGTTAAGTTTGTTAAACCTCTATTTGGCCTAACTTATGTTGAAAAATATGGAATTATGTTTAAAAATTAAAAAAAATCTATTAAAAATAAAAATAAGTCTAAACAAATGTCGTTAAAATGATTCAAAAATAACAAATAATTTTTTTAAATAAAGATAAAAAAATTCATTTACGTAAGTTAGGCCAAATAGAGCCTTTAAACAAACTTAACCCTCTTTTTTTCACGTGCTCTATCATTTTTTTTGTAGTTTATTAGTTCGTTTCGACCAAAAAAATTTAAAAAGTATGAAATTATATCAAAAAGTAAAAAAAATTACTAATAACGAAAAATAAGCCTCAACAGACCTTGTTCCTTGTTTTGATTTACTTTTTTATCTTTTATAAATTTTTTTAATTTTACAAAATACTTTTATACTTTTTTGAAATCTATTTCGCCATGAATCAATAATCATCAAAAAAATTGAAACAAAACTGAAAATTTAGAAAAAAAAATCAAACAAATACAAAAAAAAATCAAACAATAATTTAATAATTAACACATTCTAAATAGACACTAACTATGTTTCATTTGTTAAGTTTGTTGTGACGTTTTTATGTATTTTTTCCACTAAAAATGACTTTGTTTTAAGTGGTTGAAGTCCTAAAATTTTAGCCAAACAAACCCCTTAAAGCATATACCAAAACGACGTCGTTTTACGCTAAACTACGTCGTAAAGGCGCGCAGCGGGAGCTGCTGTGCGGGGCTGCACAGCAGGCCCCCCGGATCCTTTGAATTGCACCATGGATCTCCTCCAACCTAAGAGGCCTTATTTATATGAAACCAGCTAGGCTGGAAATTGAAATTTGCATGGCCATAGTTGGCGTTTGAAATTTATCACTTAATGCTTCTTGTTAATGTTATAACTCAGAACTTAAAAGAAAATTAAATTAAATTCTTTTCTTGTAATAATTGAATTTTTAAAAGAATAAAAAACTCTGACCACCATACCTATGGTTCCGCCAGATAAGTCGAAAGCTGGGCAAAAGGTTGCAACAAAGGAACTACCAGTCGAAGATGGTGAAATTGCCACACTCGATTCCGTCCCTCACAAGGACCTAGTGTGCAAGAAGGATTTGTATTTATTTTGAACGCTTGAGATCATTTGATAAATGGATGATTGAGATGGAGTAAGTGTTATGTAGTGAGAACCATGGGATAACTTTTCCGATGTAACAACTCGTTTCTACATGATTAAAATACAAAATTCACTAACGAATTTTTAATTTAAAATTTTGAGTCTAAAGTTAATCTCGAATTTTTTTAAGTCAACGGTGAATTTTTTTTTTTTTTTTTCAAGAACGAAGTTCGGACATCGCAATCTAACGGTTTTATCTTTTTTTCAATAACTGGAGGGATAATTAATTGGACCGTTGCCCAATGTCTTTAAGCGCTCTCTCTCCCTCTGTCTATCTCTCTCTCTCTCCTTTATTGTTTTTCTCTCGCCTTTCTCTGGTTTTATTACAGGATTTCCTAACAAACCCTGACACCCCCACTATATAATTTGTAACGTAACTTCAGCAAACCTATTCATTCTTTTTTTATCTCCATTTTGACGTAAATAGGAAGAATCGTTTATCTCCAACCCCTAGGAACATGTATTGTTGTTCAATTTCATGAGTATGTGCTTTTGTAAATTTGATTAAGAATTGAACCACGCAGCATAAATTAATACACATACCTCTATATGTATTTTGGCTCCTTGTACTATATGATTAATATTGAGATAATGAGATGTCATGCCATCATTGCTATTGTTAACCATTCTGAGATAATGAATGCGCCATGATATAATGTTGAAAATTCATCCTATAAATTTCATACGTGAATTAATTACTTTAAGAATAATTAAAGATGTCGTGCAATAGTGAATTACTTTTAAAATAATTAAGGATGCCATGTTATAATAATCATGCTTTGCAAATAGAATTTAGTTAATTCTTGAAATAATTTGAAAAGCATATTAAAAGACAAATAATTAAGTTAACGAAAAATAACAAATCGGAATTGTAGGCCTCCGTGCTATTGTGTTCTATGTGAAAGGGTCTGGGGTGAACACGCTCCTAGAACAAGTGTCACATGAGTAATATCACCTCAAAATAACTCAAAACTCCTCCTAATCTCAAATATGAAAATTTAACTCGAATTTGAATTGTTGAAAGACTCGTGTTCTCAAATCCTCCGTTCTCTTTACGTTCTCTTTCTTGAGCAATGTACTCTAAACATTAGTCTATCTCAATTCTTCTTTGGTTGCAAAAGTCATATCTTGTGAATTTGATCATTTGTTTTATTCTGGGAAAATCTGATTTGCATATTTGTAAATATTGGAGACCACAGTCGGAGCATCTTTTCGTTCTTCAAATATTGCAAATCCGACGTGAGTATAATTTCCAAAATGCTCACATATGTCTTGCGACACTTCTCTTCCTTTGAGATGTGTAATTTTCATAATTATTTTGTTCTAAACTCTCTTGAGTTGATGAGACTCTGTCCTTGGGAATCTCATTGATTTATCTTGTTATGAATAAGTTTTTGTCCTTTGACACCTTTACCGAAAACTAGATTCTAATGTTTGACTTAAAATGCATTTAGACAATGTAGTTTCAGGACACAAATCTAAGGTTTTTTTTGTTGTTGTTTGATATGTTGTACTTTTTGAGACTTTGTTTTTGCTGCAGTTTAGTTACATTTGCCATGGAAGCCTTTATTAATTCCACGACCTTTCGAACTAGTGTGTTCCACTTATTGCAATTTGTTATTCGATCTTTGATTCTTAGACATTGTGATATAACTCATTATTTCGTATTCATTAGGATAACCTCTAATTGGGCTTGACTACAAATTTTGACTTGTATCTTGAAACTCCAAAGAGTGCGTACTCATTTCGTCTTTGGTATTCGAATGTTCGATTTATCTCATTTCGTGTTATGAGATGATCCTAGTAAAATGTGACTATTCCTGGCTGCCTCATGATGAAGAGCATAGACTATATGAATTCGGGTCTCTCGAGTAAGGTGCGAATATGCATTTCCCGAAGTGTGACTTGGACTATCACCATTCACAGAATCACGATCAAGCTACAACCCAAGACTGCACCAAACCCAAGACATTACAACATCGATAAAGCTTGCTTTTGGATCAAACGTACATCTACGCATATATTTCTATCCTCAAATCAATGATCGGAGAAGACGATTCAAATACTCGAAGATATGTTGCGGGTCTACACACAGGATTTCTAAGGACATTGGGAGCAATGCCAAACGGTGAACGAGTTGTTTACAACAATGGCTCTAAAAAAAAAGATACAGGTATATGGCACTATCGACTCACATCAATAACTGGAAGGATGTAACACAAGATAAAGTCACAACATATGAATGGACATTGGTTATTTTGAATCATGAAGAGAAGAACTTGAGAGGCCATATAATCAAGATGGCACGGGAGCGTTTGCATCATTATAACCCAAAGGAGACACGAATCAAATTATTAAGTCAACTATTCATTTTAACCATTTCATAAAATTTCGAGGACGAAATTTTTTAAAGGGATAGGTTATAATAACCCGATATTTTTGTTTTAAAAAAATACTAAATAAAAAAATAAAAGAGGTTGGTTAAAGAACTGTCATATTTGGACCTTGTGATTAAACATTAAAAAGAATTATGGGCGCAAGTGAGGTAAAGAGGTGAGAAGCACTAATGATTTTCCATTTTTCGATTTCCATTATGTTGGACGTATGTGTTTGGTTGAGCGTTTCTAAAACAATTTTTGGGAAAAAAAATTCTGAGATGTTGTTTGGTGTAAGTGTTTCAGAAAAAATTTAACGTTTTCGAAGTACTCTCTTTCTCTCTCTTCTTTTATAGATAGATGAAGTTGTTTAGGAAAAAAATAAAGGTGTTTGGGAAAAAAATTCCCAAACAAGTTTCCAAAATATTTTCAAGAAAATTTTCAGAAAATATTTTGAAAACTTCTAACCGAACATAGCCATAGTGTTTCCAGAGTAAATTTGGAAACCATACTTTGAACCAAGACATTTTTCCCTTCTAGGTACATAAAAACTCTTTGGATTCCCCAACTCCTATATAATTTTTATCCTATCAAATGGACTCTATATAAACTATTATCCTAGTTTTCCATTTTACCATAAAAAAACAGAGAGAATGTGAGAGAGAGAGAGAGAGGAAGAGTGGTTTCGGGGTGCAAACTCAAGCCATTCACCATTCACCGTTCGCGTTCGTTCTTCACTGGAATTGCAATAGAGGTAGGATAGATTATGTCCAACCCTTTTGTTTAAGTATTTTTTTTAGTAGGTATTATTACCTTTCACGCTAAGATTTCATGTTGTTAGTTTGATTCGCTTTACAAATTAACTCTGCTAAGTTGTTGTTCATGAAACCCATACCTTAGATTATGTATTTTTAGTAGGATTCATTACCTTCAACTCATATGATTTCATGTTCTTCGAATGAATTGTGTATCTATTGTATGAAATTTAAATTCTTGCTACGCACTACTAAAAAACTCGGCACAAACATTTCTGAGACTAGACTAATTTAAAAGTGGGTTGGTCTTAATTTTGGAGATGGCCATTCCCTTGATGGTGTTTTTATCATGTTAGAAAATGGATTAGTGCTATAAATAATCACATAATCAGAAACTACATTTTATAAGATAATGTCTAAGTAACTAGATTAGTAAAAGCATTGGACATATATCATTAAACATTAGACATGCTTCCTCCACTGGTATTTATTTTTATGTTAAGGGGAAAAAAAAAGACTTTATGTTGTAAATTAAATTCATATATTGTTTGATGTTTGTGGGTTATCTATCGTGTTGCCCAACTACCAAATGATTTGTGAACGTGGTTTAATTTAGGAAACTTTTAAAGTATGTTAAAAGGCAAGTAGCGACTTTAACGGAAGATAACGAATCAGAGTTAAGGCTGTCGTGCCACTGTGTTGTTCTGGGTTAGATTTCCGAGACGGTTTCTATGGGTTACATCATCCGAATCCGATTCTTTGTTCTGGGTTAGATTCTTGAGATGATTGGTGGTTCGATTTCGATTCACTTTTGTTCCGGGTTAAATTTTCAAGGTGGTTAATGGTTTGATTGATTCTCCTTCACTTTTGTTGTGGGTTAGATTCTCGAGGTGATCAGTGGTTTGATTTCCATTTTTCTTTTTGACTCATTTTCTCATTGAGCGAGGGGTACGAAATAAATCATATCGATTTTTCAATCAAAAGTCTTATGTGAGCATAACGGCCCTATTGTTCCGATAGAGAGAATAACCTATGATTAGCTTTTCGGGAAATATCTAAATAAACAATTTCAACGAAATCTTTCAATTTGTTATTTTACTATGTTCAACTCTATGTATCCCTCTATCTGTAGAGTACGTTGAATGTACAGAAATGCCTATAACAGAGTAAACCCTTCACTTTTGTATTCCGGGTATGATTCCCGAGGTGGGTTAGATTTCATCTGGCCATCATGCTAAGTTGTTTATGGTTTTGATTCCCAAGGCGTCATCCCGATTTAAAAGACACAACGAGAAATGAGCATAAAACACTTACGCGATATTTGTATACCAACATATGTTATTCAATTCAGTTATTCATGTTTATCACCTTGTATCCTAATGTTATGAATTTTTCCTGTCCTGTTCGAGTTTCGGATAACCCTTCTATCGAGTTTTATAAACTCAATAGTGCAACTTCTCTGCACCTGACGGTTCATGCAAGATGTCGAAGAACAGATGGAGAATATGTCTGAGCAGGAAGAGTCGGGAGCTACTGGTGACGACTGTGATAGCGTTTGGCTGCCCTAACCCTAGATGATTTGTTATTTTAATGTAAACCCCAATGGGGTATTTCTATCAATTTTACTTCTGCATTTTTAAAACTCTGATTTATCTTATTTTTTGTTGTTTTAAATTAAATAATCAAAAGCATTTCTTTAATTTATGTTTCTGAAAGTCCTGCATGCAAGCCCTTGACATGTCTTCTAGTGTCTGAATGGTCCGTTCCGACTGCCATCAGTTTGGGGATGGAATGTTGTACTAAAATGAACATTTATTCCCAAAGCCTTCTACAAACTTTGCCAAAATACTGACGTGAAACGAGGATCCCGAACTGATATTATTGTGACTGACACTCCATGCAAATGAACAATCTCCTTGATATGGAGTCAGCTATAAGACTCCATTGTGTCTAACATTCTGACTAGCAAGAAATGTGGCGACTTAGTCAGCCTCTCCACAACAACCCATATAGTGTTGTAACCTTATACCGATCTTGGTAATCTCATCACGAAATCCATCGTTATATGCTCCCATATCCATCCCGGTACTAGTAACGTTGAAGTCTCCCTCCGGATTTTTGATGTTCTACCTTGACTTGCTAACACGTTAAACAAGTTGATACAAAGGCAACGACATCCTTTTTCATACCAGTCTCCAAAGATCTCTATACATTTTGTTGCCTCCTGAGTGAACAGCAAAGCTGGACTGGTGGAAAGCCTTCAACACTAACTCTCTTAAAGTCCTTATGTTAGGTACAAACAACCTCGACCGACACCTTAATCCTCTATCAACACCAACCTCCCAACCGGTTGTAACCTCTCTTGAAGCTATTTGGTTTTGATATATGCTACCTCTTGGTCAAATCCCTGTACCGGAAGTATTTCTTGATGTAATTCTGGTGTAGCTACCAACGCATTGAAACTATCCCATTCATCTCTTTCCACTAGTTGAAGCATGAACTCAATCACTGATTCCATCATCTTCCACTCTTAAAGTATCAAACTTGTCACTATCGCCCTCGACTTCCAGCTTAATGCATTGGCTACCACATTGGCTTTGCTTGGATGGTATGACAAGGTGAACTTGTAATCCTCCAGATACTCGAGCCATCTTCTCTGTCTCATATTCAACTCTTTTTGAGTGAACAAATATTTCAAACTCTTGCGATCCATGAACGCCTCAAATTCCTCCCCATACAAATAATGACGTCATAGTTTTAATACAAACACTACAGCTACCAACTCTAAGTCATGAGTCGAGTAATTTTTCTTGTGAATATTTAATTGCCTTGAGCTGTAAGCTATAACTCTTCCATTCAAGATTAATTGTAGACTCAAATTTTAAATTAAAATTTCGTTAGTGAATTTCGTATTTTAATCGAGTAGAAACGAGTTCTTATATCGGAAAAAGTTATCTCATGGTTCTCACTACATAACACTTACTCTATCTCAACCATCCATTTAACAATTGATCTCAAGGGTTCAAAATAACTACAAATTACAAAATAAAACATGAATTTAAAAATAATTTTTTAATTTTTTTAAAAATTCAATTATTACAAGAAAGAATTTAATTAAATTTTCTTTTCTCTACCCCTAGCATTTCATGCCAGATGTAAGTAAGCCGGAGGAAAATCCAATAGAGCAGACGGAACCAGAGGTCACCAACTGGGAAACCTTCACCTAGCTACCTTACCCCTAGCTACCCTCCTGTTTAAATTAATTTTGGAATAAACGATGTAAACCCAAAAGGGTATTCCAGTCATTTCACTTTTAGACTTAGTATTTATTTAAAATTTCAGTTGCAATAAAAGGAGTTTCTTTCTAATAATTATTTTTGAAAAATTAAATAATATTAAAAGTGTTTAGTTAATGCTGCCAACTTTCGAGACGTTACAGTTAAGTTTGCATTCCTTATGTATATTAGCAATTAAGTTTGCATTCCTTATATATTTTTTACCTAATAAATGCACATAAACATTTTTAATCTATCTTATCAAAAAAAAAAAAAAAGTTATGAATTTTAATTTAATTTATTATTTTTTAATATTTTATTTTTCTATTAAAACGTTAAATACTTAAATTAAATTACACTTGAGTTGCATTAGCAAATTTTATAAAATTACTTACGCATCTTACATTTTAGTCATCATTATTTAGTTTTATAAAGATAATATATTTACTTAATGAATCTCATTATTTTTTTGTCCTCTATATATATTTTATTTAATAACTTATCATATCATGAAAAAAAAACACTTACAGTTCTAGGTGCAATTACGGCTTGACTCTTGGGTAATGAGAATGAATTGAACATTTTTGGGTATGTACTTGGGGTCTCATTATGTTATCAGTTGTTAAGTTTTTGTTTATTTTTTTTACACGTACATAGAGCTTTTAAAGAATATGATTGCAATGCTTTGAGTCTCCTCGAACTTTTCATTGGGAATGAAGAACATGACTTCCATACGCCAATAGTTTAGATCATTTTATGTTTTTTTCTTGTTGTTTATATTGTTTGGTTAATTGTTGGGCAAATACTACTATACGTGGACTGAAATCAACATTGGTTAATCGATTATTGGACTCATTGGTTGCCTTTATGAGAAAATGAAGTTTTATTACAAATTTCAATTTATTATACATTTCTATTCTTTTATTCACTATTAGTATTTTGTTCATGAGTTACTTATGTGATATTGTAAACTATTTATCGAACAAATGACTTATCAGGAAAGTTGGGTACGTTGGTGGGGGCGGTCAACCGAAAAAATAAAATTTGTTTAATTATTTTCAGAAGAAAATTAAGAAAAAGAATGAAATTACTTGCCGCCAAATTAAGGGTAATGACTTTGTACTTTGATCGAAATTATTTGCTATGTTCCTAGATTTGTCAGTTTTGACTATGGTTTTTTTCTTGATTAATTTTCTAATTTGGAAAACAATTTAGCGGGTTGATGACATAGTAATTGTTGCAGAGGTGATTTTTTCTTGATCAAGCACTCCTTTCACGAAATGTGTAAGGACCCGGAAAAATTTTGAGTTTTTTTTTAAGTTAATTATCGATTGCTTGGTTATGTGTTTCGGAATTTTAGTTACGAGATCCGAGCCCGGAGACTTTAGTTTTAGTACGCACGCATTACATGAGATGTAGTGTTATTTGAAGATATTTTAGTTGGTTAAAGATCAAATTTTTGGGGTTTTAAAGGGGGAATGGCCTTAGGAAAATTTTCATTTCCCATACATCTCTCTCTGTCTCTAAGTTTTGCTCCTCCTTCTCTCTAAAACCTCTTTGAGATTTCTTTCACCATTTTCAAATTTCTATGGGAAGCTCGGAACGTGCTTAAGTGATATTCGAAGGTTGATCGTGATTCCAAATTGCGAAAGTGGAGATTTGAAGCAAGAAGTACATTTGGAGCAAAAGCTTACGGGTTTTCTTCAAATCTTTCGATTCGAAACTCGAGATAGGGATGTTTCACCTCTATTATGTGTTTATAACATGTTTTGGTTGATTTCGTGCTGTTATTGGTCGAATTTGAGAGTTTTTGGTCAAAAATCCAAATCTATATTTTTTTGAAAAAAGTACAGAAATCGTCAAAGTAGCTTGAGCGACTTTGGGGTCGCTTAAGTGACTATCAAATGACTTCTTCTGTCAAAAAATTCATCAAGCGAATTTTGATCGCTCCAGCGACTTGTTGGGCGACTTTAACTGATGGTTTTTACCTTAATTTGAGATTGTTGACTAAGTTTGGTTATGGGCCATGGTTATAAATAGATGATAATTCTATTACTTCAGGTGTTTATTTAACGAATTACGCGTGGTTATGGAATTACTCTTATGTTGTGAATATTGTGGATTGGATTTTTGAATTATAGTTTGTATACTACATCAACATGTGCAACGGCTAGCCTCCAACGGAAAATGTGCTAGTGATGATATGTCTAGCATCCATTCTGAAATGTGCTAGTTGATCTTGACATCGTCTAGTCACTATTGGGTGAAGTGCTAGTCGGACAAATAGATTTGAAATTGAAATATGATATGTGGATTATGTGATATGCTTAGCATAGTACGTGATTTCATCGTAGACATTACAATAAGGTGAATAATGATATATGCTCATATCATCTACGCGTGTTATTATGAATTGTTTATGAATCATGCCATATCATTGCATATTCATATAATATTGGCGTAGACGTCTCTACTAAGCATTGTGGCTCATCCCTTTGTTTTTCAGGTAAAGTTCCGGAGCCTTGACATGAATTATATGGATGCATAGCGGTGCATGTTTTGGAAGACTTTCATCCTAGGAGTTACATAGCATCTTTAAATCTTATTTTTGAAAGATGTAAACTAACTCCTCTTTTTTTCCCTTTTTGTAATTGAAAGCAAATCGTACTATACTAATTCAAACTTGTTATTTTGGCTTGATGGGCCGAGAGTACCCCTCATGAATTGTAATATTCTGAAACACTTTATCGGTGGTCAATTATAGAAATTATGATTTGGGCTTTATTTGAATAATTGTGAGGTTTCAAAATGGTAAATATGGTTATATATTACGTTCAAAAATGAGAGCGTGACAAAATGAATTAGTGGCTTTTATACTTTGCTGGATTCAATTTTGTAGTGTCACATATTTTGTGCCTATTTTATAATTAGTTGCTTCAATTTTGTTGCGTCGTGCCATAGTTACGGATAATACGCTAGTCTATATAACAAGATAGAGAGGTATCTCTATAAAGAATATTTTTTTCATTACAAAATTTGATCCTTTATTTTACACATCTAGCGGTCTAAAAATATCCATCTCACAAACTAACTTTGAATGATATTTTAGTAAATATATACTTAATTTTCTTATTACATATCTCAACTCTTCATTTTAAATGTCTTAACAGTCCAAAAATATCACTTTCACAAATTGAATTTTGAATAGTTGTAGTAAATATTTAGCCCTTTTTATTTTAAAAAAAAAAGATGGGGTAATTTGTCTATTCAAAATATAGAGAGAGACAAACCAAAATTTTGAATACCTGTTGATTAGATTGAGTTTAGATTTTTATTAGATGGTTGAGATTAGATTTATCTTTTTGAATTATCGACAAAAATTGTCAACTCTGATTTAGCTTCATTAGTAGATTCCAACCGTTAGATTTTCCAAAAGCACTAGTTTTTTTGTACTAACAAGCGAGTGAGTAATAAGTGATCTTTAGGCATGCATCGCCACAAGGTTGCCTAAGGCCTCCAGAATCTTTTACTATCACACATTCAAGTAGATGTTATACATTTTGTCTTGAATTCCACATGAATGTGTGGTGATAAAATAAATTGTGATACCATGTAATTGTAACATCCTAATTTTTGGATACGTTAATAAATAGAATAAGTAAATCAAATTTAGTATAGATGATCGGTTCTTAATCAAATACATGAGTTCGGAAATAAAGTTGTTAACAAAAAATACATCAAAAAGACTTTTCAAACAAAGTCAGAACAACTCTAAGGCTAACTAAGTGAAACAAGGCTCGACGACGTCGTCTTCTAAAAAAGTGTCTCCCTGGATTGGGTACACGATTCCGCTCCGTGTTCACCCATATGTGACATGAAATGCCAAGGGCAAAGTAATATGCACCATGAGTTTTAACACTCAATAAGAAAATCCTACCCTTTAAATTTTTTTTTTAATGTTTTGAACAACATGATGTATAATTATGAATGAGCAGTACAACTGAAAACAATAACACATAAGTACTGAAATAAAGTATCGAAATGTCAAGTTTCATCCCATCACTAATATCACAATATCTCAAGTACTATTAGAGTTCTCAATTCAGCCAAAATCTCAAGTATGACTACGTCATATCGCATTCCACCATTTAATTCCAATTTTGACTACGTTATATGATTCCATCTTGAAATCCCAATATGGTGTTTCCGTCAGATAACGATCCCAACCGTGCTTCCAAACCGCTATGTTCTTGTTCATCACGTTCCTTATCAGTATGTTCTCCCGAGATGTCATATGTTCCTTACCATGCCAAGACCAAAACAAGCCTAATTTACTTGACGACCACTTGACTGAATTAAAAGACATGCTAAGTATAGGTACAAACATGATATGAACATAGTTTGGCTAACTGCATAACATGGCAAAAATGCATAGCTTGGCTAATTACATCGCTTGGGTCCATCGCACATCTGGTTTAGACAAGGCTCAGCTCAAGTTACATCACAGCTCAAGCCAACCCAAGATAATATCTACAATGATAACCATCATTCATAGTTCCCATAAGTTTCCAAAGTTGGGCACTCACTGGACACCCAAATATCTATTATCAATTCAGCGTTCTATATTCACAAGTCTGTATACAGAAATTAAGCTAAAGCATGCTTTCAAGGGGATCATGCAATTTGTTTGCATAACAATAGGCGTATGGCATAACAGGATAACTAGATATGTCCATGGATAATGTAACTGTAATTAACAATCACACACAATATAGAATAAGAAAATAGTAAAGAGATCAACACATGATTTACATGATTCCCCAAAAATTGGGTACATTCACGGGAGCGAAACGAGATTTGTTATTTGATATGAAAGTCTAGAATTTTTACAATAGAGAGTATATATAGATGTATTCTATCCCATCCCATCCCTAAACAAATTAGGTCGTACCATATTGCGGTGGGTGAACCATTGGCCTTCGGCCCAACTCCAACAATTGAATTTGCTTCCCTCGTTAAGCTTGGCTTCTGGCCTTTGCCTAGAACTCCTTGAAACCTCTCTATATGAGCCACAAGTTTCAACAGATAACATCCTAGCATGCTAAGATGGCATGACATAATGTAATGTATCTAGTTTGAGACATGACATTGAAATATCAATCTAATTAGATTAATTAAAGTGCATTAACATGGGTTAAGGTTAAGTGGTCCTAACGTCATATGCATTGGAACGCGTAAGGTTCACTAATAGGCTTAGTACATGATCTCTAGGTTAGAGTAAGTTGTCCGGTTAAAGTTTAAGTTCCAAGGCAAACTATAACTTTCAAAGGTGAAAGTCATCCGAATGGGTAGGTAGGAGCATCCAATTGGAGTACTGATCTCTAAGGTAGAAATGGCTTTGAGAGGTAGAGGGCATCCGAAGGGGTTTCATAAGCATTGAACATAAAATATAACAGGGGAGGGTTTCATCCGAATGGATGCTTGCATCCAGTTGGATTGAAGATTTCTAAGTCAAAATGACTTCCAAGGGTGAAAGTCATTCGGATGAATGTTTATAGATCATCCGGATGAGTTATACATTCTAAGGCAAAATGCTCAAAGTTGTGAAGTTCATCCGGATGGATTTCATATATTTCTAACACATATATGGTCAGTGGCAAAATTCATCCGGGTGGATTTGAGTTTCCTAAGGCAAAATCAAAGGCAATGGAGGATTTTATCCAGATGGATTGGTCGTCTTCTTCATGGTTTAAGCTGCTTCCTCCATTTTTTGAATTTTAAGCTTTTGAATTATGTTCTAAACATTGAAATTGAATTTCAAGGATAGGAGAACTTATTTCTAAATGATAAATGAGAACGAATTAGATTGATTGTGGGATTGAAACAAGCTTTGAACTTGTGATACATCAAGTGGGTTCCTCTTTCTCCTTCTTTGTTCCACCTTCTTCCTTTTGCTCCTACTTCTTCTTTGCACTCAATCTTGGAATATTAATGTAAGTGTTAATGAAAAACAAGGAAATGGCTTAGTATTTATAGGCAATGAAGTGAAATGTCCATCTAACGGATGGGAGGAGATCAAAGAGGAAGAGTGGAGGAGATGAGATGGAGTGAGGAGAATGTTTAATTCTCCTGCCATGGAAGTGACTCCCATTGTAGGTTGAGATGATGTTGATTTGTGAGCTAGGAGGAAGTAGGGATGAGGTCATAGTAAACCAAGGGGAAACAAATCTTGGACAAGGTTTGTTGGTTTTGTGTGAGGAAAATGTATACATAGTAGTATAATATACCTCATGATGCATGTGTGTGTATATGTATATGTATATGTTTATATCTATAGCCATAAATTTAAATAACTATACACGTACAAAATACGAACACAATAAACAAATTCTAATGTGCATAATTAAATTATGTCAAGCGTAAATGAAATTGGTTATGAAATTCATGAGTAAAAAAAGCACAAAAACTTATTTATATCGAATTATTTAAAACGAGCCTTTACAGTAATAGTACCCGATGAACACCTTATTTTCAGTAATAAAGAGATACCCTTCAAACTTTATTTGTCTGTTTACTGTACATATTTCTTTGCGATTAAAGTTTTGGTCTTCGATAAGAAAAAGTGATATCAACACGAAAACCTACGAGTACGTACTGCTTGATATAAAATTATAATTTCAAACTCACTCTTACTTATTTCGTCTTAAGATCTATCTTAAAAAACGTTATGACAATGATAATAATTTTTTATTGATCAATTTATGATGTAAAATAATATTTTTTATATACTTACTAAATTAATTAAAAGTTATTTTACAAGTTAATTTGTAAGAAATCAAAACTAATTTAAATAGGACTTGTCTATTTGGCCTGTGGTAATTATTGGATTATTCACTGTTTAGTTTTTTGTCTTTATTTGAATTTTTTTTTAATTTTTTATTTTTCATCAATTTTTTTATGATTGTTGGTTCGTTTCGACAAGAGATTTCTGAAAAATATAAAATTATGTTAAAAAATTAAAAAAATTCAGAAATGATAAAAAATAAGAAAAAAACAGCTTTTGTATTGGTTTATTTTCGTATTTAGTGACTTTTTTTAAACTTTTGGACATAATTTTATACTTTTTAGATTTCTTTCATTGATACGAACCAATAAGTTACAAAAAATGATATAAAAATAACAAATACAAATTTTTTTGAATAAAAACAAAAAATAAATCAAAAAAATAAGTTAGGACAAATGGATATTTTGTCTGTGCTGTGCCTCGAGACACGAGCATTTGCTTACAGCACCAAAAGGAATAAAAAAGAGAAAAGAAAAAGGAAACCAAGTATTGCTTTTCCTTGATCCGTACCACCAAAATAATTCACGAAAAGTCAGAGGGAGTATGACTCATGGGTTTCCAAAGAAAACTTTATAATTATGGGGGCCCCACAATAAACATCATATGACCTCTTTTTGGATAAAACAAGAAAGAACCTCTTTGCCGTACAATTGCTTTCCAAAATTACAAACAAGGTCCTCTACTTCCTTAGCTATTAAGTTGTTCTTTTTCATTGTTGAGATATTTGACCGATTTTAAGATTACTTTAGTCTAATGTTAACTAATTTTCGTGGCTCTAAATTTAATGACGAGGCGAGTTTTTTATTATGGTGGAATTCAACCTCATGACCTGAGGATAAGCCCGTTAGCCACCCTCTCTCCACCAACTTCTTGGGGTTTCTTGCGTATTAAGTTAATATGGTCTTTTGTTAATTCTCGGTAGACATATAACTATTTGGACTGTAGTAATTATTAAATTATTGACTATTTAAGCTGTGGGAAATAGAGAGAGCGCTTTTATTACCCTACTGTGGGGATTAGAGAGAGCGCTTTCTAATTACCCTACTGTGGGGGCTAGAGAGAGCGCTTTCTCTCTAGTCCCCACAGCTCAAATAGTCAATAATTTAATAATTACTACAGTCCAAATAGTTATATATATATATATATATATATATATATATAGAAAGCGCTCTCTCTAGTCCTCACAGCTCAAATAGTTAATAATTTAATAATTAGTACAGTCCAAATAGTTATATATATACATCCTTATCTCAAGCACATGTGTTCACTTTGCCAAACTCTTTTTTGTAAAAACAAAAAACATTTATTTCATATCACGTTAAGATTTCTTAAAAAGTAAAAAGATTAAAACTGAACTTTTTTTCCATCCATAATAAATAGCAAACCCTAGTGTCTCACATATCGCACGATGAGGTGTTGCTTATGTCATTGTATGTATGTATGGTACGGAGAATTAAATAAATAATTAATTACAAAACACTCCCTTAAATTATCACTTCTTTTAACTTTTACTCCCTTAATTTCAAAATCATGCACTTGTTTTTATTTTTACTCCCTTAATCTTCAAAATCATGTACTTTGTGAATGTGTTAATTGTTAGTTTATTGTCTGATTATTTTTATTCTTATCTAAATTTTCTTTTAATTTTTAATTTTGCATTAATTTTTTGATAGTTATTCATTCGTTTCAACAAGAGATTTTAGGAAACTATAAAGATATTTTGAAAAACTAATAAAAATTTCAAAAAAGATAAAAAAAAAAATAAGTCAAAATAATGTCTTTTTGAGTTTATTTTTTGTATTTAGTGAATTTTTTTAACGTTTCGACATAATTTCATAGTTTTTAGATTGTTTTCACCGAGACGAATCAATAAACTACAAAAAAATAATACAAAAATAATAAATACAAAAAAATTAAATAAAGATAAAAAATAATTAATTTAATTAGTATCACGTAACTCCTCCCGTGACTCTTCCATCCAAATGTGGATGTGAAAACTCTAAAGTGATCACATGCACACGTGATTAATGTATTGACCAAACTATCTTCTTCTTTTTTTTTTCACATGGACGTTGCTACACATTAATTTATAAGACTCATGGGTTAATATATTGTTGCGACAAATACGATAAAGAAGAAATAATTAACAAGAAAAACGGAAAGACACAGAGATTTACGTGGTTCCGAATAAGCAATAGCTTAAACGTACGTCCACGGGAGGAGAGAGATTTCTTTCACTATGATCAAGAGAGATTACAAGGGTCGGCTATGTTCCGAAACCCTAATGTGAGGTGCCCAATCAGTTTAGATCTCAACTAGAAATCTAGGGATATCTTTTAAGAAACCATGTCTATCATATTTATAGGAAATCCTAAATAATATGGACGAATATCAATCCCTAAAGAATAGGAATATAAATCCCTAAATAGTAGAAAAATATCCTAAATAGACTAGGAAAACAAATTTTTCAAATTTTTCTAGGATTCTCGCGGGTACACCTTATTACCGGTAATAGATGCCCTATTACCGGTAGTAAAACAAGCTGTCCAAAATCAGTAGCTTTTACTACCGGTAGTACCAACACTACTACCGGTAGTACTGGTCATTGCACAAACACTGAACTTCGTATTACCGGTAGTTCCAACACCACTACCGGTAATACCAGCTACCACCTAAATACTTTCCTTCTCCAAATTCAAGGCACTTTCCAACAAATCTCCACCTTGACTTGAATTCCAACAAACTCAATCAACAAGGAACCTTCATCTTGCACCTCTCTCTCCTCCAAAGCCCCGAAGGGCAATCAGCAACTGTGAACATCAATCAAGTCCAAGCAAAGCTTGAACTTGACAACCGGAATTCGTTTAGTCATCATATCTGTTGGATTTTCTGTCGTACCTATCTTCTTCACCTCAACCTGTTTCTGAGAGATGATATCTTGAATAAAGTGATACCTCACATCAATGTGCTTCGTCCGCTCATGGTACATAAGATTTTTAGTCAAATGTATGGCACTTTGACTATCACAATAAACGACAGTTCCATCCTGCTTTAGACCAAGTTCCCCAAGAAGTCCCCTCATCCACAATGCTTCCTTAACAGTTTCAATCACCGCCATATACTCTGCTTCTGTAGTGGACAACGCAACTGTAGTCTGCAAGGTAGCTTTCCAACTAATAGCACTGCCCGAAAGAGTGAACACATATCCCGTCAAGGATCTTCTCTTGTCATGATCTCCAGCAAAATCAGAATCCACATAACCAACAGCAAGTCCACCTTTATCGGCACCACTGTCGAACACCAAACCAACATCCGCAGTCCCTCGCAAATACCTCAGTATCCATTTCACTGCCTCCCAATGTGTCTTCCCTGGATTTGCCATATACCGACTAATAACACTAACAGCATGTGAAATATCAGGGTGAGTACATACCATAGCATACATCAAACTCCCAACAGCACTAGCATATGGGACCTTTGACATGTGCTTCATCTCATCCTCCATCTGTGGTGACAAATCTGCAGAAAGTCTAAAATGCGCAGCCATTGGAGTAGACACACGCTTAGAACTTTGCATAGCAAAACGTTCAAATACTTCTGAGTCAAGTATAACTTTCCAGCCTTTCGATCTCTCCTGATTTCCATACCTAAAATCTTCTTTGCTGCACCTAGGTCTTTCATCTCAAACTCTCCACTAAGCTGTTTCTTCAACCTGTTGATTTCTGACATATCCTTGGCAGCAATTAACATGTCATCAACATATAACAGCAAATAGATAAATGAACCATCGGGAAGTTTTCGAAAATACACACAACTGTCATATTCACTCCTAGAGTAATCTTGACCCATCATGAATGTATCAAACTGCTTGTACCAATGCCTAGGTGATTGTTTAAGGCCATACAAAGATTTCTTTAACAAGCAAACGAAATCTTCCTTACCAGAAACTGCAAATCCCTCCGGTTGATGCATATAAATCTGCTCCTCAAGCTCACCATGCAAGAATGCAGTTTTGACATCAAGCTGCTCCAGCTCTAAGTCGAAATGCGAAACAATGGCAAGCATAACACGAATAGAACTATGTTTAACAACTGGTAAGAATATCTCATTGAAGTCCACTCCCTCCTGTTGACTATAGCCTTTCGCCACTAACCGAGCTTTAAGTTTTGCATCTTCCACTCCCGGGATACCTGCTTTTCTTTTGTAAATCCACTTACAACCAACAATTCTCTTCCCCTTAGGCGGTTTCACCAACTCCCAAGTTTGATTCTTATGAAGAGACTCAATCTCTTCATTCATAGCAACAGTCCACTGTGTAGCCTCCTTTCCCGTGATAGCCTCACGGTAGGAAAAAGGCTCCTCATACTCCACTGTTTCTGCTATAGACAACGCATAAGCAACCATATCTGCATAAGCATATTTCTGAGGTGGACGGATCTCCCTCCTTGGCCTATCTTTTGCAATAATGTATGATTTGTTGCTGTTCTGCACCATTCTCTGTGTCTGAATCATGAACTTCTTCCTCAACTGGCTGATCACTGTTCGTCTCCCCTTCGGAAGTTTCACATTCTATCTCCACCTGCTTCAGAATCCTCTCACCACTGTCTTGAACATCTGCACTTACATTTCCTTTGATCATAGAGTTTTCATCAAAGGTCACATCCCTGCTGATAAGAAGTTTGGATGACTTTCCATCAGAAAGCCATAATCTGTACCCCTTCACCCCAGATCCATAACCCAAGAAGACACACTTCTTGCCCCTAGGCTCAAGCTTACCCTCATTGACATGAGCATAAGCGGGACAACCAAACACCCTCAAATTCGAGTAGTCAGCTGAAGAAGCAGACCATACCTCTATAGGAACCTTGCACTCAATGGCAGTTGATGGAGATCGATTCACCAAATAACAAGCAGTGGAAACTGCTTCAGCCCAGAACTCTTTACCCAAACCTGCATTGGATAACATACAACGAGCTCTCTCCAAAAGAGTTCTATTCATCCGTCCAGCCACATCATTCTGCTAAGGGGTTTTCCTCACCGTGTGGTGCCTCATGATGCCCTCATCCTTGCAGAATATTTCAAATTCTCCAGAACAAAATTCCAGTCCATTATCAGTTCTCAATCTCTTAATCTTCTTACCTGTTTGCTTTTCAATCATGACCTTAAACTGTTTGAATGTAACAAAAGCCTCGCTCTTATTTTTCAACAAATACACCCAAACTTTCCTGGAATAGTCATCGATCAAGCTCATAAAATATCGAGAACCACCCTTAGATTTAACAACAGAAGGACCCCAAAGATCTGAATGAAAATAATCCACCGTACTTTTAGTTCGACGAACAGCTGTGCTAAACTTCACCCTGCACTGCTTGCCATACACGCAATGCTCACAGAAATCTAGCTTCTCCGTCTTCTGTCCACAAAGCAAATCCCATTTGCTCAATTCTGTCATTCCCCTCTCACTCATATGCCCAAGGCGCATATGTCATAACTGAGTCAAATTTGAATCTGATACCTTTGATGATGAGACTGTTGCTGCAGCACCTGAAACTGTACTGCCCTGTAGAACATAGAGGTTACCACCTTCTGACCTTTCATAAGAACCAGCGCACCTTTCGAGACCTTCAGAACTCCACCTTCAGCTGTGTACCTACAGCCATTCGAATCAAGGGTACCCAAAGAGATAAGGTTCTTTTTCAAATTCGGAACATGCCGAACATCTGATAGTGTCCTCACAATACCATCATGCATCTTAATCCGAATAGTTCCAACCCCAACAGTTTTGCAGGCCGTATTATTGCCCATCAAAACTGAACCACCATGTACGGATTCATAGGTGTTAAACCAATATTTAATCGGACACATGTGATAGGAACAACCAGAATCCAAAATCCACTTTGTATCTGAAAGAACATCACCGGCTGAAACTGATAAAACGTTTTCCAGCCCATCAGAATCCTCAGCGATACCAGCAACTACCTTTTCCTCCTTATTATCCCTTTTCGGTTTTGTACATTCGCTCTTATAGTGGCCTTCCGGTTTACAGTTAAAACAGCGAATCTTCTTCCTGTTTTTCGACTTCGATCTAGATGTCCCTCTATTCTCCTTATTCTTCTCCATTGTTCTCCCCCGCACAAACAATCCCTCACCGGACTCCTCACTCTCACCAGATACCTTCTTCCTCAATTCTTTAGAATATAAACTAGATTTTACATCCTCCATTGAGATTGTATCATTTTCGTAGAGTAAAGTAGTAACAAAGTGCTCATAAGATGGGGGCAGGGAACACAGAATAATTAGAGCCTGATCTTCATCATCAATTTTAACATCAATATTTTTCAGATCCATAATAATTCTATTCAACTCATCAAGATGATCTTTAACTGGTGTACCTTCCCTCATACGAAACGTGTAGAGGCGTTGTTTCAGATATAGCCTGTTTGTCAGTGATTTGGTCATATAGATACTCTCTAACTTCAACCATAATCCTGCCGCTGTAGTCTCCTCCTCAACCTCGCGAAGCACATCATCTGCTAGACTCAACTGAATCGAACTGAGTGCCTTCTCATCAACAACCTTCCAATCCTCTGTTGACATCGTTCCTGGCTTCTTGGCAGATCCAAGTAAAGCCTTCTGCAACCCTTGTTGAACCAACAAAGCCTTCATCTTCACTCTCCATAGACTGAAGCTGCTACTCTACCCATCGAACTTCTCAACTTCGTATTTGGCCGCCATAACCGTAATCGATGAATCGATCACCAAAGCTCTGATACCAATTTGTTGCGACAAATACGATAAAGAAGAAATAATCAACAAGAAAAACGGAAAGACACAGAGATTTATGTGGTTCCGAATAAGCAATAGCTTAAACGTACGTCCATGGGAGGAGAGAGATTTCTTTCACTATGATCAAGAGAGATTACAAGGGCCGGCTATGTTGCGAAACCCTAATGTGAGGTGCCCAATCAGTTTAGATCTCAACTAGAAATCTAGGGATATCTTTTCGGGAACCATGTCTATCATATTTATAGGAAATTCTAAATAATATGGAAGAATATCAATCCCTAAAGAATAGGAATATAAATCCTTAAATAGTAGGAAAATATCCTAAATATACTAGGAAAACAAATTTCCCAAACTTTTCTAGGATTCTCGCGGGTACACCTTATTACCGGTAATAGGTGCCCTATTACCGGTAGTAAAACAAGCTGTCCAAAATCAGTAGCTTTTACTACCGGTAGTACCAACACTACTACCGGTAGTACTGGTCATTGCACAAACACTGAACTTCCTATTACCGGTAGTTCCAATACCACTACCGGTAATACCAGCTACCACCCAAATACTTTCCTTCTCCAAATTGAAGGCACTTTCCAACATATATTGATAAATGTCTCATCAACTTCTTTTTAAATTAATTACATCCTCTAACTTAATTAACATGCTTTTCTGTGTCAATAGTTTATTCCGTGGAGCCCACCAATGCTCTAGTTTAGCTAATCATGCATTAATCGTCCACAATGTGTAAATTGTTTGGACAAACTATTAAATTTATCAGATATGAATTAATGCCTATATGAATCCCTTTCTTTTGAAAAATGAAGTGTAAACTTTGTGATTATTTAATTTTTTCAAGACGAATGTATTACATCAAATAGCTACAGATGTTCGATCAAGTCAGTTACTTTTACGTAGATGACGCCAATCAAAGCCTACAAATGAACAACTTGAACTATCACAACAAAATTCGAAGCAATTACCTTGTGACAAAATAATTTACAGGAATAAACATGTTCCTTGAATTATATGGGGATGT
This sequence comes from Arctostaphylos glauca, assembly GCA_019985065.2. Classification (NCBI taxonomy): domain Eukaryota; kingdom Viridiplantae; phylum Streptophyta; class Magnoliopsida; order Ericales; family Ericaceae; genus Arctostaphylos; species Arctostaphylos glauca. The sequence continues at coordinate 5,164,816 of JAHSPW020000013.1, read as the reverse complement.
GCCTAAACAAGAAGAACTAAAATCATTATGCATTTGGGTCATACTTTACTCTCATGTGCATGTCATGTTGGAGTTTGACTGAAGAGCAACAGCCAACAGGGTTTAAGTGATGAAGGATGTAAAGTGAAAAGAATAATAGTTTAAGGGTGTAGTTTATAATTAACTACCAAAAAATGAAGATACGTATTCTGGAGACGTTCCTTGGTACTCAAGACACAAGAGGGGGGTTCATTTTCCCATGTTCCACTTTTTCAGAGTGTAGTGTATTTGTGTAGGCGTGCATGTAGCCATATAATCAATCATTTGCCGAATTTGCCCAAACTGCTACGTCTTTTTTTTTTTTTTTTGACAATGACAACAAAAACTGGTAGACACGATTGAGCACATGAAGACAAAAAAAAAAAAAACTAGTATATGTCGCAATATTTGGAAATAAAAATGAGGTGGAAATAAATCCATTTTCATGTGCTAAAAGAAAAAGAAAAGAACAGAAAAGAGTAGTGTCCCCTGTGAGAGATAAAACTAATAAGAAAGAAAGTCGGGCTCCATCTGATTGAATTTTCTGGCTTATTTTTTGTTTTTATTCAAAAATTTTTTGTATTTGTTATTTTTATATTATTTTTTTGTAGTTTATTGGTTCGTATCGATGGAAGAAATCTAAAAAGTATAAAATTATGTCCAAAAATTTAAAAAAAGTCACTAAAGACGAAAATAAGTCAATACAGACGCTGTTTTTGGCTTTTTTTTTGTCTTTTCTAAATTTTTTTTAATTTTTTAACATAATTTTATATTTTTCTAAAATCTTTTGCTGAGACGAACCAATAACCATAAAAAAATTAATAAAAAACAAAAAATTTAAAAAAAATTTCAAATAAAAATAAAAAACTAAACAGTGAATAATTATTCACCGGAGCATCTATGCAGTGGAAGTATTCACTAATTCAGTGGAGCATCTATGCAGTGGAAGATGGGGAGACTTTTAGCTGACAAGTCTTTTCTTCTTCCTTGGGTGTATTGATTCTCTCTTTTTCTGTCACCTCTTCCGAAGCTCTTAACATTTTGATATCGAAAATTGCTTCTCCTTCTGGTGAAATACTTATTATACAGATCATCCTGTACATGCGCACAGATGGTCTCTTTCTTTTTGCTGTGATTTTCGATAAGCGATTGTACTGACAGATTCTTTGGTTCATTTCCCACCCTGAGGCCTTTTCACTTCCTTCCTTCGTTACTAAGAAAATACATTTCTCTCTCATGCTATTTCATCACCGCACTCTGTTTGCCCCCCTTCTATCAGCATTACTTTGTGGTGAGGTTTAATAGAGAGGTGGGATGCCAAATGGGTTTTTTATTTTTGCTCGTTGTTGTTTCAGATAAGCATTCATAGTTAAAGAAATCCAATAGCAAGTGTGGAAAAAGGTGATGATGGCAGGGGTTTCTTCGGATAAGAAGAAAGCGGTGCCTCAGGACTCAGATTTTACTGATTTGGTGCTTTCATGGTCTCTTGAAGACATCCTCAACGAGAATCTTTACGAGAACAAGGTTTGGTTTTTGCCCCATTTTCTATCATTCCAGTGTACACTGACACTTAATTTTTGTTTTCCCCAGCTATTTGGGAATGGACTATTGACATGTGCAACATAATAACAAAGTTATAGTTGATTCTTTCTATATAGAATGTGATTATGATTGTTTGTCTTATCCCACTTGGGCTTCATGGGCTGGGCTGTTTCCCGCCAAGGCCCTCCAAATTTTTCAGTCTAATATCAACGAATAATTGTTCAATTCTAGAAGTTGCCATGTTTTTCTTTCCTTGGTTGATATCTGCTTTGATTTTGATTAGATATGTATAGGAATTGATGAATTTCATGCCTCTTTTAAGTTGTCATCATTACATATTCCTGTAATGATTAGGCATAAATCGGATGTATAAAGGACCAAAGTTCACCTTTATCTAAAACGTTGTAAGGGCCGGGAGCTGTTGTCAGTCTTGGAAACGTCCTTATTTTCTCGATTCAATCCTTGGCGGGAAATCCACCCAGGGAAATTCAGTACTCGTTAGTAACCTTTCTATGAAAAGAAAACAAAGACATATACAAAATGATGATATTTCAATAAATTTGTCTTGGAAGGATAATTTGGGTTTGCTTCTGAAGTCATAACTGTATCAAATTCTTGTTCGTTTCAACCATTTTCATCTTACATTGTTCAATTTTTGAATTAGTGCTATTTTTGGTTACTCTTACTTGATTGTGAAGCCATCATTATTTAGAATATTTTTAGATGTCATCCTTGGGGTGGTGACAATGTTGTAAAACGCCAGGCTGATGACTAAGTTGTAAAATCTCTGTTGAAACCAATTCCAAGACTGAACTCCTAAAGCAAAAAAAAAAAAAAAAAAACCAAAAACGTTAGGATTCTGTTAAACAATCCTTAGCTTGTAAGGACATTTGAGACTATTTTTTAATGATACACAACAGGGGGAAAAATTGTGTCATACTCTACAGAATGTTTTCAGAGGAAGAAAAACATGATCTAGAAACTGGATTACTCCTGCTGTTGATTCTCTCTGTAACATCCGCTCATGTAAAAAGGCATAGTTTCATTGTGGTCCTCCCGACTAATCAACGGGCTTCATCTGAAAATAGCCATGACCATAGATAGACACAAGGAAAAGCACTCTGAAAATCAGAAGGCGAGAGAGAGAAAGAGGTTTTAAATTTTTGTTATCTCCATCAATAATTTTTTCCTCCCTCATATTTTGTTAATTCCATCAATGTCATCATTACAAAGGAACCAAATTTTGGTCAGAGATGAAATAATGATTCCTTGAAGGATTGGAAGGGTTATTCTAGCTTATTATGATAAATGGGTCATTCCAGCTTATTATGATAAATGGGCAGTCCAATCGACTTATCATCCAACTTTCATTTCCATATGCGCACCAAACATGGGAAAGCGTCCCCTTTCAGTCCATTCTTGCTTATCTATTTTTCCCTTGATCTCTTGCAAGGATCACAAGCTTAATTATGTGGTGCTTTTATGAATCTTTGTGACAACTTAAGATTACGTGGTATGGCAATCTGTAGTTTGTGTTGTGCTTTTACTTTTTGAACTGCAACTTGGTGTCCTGCTTGACAGCTTGCAGAGATTTTTTATCTTTTGTTGGGTTAGAATTCTGTCTTGATAGTGAACACTCTATTGTAATCATAGGTTGCTCACTGATCAGAGAATGCTGCAGAAATCTCATGAAAAATGAAGTACAAAGGAAAAATATTGGATACATAGTATATCTTTTGTTCCCGTCCCAGTCCTGTTTATTGATGATCAACAGTTCTTGTACATTATAATAAAAGTGAATAGATCGCACAAATCTAGTTCTGTAGCTTATTGGTAACTCTTATGTAATGAACCTTAGAATCGTGGTTTGAATCATAAAGCATATTTTATTTTCCGTTAATTATATATCTTGGTAATTCAAGCCTCTTTCGTCTTTTAACAGGTTTTTGAGCGGTGAACATTACCATTTGTAGTTATTAGTTATATTCACTGCTACACATAACCTCATTCAAGCCTTTTGCACGGTATCAAAGTGTACTTTACAAGTAAACTAGCTACTTGTTTAATATGCCTATGAAAAAGTTTACTATCCTGTTGTGGTCTATGTGCTATTGCCTGTGAGCCTATCAACTAAGGCCTTGATGGAAAATTGAGGCTTGAGCTTCACTCCGTGAATTTCCAAAACTGCTGAAACTCCAAGCTTTTCTTCTCAATTAATAGCTGTGAACATATGTATTTGCACAGTAGAAAACAATGTAGAGATAGAGTGAAATTTGTATTTGGGTTGTGACAGGATTTCCCCTCTTGGGTTTTCTTATATAGGCATATACCCATGTAACGTTACATGAAAAACTGCTCCCTATTATTTAGATAGTGAAGGTTATTTCACTCATCCATATCTCTTAACCATCCCTTTTATTTAGATAGTGAAGGTTATTTCACTCCCAAACGTCATTTTTAATAATGGAATCTAATTCATCTTGAATTGCTTCTACCCATTTCTTAAGGCCTCTTGAATAGTCGATAGGTCATCAATATTTTCATCTATCATAAACGTAAGATAGTCTTTTAACCTCGAGGACAGGTTTTTTTCTCTTTGAATGTTTCCAACAGTGTCATGTGATATAACAGAAGGTTCCGAAATTATTTCTACATGAGGAATTCCAGACTCATTCAAACTTTCTTTTTCTTTGGAGATCTCAAATAATTCAACTAAGTTTCTAGGATTTCTAGTGTTAATTTCTTCTTCCAAAAATCTTGCATCTCTACTTTCAATAATACTAATACTACTATTACTATGATGAATAACAAATTTGTAACTTTTAGAATTTTCAGGATATCCTATAAATGTTCCCTTGATAGTTTTGCTATCTAGTTTACCTCTTTATTGAGTTGGAACTAATATGTGAGCAGAAGAACCCCACACCTTTAAGTGGTCTAGGCTAGGTTTTCTATCCATCCATAATCCATGTGGAATCCTATTAATTGTTTTCGTAGGAACTAAGTTAAGAAGATACATAGCAGTAAGAATAGCATCACCCCAAAATTGTGAACCAAGTGAAGAATGACCAAGTATAGACCTAACCATGTCTAATAATGTTCTATTACAATGTTCAACAACGCCATTTTGTTATGGCATAAAAGTCATCGTAACTTGATGAATAATACCATTATTTTTAAAAAATTCACCTAACAAATGAGATATGTATTCTCCACCCCTATCGGATCTCAATTTCTTGATATCTCTTCCTAACTGTTTTTCTACTTCCTTTTTAAATTCTTGAAATTTCTCAAATACTTTAGATTTCTTTCGCATCAAATACAAATAACCATACCTAAAATAGTCATCGATAAATGTCACAAAATACTCCATACCTTTATGACTTTTAATATTTAATGGACCACAAACATCCAAATGAACTATAGCAAGTAACTCATTTGCTCGTTGCCCTTTAGGAAATGGTAGCCTAGACATTTTTCCAAACAAACTTGATTCACAAATAGAAAAGTCAATACCAATTTGGGAAATCAGTTTCATATTCATCATTCTTTCATTTTATCTTTGTTTATGTGTCCTAATCTCAAATGCCAAATATAAGGATCATCAACATAAAGAGAATCATGGCAATAAGTAGAATCAACGGTATAAGCAAAACAACCAACAAATGCATTACCATTAACATCATAAACAATGTTCAAACGGTACAAACCATCAACTTTACTTCCCCACATAAAAAACCTACCATGTTTCCCAATAGAAACCTTTCCGGAACAGAAGCACACCTCAAAATCCTTCTCATCCAGACGAGGAACTGAGATAAGGTTGCGCCTCATGGTGGGTGAATACAGAACATTAGTCAAGTAGATGTTTTTATCGCCAAGTAACATAGTCTTCATAGTTCCAATGCCATTAACATCGCAATAACTATTATTGCCTATGTATATGCGATGATCGCCGGCTTTAACCTCTTTTAATTCCGCAAAGAACTCCCTATTCTTTGCCACATGGCGAGAGGAAGTAGAATTCACCCACCACGCTCCAACAGCCAAAAGGGATTCAGATATCACACAAACAATATATTTGGAGCCTCCTAAATTAGTTTTCTTATTATTACTAGGTGCACGACAATTAGCTTGAAAATATCCACTTTTTCCACAATTAAAGCAAGCTCCTCTGTTCCTTGTAAAATTGTCAGCATTCTTCAATTGCTTACCCTTTCCCTTGAAATTTAAAAAAAAAAAAATTCTGCTATCTGAACTTTGACGAATTGGAAGAATGAAAATTTTTCTTTTCAAATTGTGGCGGCTCAGAAGTGGCAACAGGAACAATAGTAAAAAATGATTTTTGTTGTTTTCTTTTTAGTTCTTTCAGCTTCTACGCCCAATAAAATAGGTAAATTTTTCATGGTTAAAGTGGTAGAGGAAAAGTTAAGAGCAACAACAGCGGAATCCCAAGAACTTGGCAAACTATGCAAAATAGCGGAACTTGCATTCGGTTAGGAAGAGGGTTATCTAAAGTGGCCAATTCTTTAGCAATGACAAACAATTTGTTAACATGATCAATGACATTTTCATCTTCTTTCATCTCATTGCGAGTAAACCTTTCCATTCACAATTGAATTTATGTTTCAAATGAAGCACGATAGGCATCACTAATAGCATCAAACATGGTCTTAGCATGCTCATGTTCTTCAAATAAAATTTCGATGTTGGGTTCCATAAAAGTGAGCATTATGTGCCTAGCAGTCTTATCATCTTCAAGAAACTTTGCATACATCCTCCTATTGGTAGCACTAGAATTTTCGAGTGGTGGAGTAGGAACATTCATATCAATCACATACTCAACCTTGTCATGGAAAAGCATGTGACGAATACGACGCTTCCAAGTTGAGAAATTAGCACCATTCAATTTTTCGGTTTTACTAAGCTCTTGACTAAGAGCCTTGCTAGCCATGATATGAAAGACAAGAAGAAATAAAAGTTAAACTTTAAAAAGGGCTGACCGTGTAACCATATCACCCCCATCCACATGCACATCCCTTATAAAGTGGGATACACCTAATAGTGGTTTGACCAAATCAAACTCTTAGCCAACCTGGCCAATCACACCCATTGTTTTCTCTTGTGCAAACACACAAAATAAATTCATGCCCAACCAAAAAGAAATGTTAGCCAATAATAAATAGAACAAACATAATTAACAATGAGATGTATAAAAATATTGAGGGCTATTTGGCCAATTATTCCAACAAACCTTTGGCACAATATGCCCATACTTCCTTATGGTTTATACTTTTTAGAATTGAATTTTACTTCCTTAGGGAACATTTTTTTTGTACTATCACTTGCTTTGACATTCATTGCTTTGGTTTTAGGTGGAGAAGATTCCTGAATCATTTGATTCGGTGAAGCATTATCTTGGTTCATTTGTTTTCCCTTTATTGGAGGAAACACGGGCAGCATTGTTTTCCAGTTTGGATAGTATTCATGAAGCACCTTTTGCTGAGGTGATCTCCCTTGATGAGTCCAAGCCCTACGGAACATCGATGTTTGACACTAAAGTTGATTACTGGAGAAACAAATTTAGTGACCATGGAAAGGAGCCTTACAGAACCTTGCCTGGGGATGTTTTTGTCATTTCAGATGCAAAACCTGAAACTGTGTCTGATTTACAGCGAGTTGGAAGGATGTGGACTTTGGCATGTGTCACTAAAATCACTGAGGATGAGATTGAAGGTGATAGTTCCTCCAATCATTTTAAAGTCAAAGCATCAAGAGACATTGGAGTCCAAGATGGGTTGAGGAAATCCCTTGTTGTCATTTTCTTGTTGAATATAACAACTAACAAAAGAATATGGAATGCATTACGCATGTCTCGGAATCTCAAGATCATCAAGGAAGTTCTGTGCACTGATTCCTCGGTAAGTGTTGAGCCTTTTTTTTTTTTTTCCCTTAGTTGGCTACCGAGCATTAATATGCATTAGTATGTTGCAGTATTTGGGGCAGTTGAACATGGTTTAACTCATGTAGTTTCTACCTTATATTGTGCGTGAAAATAGTTGTGCTGACCGTATTTTTGCTAATAGGTAAGACAGCACTTTCGTTTGAAGAATCAGAAAGATAGAGCTGCAAAATGATAGTAATGTAAGCTGGAAATTTTGACAATGGGCTGCAGGGTGCACAAAAGTAAATTAATATAATGATAAGTCCATTAAAGATAGTTTAGAATAACTTTTATTTGCACATGTTCTGGCTATGGAAATTTTGATCTTTGCTTCAGGTCAATTGTATTGTTTAATTTTCATATTCTTTCTTATTTTTTTAACATGATTGTTATCTCCCATGCTCTCCATTGCTCATGTCTTTTCATCTGGTTATCAGTAAAATATGTGTGGGACTCTTGGTTGGATGTTTCTGATGCTTACACTATGGAAAACAGGTTCATGAGCATTGTGAACTTTGTAGTGTTTATAACAAGAGCCAATTGACGGATACATCTGGTGCGAAGCTTTCATCTGAGCTGAATGAATCCCAAAAAGAGGCAATCTCGGCTTCTCTTCATAGAATAAAGTGTAGCCACAAGTCTACCGTAGAACTTATATGGGGCCCACCAGGGACGGGAAAAACTAAAACAGTGAGTCTGTTGCTTTTTACCCTTTTAAGGATGAATTGCAGGACGCTTATTTGTGCTCCTACAAATATTGCTATAAATGAAGTGGCTTCTAGGGTTTTGAAGTTGGCAAGGGAGTCATCTGAAGCTCAATCTGAAAAGCATGATTTATTTTGTTCTTTGGGAGATGTTCTCTTGTTTGGGAACAAGGATCGGCTTAAAGTTGGTTTTGAAATTCAAGATATCTACCTTGATTATCGTGTTGAAAGGCTCGCGGAGTGTTTAGGACCACTCACTGGTTGGAGGCATTGTTTAACATCCATGATAGATTTTCTTGAGGATTGTGTTTCTCAATACCAGGTTTTTGTTCAAAATGAAGAAATGATAAAAGAAAAAGAACACATTGATCAAAATGAAGTTGCAAAGAGAGGAATCAAATCGTTTCTTGAGTTTGTGAGAGACAGATTTAAATTCAATGCCTCATCCCTGAGAAGATGTATATTTATATTATGTACACAGCTACCAAGGAGATTCCTTTTGGAACATAATGTCCTAAACATGGTGATTCTCATTCGCTTTCTTGATCAGTTGGAACCATTATTGTTCCAAAACAATTGGGTTTCTGAGGAACTCGAGGAGATCTTTTCTCATGACGATGCAAGTGCAGATATTTCTGAATCTTTAGTGGATACAAGGAGAAAGTGTCTTTCTGTTCTGAAAACCCTCCGACTTTCTCTTGAAGGCCTGAACCTGCCAAGTGCCATGAACACAGGTTCGATTAAGGACTTCTGTTTTCAAATGGCTTCCTTGATTTTCTGTACTGCTTCTAGTTCCTATAAGCTGCATTCAGTGGAAATGGAACCACTGAACTTGCTTGTGATTGATGAGGCGGCACAATTGAAGGAATGTGAATCAACCATACCTCTTCAACTATCTGGTATGGGTCATGTTATTCTCGTCGGTGATGAGTGCCAACTACCGGCAATGGTTACTAGTAATGTAAGTAAATTCTATGGGTTATATTACCCGATAAATGTAGGCCATGTTTGGAATTAAGGAAAGAAATGGAAAAGAAAGCAGGACGTTAAATTTTCTTCCATGGGAAAGAAAAGAGAATAATAATTTTCACCTCTTGTTTGATTTTTAATTTTGAGAGACAAGGCAAGCGAAAATTTATTTTCATTCCCATTTTGAAAATTTTCCTTTCATTTTCTTGCCTCGTTGTTAATTCCTCTTCTTTTTTAGGTCTTTTTGAGTCCTTTATATGTTCCAAACTTCCAATCAAGAGAAGATATTTCCTTTTAGTTTCATTAACCTCTCAGTGTGCAATTTAGAAACAAAGAGAAATAATCAACTTCCCTAGAGTTTCATTTGCACTTCTCTCTTCTTTTCACTTTCTTTCCATAGCTGCAAAACAGAGCCATTAGGAGGAGAGGATTCTTGTAAAACTTTTCTGTGCTCTCTTCTTTTCTACCACGTTTGTTTACTATTATTTTGAATACATTCAGTGTACACAATGTTCTTTAACAGGTTTGTATTGAAGCTGGATTTGGAAGAAGCTTATTTGAAAGATTGAGTTCATTGGGTCATCCGAAGCACCTGCTTAACATGCAGTACAGGATGCATCCTTCCATAAGTTCCTTTCCAAATTCAACATTCTATTTCAACCAAATCTTTGACGCACTGCATGTGAAAAACAAAAGTTACGAAAGGCAGTATCTTCAAGGGTCAATGTTTGGTCCGTATTCTTTCATCAATGTTATTGGTGGCAAAGAAGAAAACGATGACGGTGGACATAGCAAAAGAAATATGGTTGAGGTGGCTGTTGTTGTCAAGATATTGAAGAATCTATATAAAGGCACGTCCACTGATATCACTTGTATCGCAATCTTTACTTTGGCTTGACATGCTCTATATGGGTATATCTGTATTAATCTCATACGTACATCTTTTTCTAATCTTAATATTTTGATTTTCTGAAGCTATAATTTTGTATTACCAAAATGCCGTTTTGAAATTGCAGTAATGAGAGTGATAGTTCTACCTAGCACATATAACTCCAGCTGAACAAAAAACCATATAGCTTCGGAGTTTTTCCCTTTTGGCACATTTCCTGGTGCACTTTCATTTTGTTGTGGACATAAAAGCATGCCAAATTATGTCTAAATTAATGGAGCTCTGGGACAGGTAGATTAGTTGTGAACATGTCTCCTCCAGTTAATAGGTTGAGTTTCGATGAACTATGGATAAAAATAAAAAAAATTACCAAGTGCACAAGTAATATGATCAGAATAATGTTACTGGTTATAAAAAGGCAAATTGAGGCTTTGCTGGGGTCTAGAATTAACACGGGAAATGTCAAGTGACTCAAGGTGTGTATGAAGTTTTGTGAATGAAGACAGTGAAGTTTTAAGAAACGTGGTTTTTTATGCATTGGATTATTCTTTGTAATGGACGGAGTGCTTGTAACATTGAGAACTATTTTAAATTTCTTTCCCACAAGTAGCCAATTTTACGAAATTGTATTCAAAATCAGTAGCAAATTACATATTGATCCACATAATGTTTCTACTCAACATCCATGTGACATCTTATAAGATTTTCTTCAATTATCCAACCTGGGATATTTTTCGTCTTGAGGCATAATAATAATCATAGAATCCATTGGACGTCAAAGATAACTTTCTGCTTGTTTTAGAAATGTTGCACTTCTTCATTGTTGCATATGCTATTTACTGCAATTTACTTAACTGTTTGTTGTTTGTTCATGTCCATGCTCTTGTGTACAGAATGGAACGTCTCCAACAAGAAGCTTAGCATTGGCGTGATATCTCCATACGCTGCTCAAGTTGTGGCTATCTGTGATAAGCTTGGACGAAAATTTGAGAACCTTGATGGATTCACTGTGAAGGTTAAGTCAATTGATGGGTTTCAAGGCGGAGAAGAGGACATCATAATAATATCAACTGTAAGATCAAATAGTGGTGGATCTGTTGGGTTCCTTTCCAGTCCTCAGAGAGTTAATGTTGCATTGACCAGAGCTCGGTATGGATTCAAACATTTGCTTTCCTAAGATTACTTTGTGAGTAATTTTTTGCAAATGAACTTGTGGTAAAGATGCACATTTAAAAGAACAAGCTGTTTTATCCAGCTTTTTAAGTTTTTTAGGCCGATAAGCCAAAAGCAGAAGTTGTGCCATACCAACTGATACAGTTTCCTGGATTAAAAAAACACTATAGAATGCCCTCAGCAGACATCAATTATAGTTTTCTAATGTTTCTGCTATGTAGGCAATGGATGTTTATGGTCCTTGATTCCTTTACAGGCACTGTCTTTGGATTCTGGGAAATGAAAGGACGCTAGCTAGTAGTGAATCCATATGGGAAGCATTAGTCCGTGACGCAAAGGATCGTCAAGTGTTCTTTGGTGCCGACGAGGATAGCGATATGGCCAAAACCATAATAGATGCCAAGAAAGAGCTTGATCAGCTTGATGATTTGTTGAATGAAAATAGTATACTTTTCAAAAACACGAAATGGAAGGTATAACTCGTGCATTTAAAGCATATCCTTCATTCATATCTATGTTCTTTGAATTTTGGTCTTGAGGTCTCCCATAGATTGGATTAACATTTGCCCCCTTGGCTATCACCAGGTTTCATTCAGCGATAACTTCAGAAAGTCATTTCGAACACTTAAGTCAGTCAGCACAAAGAAGTCAGTTATAAAATTATTACTGGATCTTTCATGTGGTTGGCGACCCAAGAAGAAGAATGTGGACAAAGTTTGTGAGAGCTCTTCACAGACCTTGAAACAATTTAAAGTCGGAGGGCTGTACATTGTTTGTACTATTGACATAATGAAAGACTCGATGTACATCCAAGTTTTGAAGGTTTGGGATATATTGCCATTGGAAGAGATCTCAAAATTGGTGAAACGCCTTGAGGGGATGTTTGCTATGTACACCGATGATTTTATCAGATGCTGCAACAAGAAACACTATGAGGGGTAGGTTCTTTCCAGTGGATCAATAATCTTTTGTGATTGGAAATTATTCGCTAAAGTGTAAGGCTTAGTTTAGATGGCAGTGATGAAATATTGAGAGGGAACTGGAACATTATCGGCATTCTACTGTAACTTGCTAACACTAACATGCTAACGCTTCCACTGTGGCAAAAAAAATGCATTCAATCTGAGTCACTTGATTAATTTGTCTCTTCTAATAATTTTCCTTGAAAAATGTTTCCTTGGATAATAATCCAAACTTTGGAATGAGCTTACCTCAGATATTAGATTATTGGGGGTGTAATTTCTAGTAATTAAATTCCTATTCCTACTCAATTCTACGGGCATCGAAACATAACCCAAAGTCTGATTGTTGCCTTATCTGGAGTGTGTTGACATAATTTATTGTGTATTGAAGTTCAACTGATTTGCTTGATTGATTTGTCTCTTTGTTTTTAGTGACTTAGAAGTTCCAATGAGTTGGGGGACCTCTTTTGACATTGTCCGGTTTAAGAATCTTGGCAACCTTGAGTTTCGCAATGAGTCAATTGATGGTATCATTGACGGTAGAAGTTATGTTGAGAATTCAAAAGTGAGTGAGAGCTTATCGTTGATGAAGTTCTATTCTCTATCATCCGGTATGGTGAACCACTTGCTTTCAGATGATGCTGGTAGAGAAATTGACCTACCATTTGACGTAACGGATGAGGAATTAGAGATTATTCAGTTCAGCAGAAGCACCTTTATACTTGGAAGGTCTGGAACTGGAAAAACTACAGTTTTGACGACAAAATTGTTTCAGAAGGAGCAGCAGCACCAGATTGCTTCTGAAGGACATTACAGAGCCAAGTCGAGTAAAATTACAGATGCAAGCCAGAGGAACGATATTTGTGAGGGTGTTGCAGAGACAAAGGGAAGAAGTGTCTTACACCAACTTTTTGTGACAGTTAGTCCAAAATTGTGTTACGCTATCAAACAGCATGTGTCTGGTTTGAAAAGGTGCGTAAAATATTGTTATAGGATATGCATTCTGTTGTGTTATGTTAGCTGGCTTGCAATTAGGATATGCATCATGTTGTATAGGTTAGCTGGCTTGCAATTATTTTAATTTGTCGTCTGATTTTCAATTTGTTGATTAGCTAATTAATCTTTACAACATCCTATTTTGTTTTTCATGCGTCTTTTAGTCAGATTCTTCAGGTATAATGCAACCTCATTTTTCTATTGTTCTTTACCTCGTTTCTTGTTAGGATTGCTTAAAAAGACAGCAAACTAAATTTGCAACCCGTTATGGGACCATGTTCTGGTGTTTAAACAGTTTGTGTCTATATTGTGCAAAATGGGCAAGTTTCACCTATTCTGAATGTTGACCATACATCATTGTTAGCTTGCCTTGTGCATTGATTTTCGGGCGCTCAACAAGGTAACCTAACCATCAAGAACAAGTATCTACTTTGATTGCAGACTTCTTCGCCCTAATCAATAAGCGCGAGATACTTCTCGAAGTTGGGCGGGCTACTATCAAGTGCGTATCGCGGAAGGAGACGAGCCAAAGACGACCTGTGTGACAAACAAGCAACCTTACTAATAAAGGGCGTTTGATGATTTGGTTATGACTTTTGGACTCACCAATGCCCCTACCACGTTCTGCACCCTCTATAATGAGCTTCAAATTCTAGAATATGTGACACCTGATACATTTCCCATTGTTAACATTTTTCCACGGAAGTGTATGTATGTATCATCTTGCTCATTTTAGCTAAGCAACTTACACTGTGATTGGAGAACTTGAGGAATGACTTTCTGAATGCATCTCCCTTTCTTTGATTCTGTTGGAAAGCAGCATAGGAATGGAACACAAGTACTGCTTGTTCCCTTGTTCTATTTATCTACATGGAATTTCGTTATCTCATAATTTCCTTTAAATTAGAATAAGTGAATTTTTGGATATTTTTCTGTTAAGTCATGGTCATGTGATGTCTATTTTGAGGAATATTTTGAATTAACCATTACATGGTTTTGCATTTCACCTAGTACCTTCATTAGAGAAAATGAATTGCACTTTAGCTGACCCCATAAACATGTTGTTTCAACCCATCTAAATATGTTGCAAGTGTTAAACAAAACAACCACCGCTTGGACAGAGTTACACAAACATGCTAATGCTTTAGCAAACTAAATTGTAGAACACGTTCCACAACATATAAGAAATTAGCGTTTCCAAGGATACTTTTGTATTGTTCTTTGCTATTTGGTATATAATTTATTTCTTGCACCACGTCTACCTTTCCCAACTCTTGAAGTATTCATAACTGTTGCGAGAGATTGATTTGACCATTTGTGCTTTCCAGTTGATCATGAACGTTATAATATATTCTGAACAAGTATGTGATGAATACTTCTTCTAACGGCATGTAGAGAATCTGTGTTATACAAGTCACTTTCACTCTTTCTCATTAGATGCATGAGGCATTCTATTTTAAACATGAGCCATTGTTTTATGCATAGGTTTTGTTGCGGGGGAAACTTCTCTGAAGAAAACGGTTTGATTGATATGGATGATACGTCATGTTTTAAGGATATTCCGGATTCCTTTGTTGACATTCCCCCTAGCAAATACCCCCTTGTTGTCACATTTCAGAAGTTCTTAATGATGCTTGATGGGACACTAGGAAATTCATACTTTCAAAGGTTCATTGGTTTAAGCGAACATTCTCATTTTGGAACCAAAAGTTCAAGATCAGTTGCTTTGGAAACTTTTCTAAGAACAAAGGAGGTCAACTACGAGAGGTTTTCTTCATTTTACTGGCCACGTTTCAATTGTCAGTTAACAAAGAAGCTTGATCCTTCCAGAGTCTTCACTGAGATAATTTCTCATATAAAAGGTGGCTATGGAGTGGGGGAGGCCCATGAAGGTAAAATCAGTCTCGAAAATTATGTTTCATTGTCTGAGGGTAGGGTGTCCACTTTGAGCAAGCAAACCAGAGAGAAAATATATTCCATCTTTCAAGATTATGAAAAAATGAAAATCAATAATTGTGAATTTGATTCAGCCGATTTAGTAAATGATCTTCATTTTAGACTAAGGAATGGGAGATTTGAAGGGGATCAAATGGATTTTGTTTATATTGATGAAGTGCAAGATTTGACAGTGAGACAAATTGCTCTTTTCAAATATATCTGCTGGAATGTGGACGAAGGCTTTGTTTTTGCGGGCGATACAGCACAGACAATTGCTCGAGGAATCGATTTTAGGTTTGAAGACGTACGAAATCTGTTCTACAAAGAGTTTTTATTGCAATCAAGAGGTGATGGGTCCGCTGAAAGAAAGGATAAAGGACTATTATCAAAAGTTCGCAATCTAAAACAAAACTTTCGTACCCATGATGGTGTTCTTAAATTAGCACAGAGTGTAATTGACCTACTGTATCGTTTCTTTAGTCATTCTGTTGATATTTTGGAACCTGAGACGAGCCTAATATATGGTGAGGCTCCAGTTCTTCTTGAATCTGGAAACGATGAAAATGCAATTGTAACAATTTTTGGAAAAAGTGGAAATGTGAGTGGGGATATAGTTGGTTTTGGTGCTGAGCAGGTCATATTAGTACGAGATGATTCTGCTAGGCAGGATATATCTGAACATGTAGGAAAGCAAGCTCTTGTTTTGACTATTGCTGAGTGCAAGGGTCTAGAATTCCAGGTATGTGTTTGTTTTAATTAATTTCTATTTATTTATCTCGTATTTCAGTATCGAGGGTAGTTCGGACTGAGATTTTTCTATGAGCTTATTTCTGGCCTTGTTGAACTATGATTTCTTACATTTGGGCTGCCTATGATTTAGTTAAAGACATGATAAGCATGATCCTATCAAGTACCTGACCAACCACTTCATTCATTCCCGAGAAACAAAATTTCCTTTCTTTCCACTCAAAAGAGACGAAAGGTTCGGAGACCAGAACAAAATATTTTGAAATTCTGAAATCCCTATGATGCCATGGGCACATGCCGTAATGCACCAAACATGTCGAAATTCTACGAACCATATCGAAACATAGAATATGTCTCGACAGCTTCTAGAAACATCCAACATCTAATTATTCGTTCTTTGCAAAATTCTATTGACATTCCTACTGCATTCTGACTACATCTTCGAAATGTTTCCAAAACGTGTCCAAAAAGTTTCCAATGCGTTTCCTTTTCTAACTAACCAAAGTTAACATGCATAAACCAAATTTTTATCCTTTCTTGTTGGGTAATGGTTACTACAGATTGACCAGTTGGCATGGTAAAAAGTAATTGGCAAGTATTATGCCATTGACATTTCTTCTGGTCGAAGGTTCTGATGTTGTACAACCAAGTATTAGCGCAAATAGTTTACTTCCTTTTGACCTTTTTCCTTATCGTGTGTAGGATGTATTGTTATACAACTTTTTTGGCTCATCACCTCTGAAAAATCAGTGGAGAGTAATATATGAGTTCATGAAAGAACAAGATTTGCTGGATGCTGGTACTTCCTTTCCAAGTTTCAATGAGGCAAAACACAATGTTCTTTGTTCTGAACTGAAGCAACTGTATGTGGCAATTACTCGTACGAGGCAAAGATTATGGATTTGTGAGAATATTGAGGACCTCTCGAAGCCTATGTTTGACTATTGGAAGAAGAAGAACTTTGTCCAGGTAAGACAGTTGGATGATTCACTTGCTCAAGCAATGCAAGTTGCAAGTAGCCCAGAGGAGTGGAAGGCACGAGGTATCAAGGTCTGCTTGATCCCTCCCAATATTACTACTGCTACAACTGTTCTTATTGTTAGTAAACTTTATCTCTACTATTGTTGTTGTTGTTATTACTCCTACTGTACCTCTTTATCAGTCCATTTGGGGGAATCCAACTTATCAAGTAGACAAAAGTATTACACACTGTAAATTTTCACTTTTCCATATTACCTTGAACTTCTCCATATTTTCCTCCGTCTCTCTTTCGAGTTGTTTATTAATTTCAAAAGATAAGTGTCACCAAATTTTGCTCATTGACTTCTCAAAAGTAGACATTCTCTATGGTTGCTGCCAAAGTGAAAAGTGGACTGAAAAATAGGGATTGCGGGATTATTGTAATCATCATTTTGTTGTTACTCTTGCATTTTTTATGTTGTTGCCGCTAATTGTTCTCCCCTTTGGAATCTTGTCTAGTATTACTTACAACAATTATCTTTACATGTTTTTCAGCTCTTTCATGAGAATAACTATGTGATGGCAACGATGTGCTTTGAAAGGGCGAAAGACACTTTGTGGGAAAGAAGAGCTAAGGCTGCATGCCTTAGAGCAACTGCAGACCGTATGCGTGGTTCAGATCCTGAAGGCAGCTCTAATGCTCTAAGGGAAGCTGCTGACATATATGATTCTATTGGTGACGCTGAATCTGCAGCCCAATGCTTTTACGAATTGGGAGAGTATGAAAGAGCAGGTGCTGTTTCTTTATCTCTCCAGTAGATGTTATATCATGTCGAAATTACTTCTTGGAGCTCAAACTTTTTATGTCAATTTCACAATTTTGAGCGGCCTTGTGATCTCTAATTTTTGTAAAATGCTACCTTTCCTTGAAAAATGAGAATATATCATATTTTAAAACCGGCCAATTACCAAGAGACCCGATCTCATATTAACATATGAGATATGTCAAATAGTATATATTAGGTGCATGTGGTTGAATTTTATGTAAAGTGGAATTTATATACTTAACTACCTTATATTGGGTGAATGTATCCCATAAATGCTTGCCCTCTATGACAAAATGTATGCCTTATTCTCTTGTCTTGAGAAATTTCACCCCCTAAAATTTTGTTTGAGTTTTGAACTAACTGATGTACGCAGTTGGATCATCGTACAGAATATTTTTGAAAGGTTGTATTTCTCCAATTTTCTTTGTTGTGTGTGTGCATGTGTGCAAGTGCGGATTAGTATAATTGGTTTGGCATAGTAGGGATTTTCTTTTTTGGTTGGATGAAAATATGTTTCCGAAAACATAGCATATGACAAGCCTGGATGTTAACTTTATTCCCAAGGCCATGAAAGGCCTCCAAAACATCTACACTCAGATATCAATTTCTGTACTTTTACCAAGGCTGAAACTCTGATCTTATGATGAGTTTTTGTAAGATGGTTTACTGCATCAGTATGCCTGCTCTAATGTGTCTTCCCTCATTGTAGTATTATGGTTTGTATTTTTCAAGTCTCATGTATCCATTTGTAACTGTAAAATCACTCTGGAGTAATCTGACATACATCTTATAACGTCTTACTATTGCAGGAAGAATATATTTAGAAAAGTACGGGGAATCTGAGCTGAAAAGGGCCGCGGAATGTTTCTCTATGGCAGGTTGTCATAACAAGGCAGCTGAAGTTTATGCTAGGGGGAATTACTTCTCAGAGTGCTTGTCGGTTTGCAGCAAAGGAAAGTTACTTGACATAGGCTTACAGTACATCC
This sequence comes from Arctostaphylos glauca, assembly GCA_019985065.2. Lineage (NCBI taxonomy): Eukaryota > Viridiplantae > Streptophyta > Magnoliopsida > Ericales > Ericaceae > Arctostaphylos > Arctostaphylos glauca. The sequence goes on along the minus strand of JAHSPW020000013.1, from coordinate 5,146,161 downwards.
AGTACTGGAAACAACATGCCCCACGAGATCATGTTATGGCCAAAAGAAGTAGCGAAATTGTCAACATTGAACAACAGTTCCTCGAGAGTTGTGCATTTCACTATTATGAAATTAAGGATAATAAATCCATGATGAAATTTGTGAGAGCTATTAACTCCATGGATTCAAGGCGCAAATTCTTGAAGTCTCTGAATTGCCTTGAGGAGCTTTTAATTATGGAAGAAGAGTCCGGAAACTTTTTGGAGGCTGCAGAGATTGCGAAGGTGATAGGTGATATTCTACTTGAGGCTGATTTGCTAGGAAAAGCTCGACGCTTCAACGAGGCATCCATGCTCATCCTATGGTATGTCTTCGCCAATTCTATGTGGGTATCCAGAAGCAAAGGTTGGCCATTAAATCATTTTCCACAAAAGGAGGAGATTCTAGATAAAGCCAAGTCAATTGCGAAGAATGAATCAGATCTCTTCTACGAATTTGTTTGCACTGAGGCAAGCATTTTATCACACGAAGAAACAAACTTGTTCATGTTGAACAAATATTTGAATGCTTCACGTGGTAATAAAAGCCTCAGAGGTGAAATCTTATCCACTCGAAGAATTCTAGACGTTCATCTGCATTCAAGTTCATCAAAGTATGAGTGGGAGGATGGGCTAGCAGCAAATGTCATTAAGCATTCGGAAGAAATTGTTTCACAAAACCGGGTTTCCATTGGAACACTGATTTGGATTTGGAATCTTTGGAAAGAGAAGGTTGAGAATATCTTTGAGTGCCTGAGTTGTCTTGAAAACCAAGACTTCAAAGACTACGTTGACTTCAGTTTGAATTACTTTGGTGTTTGGAGGCAGTTGAATAACATGAAAAGCTATGTGATTGTGAACTCGGATGCTGATTGGGTGAAAGAAAGCCGGTTTCTTCACAGAAGTGGAAAGCTGGTATCCATTGATGCTCGCCATTTTGTTTCCGCGGCTAGGAGTCATTGGCAATCAGTATTGCTTTCTGTTGGTCTAAAGGTGTTGGAAACTCTTGAAGCACTTCATAAGCTCTCAATTAAGAATTCCATGTCTGTTTTCTGCCAAAGCCTAGCTCTTCTTTATATATTTGAGGTGACAAAGTTTCTTCAGGGATCCAAATATCTTGATTGTAAATACCACAATGCTCAGACGCTGCACAGTTTTCTCAATCTATCTACTAGGTATTTTGACAATGCTTTCCCTTTAGACTGGCGGAAATCTTTGACCAAGAATATGACTTATCTGAGGGGAAGTGCGGTTTCCCGGAATTTACTTGAAGAGGTTATTCTTGAATACATTAGCTTCAAGGGTAAGTTGACTTATGGGCAAATTGGGAGGGTAGTAATGATATGGCTTGGTTCTGGAAAGCCTACTGAAGAAATGTGCAAGAAAATTTCAGAGAGGTTTGATGTGAATTTAGTGTGGAGGAAATTTATTGATGACCTACGTGGAAACACGGAATCAGAATCATTGCAAGAGTCTGCATCAGGCGTTTTGATCGCTGCTCCAAGGGAGGTATCTTCTGCATATAAGTTTTACAAAGCTTTGGAAGATGCTTATTATAATGCTCATTGGAGAGAATATGACTATATATCACCTAGTTGTTTCATGTATCTTGTTGAGAGGCTTTTGATACAGGCATCCTCCTTCCGTGGGTTTCTTTTCACCACAAAATCGTCATTTGTTGAGTGGATAATTTGTGAGCAACCAAATGCCAAACAAAGTGCTGATAGAGCAAATTGTATGCAATTTCCAATGAGCGGCATCTTTGATTTTGTGGCAAGTATAATCAGACAGATCCTCTACGAAAAGCACGTTACGGTAGAGTGGATAAAAAAATCAAAGATGAATTTCAATTCCTACTATCCATTGCTGTTGATGAGACTGGTTATTATGCTCTGCTTGCTTTGTTTGAACTGTGGGAAGTATAATGATAGACTTTTTGAGTTGCTGGGGAGGAATGATATTACATCTCGGCTACCAAGGGAGTTCTGTGATGTCTTTAGGAGAATAAGGAAGTGCGCGAATGCAAATCTAATTGCAGAAGCATTCATGAAGATCGGGAATCCTCTTGTTATAGTGAGCTTGGAAGAAAATTATTCCAACTTTGTATGTCCTCCTCATGCCATTTTTGTGGACTTGAAAGTTACCCAGAGCAGAGGGGACATTATGGAAGTACTATTTCCCGTGGATCATAAAGACACTCGAGGTCAAACCGTAGCTGTTAAGGTGGATACAAACATTTCATGTGGAAAAGAACTTCCTTTGAACAAAGAAAATCAAGAGGAGACTTCTAAGACTCCAGTTTCAAACTCAGCTTCCTTGACAGACCAGAATGTGGAAAGTCAGAATACAAATGAAGGCAGCCTGCAAATGATCTCTCGGCTCTTTGGGGAAATATCTGATGGTTTGAGGGCTGTAGGACATGGAAATACACAGAATTTTGTGTCTAATGTCTCAAAGATAAAGGTACTGCAAGATTGCTTGACATTACGTTCTTTCCAATGGAATTAGGAGATAATGATGTTAGTCTTTACATAGATTCCTTTTCATTTTATTGTATGTCTTTCAGGTGGAGTTAGAGAAAATTATAAACACCATATCTGCTGCGCTGACCAAATCTGGTGAGAAGATGGACCTCAATGAAGCTGGAACCCCTGTTCTCATGCCAAAGGAGGGTTGTTGTGCGAGGGTCACCCCCACCAACCTTTTTTCATCGCTTAAAGGAAACGGAATGCTTGATGAAATTAAGCAGCTATATTCTGCTCTGAATGTGAGGTGTGTTTAAATGTTATGGTTGTTATTGTTATCAGTTTTCCGTTTTCCGTTTTTTATCAACAATAAACAAGACATAGGTTTTATTTTCTTGGCTGACAATGTAAGAAGAAAAACATGTTGGCGCACACGTGTTGCAAAACTTGTTTTGAAATCAAGTAAGGAAGTCACTCGAAAGGTTGCCAGTGGTTGTTGGCAGAAGTCGGCAGAAGACGGGGGATGGTTGGAGTGGGTCAACAAAGGTAGGAGCCGGAGGGGTGAGGGAGCTTCCAGAGGTGGTTGCCAACTGATTCAGGTAGTTGAAGGAGGTAGGGACATCGTAGCTGGTCACTGGATGTGGCTGAAGGTTGCTCCATTGGTTGTTGGTGGTGGCTGGAGGTTTTTGACGGAAGCTGTATTGCTGTAGGTGGTGGCTGGAGGTACTCCCACTCTAGGGGGATGGCCAAAGGTGGTGGGGAGGGAGGAATAGGGAAATCGTTTTTAAAACAAGTGAAACGCCATTTTTTTTGTTCCAAAATCTTTGAAAATTTTGGATACTGGTACCATTCTTTTGGAACGACAAGATTTATGGGATTTCTTTGGTCAGTTTTCATATTTTTTGTGAACAGAAACAAAATTCAGGAAACGAAATTTTTACTGAACAACACTTCATCATTGTTAAAAGCTTGGATTCACTTGTTCTTATCCGTCCATATATAGATACGCATTGCACTCGATTATTTCATTTGGAATAGGCATCAGTTGATTCTTATTGGGAAACATCTACTATTACTTGATAAGCAAGTGTCTTGTTGATATTTAAGGATGATATTGAAAACATCTAATTTGCTTCATTTCATGTGTCATAAACAATTCATTTCCCCCATAGTTTTGGAGTTTAGAATACAAGGCCTGATTGTTGGGATTTTGGCGCTGCAACAGGGAAGTATTTCTATTTCATATTTCAGCAGCTAGTGTTTGTTATATGGTGAAACAATGTAATTAGTCAATGCTTTTTTTCCCAATATACTGTTCTCCAAAACTTCTAACAGTAACTAGGTGACACAAGGTAATTTGTTACTTTCATATCGTGTCAGTGGAATAACTGAGTATCATGCTTGGCATAACGTTTTGAATCTATTTCTAAAACTAACAAACTATTTCCATGAACCAAAATGCCTACATCATGCCTGCGCTTGCTTCTTCATTTTAGTGAATTATTGAAATAATAGGATTGTGTTTATTGATTTTCAGCGACAGTGAACTAAAGAAAACCATTCCAATTATTACATCACTTTTGACGAGTTTCCACTCTAGAAGATCAAATCTGGAAACTTTATTGAATCAGCTGTGCATACCTAATGATACCAATGGTGAGAGTGAGGCATCAGAGACCAGTAAATCATATGAAAACGAAGGCGATCACAAGAAGGTTGAGGAAACTAGCATGTCTGATAAAGGCAAGGCTTTGGAGGCTACTGCTGCTCCGGGAATGCAGAACAGTGTAAACAGTCGCGATGCAGAAACAAGCAAGGGGAAGGGAAATAACAAGCCCAAGAAGGCTAAAAAGGCGAAAGGAGGCCGGAAAAATAGATAGATGTACATGCCGTTATAGTTCTAAGGTTGTGTGTGTAATCAGATTCTCTTCTTTTGGTGTTGGTGTTTTGATGTAGCAATCTGTAGTTTTTGTATAGACTTTCTCTGCTGCTCAATAGTTGTATTTATGGAAGTATTTCAATCCAAGGGCTCAATAGATTTAGTAGTTTGTGTTTTCTTGAACACTGATGTTTCTACACTAAGATTGCTGGAAGTGGAATACTAATGATGCAGCAGGTGGAGTTGATTGGTCCACTTTTGAAGTTAACATTATGCCTTGTGTGAAACTAGTCGGGGTCATCCTTTAGACAGCAGATACTTTTTTGTTTTTTTTGGTCCAAAATCTGGGAACTGGAAATTTTTCACGAAAAAGTGGATAAGCTTGGAATTCATTGGTGTAGGTGGAGATAGCAATCTCCATTCATAAACGAACTAAGCCAGTGTTCTGATCTTGAATATGGAAGGATGGAAGGATTTGGGTATGAAATTCAACTAATGTCATTCACTTTGTTTGGGTTTTGACCTTCAATCAAATTTAGGGGAACCTTCTCATCATCATTTTCATCTTTATCATAAAACAACCCCGGGCTATTAGAGAGAATTCATGTGCATCTCTATTTCTTGCTTTCAACCCCAGCTCTGAGGGAGAAACCACTCCGCCATAAGGTGCAGTGGTCTTGTCCATGTGCAAATACAATATTTCTGGCCTTAATTTTATGACTCTTCCATGACTCCTTGATTTTTTACACCTCTTTAAGGGACCTATGTCAATCCGGTAGCATTCCCTTCCTTTATTGCCTCTTTGATTCTAAAGTCGACTCGAAAGCTTTGCTCAGAGTTTTAAAGAAGGGTAGGCGTTTTTCAGTGGCCTTACTCACAAATCATTTGAGGGCAACCACTTTCCCGATTAGGCATTCCACATCTTCCACCATCCTGAGAACCGCATTTGAGTATGCCTTGGATTTTTTCTGGGTTGGCTTCTATTTCCCTTTGGTTGACCAAAAAGTCCTAGAATTTTTTGAGAGAAACACCAAATGCACACTTGGTCAGGTTTAACTTCATTTCATAGCTTCTCAGCACCCCAAAGGTTTCTCCCAACTGGTCTATCCTCGGGAACGGGTAGGTATCATTCGGAAAGACCTTGCTGAGATCCTTGAAGTCTACGCATATTCTCTAGACCACGTTGGCCAACCAGTCTGGGTGTTGGACTTCTTGAATGAAACTGGCTTGCTCTAATTTTTTGACCTCTACTTCAACCGCCTCGCTCCGATCTTTGCCAGAAATCCTCAACTTCTGCCTGATCGATCTAAAATTGAAATCGACATTAAAGTGGTGTGATATCGTCTGGGGTCAATTCCGCTCATATTCTCGTGTTACCATGCAAAGACATAAGAGTTATCCTAAGGAATTGGATTAGAGATTCCTTTAAGTTGGTGGGGAGTTGTGCCCCCACCTGAACAATTTTGTCCTCCCTTCCTGCTTTGAGCAGCACGGCCTCGAGAGCTCTTGATGGCTCTTCCCTTTTCTCTATCTTTTCATCCTTGGCATCCAGGGTGTGAATTTCCGATGCTTGGTCGCTTCTCCTTGAGAGTGGCTATGTAATAGTCTCAGGCCATTGTCTAATCCCCATCACACGTCCGATGCTTGGTCGCTTCTCCTTGAGAGTGGCTATGTAATAGTCTCAGGCCATTGTCTAATCCCCACGTTGCTTGTCGTTTTCAGTCTTCGTGAAGAATTTGATCACAAGGTGGTAAGTGCAAGCAGATGAACAATCAACAACTAGAAATTTTACCATCTTTGTTGTTTGCCGAGGGAGGTACCCAAGGTGATTGGTAGTTCGATTGATTTGAGCAGCTGCACCCGCTCACTCGAGAAGCCTATCAACAGGGATCGTACTTGTTGTAACTTATTTGTCCCGCAACTTATTCGCCCCGATATTCATTTTGTTGACTGCTCCTTATAAGATGATGTCAACCAAGCTACTGTTATCAATCAGCACCATGCTCGTCTTGTAGTTCCCTGTGACTGTTGTTATTACTAAGGGGTTGTCATGTGGCTGTTGTACCCCTTAGCATCTTCTTTTGAGAAGTTAATGGCTGCTCATCCAACTTCCTCTCTTTCGACGGTCTGCTCACCATCATAATTTTTGCTTCTCCTTCGGCCTTAAGCCTTCTCGAATGTGTGCTCCTGGAGGAGCTGATCTTCCCCCTCCAACGAATCCTCTGAAGATCATTCTTATCTCTCCGATCGGCTAAACTAGCTCTATCTCCGAATCTATAGGGTGCTCCGCCTTGCACCCCCATGGTCTCCTCTGATCTTCCCGATTTTGTTGACCTGCTACAAACTTGTTCAATCTGCTTCTTCATATCGAAGCAATTTTTGTGTCATGGCCGTGATCATCATGAAAATGATTCCTTTCATCCCTTTTCTTTGGATCTGACTTGAGCCTCTTCAGCCAACGCACCTCCGGGTCAACTGCAATCTGCATTAGAACCTGCTCCACCAGAATGGTGAGTGGAGTGAAACTCTCAAATCTATCACGGGTCATTTTTCGCTTGTCTCAATCCCCTCGCGGAGGCTCCTTTTTTTCCTTCTGCTACATGATTGGTTTTGGTTCAGGCTTTTCCTACTCACGTAATTTGTATAGCCTCGGTGAACCGTCATCACATCCTTTGCGTTCATGTGTTGTTGAGCGCTGACCATCGACTCGGCCATTGTATATGGGGGGCACTAAACAAATGATAGAAAACTCAAGTTAGCTGCAAGCCCGCTATAAAAATCGTGAGGGTGATTTTATTGTTGACCTCATCTACCTACAAGATTTCGTCATTAAAGCACTTGAAGTAATCACGAATGACTACTCCCTTCGACACTTGATGTTTAACAGATACATGGTTGGTCGATGAGGCCACCACCCACTGTAGGAGTGGTTGATGGATAGCTTGTTGAGCTGCTCAAAGTTGTCGACTGTCTCGGACTCCAGCTTCCCAAACTAAACTCTGGCCAAGCCCTTTAGAGTAGTAAGGAAGGCATGACACATTATCTCATTAGGGAAGACCTACAGTGTCACGTATGCCTTGTAGGTTTCCAAATGGTCCAAAGGATCCCGAGCCATCAAAAAGATCCATCTGAGGCGTCATCGTCTCTGTGAATGGAAAACTGGATCTAGGCATTTGGCCATCATTGGTCGTCCCACCTTTCTCCTCCATTTGCTTCATGATCCCTTTCAGGGATACTCCCAGCTTTTTTTATGTGAACTTAAGTGTGCGAAGGAAGAGCATCGTCAAGCTATTCCTTTTCTTTTATGCATCGTTGTTGGGAGCTCTTACTTCTTATTCGCATATTGTGTATATATAGGTGATTAAAGCTGACATCTTTTTCCTTCTCTTCAACCCAAAGTTCGATTCTTTATTTGTATAAATAAAGTTCAGTACAAATTTAAAAAAGCACGATCAACCCTTTGCTTTGACATAGAAAGGGTCAAGGGATCAAGGATCTTTTTGCTTCGCCATAGAAAGGATCAAGGGATAAAAGAAAATAAAAATCTTTTATTTAATAGAGAGAGAAAAAAATCCCCCCTCAAGATAAGTAGAAATTCCAAAAAGTCTAATGTCGGGTCTTAGAACGACCAGTTCTATGATAATGACTGTCCATTGCACAATGGTCATTAAAATAAGCAATAATCCGCCTCAAAATAAGGGTTCCAACATGGTGAAAAAAATGTCCAAGTATAGTACATCGATGAGAATAATAAAGGAGGTAGAACCATAGGATTAAAGAAGGGTTCTAACATAGTGAAACGAAAGCCAGGAAACAAATACGAGTTTTGCCTTCGGAAACAGAAATGAGTGCACTTTCATTTGTCGTCCAAAATAAGCAGAATAAGGGTTCCAACATAGTGAAAAGGATGCCCAAACATATTCCATTTATAAGAATAAAGGAGGTAGAACCATGCGATTAAAGAAGGGATCCAACATAGTGAAACAAAAGTCGGGAAACAATAAAAATGGAGTTACGCCTTTGGGAACAGAAATAAGTGCACTTTCAATTGTCTAAATGGTACTCATAAGGGTGCATTTCCAACAAAAAATACGGTTTGCAAAACTTTAGAAGTATTTGCTGAATGATGAGAACAGAGACCATTTCTAATAGGAAATGCTTTTAAGAAGTTCGACACCATTAACAGTCCAATCAGTAGAACTTATAATTGTATACGAACGCAGAAGGGTTTATGAAATTCAATAGGGCCTCTCATTAGGTGGTAGATTCACCTAAAACTATACTTCTATCATTTTAAATCATCAGATTTACATCCTGAAAAGAAGGCAATCAAGCACGTCAAGTATAAAACTAGGCATAAAACGAAATGGCAGCGCTTATGAATATGAAAATCTGAAGTACAACAAGGCAATATATCCTTAAATTCACTCGGAAAAAAGAGTTCTATCCGTTATTGAAGTATCCTCTTTGATGATTGACATCAATTATGTTCATAGAAATAAGAAAATTTATCAAGTCACAACTACCAAAATCCAAAAGGGGCAACGGTGTTACCTATTACGATCATATAATTATCTTCCTCTTTCAAGAGTGGAAAGTACCCATCTCTTGAGCCATTATTCCTCATAACTTAAGCTACTGATCACCACAGGATTCAACTAAGAAAAAAACCCAATTCAATTGTCCTCATTTGTACCAAAAATCTTCATCCTCGACAGCGGCGACCTCAAATACCCCTCCACCTCCAACTTCTTGGGCGAAAGCTGCCGATACTTTGCAAACTCCTCACTCGCTTCCTTGTCCCGATCAAGCAAGCTATATATCATCCCTTTACAGAAGTAAGGCCTAAAATCTTTAGGATCTTCTCTAACTAGCTCCTCGTAGCACCTCAATGCTTCATCCACATTCTTCTGCAAGAACTGAATCTGTGCCATTATCAGCCTCACATCTCTTGCCTCCTTCAACTTATCCTCCTCCTCTGCGATCTTCAATGCCTCTTCCAACCTCAAAATCACCGCGTTTCCCTCTCCACACCGGTCCATTAGCAAAGCGTTTTCAAACAATGCTTCAAAGTTGAGTGGATTTACTTTGAGAATTGCTTCGAAAACATCACGGGCTTCTTGCGTACTTCCCATTTCGTTCAACAGTCTCGCCATTAGAAACTTCCACTCTGTTTCCTCTGGTTGGACTGAAACCAGCTTTTTCACTATCTCGACAGCATCTTGGTCCTTCCCGGCCTCCAGCTCCTGCTGCAGCATCGATTTTAAGGACTCCACAGCCTCTGAATTCGAGACGGGTGTTGATGGATCCTCCGATTTTTCCTCCTCCTGTTCTTGATTTTGGTCTATTTTTTCCTCTGTGACGGTTGTTGGGTCGGTCTCCGCTCGTGCCGGAAACTGATGGAATTTTGCGGCCACGGCGGCGACGAGGACGAAGGAAGCGGCGGCGGTTTGAAGGGTTCGAATGATGGGGTTCGGGGAAGAACCACCATTTCTGGGGCTGGAATTGGAGGAAGCCCTAACCCTAATGAGGGACCCAATTGGAGGACTGGAGGAAGGGGTTTTTGAGATTGCGAAATGGAGATGTGAAGTGTATGAAAATGGTGGTGGTTTTATGGAGGGTTTGAGAGTGGTGGTGAGTGAAGGGGTTTTGAGGTGGAGGATTGATGAACCTAATCCGATGGATAGAGCTGAGTCCATTTTCGATGGCGAGATTTTTTTTTTTTCTTTTTTCTTTTTGGAGATTTTGAGGAGAAAGGTTGTGGGTGGTAATTAGGGTTTTGGGTGGGTCGGTGTGTGGGTGGGGAAATGGCTTTTATGGGGTTTGTTTGTGTTGGTGGGTGAGGAATTGGGACGCAGCCAGATGTTAGGTGTGTTTTTTATTTCGATCAAAATATTACGTTGTACATCAAACTATATATTATGTCAACATGATATTTATTAATTAAAACACATATTAAAATTTATAGAACTTGTTTGTATATTTTATACTTAAAATGATATACCACGTAAGTATAATGTGTCATTTGATATATAATTTGATATCTTATTCTTTTATTTTATTTAAGAGAGAATCCTCTTTAAGAGTAATTTAGAAGAGTAATTTATTCTATTATTTCAAAATATATGTATATGCTACTTTTGATAAAATCGGTAATGATATACCCAACCGATAGAACATGAATACCTATTTTCATCAGGTTATTGATAGATAATTGTATTCTCTTAGGAATTTGGAGTGATGTTGAGGGTAATGTGAATTTTAATGGGTTTGTTTGATGTCTGAAAGTGTTCATCTCTCCGAATTCAATGAAAATTTTGTCAATTGAATTTCAACCGATATGATTTCATAACACAACTAAAGGAATATTTTAACACATTAGGTTAAAATTTATTTACCTCAAAGTAAATATGTCACGGCCCATTTCAAAATGGAGTGGATTAGTGACCTGCCAGTGAATCTAACTCAATAAGGCCTCTACTAAATACGAGTTTATGAAATTCTATCTGTCTTTTCTGTTAAGTCATAAGGGTTAATCAGAGTAGCAGAAACATGTAATTAATTAAATGAAATATTTCACAAGGATATGCATAAACCTGTCATTCAAGATTAAAGTACAAAACATAGTTTATATTACATTTTAAAAAATGGTCAGCTGTAGCCTATTGAACACAAGTCCTATATACACATACGTATCTACAAATGTAACCCAAAAAGTGCAGCCATCTCTGTCTGTCTTTAATGTCTATCAGGATCCTGCTTGTGACCTGGCATGTTGCATAGCAACATTCGTTCGCATAAAACTAGTGTGAATCTAGATATGCAAACCTTACAGGTTTGCTATGTTCTAATCTCATTTATTGTATTTTAAACATTATGTCATCAATGTTCTAGGAATCGGTCCATAAACTGTAGCCTGAGGACATAACAAGGTATAATCTCAGTTTTTCGTAACCCGTAGGTTATGCAGTTTAACCAGTCCAATAACAATTCATGCTTTGATGTTCAAAATATAAACAACAGTGTAAGCCAGAGCTAGTGTAGGGAGTGACCCTCAGTATAATCACAATGATAGGCATAACGCCACCCGATGACACCTAGCCGTGGGACCCCTCCTTATTTCAGTTCACCACTTTTCTCACCGCCAGCGGTCAGGGATTCACTGTGTCATAGAATATTATTTATGCTTGTCTTTATGTTCAGAATTCATAAATTATAACATCGCTTAATGATAAATTAAACATTCTATCATTCAACGTGTTTAAACGTGCCTTAAATGTAAACGAATTTTCATATCAAATGTAACCATGCATGTTTGAACTCGTAGTAAAAAAAATACGCAAATAAGATAAGCATATCCGAACTTACCTGTTTTGCGTATAACGTTATCAAAAGTGTCTCGGAATGTCCTATTCACGTCCTACATTCAATATTACATGATACTCAGTCATTGTAAACTAACTTGTTAATCTAGACTTAGGTCACATACTTGGTTAAGGTATAGCTTCATTAATCGGCCCTCTCATGCCACGAGAGGCTCAGGTGTCGTGCTCCATTTTTACCTCATAATGGCCAAACATTAGGTAAAATTTTACCCAATGGAACCTAGCTTGAATTCCTAGACCAAACCATCTTCTAAAAATATAGGCGCTATCACCGCTAGTTTGTACCCTACGTGTTAACGTGGCCTCGCATTAAAATGTTGGAGCGGGTTTGGGATGTAAACATCACATTTAGGTTCCTAAACAAGGCCAAGTCATGTAATAAAAGGTCTCGGGTGGTTACGAAGTCAAAATGGGAGTTCTGGGGTCCGAAATAATTCACGCGTAAAACTCAGCAAATTTGTTGAAATTTACATCAACAGAAATCAGGTTGAAGATCTAATCAATTGGAGTCCAAAGTTTACCAAAATTTACAAAGTAGTAGCTTAAGATGTTAGGAATACATTAGATGAAGAACACATGGTCTGAAATGACCTAAAAATGGGGTAAACTCTCAGTTGAGCAGAACTGGTCAAAAACGTACATAGCCTACGAAAATTTAAGGAGTTCTAGACCTCTGATTGAGTTGATTTCAATTGAAAATGAAAGCTAACATATTGGCCTATGTTCATGCCAAATTTGACGTTATTTGGAGGTCCGTAGTGTTGTAGGTAACATTTCAAAATTTGGACAGAAACTGTCCAAAACTGAACCAGTCAGATTTCTACTTTGCAGCAACCATGGCTGCCGTTGTACCTTCGCGATTCACTCTTTTTTTTTCCCATTATACGCTTCTATAATCATTATCTAAAGTCTAAACTAGTTTATTTCATAGTTATATTACCGTATAAACCATTAAACTAAGAGGAGCAAGGAAGTATACCCAAAGCTGAGGTGTTTCTTCAATGGGTTCTTCTTCTTCTTCTTCTTCTTCTCTCTCTCTAATCTCACGCATGAACTGAAGGAAAAAGAAGGCTGGGAGAGGAGCTTGGACATGTTCTTATAAAGGCTCATGAGGAAAGGTTGAGGCGGAACACAAGCAGCTTGGTGTCAAACTCATAGGAGAAGCTAATGCCTATTACCCTTTAGGAAAAATATCAACGTATACATGGATATATATCTGATGGCTTTGGATTTTTAAAGGAAAAAATTATAGGGTGCTCTTGGGCCCATGCTTAAACCTTACAACACCCTAAAAAAATAAGCCTTGCACGTATAGTTCGTTCCAACTCTGAAGTTTCGAACACGAATTAAAAATAAATACCTAGACTACTCTCTGGTTCCTAATTTAATTAAAATTAACGTTGAGTAGCTAAATTATTCCCATTCATCAATGCAATATAACTAAGTTCTCAATTGACGGTCAAACGAACCTCGAAGTCATTATGTGCGCCTCCATTAAAGTATTGAAATCATTCTCGAGTTGGCCAATATGATTTTAATTTAGTCTTTTCTTAAATTATTTATTATCCGTACTAATCTAATTAATTTCAATTTAACTGTTAAATTACCGTTTAATCTTTTAATGTCCTAATTTTGGGTCGGGGTCTCACAAAATATGTTTTGAATTTATATTTATTGAAATCAGGATATTTATTTTTTAGTCCTATCTTTAACTAAATTTTCATACCATCTTCTTTTAATGGTAATGTTTTGATACTATCTTTTAAATAATACCTAAACTACCCTAATTTCTAATTTTGCACAATTTGAACACTTTACCCCCCGAGAGCAACTCCAATAGTACTAGTCATTTTGGCTTTCAAAAGTACACTTTTTATTTTGACCATTCTATTTTTTATAGCAAGAGTGCTACATACACATCACTTTTGCACATCATTTTTACACATCACTTAAAACTACGTCGTTTTGTGTTGAGAAAAATCCAAATATATTTTGAGCGATATGGGTCGAATACAAATACGGTTTTTTCTCAACACAAAACGACGTAGTTTTGAGTGATGTGTAAAAATGATGTGTGAAAGTGATGTGTTTGTATCATTTTTGTTTTTATAGATATACTCCAATGCTAGTCTTTATTTGTCTAGCACCTCTCGGCTAGCTAAATGTACCTAACGGGAAGGACAATAGGCATTTTGCATAGCCATATGAAAAGTCTGTTGGAGCTCCAAAAAGAAAAATGACTGGCTATAGCTAAGGGGATTAATTTACCTAGGCTGTTGGAGATGCTCTTAAACAACAAGATACAATCATAAACTAACCATATCAATTTTAACACCCCCAAAACTGAGTTCTCTAGATGAATATTTGCACAAAACGGCAATCAACGTTTTCGATTCTTAAGACAACGGCGATCTAGGGCTAAAAAATACAGTGACTGACTAAAATCACGTGCTACGCCACACTACAGCCACGGAAGATCGACTACCAGTGCCGAACTACAAAGTACCAGAGAAGGACTATGTACATTGCTCAACAAACGATGGACTATGGCCACAGTGAAGCTACGAATCATTGGAATACAGATCTAATTTGAATGCTACAGACTCAAAACATGGTAAATTTGAAAAAGAAAAAAAATAGATATTTTCAGATTATAATGCTACTAGATTTGAATGTTGCAACCTCTTTGTTTTCATCTTCTTATTTTTAATTTGGTTTGTGTTGGCTTCTGAGTTAGGTTTTCATCTCTGTTTCGACCTGTTTGTTTTTCCCTGATGATTTGATTTCTATGATATGCAGGATGAATGATGATAACAAATCTGTTTGTGAGTTGATTTTTGTGGATTGAATGGGCTTGATAATTTGATTTTTGAAATTTACCATGTTGTTATTGACTAAATGGGGTATTGGAAACACCGACATCCGATTCCATGCAAATTAACCATGTCCTACAGGGACTTAGCCTATTTTTTTTCAAATTTACAATAATCCCTTCAAACAATTCTGAGATGAAAGTGCGAACATGTTTTTTTTTTCTTTTTTGTGGTGGGGGCGGCGGCTATTGTTGGCTGGTGATGAGAGGATGAAGAGTTGTGGAGCCTACAAATTGTATGAGCTTTTGTGTTATGGATGAATTGCCCCATTACCCTACTTTTGATGCCTTATGCAGAAGAATCCACTGGAAACTGTGGAAATTGGTTATCATAGACTTAGTTATACTATTTTTGTGGCTATAACTCACTTAAATATATATGTTCATCGTTAACTTGAGCATGGCTGGCCATTGTGGTCCTATTTCAACAATACAAGGACATCTAATTTTTCGGAGGCACTCATCAGGTACCCTCTTTTTCTATATAAGAAAAGAGATCCTTTATCTTTTCTATTTTTTTTTTACTCAGCAAAAGAAATTTATTAATCATTGAAAATGAAAGTTACAACAATTAAATGGACACGTAGTATACTAGTATGAGGTATCAAAATAGCTGAACCAAGACCTAACAAAGTTGGCTCTCGAACGACCGTTAATCCTATACCACTATGGACCCGAACGCCTGAAATGAAAATAGTTGACAGAAGTCAACTAAACCTAGTTGCCTACCTATGTCAAGGCCAAGCTACTCCCAATTACAAAACAGGAGCAATTCCTGTGACTGCACATTACAGAAAACTTAAGAAAGACATTACAAAAATTGCTATTCACTTTAGTAACCTATCTTCTCTTGATACTTCAATCTTTCTAGTCATTAGGTTAGTCTATTCACTTTATCTGTGAGGTTATTTGTCTATTGTAAATTGAAACTCTATGCTTAAAGGAGTATCTTTGGTAGTCCATGGGCATAAATAAATATAATTTGTTGGAAAAATGTTGAAAAAACATTTAAAGGTGAATAAAATTGTCACCAAAGAATTATACAAAACCTTTAAAGATTTGGAGTAAAACTAATTTTAATTTTGGGCTAGACCCAAATTTATTTTCCTTATGGGTTTGTTTAATCCATTTTGGGCTTGGGCCTAAAGAAGGAAGGGAGGTTTACTTAAAGGTTGTGTCGGTTCAAATTAAGTCCCTCTAATGAGACATGTCTCTCCAAAGAGACATCAGCACATCTATATAAAAGGGGAATCCTCGTCTCATTTAGAATTATCGAAATTTTCTGCACGCTTTGCATACATGGCATCCCATTACCTTTCTGAGAATACGCTGCAGTTTTTAGATTCGCCTGTCAAGAGGATTAAAGTGCTGCCTCCTCCTGTCGAAAGTCGTTGTATCCTAGGAAGTAAACATCCGATAATCCCATTAGCACTAGTGTGGGGGACGTAATTTGCTTTAAGGACATAGTATACTACTCACCTTGATTCGCCAATTTTTGGAATCCTAAAATTAGCATTTGTAAGTTTTTTTTTGGGTAAATTAAATCAGGATTCTATTTACCCTAAAAGTGTAGAGTTTCATCTCATACACTTTCTTAACTTATTTTTTCATCCCATTTTTATATGGTTTGACACGTTTGCCCTTATTTTCGAATGTTAGATTACCCTATTATCCTTTTTTTTAATTCAGAATATATATTCTTAATTTGGTATGTTTATAATTGTAACAATAAATATGGCTAGAATTATGGAATTAAATAGGGTAAAAAATTTAATTGATTATGGAATTAATTGGTTGAATTTTTTCATGGATATACGCCAGAATCTGCAATTGGCCAGGATCTTCGTCTGAAGTTTTGATTTTTTAGTAAATCTTCCATGTTTATGCTACAAAAGTATTAGTTAGAATCTGTAATTTGTCGAAAATAGGGACGGAAGTTTTGAGATCCCAACAATTATTCCATGTTTACGCTACAGGTTATAGGCCAAAATGAATATCCTAAGAATGAATATCTCATGCAAATCTTCCATATTTTGATTTTTCAGCAAATTGCCTATAATTTGAGGATGGTTAACTCTTTTTTTTTTTTTTATAGCATCCGATTTGAGCGTGAAAAATTTACCATATGCAAATTGATCAAATGGTTATAGGAATTTACCATAATAATGTAAATATACCATGATACGTAAGTTACTATCGCAAAATATAGTGTCTGTGAGATTGGGGAATTTACCATATGAAAATTGACCATCGTCAAAGAGTTGTAGGAATTTACCATAATGATACAAATATACCATGACATGTAAGTTACTATCGCAAATATAGTAAATTGTCCGTGATGTGTAAATTAACCATGATATGCAAATTTACCATTATATGCAAATTTACCATAACTAAAGAACTAAAACACTTAGATTTATAAAATGATTTACAATAATGAACGTCATTTCCCTCTTGTTGGTATCCTGGTAGTTGAATTAGTAAGCCAGAACACAAAAAATGGTTGCCTTGAGGAAGAATGGATTGATTTAGACTAATAAGAAAATGTTTGAATCAATCCCTTTTTCTTAGGGAGAAAAACGCTAAAATTGGAGTAGATAAATTTTGAGGGTAATTCGGGTATTTTTTTAAAAATAGGACCAAAAAATTAACTTTCAAAAGTGTATAAGATGAAACACTAGGTATCTCTTATAGATAGGACTAAACATTAAGTGCCCCTCCTTTTTTTTGTGCTCTTAACTACAGTGTGTGTCAAATTGTTCACTGCAAATTTGATTTTGGTTCACCGAAAATAACAATCTTAAAGCAATTAATGGTTCTTGTATAATTTTTTGAAAAACATTGAAGGCACTGTCCATTTTATTTTATTTTTACCACTTCAAACAATGCCTCTTAGCATAACAGTGCCCTTTACAGTGACCCTTAGGGCCCGTTTGGATGAGGGGAAAAGAAGGGGGATAATTTTTTGAGGGAGTTAAAGGAATGACGTGACATATTTAGCATGGTTTGGAAGCATAAAAATACAGGTGATAATTTTTCACTCTTTAAAAAATAATGCCCCTAAGAGAGATAGAGGAGGATAATTTTTGGGCCGGGCAGAGGGTGCCCAAAAATTATCCCTGGGTATTATCCAAGAATAATACTCCCTCTCCCTTATCACAACTACAAAATAATCTTATCCCCCTATTTTATCCTCCATCCAAATCAGGTACTATTTTATCCCCTCTTTTTTTTAATACTTTATCCAAACTATCTATTTTTTATCCCGCTCTATAAACATCACATCAATGTGGGTTAACCCTCTAAAAATAATACCCCCTCTTATCTTATCCTCCTTCAATAACTTATCCCCCTGAAAATAATCTTCCATCCAATCGGCCCCTTAACAACATAATTTATACCTTCGGTTATCATCACAGTGAACTTCAAAAAGTAGAGTGACCATTGTTCTCAATTTTCTGAAGAACACTAAACTGTTAAATATTAGAGGTGTTATATTTCTACAATATACTTCTCAAAACTCTTATCAAACAACACTTGTTCCCCTTTAGGCACCAGTGGGTTTCCCCTACTAAATTATTATTTCAACTAGTTTATTGTTGTTGGCTTTAGGGAATTTTTCAAAAATATATATTTATGCACAGTTGAAGGGTATTGCAAGAAGTTGTGTCTTGTTTTTGTTTCTTTTTTTAACACAAGTAATATCCACTAACGTACCGTGGTTTTTGAATCATTGAATTTCCTTTGGTCTTGATTACTTTAATTTCAAAAATTTATACTGCCATTTACAAATCTATTAGTTGACTAGTTTATTAAGCACATTAAGAAAAGAGAAACCAACACAGTTTACTGTGTTGTAAAACATGTGGATGAAAATTTAGTCTTCATGAATTTAAGATATATGGTTGTAATAGTTCTTTTTGTCTCTTTGATCTTTTGGCTATAAAAAGATCAAGTTAGGAATGAAACAAAACACACTACGGAGGTTTTGAAGAAGAGATTGAAAAGAGAAGAAAGTTCAGAAGGTAAAATATTGAATAAAATTATATAGGTCCTGAAGATCTATTTTGTTCTTAATAGTTCTTGAAGTGACTATCTTTCTATATCTTTTGTGTTCAATACTTATTTATATTCTGCAAATTTATTTAGTATCTGTACTAGTTTTATAACACGTTATTAGCACGAAACTCTAGCCTACTGAAGAAAGGTAAACATTTGAATACTTTATTATATATATTGTCTTATTTATCCTATTATATATATATGATGAATACTTGAAGTATTCTATCTATAAAAAATACATATATGTGAGTACCTGAAGTATTCCATCTTAAAATAAAATTGAATATCTGAAGTGTTCTACCGATATATTTATATATAAATACCTGAAATATTCCATCTTCAAAAAAAATTGATTACCTGGAGTATCATCAAATACTTGAAGTATTTAACCAACAAAATAGTTATAATTTACTTATTTACTGTTTTAAGTCATAGTAATTTTTGCAAGTTATATGTTAACAAATTTCTTAGAAAAAAAGTAACAAAAATGGATGGGTCTTCAGTACTGAATCTGCCACGCCATTTCGAACCCAAGACCTCCTTAAGGGAGTCTACGAGTTTGGCCACTGGGCTAACCCCAGTGGTTGAGTATAAAGTAATATATTTTTACATATTATGACATCTCCTTAGTAATTTTAATACTTTCTGTTATGATCATGTTTTAGGTTACAAATCATATTTTAAGCTTAGTGGTGTAGGCATAAAAATTTGTAACCTCCAATTAACTAGTTATGTGAATTATTATTTATTTGGTATATGCATAACAACAATTTATTCCGTGGTCTTTTATATCATTATTCTAGCAAAAGACTTTGTCATAATTAGAAATCAGCCTATATATGAATAATTATTGTAGTTTACGATATTTGCTTAGAATAATTACAGAGCAATTTGTACTTCTGCGTTATGCAAGATATTTTCTATATTTAATGAAATGTTATAATTTGTTTAGATTTTACCTAAATGATAATTTCTTTCTTTATAGATAATGTCAAACTATACAAAATTAAAATTCGCAGCACTTGACATATCAGGAAAGAATTATTTGTCATGGGTTCTTGATGTAGAAATCCATCTTGATGCCATGAAAATTGGATCGACTATAACAAATACTACTGATACATCCCTGAAGGATTGTGCAAAGGCCATGATCTTCATCCGTCATCACCTCCATGAGAATCTAAAATCTGAATATCTTATAGTCAAAGACCCACTTACTCTGTGGAATAATTTAAAAGAAAAATATGGGCATCAAAAGACTATAATTATTCCAAAAGCTCATTATCATTGGTTACATTTTAGGATGCAGGATTATAAATCAGTTAATGAGTACAATTCTGCACTTTTTAAAATAGTTTCACTTTTGAAACTATGTGGAGAAACCATCACTGATGATGATATGCTGGAAAAGACATTCTCTACATTTCACGTCTCAAATTTGCTCATGCAACAACAATATAGATAGCGTCAATTTACGAAGTACTCAGATTTGATATCTTGTCTCCTTGTTGCTGAACAAAATAATGAGCTGTTAATGAAAAATTACGAGTCTCGTCCAGTTGGATCTATACCATTCCCAGAAGCGAATAGGGTGTCTTTTCCTAATCGAGGACAAGGACGTGGTCGTGGTCGTGGTCGTGGTCGTTGATATTGACATGGTAGTCATAACCACCAAGTCCGTGGAGGATATATTCAGAAACCAAGTAATAAATCATCATTTCACCGGAAGTGGAATAATCCAAATGTAAAGGAAAAGGGGAAGGGTTTATAGAATAAACCTACCAAGAGTTCTGAAGACTCTTGCTACAGATGCGGAGTGAAGGGTCATTGGTCACGCACTTGTCGTACACCAAGACATTTGGTAGATCTTTACCAAGCATCCATCAAGGGGAAAGTAAAAGAAATTGAAACTAATTTTACGAATCATTATGAACTTGTGGGTCATACTCAAATTGATGAACCTTTAGATCTTTCATCTTTTGACATTTCTAAATACTTTGCGGAACCTAATGTAGCAAAAGATGATTTTTCTGGTGATGAAAATGACTACTCTGAATGGTCACAGGAATAACTGTATGCTTATTAATTTCAGCATGTTTTCTCATTTTTGTTTGTAATAGATGTTCTAGTGTGTGTTTATTATTGAACAATAATATTTCTAGATATGTTTTAAATATCTTTGAATTTATATTTTGCATGTAGAAGAAGGCATGGATTCTACTGATGCATTATCAATGATAAATGGTGGAGATATTTGTCTCGTAGACAGTGCTACTACTCACACCATTCTTCGGAATAATAAGTATTTTGAACAGTTAATAAAGATAAAAGCAAATGTCAATACAATATCAGGTTCTGCAAACCTAATAGAAGGCTCTGGAAGAGCTAATATTGTATTAACTAATGGAACAAAATTAAGTATTGACAATACTTTGTATTCTACCAGATCCAAAAGAAATCTGCTAAGTTTTAAAGATATATGTCGTAATAGTTTTCATATTGAAACCATAAATGAAGGCAAAAGAGAGTTGTGTCTGGCCAGAAACTAGTAGTAGAAAAACTTTCAGCATTCTCTTCTGGGCTATATTATGCAACGATAAAAACAATTGAATCAAATGCTGTTAGGCACCTGAAGTGCTCTGATCCAAAAACTTTCATAATATGGCATGATCGTCTTGGGCATCCAGGTTCAATAATGATGCGTCGAATGATTGAAAACTCACATGGACATCCATTAAAGAACCTGAAGATTTTATTACCAAGTGATTAATCTTGTAATGTGTGTTCTCAAGAAAAACTGATAATTAGACCATCTCCCTCTAAGATAATTGTTGAATTCCCATATTTTCTACAAAGAATTCAAGGGGATATTTGTGGTCCGATACACCCATAATGTGGACCGTTTCATTATTTTATGATTTTGATTGATGCTTTGACTAGGTGGTCACACGTTTGTTTATTATCCACAAGAAATGTTGCATTTGTAAAATTTCTTGCTCAGATAATCAGACTACGAGCACAGTTTCCAGATTATCCGATCAAGACAATTCGCCTTGATAATGCTGGAGAATTTACATCTCAAGCATTTAATGATTATTGTATGTCTATCGGCCTTGATGTTGAGTACCCTGTTGCACACACTCATACCCAGGATGGTTTAGCTGAGTCTTTTATTAAAAGACTTCAGTTAATTGCTTGACCTTTACTCATGAAAACAAAACTACCAGTTTCTACCTGGGGACATGCTATTTTGCATGCTGCATCTCTAATTCGTATTAGACCAACATCATATAATAAATATTTACCATCACAACTTGTACTTGGTCAATAACCAAACATTTTTCACCTAAGAATTTTTGGTTGTGCCGTACATGTACCTATTGCACCTCCCCAACGTACTAAAATGGGTCCTCAACGTAGACTTGGGATTTATGTTGGTTTTGATTCTCCATCTATCATTAGATATCTTGAACCTTTAACAACAGATGTGTTCAAGGCACATTTTGAGAATTGTCATTTTGATGAAACAGTATTCCCACCATTAGGAGGAGATAAGTCGCAGCCAGAAACTCGACATGAAATCACTTGGAATACCTCGACGTTATCTCATCTTGATCCTCGTACTAATCAATGTGAACTCGAAGTTCAAAGGACCATTCATTTGCAAAGTATTGCAAATCAGTTACCAGATGCATTTACCGATACAAAGAAGGTAACGAAGTCTCATATACCAGCTGTTAACATTCCAGCAAGTATAGAAGTCCCTGCAGGACAAACTATTGGTACAGCAGCTGGTGAATCTATAACACGCCAGAAGCGTGGGAGACCTATTGGTGCAAAGGATAAACTTTCTCGGAAAAGAAAGATTCAAGGTAAAGAAGTTGACACCCCTGCAGTAGTTGACACTCCTGAAGAGATTAAACAGACAAATGAAAGTGCTCCTGAAGAGGCTAATCCCACAAAACAGGAAAATAAAAAAATTGACCTATCAACATTTTCTAACAAACATGAATCTCTTAAGGAGTTATCCCCTGAAGAGGAACAGGTACCTGAAAATCATGAGATATCAATACATTATCCGAATACAGGAGAAATGTTGGATATAAATAAAATTGTTGTCAACAACGTATTTTCGTTTAAAATTGCTCTTGACATTACTAAAGATAATGAAGAAAGTGAACCACAAACCATCGAAGAATGTCGACGTAGAAATGATTGGCCAAAGTGGAAAGAAGTAATTCAAGCAGAGTTAAAGTCTCTTACAAAACGAGAAGTATTTGGACCCGTAATTCAAACTCCTGAAGGAGTACATCCTGTGGGATATAAGTGGGTATTTGTGTAAAAACGCAATGAGAAAAATGAAGTTGTGCGATATAAAGCACGACTTGTTGCACAAGATTTCTCGTAGAGACCTAGAATCGACTACGAGTAGACATATTCTCCCGTAATGGATGCTATCACATTTAGATTCTTGATTAGTATGGTTGTGACAGAATCTCTAGATATGCATCTAATGGATGTGGTGACAGCATATTTGTATGGATTACTGGATGCTGATATATACATGAAAATCCCTGAAGGATATGAAGTGCCTAAAGTATGTAGTTCAAAATCCCGAAGTGTTTATTCTTTGAAACTAAAGAAATCTTTATATGGATTGAAACAATCTGGACGTATGTGGTATAAATGTCTTAGTGATTATTTGCTAAAGGAAGGATATCAAAATGATCCTATTTGTCTATGTATATTTATCAAGAAATCAAACTTTGGATTTGCTATTATTGCAGTTTATGTTGATGACCTTAATCTTGTAGGAACTCCAGAAGAGTTGACCAAAACTGTAGAATATTTAAGAAAGGAGTTTGAGATGAAAGATCTTGGCAAAACGAAGTATTGTCTCGGCCTGCAGATCGAATATCTGACAAAAGAAATTTTAGTACATCAGTCAACTTATACGAAAAAAATCTTAAAGCACTTTTACATGGATAAGACACATCCTTTGAGCACTCCTATGGTTGTTCGATCACTTGATGTGAATAAAGATCATTTTCGTACTCAAGAAGAGGGGGAGGATATTCTTGGTCCTGAAGTACCATATATGAGTGCAATTGGTGCGCTTATGTACCTTGCAAATTGTACAAGACCAGATATTGCATTCTCAGTTAATTTATTGGCACGATATAGTTCTGCTCTAACTCGACGACATTAGAATGGAATTAAACACATATTACGCTATCTTCAAGGAACGATAGATTTGGGCTTGTTCTATTCAACTGAATCAGAGGCACAATTAATCGGATATGCAGATGCTAGCTATTTATCTGATCCGCATAAAGGCAGATCACAAACAAGATATGTGTTCACTTTTGGTGATACTGCAATATCGTGGCATTCTGTAAAGCAAACTTTGACTACTACATCCTCTAACCACTTTGAAATCATCGCGATCCATGAAACAAGTCGTGAATGTGTTTGGTTATGATCCATGATTCAACACATTCGGGAAAAATGTGGATTATATTCAATCAAAGATAGCCCTACAGTATTGTATGAAGATAATGCTGCATGTATCACACAGATCAAAGGAGGATACATTAAAGGAGACAGAACCAAGCATATATCGCCAAAATTTTTCTATACACATGAACTTCAGCAAAACGGTGATATTGATGTTCAGCAGATACATTCTAGTGAGAATCTGGAAGATTTATTCACAAAGGCGTTACCAACTGCAACATTCAAGAAACTGGTCAACAGTATTGGGATGCGTCGACTCAAAGATTTATTATCCGGTGTTGAGGGGGAGTCAATGACTTAAAGTCGATAAATAGATTATACTCTTTTTCCTTCGTCTAAGGTTTTGTCCCATTGGATTTTCCTTAGCAATGTTTTAATGAGGTAATCTCAAGGTATTTAACGAGACACTAGAATGCTGTACTCTTTTTCGTTTGCCAAAGGTTTTTCCCACTGGGTTTTCCTTGGCAAGGTTTTAAGGAGGCATATTCTTAATGTATTGTCATCCAAAGGGGAGTGTTGTAAAACATGTGGATGAAAAGTTAGTCTTCATGAATTTAAGATATATGGTTGTAATAGTTCTTTTTGTCTCTTTGATCTTTTGGCTATAAAAAGATCAAGTTAGGAATGAAACAAAACACACTACGGAGGTTTCGAAGAAGAGATTGAAAAGAGAAGAAAGTTCAGAAGGTAAAATATTGAATAAAATTATATAGGTCCTGAAGATCTATTTTGTTCTTGATAGTTCCTGAAGTGACTATCTTTCTATATCTTTTGTGTCCAATACTTATTTATATTCTACAAATTTATTTAGTATCTGTACTAGTTTTATAACATTCTGCAGTTTTTCAGTTTTTTGGATTTTCTTGGACACCCCTATTAGAAATGGACTGAAGTAGGAATTTGTTTCTTATCTTTTCCATGCTAATTTTGGATTCCACCCACAATTCATAAAAGGAAGAAATGTTAATTTTCATAAATTTTCTATTAGGCGATACTGATTATGTGAGACCCCGATCTATAATTAGGTAGTTTAGGACATTAGCGGAGATTAAATTTGTAATTAAACGCTAATTCGATGATAATTCGAGATTTAAATGAAAATCGAGAGATGGTCACGCCTTTTATTTTTACTCGTGTTCGAAACCTCGGAATTGGATCGGACGATAAGTGGGTGAGACAAATTTACGGGGTGTTGTAACATTAGGGACACGTGTGATAATTTTCCTATTGAACAACAAATATATACTATGTTTGATATTTGCATGCGAAGACTCTCCAACGTTGCCACCAAACCAGCTCACAGCCACCTCCTGCTTCCAACTTTGTCCATATAACCAAGGTAAACTCCTCAATTTCATTTTGTAAGATAGAATCAGAGAGCTAGAGAGAGAGAGGGAGGAGCTTCTTCATCTGTTCTTCCACAGTGAGTTCTCTAATCATCTGAGTTAGGATTTCTTTGTCGATACTTCAATTTTAGGACTAAAATAGACTTAGTTTGAACATATTTGTTATATATCAGAAGGTATTTGAGATTAGAGCAAGAAATCATAATAAACCATGTCCTGAAACCCATTCTGGGACACATCCGGCCACGCATCCGGATTTCCGGATTGGCTACCGGATTGGACAGTTTTGACCCTGAACTTTGAGTTAAGCTCCAGAATGCTACGGACCTCGGATTGACCTCAAATTTAGTATGAATATACTTTGATATGTTTTTTTCATCCGCAGTTCGAACCAACTCAATTGGATATCTAGAACTCCTTTAATTGAGATTTTCGTACGATGTGTCTAATCTGGAACAGTTTTGTTCCATTGCATTTTTACTCTACCTAAAGATGAAATTGAACTTTGTTTCCTTCTTACAATATGTTCCCAACATCTTAAACTAGTACCCTGTCAAATTTGGTGAATTTTAGACTCCATTAGATTAGGTGCTCGAGCTATTTTCTATCGATGTAAATTTCAGCAAATCTGCCATGTTTTGTACTTGAGTTATTTCGATCTCCGAGACCCCCATTTTGACTTCATAATCACCCGAACCTTTGTACATTCATTTTCAAACCTTGCTAGACTTAGTGTGATCTGTTTATTTTAGGTTTGAGCAGTTTGGGATAGGTGATGTCAATGTTAATGTACCAGGTCTAGGATGACCCATTAGAAATTGGAATCCAGGATAGTTATTAAACCATTGCATTTCTTATTATAGGAATCACTTGTGACATCGAAGTCAGTGAAACCCATCAAATTAGGTGAGGTGAGTCCGGATATGCTTATCTTACTTGCATATTTTTTACTGCGAGTTCAAACATGTATTGTTATGTTTAATATGAAAACTTGTTTACATTCAAGGCATGTTTAAACACGTTGAATGACAAGATGTTTTACTTATCACAAAGCCATGTTATAATTTATGAATTTTGAATACAAAGACAAGCATAAAATGACATCTCATAACACGGTGAATCCCTAACCGCTGGGGGTGAGAAAAACAGTGATTTGAAATAAGAAAGGGTCCCACGGCCAGGTGGCATCGGGTGACATCATGCCTATCATTGAGATTACATTCAGGGTCGCTCCCTACACTAGCTCTGGCATATACCGTTGTTTATATTCTGAATGTCAAGTATGAATTGTTATTGGACTGTTTAAACTGCATAACCTACGAGTTACGAGAAACTGAGACTATACTTTGTTATTTCCTCAGGCATGGCCTATGGACCGATTCCTGAACATTGATGACATGTTGTTTAAAATGCAATAAATGAGATTAGAACATGGCAAACCCGTAAGGTTTGCATATCTTGATTCACACTAAGTTTATGCTAATGAATGTTGCTATGCAACATGCCAGGTCACGAGCAGGATCCAATAGACGTTGAAGACAGACAGTAACTGCTCCACTTTTTGGGTTACTTTGTAGATACGTATGTGTACGTAGGATTTGTATTCAATAGGTCATAGCTGGCCATTTTTGAAAGTGTAATATAAACTATGTTTGTACGTTAATCTTGAATGATAGGTTATGCACGTCATTGTGAAATATTTCATTTAATTACATGTTTCCGTTACTCTGATTAATTCTTATGACTTAACATAAAAGACAGATAGAATTCCATAAACTTTTAATTACGGAGAGGCCTTAGTGAGTAAGATTCACTGGCCGGTCACTAATCCATCCCATTTTGGGATGGGTCGTGACAGATTATTAAGGGTATATTAAACTGTAATGAAAGGTACATCTTTAGTAAAATAAAATTAAAGGTTAGAAAACATATGGAAGGTTGAAAGGATAGCAGGGGTTTGGCCTCTTCTTTCCTTATAAAAAATAAAGACTTTCCTTCTGTACAATCCCTTTATTTTTTACTAACTTCCAACAGTTAGGCCTCTTTCTTCCTTGTATACTTTTAAAGACTTTCCTAAATTTTAGACTTTAGTAAAATATACCGTTGCATAGCACGGGTTTGTGTTTAATTCTATGTTCCCTTAAATTGAAGACTTTTTCCTTACATTAAAGTTTTGCATAACATGAGTTTCATATCTTTTGTAACAGATTATTAGAAAGATTACCAAGCCAAAGCAAACAGAAGAAAAAAATTAAACATATACATGTGCAAAAAAAATTCTCCAAGCGAAAGGAGGAAATTGATTAGTATTTCCCCTTCCCCTTATCTCTCTTGAAAACTTCTTGCATGGGAGATTATAAAAATAACTTTTTATGTTTTACACTAGTTTAAACTTTAGTAATTCCTATCGTTGGCAATGGGACAATAGCTACAAACTATAACAAAAAAAAAAAGAAAAAGACTTCATTAATGGTAGTGTCATAGACATGGATAATACGATAGAATGTCTGAATATGAGATTTTTTACATTTTTCATTTAATTAATTAATGGGTTATTCATGTATTTTTCATTTAGCATTTCATGACTTTAATTTCGTCGGTAGTGCCTTTTGGCAGGAGCAATTCGCTAGTGATCATTACGAATTATTGTAGTTCAACTATATGAGCTCGTAAAAATAGTACAGAAACACACTTTATTTTGTAGAATATTAAGCTTGCTAATTTCTATCTACCATTTTTCTCCTCTCAGTGTCCTTAATACTCTACTGAAGTTGGAGAAGGTAATTAGGAAATCTAAGTGAAATTCAGTTTGAGGCCTTTGTGGAAAATATCAGAATAAATTGAGGCCTTTTTTAATAGATATTATGTATATTTTTATTTTTTACTCATAATTATCTCATTCGATAATCATTCGGGTGTTTGAATCTCATTCGAACTCTATCCCTTGTATTCAAATCGTACTCCTCTCTATCTTTATATTTCTTGAATTTTTTATCTCTACCCACTAATTCTCTCTCTTGCTCTCACGTCTCTCTCTCTACCCACTCATTCTCTCTCTTACTCTCACGTCTCTCTCTACCAACTGATCCTCTCCCCTTCTCTCTTTTTCTATTTCTTTTACTTTTTCTTCTTCTTCTCTCATTCTCTCTATTTTTCCTCCTGCTTCTCTTCTCTCTTTCGGTTTCTCTCTCTCCCGTACTCTACCTCTCTCTTTCTCTGTTTTTATTTTTATTTTTTCTCTTTCTCTCTTCTCTCTTCTCTCTCTTCTCTCTCTCGTTTTCCCTCTATGTTCTCTCTATTCTCTCAATTACTTCTCTCTCTCTCTCTCTCGGTAGTGGGGAAACCCCCCACTGTTTGTATTTTTTTTAATATATGTTTATTTTCTTTGTTTGTTTGATTATTTTAGTTATAATATATATATATATATATATATATATATATATATATATATATATATACACACATGGTGTCGTTAACTCCAGCAATGGGGAAACCCTCCACTATTGGTATTTTTTTAATATTTATTTTGTTTGTTTGTTATTTTAGTTATAGTAGTGTGTGTGTATACACAAACACACACATATTATAATTAACATTTTTATTTATTATATTATTTATTAGTTATAGTACACTGTTTTTTCAATTTATATTTAATGAATGTTTTTAATTTTTTATAGTGTTGCCACTACAACAAAAAAGGGTTATTAAGGCATTCATAATTGCCTTAATAAGGGACATATTGGGGCTTCTTACCTGTTGGGGCACTACGTCTTAGTGCTGCTTGTATCGATGCAGCTATAGGGGTAACGCAGCACTTGTGATGAGACACTTTATGGAGCCTTAAATGCTCTTCTACGCGGCACTTTTAAGTGCCGCCTAGATGATTTATTAGGGCTTTCAAATGAGGCATTTTGAGCAGCCTTGAGAGCTTTTTCTATGCTGCACTTTTAGGTGTCGTGTAAATCACTTGTTAACGCATTCGAATATGACACTTTGAGGAGTCTCAAGAGATTTTTATTGCTGCACTTTTAGGTGGTGCATATATTACTTATCAAGGCATTTTCGGAGTGTCGCGTAGATAACTTATTAAGGCATTTGAATGAGGCACTTTAAGGAGCTTAAAAAGTTTGTTCTTGCTGCATTTCTAAGTGACACGTATATTACTTATCAAGGCATTTTGTAGGTGCACGTAAATGACGTATTAAGGCATTTGAATGAGACATTTTAAGAAGCCTCAAGAGTGTTTTTAGGTCCCTTATTGAGGTAGTTATTAATGTGTTGTAGTGTGTATTACCTATCAAGGCATTTTCTAGTGCTGTCAGAAAATTTTTGAAATTCATTTTTAATGCACTATTGAGGCTTTTCAAATTGTCACATAGATCACCATCTGTGGGGTCAAGAGGCTAGCCTTCAAGCAACGACAATTAAATAAACACTAATAAATTATAGTTTGTATTCCAACCATATTTACAAAAGATAAACCATAATTATTAACTTCAACCAATGTATCTAGTCAATAAAATCCACAAGGATCCAAAACAAAACATAAACATGATATAAATTCATTAAGAAAATGAAATAGAAGTATTCTAAATATGAAACAATACTAAGAAAAACAAACAAAAGTCACAAGTTTAGCATCTATGTGACATAACCATGTCTACTATGCATCTTCTGAGTTAGCTTTTCATTCAACACAGCAACCATCGTCGTCTCTCACTAGCTGATAAAAACAAAATCATATACACAACTTTAAGGTCTATTATTTTGTGATAACAATAAAATAACTAATATTGGGTATTCAACGTACCAAAGAAACGGGCCATGCAATTGGTGTACCAATGGCATCGCCAACGGTCTTAAGGCCTCTGTAAGGCCTTATCAAATGCTCATCCCATCGGATTGGAAGTTGAGGTTGAATTTCACACCAGTTGGCTCTGAGTTCTTCTCCACCTACCTTTGTAGACGAATCCAAACTAGTGATCCGCCCTTTACCCATAACTTCCGTTGGGTTGGCTACGCTGTTGAAATAGACAAAATCTCCCACCTAACATTAATAAGTAAGAAAACATGTTCAAATTTCATGATATCAAATTTGTATGACAAGTTTCTAATATTTGCATTATCACTTGACATTGTCAATTACATACAGTTGAGAGCAATAGTATTCAAGTATTGAAAACTACTTGTAAAACAGTCGAAAATATGAATTAGAAAATGAAGTATTTTTAGGAGAATAGTTAACTTAACACGTACTCGTTGGGAAATAGATGGCGAGGAGCCCACATATTGGTGTTGGTCTGGTGACGTGACTGGAATGTTTGAAGGATTAACCCCATTTGCACTACTCTGAGAATATAACTGCGTTAACTCTTCTAAATTTTTTTTGTTTTATCAAGGTCAATCTTCCACTCCATTGACATCCTATAAGACGAGCTACTGCTAGGCACTGCACCTGGCACATCAGATGGGCAAACCCTAGCCCATACATGTGCAAACTTCCAGATTTCTCTTTGCCCATAATTTTGGAGAATACATCATCTAGTGCAGTAGAATTAAGTTCACCCTCGGGAGCTTGGTTTGACAACTCACGCATTTCTTCCTAGAACACAAAAATTTACACTATTCTTGATGTCTTATGTAAGAACGGAAGTTTGTGTATGGAAAAAGTTTTGAAACGCACAACTTTCTTCCCCAGTTCCTCATTTGAGACTACGCTATTTTTTGTGAAGCAAGTAATGAACAAATGTGCACGTGATGGATCATAGCGAAGCTTTTCCGCTTGAGAGCATACCAAAAGTTTAATCTCAAGTTACATATAAAGTTTCGATTCTAGTACAATTAAAATAATCTACAAATTTATAAGATTTCATCTATCTTTCTAATTACGGCTAGCAGAGTTTTGCCCATTCTATAAATGATATTCTGCCCCACTCGACTAGACTTATTTTTATCACTAACTTTCTAGAGAAAAAAAAATTTCATGAAGTAAGAAAAAAATTTAATAGTACTTAAATTGGTAAAGATCAAAGTCTCGTACCTTTGTGTCGTCATGCCAATACTTAACAAGTTCTTTCCATTGATCTGCTTGCACTCGATCCGAAGGACAATGTATTTGCTCCGCAATGGATAGTTCAAAATCAAAGTTATTACGCTTCACTGTAGTCTTCCAGTTCCTCCACTTTTTTGAGATTGATTTCAAAATCCATCTCTTGTGACCAGGAAAGATATCAAATTTTTGCTACAAATTCACAATATTTTTAAGATACATATTCAGCAAGCTAACAACAAAAAATTTACCAGTATCAATGTATACCTATCAAACATACCAGCACCAATGCTAACATACCATCCTTATAAACTCCAGGCATCTTGTGCCAAGTCTTATAGTGGAGAGACGCATGTAAAGACCCAGAAAATTTTAAATTTTTATATTAATATATGGGTTAATGAGAATAATAAACGTGGAGTATATGAAAATTCGTGTGAAAACATGATTTGGAGTCAATGTGATATAACATGATAACTTTAGGGACTTGTAGTAGTATGTGTCATACTTGAGGGGTGTAAGTGTAATTTTTGGGTGTTGAAATTGGTTCATATCAGACAAATCCTTTTGTCTAAATACAAACCCATCTTCCCTCTTCTCTCTCATATGGTTGAGCTCTCTCTCAAAACACTCCATCCGAAACTTGCTCCAAACTTCGATTCCTTCAAGATCCTATGCATTTCCCTCATCCTTTGTTGATATCCGGTGGTGGTTTGCAACCATTTGCTTGGAGGAGGTGTTCTTGGCATTTTACATCATTTGGAAGCTATAGCTTGAAGTTGGCAGTTTGATTCTTGAACCCGGAAGTTGAGGTAGGAATTTCTCACACTTATTATGCGTATAGAACTTGATTTGGTTGTCATTTGATGCCTTGAAGTTGAGTTGAGAAACCCTAAGTTCATTGTTGAAAATCTGTTAGAAATGCCTTTGTTCGTGCCCGATGCACCGCCTTATTTTTTGTAGCACCGGTACCAATTGCTCTCTGTATCTCGGATTTGGTGCTTGACACCGGTGCCTTGATTTTTGATACACCGGTGCCTCCTTTCAAATTCTCAGATTTTGGACTAAGCACCGGTGTCTTGTTTTTGGTGACATCGGTGTCATTTGCTCACAACATCTTGGCATTTCACTAAGCACCGGTGCCTTATTTTTGGGCACATGGGTGCCTTCTTTCTTAAAACTTTCAACTGGTTTGGCCATGCTTTGGCACTTGTTTGGACACATTCTTTTGCCTATATTAGAACTCCGTGAACTCTAAAACTTACTTTTCTTGGACATTAAATGTTGACTTTTATTTATTGATTTAGATCATGTTAAGCATTGTATCGTGCCATTAATGAGAACAAAGGAAGTGAATCATGTGACACACATTGATATCGAACTTGGTGGGTGAAAGTGATGCACTTTATGACTCGTGTGCACATTTTTACGATACGACACGAACATTATGAGACACGTGACATATGTGAACACCGTACTAGACTCTTTCAGGAATGCTAGGTAGGACCATGTACTGGATGCCTTTGGGAGTGCCAGAAATGTACTAGAATATCTTCGGGAGTACCAGGAATGTACTGAAATGCCTCCGGGAGTATCAGGAATGACACTTTGATACATAACGAGGACAGATTGGTGACACACGAAATGCGTGGATTTGAATTGAATGGATTAAGGAACCATGGTACACAATAGAGTTATCTATGCTATCTCTTAATCTAATTTTGCTTCCGTTTACTCTATCTCTCTTTGTGTTGATATAAATGTTCATGTGACTCATCATATTATGTCATATGCATGTAATACTTGTGCAGACTTTTCTACTGGGCTGTCGAGCTCAACCCTTCTTTCTTTTCAGGCACGACCTTTGAGTGATAGCATGGGGTGCTTGGCATGTATGGATCGACATGCATATTTTTTAAAGCTGCATTAGAGGAATTACTTAACATCTTTTAATATCAAGTTTTTTTTTGAAAGGATGTAATGTAACTCGTACTTTATTTATTTTGATTCAAATGATGTAAACTATCCTAACTCTTTTTTGGCTTTGAGATAATGATCATTGGTCGAAGCGACCGCTTTTGTAATCTATTTCAAACTTATTTTGGTTTATTCTACCATCAATGTACCTTTTGGGAATTTTGATGAGATTGTGAGTCTTTATTAATAGTAAATGTATAATTTTACTGTGCTTAAAATTGAGGGCGTGACAACTGGTATCAGAGCTCTAGATTAGAATACCTAGAGACCGTGGGAAGACTTTTAAGTCTCATTGGGTTCAAACTCATTGTATTTAGACATGATTCGTGTGTGCTTGTGTGCATAACATGCATTGACATTGCATACCATGTAAGTAGGATGATATGTGGATGTTGACCCCTTTTGTTAGGGATTTCTGTTTGACATTGGCCTTGTGATGCAATAGTCGTTTGATATTGGTAGTATTATTTTTATTGTTGTAGAATTATGCCTCCGCGACGTGGGGTAAGGTTGGGTGGACCTCGAGGCCGAGGCCGTTACCGTGAGATACCGTTAGAAGATGTTGTGAGTCAACAGAGGGATGTTCCGCGGGCGGAGGAAGTTCAAGAGGAAGTAGAACAGAATGTAGAACCATCGGCCGCTCCAAGCACGTTTGCAAGAGAGTTTGTTGCAGCATTAGCCGAGGCCAATAGGCTGAATCAGGCTGCTAGAGTCCCATCCAAGTGATTGGGCAATTGACGCTATGAAAGAGTTTCACCGTCTTAACCCTCCTCAATTCAGCGGAGAGGATGATGATTTTCTTGCAGCTAGTCATTGGCTTTCCGAGATCCGTAAGTTATTCAAAGCTTTGCGAATAGTGGAGGATGACCTTCAAGTCTCTATTGTGGCATGTCAATTGATCAGAGAAGCAAACGAATGGTGGGAGTCTATCCTTGAAGTAAGAAAGGATGCACGAAGGGCCGCTGAGCATATGGCAAGAGTGGATGAGCCGGATGTTGAAGACATGACTTGGGCTGATTTTGAGGTTTTTTTCGAGACTCGATATTTTTCAGAATCCTATTGCGAGCAATTGCGTATCCAGTTTGAGAGGCTAGAGCAAGGAAATATGACGGTGTCAGAGTATGCTGCGAAGTTTCAGAACTTATCCCGTTTTGCACCAGAGTTAGTGACTTCGGAAGATCGCAAATGTCGTCGTTTTGAGAGGGGTCTTCACTCTTCTGTGAGGAGGCTCATCGTGAGTCAGCACAAGATGAATTTTGCTGAGATTATTGAGTGTGCTAGGAGTGTGGAGTTGCCCAGAGAGGCACAACGAGGTTCTAGAGTTTGGGAACCAAGACAATCAGGTATTATGCAAAATCCGTCATCTTCAGGGAGCTTCGGGAGTCAGGGGCGCAAGCGACAAAGAGATCAATTTCAATCTCCACAGAGCCACTCAAATCTTAGGCCACCTACTTTCTCCGATTCTAGGAGTAACACTCCAAGACCACCTGTTGTGTGTCATCGGTGCAACCAACCTGGCCAGGTCCGTAATCAATGTACGATGCAGTCGAGGGCTTGTTACTCTTGTGGCCAATCGGGTCATGAGGCTAGAAATTGTCCCCAGGGGATGGGTGCACGTAGTGAAGCAGGTTCTGTTCCGCAGCCAGGACAGGACCGTGGGCAGCAACAACAGCAGTTTAGGAGTACCCAAAGGCAGCAACAGCCCCACTTCCGTCAAATTACTTCAGTTTAGGGTTCCCATGTTGGCAGGGGTGCCAGTTCATCGGCACCTACATCGGGTTCAGGACAACGAGGTGGCTATGCGCAACCTCAGCATACCCAAGGAAGAGTTTTCAATGTCATGTCTACTGCTGCACCTTCTTCCTCACAGACTCCAGAGGCTTCAATTGTGAGGGGTACATTCCTATTATTTAACTCTTTTGCTAGAGTTTTATTTGATTCTG
This sequence comes from Arctostaphylos glauca, assembly GCA_019985065.2. Taxonomy (NCBI): domain Eukaryota; kingdom Viridiplantae; phylum Streptophyta; class Magnoliopsida; order Ericales; family Ericaceae; genus Arctostaphylos; species Arctostaphylos glauca. Next base: position 5,110,649 of record JAHSPW020000013.1, on the reverse strand, counting down.
GAGCATCCCATTCTTTCATTGCTGCATCATTCGTGTGTGCCTTGGAATTAGAGACCGACAGTCTTGAGTCACCTTTGTTCGTCGAGACTCCGCTTGGAGGTAGGTCTCCACTTTGTCGTGTTTGTAGAGCTTGTGAGCTTGTCATCCTTGACCGTTGTTTCATCTTTGACTTCATCGTTTTGGACATGTCGGGATTTGATGTTATTCTAGTTATGGATTGGTTATCTACTTTTCATGCCACCATCGATTGTTTTAAACGCTAAGTTCGCATTTGTTCACCTGAAGGGGGTTGTTTTGAGTTTCTTGGAGAACTTCGAGAACCATTGGAGCCTTATTTGTGGGGATCTCAAGAGCGAGAGTCTATTTACGCTTTGTTGGCGAGTTTGACTTTGGATAAGGATGTGCCCACACATGGAGAGTTACCTTTAGTGGTCCGTGATTTTCCGGATGTGTTTCCAGCCGAGTTGCCTGGTTTACCTCCCGAGAGAGAGGTTGAGTTTGTGATAGATTTACTTCCTGATACCGCTCCGGTTTCAATGCCACCTTATCGTTTTGTACTAGCCGAATTGAAGGAGTTAAAGACACAATTGTAGGAGTTGCAAGATTTGGGATTTATTCGATGCCTCCGGGAGTGTCAGGAATGACACTTTGATACATAACGAGGACAGATTGGTGACACACGAAATTCATGGATTTGAATTGAATGAATTAAGGAACCATGGTACACAATAGAGTTATCTATGCTCTCTCTCAATCTAATTGTGCTTTCGTTTACTCTATCTCCCTTTGTGTTGATATAAATGTTCATGTGACTCATCATATTATGTCATATGCATGTAATACTTGTGCAGACTTTTCTACTGGGCTGTCGAGCTCAACCCTTCTTTCTTTTCAGGCACGACCTTGGAGTGATAGCATGGGGTGCTTGGCATGTATGGATCGACATGCATATTTTTTAAAGCTGCATTAGAGGAATTACTTAACATCTTTTAATATCAAGTTTTTTTTGAAAGGATGTAATGTAACTCGTACTTTATTTATTTTGATTCAAATGATGTAAACTATCTAACTCTTTTTTGGCTTTGAGATAATGATCATTGGTCGAAGCGACCGCTTTTGTAATCTATTTCAAACTTATTTTGATTTATTCTACCATCAATGTACCTTTTGGAAATTTTGATGAGATTGTGAGTCTTTATTAATAGTAATGTATAATTTTATTGTGCTTAAAATTGAGGTGTGACAGCGCATACCTCCCATTTCTTGCTATTGTTCCTAAGAAGTGGCTCAAAATGCTATTATTAGAAATAGGTTGTCCTTTGTCATTGAATAAAACTTGTATGCGCTCATCGTCGTGCTGACCCCAAACTTTACACATAAAAGTAGGACCTCTCACTCTCATACTTTTTTTCTTGCTACCTGCATTTTGTTCAGTTACAATTTTTAGTAGATGACAGATAGTATTAATACACTTAAAACAACAAAAAATGGTCGAGTACAAAAAGTAGTGCACTTGTGATTTTAATCATTTACAAAAAGGAGTCGAATCACCCATGTTTTCTTTGTCTAGTTGATTGGAATCTGGTTGAACATTTGCTCCTCTGATATTACAAGAGGTTGGGGTCATGACCTAAAATTAATTTTTTGAATAAAGCATATGACAAAAAGTTAAGGGCGGCGTACTCAAAGAAAAAAAATGAAATTTGAAGGAATTAGTAGTAATCAACATATAAAACATAAATCTCAATTATTTAAAGCTGCCATAGAACGCTCTACAAAAAAAATGCAAATGAAACTATAAATCTCAATTCTCTATCTCTTGTTGCATAGAAAGACATACCCAAATCTCATTTGTTTCATATTTTTTTCCAAATGTGTTTTCTAATTTGATAGAATTTTATTACATGTTGTACCTTAATAAATTTGTTCTCAGTCACATATTTTAAAACATGACACCAAATTCAACCACTTTCAACACAATGCTTGGGATCATATTGACCCATCAATAGGACGTACAACAGTGGTGAAGGTTTCTTCAACCTGCGTTTTTGACAAAACAAGAACTAAAAATCAAAATCTGATGCAAATCACAACCAAACTCAAACGAAAACTTGACGGGTACTATAACGGATAGGTATAATTACTTTTGTTCTACTAACAATATGAGCGCATATATTGCTATCACAAATTGCAAAGTTTTATTGTGTGCAAGATATGTAAACAAAATAAAAGTTATTCTCATATACATATATATATATATATATATATATATATATATATATATTTTTTTTTTTTTTTTTTTGAAAGGTAAAAGTGGATGAATAAACGAATATTTCAAATATTACAAGAGAAAAAGGAAACTAGTGGTGGTAACTAAACCACAACCACAATCTGGAAGCTTCCCCATTAAACCCCTCTGACCCATCCCCAAATACTTTTCTTTTTGTTTATGAAAAGAAAAGGAATATAGAAACAGAGCAGCAGGAAATGAGTGCAAAGAAAAATACAGAACCCACCTATTGCCTTTAAAACAAAAAGAAAAATACAAAACCCTCATATATTTGATGATGCTATATTTGCACACGCATTGCGAGTGCCCGATCTCTAGTATGAAAAAAAGGAACAACAGAGAATGGATGAGAGATGGTTCAGAGTGGGCTAACTAGTTGTCGAAAACTTGCTTCCAGTGCAAACGTTACGGAGATGAACTCAAGGAGCTGTACGTACGGGGCTTGGAGAGATGAATGCTAAGAGGTTGTTACAATATCAGAGAGGAAGAATTCTGATTAGTAGAAGAAAAGGGTAACATTATTGACGTATTATCTACCAAAATTTGGATATATACAAACAAGAAATAAAAAAATTTCCTTGTATCTTTTTTATACTCCAGCAAAAGAACAAAAGAAAGAAAGAAATTAACTCGTCTTTTTTTCTCTCTCTTCAGTCAAAACAAAGAACCAAGCCCTTAATTCTATAGAATCGAACAAAAATTCCTCTATGTACAAGTGATTTAGGAAGAGAAAGTGGGAGGTTGCAGATTTAGTGGGGAGGTTGCAAATTTACATTTCTAACCAAAAGCTTATTAATGGAAGTATTAAAATGGGCCCTTTTTTTTTTTGTTTTGAAAGGGTAGTAATGAATTTTACTTTTGCAATTTTTGCAGCCTCAATTTTCTTTTACTTTTCCTGCCTACTTTTCTCATCTATGTATTAGCTCTGTATCTTCTAATTTCCCGCCTACTTTTTTTGGTGTTACATGGGATATCCTCTACTGTTCATTTATTTATTATATGCAAAATAAATGTTTTAACAAAAGAGGGAAGAGTGTAAAGAATTGGTAAGCTACAACCCAAAAAGCAAGGAAGTAAACATAAAGAAGGCGGCTGACCAAACCCAGAAATGTAACAAGCGAGAACTAGCTAAGACACAAAACTGTACAGGCAACAAAGCCAAGCTAGCTAAACCAAAGGCTAAAACAAAAAATGGAACAGAACGGCAACTCCAAAAAATGATGGAGCAGAACAACAACAGCCTTTAAGCCCAAAAAATGATGCCCAGCATCTAAGGAAAGGATCAACAATATCCCAAAAAAGCCTTAGAGCAAGCCCATCAAGAAATAGCCAAATTAACCCATGAATAGTTCATATTTTTTGTTTAGCTGTTTTTTTTAATACTCCAACAATCTCATTTATTTTACCAATCAGCCATTAAAATATCATTTTTATATTCATTTTATTTTTTCTTTTTCATTAAAATCATCTTTCCAAAACTTGTTGAGAGAAATGGAAGTGAGAGAAAACAATAAAAAAATATGATACATGGTGAATAGGAGCTAGGGAAAAATAGCTAGGTACTATTCATAGAATTAAAATAGCTCTTCTTTTTTGAGTTTGTTGGAGCTTTACTTTTAAGACTTGACTAGCTAAAATAACTAAAAATACCCATTTAGAGAGTTTGGTGAGCTTGCTCTTAGGGAGGTGTACAGACCAATCCGAAGAGCTTTTATAAAGCATAGGACAGAAGTCAAATAAACCACAAATTACAATGTTGAAAAATAAAATACCATAAGTACTGCATTGGCTATTAAAGCAATGAAAGACAGGAACAGAATAGGAGTACGATTCTTACATCTTAGATGATGAACCACAAGAGTATCCAAACACATTATGCCAAAAGATCAATAAAAAAATATAAGGTCTTTGAAATGTAAGCAAGACAACATCTTCCGAAAACATCATATTAGCACCCAGAAATGGATTCTAAATCGTCTCGACTCCATTGTCTTCTATGACTTGATCTGTTGCTGCATCACTTGCGTCTATAGTGGTTCCTTGCTCATCTTTCCAAACCAAACTGATATCACTTTGCTCATCCTGCAATCGATCTTCACATGACTCACTTTGCACGTACTTCTCCACATCATCGATGTATTCATATTAAAAGCATCTCTAGCAGATGTCCTTATCATAACATGCCACCCTTTGTCGATGGGGTCTTCAACATAAAATACTTGTTGTACTTGAGAAGCTAGAACAAAAGGCTCATTCACATGTGTCAATCGTGAAAAATTGACAAGAGTGAAACCATTTTCATCGGGTCTTGCATTTTTGCCTTCTGACAACCAGTCGCACTTAAAACAACACAACCTTATGCCCTCCAAAGTAACTCAGCTCAATAACATCAGTCAAAACACCGTAATAAGTTACATCCCCTGCAACTGGATTATTGTCATTAGCACTTGAAATACTTGTTGTTGTTGCAGTAACAACTATGCCACTATTCTGAAATTTTCTCTTCCTCTCAATTTCTCTTGTGTGGAACCTGAAACCATTTATAAGATATCCATTGTATCTCTTCCCTACATCATCTGGACCTCGAGCTAGAGCTCTATGCTCTTCAGAAAGTTGTTCATCCTCTTCAAGTTGCAAGTCCTCAACCTATTTCGAACAACTAATAGATTAAAAAAAAAAACTTATTTAAAAGACTGAATAAAAGAAATACATGTCATCTATACGCTTACATGATTTCCAAACCAGGATGCAAACGTTTCATTATGTATACGTTGGGTTGCCCGTAGACACAGACGAGGATTTTGATCCCTTATCATGGTCTGGTGTTGACTGCACATTCAAGTTGATTATTAGAGCAATATACTACCTTTTTATAATACATCTAAAAATAATAATTTTTGGCATGTCTTTTACTTGGAAAATTTATCCACCATGTCACAATTGAACAACATATTGATGTGCCTTTACTAATGTTTCATCGTCCAAGGTTTCTGTCACTACTCTTCCAAATGGACGTCCTTACATTAAAAGAATAGGCAGCCTTGCAGCATCGCTACAGCCCTCATCGTCATTCCTACCCACTCGATTAGACCTTGTTTCAACATCCTCCAAGTACCTAGAGCAAAACGTCAAACACTCCTCTACCAAATATCCTTCTGTAGTGGAACCCTCAGGATGATTCCTATTTCGCACATAGGACTTCAATGTTGCTAAATACCTATTATTAGCAAAAGTTGACAATACTAAATGAAAAACAAAACAAGATATCATGAATAGAAAGAAAACGAAAAAGATGTAAAATATAACTAACTTCTCTATGGGATACATCCAACAGTAATGAACCGGCCCAGCAAGTTTGGCCTCGGTAGCCAAATGAATTGGTAGATGCATCATGATATCAAAAAATGATGGAGGAAAGATCCTTTCTAGCTCGCATAATATTACTGCAATTTGCTTCTCTAAATGGATCAAGTCCCGAGCATGAAGAACCTTACCGCACAATTCTCTAAAAAAATTACACAATCTAATCAAAGGAGACCGCACGTGCTTAGGCAATACTTTTCTCAATGCTATTGAGAGCAATTGTTGCATCAGAATATGATTGTCATGACTCTTCATTCCAGAAATTTTATGTTCTTTAAGCTGGATAGATCTTGAAATATTCGAAGAATACCCATCTGGAACTTTTACATTTTTCAAAACTTTGCAAAAGATGTCCTTCTCTTTTTTATTCATTGAAAAGCAAGCAGCGGCCAAGTATGTTCGACCCGATTCATCTTCTATGGGATGAAGTTCCCTTCTAATGCCCATATCTCTTAAATCTTGAAGTGCCTTCAAATGATCCTTTGATTTCGAAACAAAATTTAACAATGTCGCAAGCACACTATCACATATATTTTTTTCCATATGCATCACATCAAGATTGTGCCGTAGTAAATTATCTTTCCAATATGGTAATTCAAAGAATATGCTGGGCTTCTTCCAGTTGAATGGCAACTCAGGATTATCCTTGACTAGCTTTCCGAATTTAAATTGAATGCCTTTTAACTCATCTAGTACCATAGACCCAGTTAAGCGACAAGGTGCCTTCCGACATTCTTCCTTTCCATTAAACGACCTTTTATCTCGCCTAAACACATGGCTATCCTCCAAGAATCGCCGATGGTCCATGTAGATATACTTCCCACTATACTTCAACCAAGAAGAGCATGTGTCTTTATGGCCTGAAGGACATGCGAGACGCCCTTTAGTGCTCCATCCAGACAAATTTGCATATGCAGGAAAATCGTTGATAGTCCACATTAATGCAACACGCATCTTAAAATTTTGATTGGTTGAAGCATCGTGTGTATCTACTCCGACCTCCCATAATTCTTTTAGCTCCTCTATCAAAGGTTGCAAATAAACATCAATATTATTTCCAGGTGTTGAACGACCAGGTATAAGCAACGCCATCATGAAATACGGTTGTTTCATACACATCCAAGGCGGCAGGTTGTACGGCATCAAGATGACAGGCCATGTGCTATGAGCAACACTCATCGTCCCAAAAGGATTAAATCCATCAGATGCTAATCCAGGTCTAACATTACAACGATCTGTAGCAAATTCCTTATGTTGGAAGTCAAAAGTCTGCCAAGCAAGAGAATCAGCCGGATGACGCATGCAACCATCTTTTGTGCGACCCTCATCATGCCACTTCATAAATGATGCAGTTTTTGATTACATGAACAACCTTTGTAGCCTTGGTATCAATGGAAAATGGCGTAAAACCTTTCTAGGAACTTTTTTATGCTTTTTTGAGGAGATCTCTTCTACTCCTTCCTGATTTTCAATGGTTTTGTACCTCTGTTCATGACATACGTGACATTCGGTATCATTTTTATGTTCTTTCCAATACAACATGCAATCGCTAGGATAAGCATGAATCATTTCGTATGCGAGACCCAATTTTTCCAACACTTTTTTTGCTTCATAGTATGACTTTCTCACCCTCTGGAAGTGCCCTGTTGAATATCCCAAGTAGGTTGGTAAATGAGTCATTAGTCCATTTTCCAAGGCACTTTTGGTGAAATAGTTCAACAAGCAATGACAACTTTGAAAACTCTTTACACCCAGGGTACAAAGGTTTTTCGGCATCACTTAACAACTTATAAAAGATTTTAGCGGCTTTATTCGGCATATCTACATTATTTGGTATGTCATCCATGCAAAAATCACTATTTGAGATCCCAAATGTATTGTGCACCAATTCTCGCATGCTATTATATGTGCCAAAGTCATTACCTGCACTAGTGGGAATTGCAGTAGTTGTTCTAGATGACAAAGCTTCCCCATGAGCTATCCATTTTGTGTATCCCTTGATAAATCCGTCACATACTAGATGGTCTACTACCTCAGATCGTGTCACCCACCTGCCATTTCCACACCTCACACATGGACAAACAATTTTCCCATCAATACTTGCATTACAAAATGCTAACTTCAAGAATTCCTCTACTCCATCTAGATACTCACTGGTCAACCGAGATTGATACATCCAACTCCTATCCATTAGGCTTCTCCGTAAACCAATATCGGAGCTCTATAATAAGACAATATAAATAAGCAACAAGGCAAATAGATTTTTATTAAAAAAGAAAACTGACTGTTATATAAGATGAATAATGAGTGCAATTCGATACAAGTCTATTGGGGAGAAGATAATCATCTTCAAGAAAAGGACATTTATGTAACCATCTTTAAGGGAAATGCTAATGAGCAAAATAAGAACAAACAAAAATGGCTTAAAATTGGGCATCCATAAAATTAATTTAAAAATTCATAAACTAGAGGGAAGATCTAAGCTTATAAGAGCATGCACTTAATTCTCATAGCCTTATCTCGTAGTTCACGCTCTCAAAGCTATGAGGTATGAGATTTACCAACGTAACATGATATGACTAAAGAGGCATGAAGTGTTTACAATTTTTGGTCACTGAAAACCAGAAAATGACTTCGTCATTTACATTTGTCATTTTGTCCAAGCTCGATAGCTACGTCTAGAGAGTAGGGGTCTTGTATTGTTTCTCTACTTTTATGTACATGACCAGCAATAGTTACTCGACGGCCAACACCAATAGCAGTAATTGACACATGGCAAATTTGGTTAGTAGTAGACATCTTCTTAATTTTACCACCAACCTTATGACTAACTTTAATTAACCAATGTAAGGGTTAATAATCTCATCTTATCTATATTAATCAAATTCTGCATTTTTTGTAAGATGTATGCAAACGTCCTTTCACATTGAGTGTCGCAAATCAAAGCAAAATAAAGCAGAGATATCAAAGCAACAACCTCTGTTAAATAATACACATATATCTATACATATTACACACACATATATATATTAGAGAAAAATCTAGAGAGTGGCAGAGAGAGAAACAGAGAGCGAGGTTGAATAATACACATACATATATATACATATTACATACATATATAGATCAGAGAAAAATGTAGAGAGCGCGGAGAGAGAGAAACAGAAAGCGGTAGAGAGAGAAAGAGAAACAGAGAGCGGCAGAAAGAGAGAGAAGCAGAGATCGAAGAGAGAGAGAGAAAAAGGAACAGAATTATAGAGCGAGAGAGAGAGATAGACGTACCAGAAACAGAGATCGGTGGAGCCGAATGGGGTCGGTGGAGCTAGAAGACAGTGGAGCTGGAAGAAAGCCAGCGGTGGAGCTAGATGAAATTAGGTATTTAAGGTTCTAAATACCTAATTGCATTTTTAACCACATATATTATGAAATAAAATATTAGCACCTAAAAATTAAATATGAGAATAACAAGTTTACTCGGTGGTATCCGAAGTTATGCTAACGTGACACCTGCATTGTGATGATGTAGCTGATGAGATGGCATTGCATGGTAGTTGAGTCAGCTACTAATCGGACCAAGTAGTTGACGTGTCAATCATGTCATCATGACATATGAAAAGCGCATGACAACACGTGTGAAAGTATATCTCACTCACTTACAAGGTCCGCCTTGAATCGATGCATGAGGTGGCTCTAGCGTTAGAATCAAGATGGACAGCCACCGTTGGATTCATATATTTCAGAGGAATAATAGCGTGTGCTCATGCTAAACTTTTGATGAACTTCATTTTCGGCCTTTTTGAACCGAATACTTTCAATGTGTTTTCTGGTGACCAAACTCAACACGATGCTTTGATACCACTCATTAACTACTTGATGAGATAATTTTATAAAAATACCTTTTAAAAAATGCCCCAAAATCGTAGGATAGAAATTAAATATCATTTTCATAATGAATTGTGTTCCGATGAAGAGGCTTTCTAAACCCAATCTAGCCCAAAATTTACGAGAATGATACAATTGACAAGCGCAAAAACATCAGTGGTCATGATCGTCATGATTGTGTTGAGGTCATAAGGCTACTATACAGTCAATCAAAGCACAAGATTTAGTTTACAAACAAGTAGGTTCAACGTGTGGGATTAAAAGGCAATTGCGGAGCCAATATTTATGATGCTCGATCCAAATCGTTATGATTTAATGTTTTACCAATTCTTTCATTTTTACCAAAATTTGATATAATCCGACATTAGCAACCATGTGATCATAAGACATTTATTACGTTCCCGGACGTTAAAGTCTAATAATACACCACCCGAGCCGCGTCTAAGATTTGTTTTTGCGATCACACTCATCTATCTTTCACGTAATATAAATTATTTTGCTTGTTTCAAGAATGAAATTAATTGCATATTGTTAGACACCTGATCGAAAGAAAAATATCTATAGATTTGGCTTTAAATGCGAAGATGTCCAATTAAATGGGGTAGAAAAGACAATATATTATACTTAAAGGAAGTGTGTACCCTATTATAGCCTATATTTTGAGACACCTACCAGTGCAGTATAATATTGAAAAAAAAATTAAACATTCAAAATGGGTGATTAATACATGTCTAGTCAAGCACGACTAGAGAAAAAGGAAGAGAAAATAAATAAATAACAAGACGACGTCGTATTATGATTTATCCTTATGATAAAAAAAATATGTATATATTGTGTTTTGCGCATATTAAAAATTGGGGTTGAGAGACATAAACGATAGTACCGCAAATTGTGTTATCATAAGGTATAAAGTGATGTGTGTGTTCATGGTATTATCGTTTGGTTAAACTTAATCAAAGACGAAGTCTCTAAAATTTAGATTTCTAATCGTTTTGTGGTACACTAAAAAAATCGAAAATCTAATAAAAAAAATAAGTTATATATGCCCAATTATTTGAAGTTTTACTGTTTTTTAGTATAGCCGTATATCATTGACATGGGTTTATAGTAGATAAAAAGTAAACTACAAAACAGAAATCAAATAGGGCACTTAAGAAGTAGTGCCTCATTAATTACTTGATAGGCCAGGCTTAAAAAGGTGCTGCTAAAGAAACAAGTAAGAGAAAAAATATAGAACAAAACAACGTCGTATTATGCCTCCAATAAAGTGCCCTATTATACCCAGTTTTTAGAGTCACTAACAATTGCCCCATCAAAATTATCACGAATAAATTAAATATACAAAATTAGAATTAAATCCAAATGCCGCATTAGTTACAATCCAAATGGGGCACTTAAGAAAATAGTGCCTTATTAATAACTTAAGGGGTACTTATTTTCCAGTCCCTTCCATTAGTCTTTATTAACTTTTCATCCCATACACTTTTGAGAATTACTTTCTAGTCCTTATTTTCTAAAAATACCGAACCTGACCTCCAACCCTCTAACCATGGTTCATTTGCACTATACCATAACCGCCGCCTAGAATCACGGTGAACGGAAAATCGTGGCTCCGGAATAGGAAACTTCCTCCAGAAATCGCGGGGTGGTATAGTATTACGAAATTTTGGGGATATGATTGGAACGAAAACTGCCATTTCCGTAACAAATCAATTCCGTAACAAATCCCCACTGCCATTTACTATACTAAAGATAAATGTAATCTCTTAAATTAAGCCTAAAAATCGGTATTACTTAATTTAAATGTCAAGCGGCAACGTGACACAAAAAATATAGTTGCACAAACAGAACCAGAATATGGTAAATTTTATCCTATAAAATTTGACGATCATTCTAAATTCGCCATAAAAAAAGAGGAATGGTCATCCATGGTAAATTTGCCTATAAAACATACAATGAGTACCATGGGAAAATAGATGTAACAAACTACATATGGTAAAATGCTACACTTCATGGTAAATTTATGCACTACATGGCAACATCTAGTATCCACGGTATATTTGCTTAGGTTATGGTAAATTCAGACGATCTGCATGGTACATTTCGTGGCCCCCTATCGATATGCACATTATGGTGACAAAATCGGTATTACCAAATTCAAATGCCAACCGGCAACGTAACACACGATATATAATTGCACAAACAACTCCAGAAAATGGTAAATTTTAATGTAGTAAAATTGACGAACATGGTAAATTTCCATTAAAATTTGAGTTATGGCCGTACATGGTATATTTGCTTGATTTATGGTAAATTCAAACAATATGCCTGGTAAATTTTGTCACCCCCATCAATATGCGCATTATGGTGAAATTCGTAATCATTATGGTAAATTTACAGATGGTAAAATTTTCGCCAGTACGTCAAACCCTCTGGATTCGGTGCCCCATGCGAATTACAAAATGAGACCCACAATACGTTAATCATCGCAATAAATTTCGGGTTTCACCATCAACCACCGTAATATCGAGATAACGAAAATAATCATCAGAACTTATCAAAATCTTCAGTCCGATTCGGTGATTGAATACTTCCGGGCAGAGAACTTCAAATTTCGGTAATGGGACTCTACGGGGCAGAGAACTTCAAGTTCCGGTGGTGGAATACTTCGGGTCAGAGCTCTGTTTTTTGCGGTGATTGAACACTACAGGGCAGATAGCTTCAAGTTTCGGTAATGGGACTATTCGGGGCAGAGAGATAGTTTTTCCGACGATTGAACACTTCGGGCCAGAGAACTATTTTTTTCGATGATTCAACACTTCAGGCAAGAGAATAACATTTGGAACGAAAATGGACCAATTGGTACGGTATTACGAAATTTTGGGGATATGATTGGAACGAAAATTGTCATTTCCGTAACAAATCCCCACTGCCATTTACTATACTAAAGATAAACGTAATCCCTTAAATTAAGCCTAAAATGGTTCTACATATTTAACCTCAACAAATCAAATGTTAACTACACACAGGGTAATATGGTAAACCATCTCTCAAAAGTAATAGCAAAATTGTCTATCTACACTATTATAGGATGATAACATAATTCCGAAAAGTGGATGGGATGAAAAACTAAGTCGGAGGGGTAGAAAGGACCCTAATTTAATTTACCCATAACTTAATAGGGCAGGTTTAAAAAAGTGCTGCTAAGGAAGAAGTAAGAGAAAAAAATATACAACAAAACGACGCCGTATTATACCTCCAATAGAATGCCCTATTATATCTAGTTTTTAGAGTCACTAACAATTGTCCCATCAAAATTACCACAAATAAATTAAATATACAAAATTAGAGTTAAATCCAAATGCCACATTAGGTACAATCAAATGGGCACTTAAGAAGGTAGTGCCTCAATAATAACTTGATAGGACAATTTTAAAAAAATACCCTTTAAAAAGTGCCCTTAAATCCCTGTTTTGTTGTAGTGGCGATAATCGGATCTCGGTGAGGTATTTGGTTCGTGGATTTTTTTGTAGCACTTTATTTCATTGGATCGATGTAGAAAATTTCGGACTGAGCCCTATGTGTGATTTATGAGTATTTGTAGATTTTATTTCGATGTTCGAGCAGGGAATATGAATCAAAAATTGTTATTGACTAATTATTAGAATACTTATGTGTATTTGTTTGCATTAATTGATCATGTTGTGAACTGGATAAATATTAGGTGTCAAGTCGAGATTGGACTTGAACTATAGGAATGTTAGATATTTATTTTATGTGTCGATTCCTTGTTTAATTTAGTTTAACTGATTAATTAAAGGATTAACACTTGTTGAGACCGATTTGTATACTAGGACCCATGAACGTTGTATGTAACTTAGATTCGATAGATGTGGATATTGTTGTATGAATTATTACAATTTAATTTATGCTCGGTGCATATTTAATTGGTTCGAGCATAAATTAAATTGGAATCATATGATGAAATTTTATTATTGCATATTGAGCATAACGGGGAGCATTGTGCATGCATGAAAATTGAAAATTTATCGAACAGCGGGGTTAGATGATCTCATTGTTGCGATAATGAGTAATAACCAGAATGATTTGGAGTTGTGGTGAACTTTGAAGAAGATTGCGAGATCCTGAGATTGAAATTTGGCTAAGGAGGATTACGAGATTCTGATGCTGTGATCCCAATGAAGGGGATTGTGAGATCTTGAAGTTGTACTTTTGATATGGGAGATTGCGAGACCCCGGTGTGGAGATAATAAAAAAATAAAAGTATACTAAATGCAAAAAAAATTATGCACAACATGACATACGCATATTTATGCACGACATTATAGATTTTCTATTTGTTTAATATTCTTTGCATACTATATAGAAGGAATATTATGCATGTTTATTTGTAAATTAGGAGTAAGGTTAGATTTTTCTACTGAGCGTTAATCATTCATTTGGAGCTACTTCTTGCCCCCTGGCATTTCACGCCAGGTTTTGAGGAACAGGTCGAGAGGGAACATGACTCAGAAGTTCAAGAGATTGAGTTGGATGAGAAGGATGTACCAGAGCCATGGCTGTACCATTAACAGTCTGATAGTGTAACCTAGGGTGTCCTCTCAGTTGATTTTATTTAATGAAAATTATGACTTGAGTTGTTAGTTTTCAAAACTATTTAGTGAATTAAATTTTGGTTCAGTTGTTTTGCCGACAATTATTAAATATTTTGAGAATTGGGCTCTTCCTTTTAAATTGGAATTTTATTCCGCTGCATAAATGATTATTATTTTATTTTAACGTACCATAAAAATATGGGGCGTTACACTTGGTATCAGAGCTCTAGGTTGAGAACCTAGAGACTTTGAATTGAGTAGCTTAGTTGAATTGCTCGTGACCTTAATAGTTAACCAGGCTTTCGAGTGCGTTGTCACAAAAGTAATTAAATTTTCTAAAAAATTATAGGTATTTGAATTGATTGAGCTTTGATATTTATTCGTTCTCTTTTGCAGATGTCGTCAGATACGAACAATGTTAGTTTTGATACTTGGGGTATTTATCGCCAGCGAGTGAGAGCTATCGTGAATGATAACCCGAGAGTCCTAGAAAGACGCATACAGATGAGAGCCGAGGAGGCAGTGGTTAATGCTATGAGGTAGGTTTAAGATGCAACCTTTGGAAAAACTAGATTAGTATAGGCGCCGGTTAGTGCATCGTCGTCTTCAGAACCAGTATCTAGAGGCGCGTCGAGCCTTACAGATCAGCAAAAATGATACATTATATAAGGAGAACGTGGAAAAGACTTTTGCTATAACTGAAGCTTGGTTGCCAGTCCAAACTACAATGAGGAGAAGATGGGGACAGGAGATTCAAGCACCTCCTGAGGTGATTGATATCTCTTCAGATGAGGAGGATCCACAAGAGGAAGAACCCACAGATGAGGATCCGTCAGAGGAGGATCCAACTGAGGAAGATCCGGAAGAGAACGACTAGGAGGAGGGTACTCTCCCGATTAGGTCTATAGCTAATAGTACCGAGTGGTGATTAGGAAGTCTTGAGTATAGGACGTAGATCGAGTAGGAGACTCTTTAATTGATTAGTTGTTAGTATCTTTTTTTTGGTTTATCGAATGTTCATCGAGTTACAGTTTGGAATTAATTATTTATATATGGTCGTTTTGTTACCTCTGCGCTGATGGTTTGATTTACTGCATGTTTATACATTTATTTATATTTATTGCGTTGTTTCACTCGTGCTTCAGAGATAGTTGGTGACCCTTAGTTGTTTGCGTAGATAGTGGCTAATTTATGTTCGGGACCAGTCAACGGCAACGATGCACCTGTAACTACTCCACACCACAACGTGGGTGCAACAAGTGTGCCGCCGCCACCACCAGCAAACACGGATGACATGCCAAATCCGGGAATGAACGACTTTGCTCGGATGTTTCAATACTTCGCGGCAAGCATGCAGAATGCTCAACCACATGGACTTGCTAATCGCACATCAATCTTTTCAGAGTTCAGGAGACAGCGACCACCAGTATTTCACAGAGAACTTGACCCGCAAGCGGCCAATGGTTGGCTGAGACAGACAAAGAAGATGTTTGAAATAATGGGTCTGTTACACGATGACAATAAGGTGGCTCTTGCTGTTTATCAGTTAGAAGGAGAGGCAGATCATTGGTGGGAGACAACTAAAAGGTCAATACATGCTAATGAGTTGACGTGTGATCACTTTGAGCAGTTATTTTTTGAGAAGTATTTTCCTGCCCCAGTGAAGGAGGCCATGATACAAGAATTTTTGGGATTGAAGCAGAGGACTATGACGGTCACCCCGTACGTAGCGCATTTCGAGGAGTTATCTCGCTATGCACCGAGATTATTGCGACAGATTCAGCTAAGGCAAGAAAATTTGAGTGGGGTTTGGAACCCGCACTTCAAGGAAAGGTAGTTGGGCTGTAATTACCGACCTTTTAATCAAGTGGTCAGTGCGACATTGGTGAATGAAAGAGAATGGTTGGATTCGAAAAGGATCTGGAATCAGAAGAAGATTGGCACAGGAGGGCCTGTGCGCAATAACAACAAGGTTAGAGTATGCCGAAACCTTATAACAACCCAAGTCAGAATCAACAACGGAGGGGACCAGACACCAGGACTTGCTTCGGATGTGGCCAGATGGGTCATATTCGGCCTTACTACCCTCAGGCAAGTGGGAATAATTATCAGAAGCCAATAGGTAATGTTCAGCAGGGTCAAGAAGGAGGTCAACGGCAACAAGTGCCCTAAGGACAGAATCAGGGAGTGGTGAAGACAAACAACCAGCCAACTATTGGAGGTAGAATGTTTGCGCTTCAAGGAGAAGAGGAGCAGAACCCGACAGTCATTCAAGGTATCCTTGTATTATTTAATTCTTTGGTACAAGTGTTATTTGATTCGGGTGCGTCGTATTCTTTTATCTCTACGTCATGTGTGGCTTCTTTAGGACTTGTTACGGAACAACTCAGGAGGACATTTAGTGTAGCAACACCTTTGGCGGTCCAGGTATCCGTAGGACTTATTTGTAAGTATTGTGAGTTAGAGGTGTCTGGTTTGGTTTGTCTTGCGATTTACGAGTGATTGATATGTCGAATTTTGATGTCATTCTCGGGATGGATTGGTTGTCCACGCACCAAGCTTTGATAGATTGCCACTAGAAGCGGGTAACTGCAATCGCTACAGATGGTACTTGCTTCACGTTTAAGGGGGATAGACAAGAACCTTCCTCTACTACCAGATGATCAAGTTGGCACCGAAACCTAACCAGATGGATAGCAAGCTTGATGCTTGATGAGGAAGAACGCAAGGAGTTGGATTTGCCTAGAGTCGTGTGCCAGTAGGCTGATATTTTTCCAGACGAGTTGCCTGGTTTAGCACCACACTGAGAGGTAGATTTTTACGATCAAGCTGTAACCCGGAACCGGCCCGATTTCGATGGCACCACACCGAATGACACCCGCTGAGCTTAGGGAGTTGAAGGTTCAGTTACAAAAGCTGTTGGATAAGGGCTTCGTTCGACCCAGTACTTCTCCTTAGGGAGCTTCAGCATTATTCGTTAAGAAGAAGGATGGAACTTTGAGGCAATGCATTGACTATCGACAGTTGAATAGAGTTACGATCAAGAATCACTACCCTTTACCAAGAATCGATGATCTGTTTGATCAGCTACGAGGATCAAGATGTTATTCGAAGATCGACCTATGGTTAGGTTATCATCAGCTACGAGTCAGAGAGGAGGATATCTCAAAGACAGCGTTTAGAACCCGATACGGACACTATGAGTTCGTAGTGATGCCGTTTGGACTGACTAACGCTCCAGCAGTCTTCATGAGTCTCATGAACAGGATTTTCGCACCGTACTTAGATCAATTTGTGGTGATTTTTATTGATGATATACTTATCTACTCGCCATCGGAGGAGGAGCATGAAAAGCACCTGAGAATAACATTGCAAGTGTTACGAGACAACCAACTATATGCTAAGGCGAGTAAGTGTGAATTTTGATTGAAGGAGGTGAAGTTTCTTGGACACGTCATTTCAGAACAAGGGATTGCTGTGGATTCTAGTAAGGTGGATGCAGTCTTGAATTGGAAACAACCTAGAACAGTATTTGAGGTTCGAAGTTTCTTGGGACTCGCAGGCTACTATCGGAGGTTCATTTAAGATTTTTCCAAGTTGGGAAGACCAATGACCCATTTGGCTCAGAAGGGGTTCAAATTTGTTTGGGACGAGGCATGCGAGCACTCTTTTAAGGAATTAAAGAGGAGGTTAACTACTGTGCCGATATTGGAGATTCCTGCCAGGGATGAAGGATATGAAGTGTATTGTGACAATTCAGGAGAAGGTCTGGGAGAAGTTTTGATGCAAAAAGGACAAGTGGTTGCCTATGCGTCAAGACAGTTGAAGCCACATGAGAAGAACTACCCGACTCATGATTTGGAGTTAGCAGCAGTGGTGTTTGTATTGAAGACTTGGAGGCATTACTTATATGGAGAGAATTTCGAGATTTTCACAAATCATAAGAGTCTGAAGTATCTTTTCACTCAGAAAGACTTGAATATGCGACAAAGAAGGTGGATGGAGTATTTAGAGGATTTCAGATTCACTCTGTCATATCATCCAAGGAAAGCTAACGTCGTGGCTGACGCTCTTAGTCGTAAGTCTAGAGAGATGGTAACAGATCTAGCAGTTTGAGAATGAAAGATGATGGAAACTCTTAGTGAGCTTAGCTTACAGCCATCTACATCAAAGCCAAACGCTTTGCTTTGTGCCGTGAAAGTTACGCCGAAGCTACATCGAGAGATATTGAAAGTGCAAACGCATGATCAAGAGATAGATTTCTTCAAGTATCGTCTGACGTCAGGAGTCACTCTAATAGGTTGGTCTATATACGAAGATGGAAGTTTGAGATTCCAAGGTAGAGTTTTTGTTCCTGATTTTGGGATGTTATGAGAATTAGTGCTGAAGGAGTTCCACAAATCGAGTTTTGTCGTACACCCAGGAGGTAACAAGATGTACCGCGATTTGAAGCGTCAGTATTGGTGGAGTGGGATGAAAGCAGATGTGGCAAGATTGGTTTCTACATGCCTTGTTTGTCAGCAGGTCAAGGCTGAGCACCAAAAACTAGGAGGAACACTCCAACCTTTGCCCATTCCACATTAGAAGTGGGAGCATGTCACTATGGACATTGTGACGGGCTTACCCCGCACAGTGAAGAAGAATGACGATATTTGGGTTATCGTCGATCGATTGACGAAGAGCGCACATTTTTTGCCAGTAAGGGTGTTCGATGCCGTAGAGTTATACAGCCGTCTCTACATCAATGAGATCATTCAACTGCATGGTGTACCTGTCTCTATTGTGTCAGATCGAGACCCCCGTTTTATATCTCAGTTTTGGCAGAGTCTACAATCAGCTTTGGGCACTACCTTATGTTTTAGCACGGCATTTCACCCGCAGACTGACGGACAGTTCGAACGCACAATTCAAACATTAGAAGACATGCTTAGAGCCTGTGTTTTGCAATTCATGGGTAGTTGGGAGAGACATCTCCTGCTAGTTGAGTTCGCCTACAACAACAGTTACCAAGCAAGCATTGAGATGGCACCTTTCGAAGCCTTGTATAAAAGACCTTGTCGATCACTTATATGCTGGACAGACGTTGGAGAGACTAGTCTTATTGGACCGGACCTAGTTCGCGAAACAACAGAGAAGATTCAACTCATCAGGCAACAACTTTTGACTGCTCAGAGTCAACAGAAGGGCTATGCGGACAAAAGAAATCAACCTCTGGCCTTTAATGCTAGAGATCACGTATTTTTTAAGATTCGACCGCAACGAGAACTTATTCGTTTTGGCAAGAAGGGAAAACTATCGCCTAGATTCATTGGGCCATTCAAAGTGTTAGATTGAGTAAGAGAAGTAGCATATCGTATCGCTCTACCACCGCAACTATCTAGAGTTCACAATGTGTTCCATGTATCGATGCTAAGGAGATATATGGCACACCCAGAACATACGCTTAACTGGAGGGAGTTTACACTGGATGAGAATGCAACATTTCAGGAACAAGCCGTCCAGATTCTTGACTGGCAAGAGAAGGAACTTCGAATGAATAAGATCACACTACTCAAGATACTATGGCGTCATCATGGGCTGCAAGAGTCAACATGGGAACGAGAAGATGCAATGCGGGCCAACTATCTAAATTTATTTGTCGAGTGAGCTAACCCTTCGAATTTCGAGTACGAAATTTGTTTAAGGGAGATAGTTTGTAACGACTTGTATTTTCAGAGTATTTTTTATTTGATATTTTAATAAATAAATAAACAAATTTTGATTTTTCGGTAAGTTGTTTGATTTTTTATTAGATGTAATTATTTTGATGTATAATTATCCTTTCATTTTATTTTTTTTATTTTTTTATTTTTGTTCAGGTTCGTTGAAACCTTTGGACAGTTATTCGATCGATTTTTTAATAGATATTATGTATATTTTTATTTTTTTACTCATAATTATTTCATTTGATAACCATTCGAGTATTTGAATCCCATTCGAACTCTATCTCTTGTTTTCAAATCGTACTTCTCTCTATCTCTATATTTCTTGAATTTTTTATCTCTACCCACTAATTCTCTCTCTTACGCTCAAGTCTCCCTCTCTACTCACTCATTCTCTCTCTTACTCTCACGTCTCTCCCTACCAACTGATTCTCTCTCTTTCTCTCTTTTTCTATTTCTTTTACTTTTTCTTCTTCTTCTCTCATTCTCTCTATTTTTCTCTCCTCCTTCTCTTCCTTCTTTCAGTTTCTCTCTCTCGCGTACGTACTCTACCTCTCTCTTTCTCTATTTTTATTTTTATTTTTACTTTTTCTCTCTTTCTCTCTTCTCTCTTCTATCTCTTCTCACTCACTCGTTTTCCCTCTCTGTTCTCTCTCTTCTCTCAATTACTTCTCTATCTCTCTCTCTCTCGGCAGTGGGGAAACCCTCCACTGTTTGTATTTTTTTATATATATGTTTATTTTCTTTGTTTGTTTGATTATTTTAGTTATAATATATATATACATATTGTAGTTAACTCCGGCAATGTGGAAACCCTCCACTGTTGGTATTTTTTTTAATATTTTTTTTGTTAGTTTGTTATTTTAGTTACACGTGTATGTGTATATATATATATATATATATATACATACATACATATATATATATATATGTATATGTATGTATGTATGTATGTATATACATACATATTATAGTTAACATTTTTATTTATTATATTATTTAGTAGTTATAGTACACTGTTTTTTAAATTTATATTTAATGAATGTTTTTGATTTTTTTATAGTGTTGTGATAATCGGATCTCGGTGAGGTATTTGGTTCGTGGATTTTTCTGTAGCACTTTATGTCGTCGGATCAAGGTAGGAAATTTTGGACAAAGCCCTATATATGTGTGATTTATGAGTATTGTAGATTTTATTTCGAATTTCGAGTAGGGGATATGAATCAAAAATTGTTATTGATTAATTATTACAATAATTATGTGTATTCTTTGGCATTAATCGATCATGTTGTGAACTGGATAAATATTAGGTGTTAGGTCGGGATTGGACCTAAACTATAGGAATGTTAGATATTTGTTTTATGTGTCGATTCATTGTTTAATTTAGTTTAACTGATTAATTAAAGGATTAACACTTGTTGAGACCGATTTGTATACTAGGACCCACGAACGTTGTATGTAACTTAGATTCGATCGATGTGGATATTGTTGTATGAATTATTGCAATTTAATTTATGCTCAGTGCATATTTAATTGGTTCGAGCATAAATTAAATTGGAATCACATGATGAAATTTTATTATTGCATATTGAGCATAACGGGGAGCATTGTGCATGCATGAAAATTGAAAATTTATCGAACAGCAGGGCTAGATAATCTCATTGTTTCTGTAGATGGGTGGATTTTTTCAATCAGGACGGAAAACTAGGAGCACACTATCTAGCCGAAACAATGCTCTCAATTTGGGTGGACCTGTGATCTGCAAAATAATAAATCGTCAAAGAACCCTCTGCCGCTGTGGCAGGAAGACACTCCGATGATTAAGTCAGGTAAAAGCTCACAGGATGAATAATAACTCAAACCAATATTCTCTATTAGCAAGCGAAATTATGCACTTGTTAAAACATACCTTTTTTTGTTGATCTGGAGCTTTATTTATAGACTTTCTCTTTAATCTCAATTCTCTTAGGACTCTAATTGGAGTGAAGTGCCTTCTGATTGGCCACTAATGAGATAACTCTCTATCAAGTAGTTATCTTCTATCATTAGAGTTTCATTCAATTAATACTTCTCATATTAATTAAATTGGCCATGGATTTCTCATCCGTGTCTGTTTGAACTCTATCCCGACTTGTTCGGGATTCTGTCTTATCTCGGAGCAACAGTTGCTCGTCGCCTTTCTCGGGCAAACAGTTGTTTGGGCCGACTTTATATGGTCGGCAAGACATGGATCCGCCTTTCTCAGGTCAGCTTTGCTCAATACTTGGTTCTGTTGTTCTGATTCATGTATGGTCGCACTCCTCGTGTCAGCCATACCCTTATGTGATCGGCACATGCCTCTGGACATACCTTCTGGTCTTGGCTGAACTCAACACTTATTTGGGGGGATAAACGTATTTTCTTAATTACGTTTTTACCCTCGTCAATTGCCCCTTAGCTTCGGCTGCTTCGTACCGACTTGGCGGAGTAGTCGAGGCTATACAGGATATAATCATTCTAACTCTTCCTATTCTCGGGCGGATGGTTTCTCAACCGCCATTTGCGAATCTGCAGCGTTGCATTAAAGCCTGATGTGACGTTGTGGCAGGCTTTATTGCCTTGGGACCACACGTTCCCCGCGCGTGCAAAAATTCAAACCGTCCGACCGTTTGGGAATACCTAAGGCCATACACGTACGGTTTCTTCCTTATCTCCTTTCCAATCTTCCACTGTGTCTTTCTTTTCCGAATTTATCCACCGTCGCTCTGTCACTGATAGACCTCCGTTCGTCGACTTGTGTAAGTCGCCTCGTAAAAAACCCCTAAGTTCTTTCTTTTTCTGTCCATCCGTCTCTGTCCCCCTCCTCTAATGGGGATTTTTAGACAGTTAGTAGATACACCGGAAAAAATGGCGGAATTCCGGCGGCAATACAACATCCCTTCTGATGTTGCCGTCGAACGTAACGACCCCACCACTCCTCGTGATGGGAACGAGCCCGACACCCTTCACGTCTTGTTGATGGCGATTACTGAGGGAGGAGTTCGGTTCCCACTCAATCGCCTTCTTCTTGAAGTGCTCTGTTGGTATCGGCTGCATCCCATGCAGATTTTCATAAACCCATATAGGATTATTCATAGTATAGTTGAACTTAATAGGATAAATAACACGAACTTAGGCCTTCGGGAAATCCAATTTTACTACGATATGGTCAGAAAAGGCTTGGACGCCTACTATCTGAAGAACCGACCTCATATCGAACGGATCGTCACTTATCTGATAGATTCCAACCAAGGCAATGACGATGACTTCCTCATCGTCACTGGTAACTGGGAGATTGGTCGCGATGAGACAGAACGCCCTAAGTTCCACATCCCGATCCGATTTGGTGTCATCTGTTAGTGTCCCGACCTTGTTCTTTTCTTCTGTTTTTTCTTCTTTAGCTTTTGACTGTGTTTAATGTTGCTTTTGTGTTTTCCATCTTTTTTGCAGCTGTGAACACCAACAAGAACCGAATCAAGAGACTGATAAAGCTTGACGACATGAAAAAGGTTGTTCGGTACAAGGGATCCTTCGGCCGGAGCTGGGCCCGATCACCCGAAGTGCTTCTGAAGTACGCTGCAAGCTACAGGGGGTATATCAAAAAATCTATCCCCGACGCCACAGTTGTTGCTGCCGATCTTCCAGGAGATTTTCCCGAAGGCGTGCCACTTTTTGAGTCTCAGCGACCCAATCCGGTAACGGTAGCAGCTGTCGAGGGCATCCCTATCTCGTCCACTTCATCGGGTGTCGAACACTCATCCCCCGAATCGCCGTGCGACT
This sequence comes from Arctostaphylos glauca, assembly GCA_019985065.2. Classification (NCBI taxonomy): domain Eukaryota; kingdom Viridiplantae; phylum Streptophyta; class Magnoliopsida; order Ericales; family Ericaceae; genus Arctostaphylos; species Arctostaphylos glauca. The sequence goes on along the minus strand of JAHSPW020000013.1, from coordinate 5,087,001 downwards.
GGAATTCGAAGGACGATCAGGAAATTGATCAGGATCTGATGGCTCACGATCCAAATGTTCCCAACCTCCGCGAGATGATGCGGCAGAAGAAGAAGAAACTACCGGATGCTGGCCCAAGCTCACAAACGAAGGAGCCGACCACAGCCTCTGAGGCCTATGTTCCTCTTCTGCCGAGGAGGAGGCCCAGGGATCCCCCTCAGGACGACCCTTCTAAATTTTCCAAGGCGAACAAGGCCAAAACAGCAGAGAAGGCCAAGGCTGTGGAGAAGGCCGCCCCGTGGCGTCCTTCTTTGTTGGTGAATGGGGCTGATCCCCTTACCGTTGTCGACTCGTCGACAGATCTGGATGTAACGCAGACCCTTACGGGTATGCTGATGCTGCCAAAGGACGTGGAGCCGTACAAAGGCACCGACCTCCCGACTTTGTTGCGCTCCGTGATGGCCCACGAAGTCTTCGTAAGTGTTCTTGAACAACTGTTACCTTTTTTTTTGTTTATGCCATTCCGATGATGTTTTTGTTTCCTCTTTGTTGTAGGCGGCGCAAAAGACCTTGATGTGCCTGAGCCAGTGTTAGGATCTGGAAGCCCGATACAGCACCATCGATATTGAGCTGAAAGACTGGAAGGCCAAGTGCACTAAAGCCCAGGAGGACTTGGCCGCTGCCAAAACAAGAGCTCGTGAAGCCGAGCTGAGGGCTGATACGATTCAGTATCAGCTGGGCGCAGAAAGAGGCAAGAATGCCGAACTGAAGGAACAAATGGCTGAGCTCAAGGCACGGCATGATTCCGAACTGAAGCGCCTTCAGGAGGAATCCTATGGGAAGGGTATGTCGGATGCCGCCATCGACTTCCTTGAGAACCAGATACCCGAAATCCAAGCTGATTTCATCGGGATGGGCTGGAAGGCCGCTCTGGAGGCCTGCAATGTTCCAAAGGACTCCTCCCTGTTCTCCACGATTCTGACTGCTGCTGACCTGGAAAACGAGGAGCCCGAAACCGAAGCAGCAGAAAAAAATGCCGATCCTGCCGATGTTGCTGGTACCTCGATCCCGATCACGGATTCCGGGGAAGAGAAGGAGCGAGCCGACACTAAAGTAGTTCAGGCAGCCGATGTCGTGCCTTAGGATTTTTTCTTTTCTTTGTACTTCTATTTTGTTTGATGTTTTTGCAACTTGCATCCCGAATGTACCCTGACCTTTAAGTGAATGAATACACTTTGGTTGTTGTTATCTTGCTTTTCTGTGTGTTGGGTTTATCTCTGAGTTGTGAACCTTCGTCTGGTTGTTTAACCTGTAGTTAGGTTTAGACACACACTTTTTGCAAGTATGTTCTTGAGTTCAAACTTTTCTCAAGTGTTGAACTTTCTCAAACTTTTCCCAGGTTTGTTCGGGTTGTTTAACCTGTAGTTAGGCTTAAACTCATACTTTTCTTAAGTACTGAATTTTCTCAAACTTTTCTCAAGTTTATTCGGCTGTTTAAACCTATAATCAGATTTAAACACATACTTTTCTCAAGTATGTTCTGGAGTTCAAACTTTCTTTAAGTGTTGAACTTGCTCAAACTTTTCTCAAGTTTGTTTGGCTGTTTTAACCTGTAATCAGGTTTAAACATATACTTTTCTCAAGTATGTTCTGGAGTTTCAAACTTTCTTTAAGTGTTGAACTTGCTCAAACTTTTCTCAAGTTTGTTCGGCTGTTTTACCCTGTGGTTAGGATTAAACACATACTTTCCTCAAGTATGTTCGGGAGTTCAAACTTTTCTCAAGTGTTGAACTTGCTCAAACTTTTCTCAAGTTTGTTCGGCTATTTTAACGTGTAATTAGGTTTAAACACATACTTTTCTCAAGTATGTTCTGGAGTTTCAAACTTTGTTTAAGTGTTGAACTTGCCCAAACTTTTCTCAAGTTTGTTCGGCTATTTTACCTTGTGGTTAGGATTAAACACATACTTTCCTCAAGTATGTTCGGGAGTTCAAACTTTTCTCAAGTGTTGAACTTTCTCAAACTTTTCTCAAGTTTGTTCGGCTTGTTTAACCTGTAGTTAGGATTAAACACATACTTTTTCTCAAGTATGTTCGGGAGTTTAAACTTTCTTTAAGTGTTGAACTTGCTCAAACTTTTCTCAAGTTTGTTCGGCTGTTTTACCCTGTGGTTAGGATTAAACACATACTTTCCTCAAGTATGTTCGGGAGTTCAAACTTTTCTCAAGTGTTGAACTTTCTCAAACTTTCTCAAGTTTGTTCGGCTTGTTTAACCTGTAGTTAGGATTAAACACATACTTTTCTCAAGTATGTTTGGGAGTTCAAACTTTTCTCAAGTGTTGAACTTGCTGAAACTTTTCTCGAGTTTGTTCGGTTGTTTTACCCTGTCGTTAGGATTAAACACATACTTTCCTCAAGTATGTTCGGGAGTTCAAACTTTTCTCAAGTTTGTTTGGCTTGTTTAACCTGTAGTTAGGATTAAACACATACTTTTCTCAAGTATGTTCGGGAGTTCAAACTTTTCTCAAGTATTGAACTTTCTTAAATTTTTCTCAAGTTTGTTCAGCTTGTTTAACCCGTAGTTAGGATTAAACACATACTTTTCTCAAGTATGTTCGGGAGTTCAAACTTTTCTCAAGTGTTGAACTTAGGCAAACTTTTCTCAAGTTTGGAGTTACATTCTATTCATGCATGCACTAGATTTATCTTTGCCCCCCAGTAAGGTAGTAAAGGTGGCTACAACATTGATAGCCTTACTGAATATCTACTCATAAACTAAAACTGGTGCTTTTATTCATTGAAATCGAATTGTAGGAAACATAAGTACTAAAAAGGAAAATCTACTGGTAAAATTTTTTGAGGTTGGAAACATTCCAAGTGCGTGGCACTTCTTTATCATCAAGGTCCTGTAGTTTGTAGGCGCCCTTCCCAAGCCGGCCGATAACTCTATATGGACCCTCCCAGTTGGCTCCGAGCTTGCCATCAATTGGGTCTTTCGTGTTTCCCATGACCTTGCGAAGGACCAGGTCGCCGAGATCAAATTCCCTCTGATGGACTTTCTTATTGTAAGACCTGGAGAGAATGGATTGATATGCAGCCAGTCTGATCATGGCTCATTCCCGTTTTTCTTCGGCGAGGTCGAGCTCTATTGCCAATACTTGATCGTTTCCACCTTGCTCCATTAACTCGGTGCGCAGAGTTGGGATGCCGACTTCAAGCGGGATGACAGCCTTGGTGCCATATGTGAGTGAATACGGGGTGACACCCGTAGATCGGTGAGGGGTGGTCCTGTATGCCCACAGGACGAGTGGTAACTCTTCCACCCACTTACCCTTGGCCTTTTCCAGTCGTTTCTTGATTCCTCCCAGTATCGTTTTATTTGAAGCTTCTGCCTGCCCGTTGCACTGCGGATATGCTACTGAGGCGTAGTAATTTCGGATCTGATACTGTGAGCAGAAGGCCTTGAACTTATCCTGGAATTGGGTCCCGTTGTCCGAGACGATGGCATATGGGATACCGAATCTAGTGATGATGTTCTGCCAGACAAATCGCTTGACATTCTTCTCTGTGATCTTGGCCAGGGGTTCGACCTCTATCCACTTGGTGAAGTAATCTGTGCCAACCAACAGATACTTTCTTTCCCCAGTTGCTTTGGGAAGCAGACCGACAATATCCAGGCCCCACTGAGCAAAGGGCCATGGGCTGGTGAGTGGTGCCAAGTCGGCAGCAGGCTGATGTGTGATCGGGGCAAATTTCTGGCATTTCTCGCAAGTCTGGACATATTTCTTTGCATCTTCCTGCATGTAAGGCCACCAGTATCCCTGAGATATGGCGCGATGGGCAATGGATCTGCCCCCAACATGGCTCCCACACGTCCCCTCATGAATTTTGAACAGGAACTTCTGTACTAGATTAGGGTGCACACACTTTAGATAGGGACCAGTGTAGGATTTTCGATAAAGTTCTTGCTTAGGCGAGAGCCAGAAGCACGTTGCTCTGATTCGCAGCTTGTGAGCTTCCTTCTTATCCTCGAGAACTATTCCCCCAGTAAGGTAGGAGATAATGGGATCCATCCAATTTGGGCCGAGATCGATTTCCAAAGCCTTCTCAGCAATTGGGATGTCGATACTCGGATACTCGATGGCGTCCATATATATGGTCCTGTGCTTATCTCGGGGTATTGCCGAAGCCAAACATGCCAAGGCGTCCGCGTGCTCGTTCTGTCTAGAGCTGATGTAAGTCATTTCCACTTTCTTGAACTTAGATAACTCTGCTCTAGCCCTATCCGCGTAGGCGGTCATCTTCTCATCTCGCGTGGCATATTTTCCGTTGAGCTGATTGAGGACCAATTGTGAATCGCAGTAGACTTCCACATACATTGCCCCCAGGTTATGCGCACACTTGAGCCCGTGTATCAACGCCTCGTATTCAGCGACATTGTTGGAGGCATTAAAATTCAGTCGGATGGACTGCTCAAAATAACATCCATCCGGTTCTTCAATAACAATGCCGACTCCAGATCCACGCGAACATGATGATCCGTCGACATATAACTTCTAGTACGGTACTTGGTCGGGAGCCAGCCCATCCTGTTCTCCCTGTTCCGGCAAGCCCGTCTCTGAGATTGAAGCCACATCTACTGCAGGCTCGTGAGAGAATTCTGCAATGAAGTCTGCTAGGACTTGTCCCTTTACTGCTGTCCTTGGGAGGAATCTAATGTCGTATTCTCTGAGTTCCACGGATCAGGTTGCCACCCTGCCTGACAGTTCTGCTCTTCTCAAGACAGTGCTGAGGGGGTGTTTAGTCGGTACTTCTATCGTGTGGGCCAGGAAATAATGTTGTAATTTCCTAGAGGCCACCACAAGGGACAAAATCAACTTCTCCAAGGGGAGGTATCTCGTCTCCGAGTCGAGAAGTGTCTTACTCACGTAGTATATTGGCGTCTACTAGCCATCCTTATTTTTTAGCAAAATTGCGCAGACCGCATGCTCGGACACGGCCAGGTATAATGTCAATGTATCTCCCTTCTCGGGAGTCATGATCAAAGGTGGGTTTGCCAGGTAGGTCTTGATCTCCTAGAAAGCCTTTTCGCATTCCTCCCCCCAGGTGTACTTGGACTGTTTTCTCAACAGTTGGAAAAACGGCCGACATCGGTCGGATGATCGGCTGATGAATCTGTTGAGAGCTGCTACCATTCCCGTCAACCTCTGAACCTCCTTCACAGTTCGGGGGCTCTGTAGATTTTGCAGGGTGATGATTTGATCGGGGTTGGCCTCTATTCCCCTCCGTGTAACCAAATGCCCCAAGAATTTTCCCGAGCTGACCACGAAAGCACATTTCGAGGCGTTGAGCTTGAGTTTGTACTTTCTGAGTACCTGGAAAGTTTTGCTGAAATCGTCGATATGGGTTTTGGCCTCCTCAGACTTGACGACCATATCGTCGATGTGCACCTCCATGCTCTTCCCGAGCAATTCCCTGAACATAAGGGTCGCCAACCTTTGGTGTGTTGCTCCTGCGTTTCTTAGTCCGAACAGCATTACTTTGTAGTAGAATAATCCACGTGGAGTAATGAAGGACGTCTTCTCCTGGTCTGGCGCGTACATGGCTATTTGATGATATCCCCGGTATGCATCCAAGAAGCTCATGCGCCGATACCCAGTTGTGGCATCCATGAGCTGATCTATTTTTGGCAGTGGGAAGCTGTCCTTGGGACAGGCTTTATTCAGGTTTGTGAAGTCAACGCACACTCTCCACTTGTCATTCTTCTTTTTAACCACCACAGTGTTTGATAACCACTCGAGGTAATGCACCTCTCTGATGGCCTCGGCATCCAACAGCCGATCTACTTCTTCTATCACGGCATCCACATGTTGGACTGCCGATCTCCTTCTTTTCTGCATGACGGGTTTGTGGACAGGATTCACATTCAAGTGATGACAGATGATATCTGGGCTCACCCCAGGCATCTCCTGTGGTGTCCAAGCGAATACATCGACGTGCTCCTTAAGGACCTTTATCAGAACTCTCTCGTCCTGCTCTGATAACTCTTCTCCGATGAGAAAGTACCGCTTTGGGTCTGTCTCATGAGTCGGTACCTGCTTGAGTTTTTCCACAACTCGATCGGCTGGATTACGCCCGATATCCTCTATCGTCGGCCGATCTGAATGTGTTTGGGCTTATGTTTTATCGAGGTGCCAAGTAGCTTCTCGTTGTTGTCTGATTCTCCCGAACACATTCAATCCCCTTCTTACCCGGGAACTTTAGCATCTGGTGATAGGTGGAAGGGATTGCCCCCATCCTGTGGAGCCAAGTTCTCCCCACAATGGCATTGTATGCCGATGGTACGTCTACGACTAGAAAATCGATATCCAAGGTCACTCTCCCCGCCCGCACGGGGATAGTGATGGATCCCAAGGGCCAGACTTCCTCAGCACTGAATCCGATGAGTGGAATGTCGGCCTTTTGCAAGTCTGCCTTATCAAGTTTGAGCTTCTTAAAAGCGTCATAGTAAAAAATTTCTGTTGAGCTGCCCTGGTCAACTAGGATTCTCTCCGTGTTGATGGTGCCGAGGAGCAGCGTGATTACTAATGCATCGTTGTGGGGGTGCACTACCCCCTCTAGATCCTTATCTGAAAAGGATATAACCATGTCTATCTTTGTCTCGGGCTCCTTTCGCTTTTGTCTGAGATGCTGAACGTGGTGTTCATGCCCGTCCCAGCGTCGCTGGAGCTGTATCTCTTTTTTATCAGGGACGGGAGTTGCTGCGTGTATGACGTGCACGGTCCCAATTATCGTTGCCTCTTCCTCAGAGGATTCGGTTTCCATTGGTTCCGGTTGGGCCGTTGGCTGCTGCTGATCTGCCACAAATCGCCTAAGGTGCCCGGCTTCAACTAATTCCTGTAGGAATCATTTAAGCGCCTTGCACTTCTCTGTGATATGGCCATTATTGCGATGATAGCTACACCAATCTCTGTTCGGGTCGCGTTTTTCTGGCTCCCCCCTGACCCTACTGGCCATTTCCAGAAAGGCTCGTTCTTCAAAGGCCAGATCAATTTGAATATAGGAGTGTTGAAAGCCGTACGTATCGCTCTATACGCCTGGGGTCCAGGTGGTTTGCGCTCCTTCATTACCTGTGCTACTTCGGCCACCTCAGTTCGTGGCCTCTTTGCCGCAGGTTCTATCGCCGCACTCCTATGCGCTTTGCCAGTTGACCGATCCTTGTCTCGGTGAATCTCATCTTCGAACTTAGTGTACTTCTCGACCCTTCTCATCATTTCAGCAATTGTACTCGGGGGATCTATGGTGAGAGATTCCCTCAGCCGATCTCGGTAAGACAGACCCAGCCTGAAGGATTCTACAGCATAGGCTTCCGTACAATTCCCTATCTCATTATAGGTTGCCTAGTATCTGCTGGCGTATTGCCTGAGATCCTCTTCTGGTCCTTTTCTCAAGGCCAAAAGGATGTTCACGTATCTCTTTTGTGCTCGGTTAGCCACAAATCGCTTGAGGAACTGGTCTGCCAGTTGCCTCCAGCTGGTAATGGATCTCGGCGGGAGGGCCTGAAACCAATTCAGGGCTGTCTCGCCCAAGCTCAAGGAAAAAACCTTGCAATAGAGGCTGTTGTGGCCTACATAAATCATCATGGAGTTCACGAATCCTTTGATATGAGTCATCGGATCCGTTCGTCCATTATAAATCGTGAACTTAGGAGGGACAAACTTTCTGGGTAAGTCCTCCGTCTTAATCTGTACTGACAGTGGTGACACTGCTAGCTGTTGCAGCTCTTTGTGATTCTCGTCGTCCTCCGGGGGGTTGAATCCCAATTGCTGATTCAACCATGCTCTCATGTCGGTAACCGGAGCAATTGGTGGTACAGTTTGATATGGGATCCCCTGCTGAACATTTGGGGGCATCCCCGCCTGCTGATTCAGCCATTCCCGCATGTCGGGAATTGGTTGCACTGGAGGTAATCCGCCCAGATTTGATGATGCCCTAGCCTGGTTTTCCCCTCCTCGGGGCCTCCGACTCGGTTCGTGTTGGCTATCCTGCCTTGATAGCCCAGTCTCAGAACGCTCATCACGCCCAGATACCAACTGTCGTGCCGGGTTTCTCTGCTTGCGGAGAGTGCGGTTCTCCTTCTCCATGCGTCGTATGTAACGCCTAATGTCCTCTATTTCTTGGTTCCTCCTCCGGACCCGATCGATATTATTGTAATCCTCGTCTCAGCGAAATCCTTCGTGAGTTCGGGATTCTCTCCCTCCCTCATTCCGGGTTTGAGTTAGGGACTTGTCCCTGTTTTTTGACAGTTTCGCTTCTCGCGGAAGATCGGGACGCTGCTCCAGAGGTAGCGATGGCAATGCGGTTGGTAGCGCGGGAGCTACCAAAGTATTGGCGGGTAATGGCAAAGGGCGGCACCTGTTCTCCAGGATGCTGCCCAACTAGTTTTGGGGGTTGAACCCTAGGGATTTCTTTCCTAGGTCCCCTTGACTTGTGTGGAACTGGAGGGGGGGATTTGGATCTGTCTTTCCCTTCTCGCTCCCTCCCCTGATCTCTTCTGGGTGTTTCAGCCATGAGTCTCTAGCTTTCCCACAGACGGCGCCAATTGTAGATGGGTGGATTTTCTCAATCAGGACGGAAAACTAGGAGCTCACTATCCAGCCGAAACAATGCTCTCAATTTGGGTGGACCTGTGATCTGCAAAATAATAAACCGTCAAAGAGCCCTCTGCCGCTATGGCAGGAAGACACTCCGATGATTAAGTTAGGCAAAAGCTCAAAGGATGAATAATAATTCAAGCCAATATTCTCTATTAGCAAGCGAAATTATGCACTAGTTAGAACGTACTTTTTTTTGTTGATCTGGAGCTTTATTTATAGACTTTCTCTTTAATCCCAATTCTCTTCGGACTCTAATTGGAGTGAAGTGCCTTCTGATTGGCCACTAATGAGATAACTCTCTATCAAGTAGTTATCTTCTATCATTAGAGTTTCATTCAATTAATACTTCTCATATTAATTAAATTGGCCGTGGATTTCTCATCCATGTCTGTTTGAACTCTATCCCGACTTGTTCGGGATTCTGTCTTATCTCGGAGCAACGGTTGCTCGTCGCCTTTCTCGGGCAAACGGTTGTTTGGGCCGACTTTATATGGTCGGCAAGACATGAATCCGCCTTTCTCAGGTCGGCTTTGCTCAATACTTGGTTCTGTTGTTCTGATTCATGTATGGTCGCACTCCTTGTGTCGGTCATACCCTCATATGATCGGCACATGCCTCTGGACATACCTTCTGGTCTTGGCCGAACTCAACACTTATTTGGGGGGATAAACGTATTTTTTTAATTACGTTTTTACCCTCGTCACATATATTTAAAGTTCAAGAATAATTGATATTGTTCAATTGCGTTGCAATTTCTTCACGTAAGTTGAGCATAAAAATCTAGTCAGCTTGGCTCGATCCACCTCCTACTTCTAAATTATTCTCGTGTTGATGAGCGTTGTCATAATAAGCATTTGGATCGTTGAACATGTCAAAAAAGGAATCTGAAATGCAAGTTCTTCGCAGGTAATTGTGTATGGCTATATTTGCAATTACAATATTTCTCTGTGCACAAAAGGATATGATGACATCTTTTTAACTATTGGAAAACGAGCCTTCAGTACTCCGAAAGAATGTTCACTCATGTTCCTTAACCTGGCATGTGCTAGGTTGAATCGTTCTTCTCTTGCTCTAGGACGACGATCATTTTGATAATCAAATGACAAATATCGTGCATTTCGATATGGGATCATAAATCCACGAGTATGAGTATATGCTGCATCACATAAAAAGTATTTTCCTACACACACAAAAAATCACGATATGTAATAGAAGCATCCTATTTTTTAAAAATTATCTAACCTGGTGGAAGAATTGGAAAGTTGTTAACCGGATCACTCATAGTTTCTCTCAGTACTCTTGAGTCATGTGTCACCCCTTCCCAACTAGCCCAAAAGAATGTAAATAGCATATCAAAATTGCATATAGCAAGTACATTTTGATAACATTCTCCCCTTCCTCTTCCTCTGTATGGAACTTGTTGGTCATGCGGTATAACAGCGGAAATAAGAGTTCCATCAAGTGCACCTACCGCACCCTTATAAGGTTTCAATATTAACGTTAGAGAATTAATAGTACGTTAACCCACATCATGTGTTATGTAAAAATAAAATAAAATCAATAGAAATATACCTTAAGTGGTATATGTAGTACCTGAAATATCTATCTAATCCAACGATTGTGGGGATAATCATCTCTTTTGAGAAATTCAACATATCATGCAATACTTCATAAAAGTATTTGTGTACTGTTTGTGTTGAATGATTGAATCTTCTCTTGACAAAACGGTTCCGAATGTTTTGACTCAATACTATGACAAACATTGCAACCTTTTCTTCATAACGACTATTTTCAAGCCATCCCTCGATTCGAAAGTGATGACACATATTTAGGAACGCTTCTTTTTTCATCCGTAACATTTCTTGACAGTGCATTGGATTTCCACTGAGAATTTCTTTCAAATATCCAGCTCCGGTAAGCAAAGAGTCAGTATCGAGCCTTCTTCCAATACATTTTTTTCTCAATATTTTGATAATTAGAATAAACGTGATAACCTTTAATGCACTCTTTTGCTTATTCAATTACATATTGTAACATCATAACCAATATTTAATTAGATAAAAGAAAAAAGACAAGCTATCATGCAATATCAACTAGACAATATTGAAGAAAGGAAAAATAATCTTCATAACGAAATAATTTCAAACAAAGACACTTACTAAAAGCTAGAGCTCCACCTAAACGTAAATAGAAAATTAACAACCTTAAACAATGTCTCAAGTGCAAAAAATCATTTGCATTTCTACTAAAGTAATCCTAATTTTTTTCCATTCAACTCTATCCAATTCTTTCTAACTATTTCTGGTTTTTGACGTAGTAGCATCCATTGCTCCCTGTGCGCCTTACTCTCGCAAAAAATGCTACATGTAACTATGTATAATGGGTCGCTCATATCCAGAAGATGCATCTCATCCAAAGCATGATTGCATTCTTCTACAGTTGGCCCATCAGAATTTTGTAATGTTTGCAGAGTTTCAAGCAATTGTGTATCTAGATCATCAGATTTGTTTTTCTTTCGACATATATTGTCTGGTTCGTCAGGAGATTCAACGTCAAGATTAATGTGCATTTGTGATTGTGATTGAAGGCCATCAGTAGGCAACCCTTCTTTTGACGGACCCCATGAAAAGTTTCCAGTTGCTCTAACACCGTCAAACAAGGCTTTCAACTTATTTGTATATTGTAGTCCACTATTGCGAAATTGTTTAGCATTCGGATTAGCCTGTAACATTGTAATTGCATAAATCTCATAATTGTTTCATATTCAAACCAATAGGAAAAAATATATATTAACAAAAGTGATAGATATACCTTTATATATTCATCCCATTCTTGTGCACTCCAGTTAACGGTATTAGTTACGGGATTATAACCATTACCGTTTTTGGAGATTATCTTTGTCCACACCCCATGACTCTATTTGATCTACTTTATGTGTTGTCATCTGTATTTTTATACAAGCGATAATGTCTTGTTATGAATGTGCTATAAAGTATATATATAAATATTAAAAAGTTAGCGTAGATAGATTTTAAACTTTAGTTAATTAATTGAGAGAAAACTGAAAATTGATGTCAAGTCAATTAATAAGAGATAATAAATTATTAATTTGAGTTTTATATCCGCTGAGTTAAATGTGGCGTCGATAGTTTTGGAATAATTGTGGATTTTGTATTGGGTGTTCCAAACTTTTCTCTAGATTTCCTTTAAAAAAATAAAATAAAATAAAACGTAGACTACATGTACTTAATTTATAGTATAGTATATATAAATATATAGATAGATAGATGTTTATGAAAAAATGAAGTATATAGGTATATGGATGAATTGTCGGGAGGTCGGGTGCTAACATAGTTGGGATGCGATTCTTACCATAGTGATGCCCAATTGAGATGGATCCTTTTAATCTCTGTAGTCTAATTTCGAGATTAATAAATTCTATCTTTTTGCCGTGCAAAAAATAAAAAATATAATAGATAGATGGATGGATAGTTCTGTGGACGGGTCACCAGGATAGAGGTAGATGGATAGTGCAGTTGAAAAAAATAAATAAGCTAAGCTACAAACTCCTGTACAATTTCTTCTTCGTTTCCTAATCCAAAAATGGGGGAAAAAGTTCACCTTTTTTTGATAGCTGAGGTATCCAACCGGCTTTAGAATTACGACCAACCTATTGCTGAAAGTTTACCTTTTCTGAAGATTAGATGGGTGCAGGCTCAAATATCTGTTTTCAATATAAGATAGATAATGTGTTTGAGCTCCCGAATCAAGATCAGAAGAGACATGAGAAGGATTCTCTTTGCTCTTGCTCGGTTAAAATCTTCCTTTCCTTTTCTCCACTCGTCCGATACTTAGTGTAAGATGATGTTTACGGTTTGTCGTACCAAGCACTTTATTTATTTTTCTTGTATACAAGAAAAAACTGAGGAAATCGACAGTCCCCCGCAAACCCAATACCCTTAGCCATTGTATCCGTCACTTTGTTGCCTTCAGAAAGAGAAGGATCAACCCAGCATTCAAACATTTGTAGCATGGCTCTACATTGTTCCTCTAGACATCTGCAAGGGTAGCTGGGACGAGGTCTGCGTTGATCATTGGACAATTCAGAATCACATTCGATGTTCACATTTTTCAGTTCATGTCCCACGATCAACGTTTGAGGCCATTGAAGATTTCCCCGAGTTTCACAGGAAGCAGAAGTGAATACAGCAATAAAAATTGTAAAAAATCACTATCCGTATGTGAATTTTCGGAGTATTGCATAACCTGAATAACTTTTTGTGTTCATAGGAACTCCAAGAATGAGCAAAGCTCCATCATGTCAGAAGTTCGACTTAATTTGTGGTGTAAAAGCACCACATCAAACCAAAATTACTAAAGACTTTTCAAGCTTATAAATAAATGACACAACCAATGCCATTGGCCTCAACATTTCTCTTATCATGTGCTAAAAAAAAGGGCATAAGACCCAATGTTGCATCAAAAAAAGATGTACGAAAACCATTCATTTACGAAATCGACTCACACCAAACCCCTCTGTTTGAAGACGTCTAGCATTGCAGCTCCAATCTTTGCAGGAGACTCGACAACTGTAACCCCAGCGTCCCTCAGCGTCTTGATTTTGTCTTGTGCTGTACCCTTTCCTCCTGATACTATAGCTGCATACCAAAACAGCAAATCCATCCCTCAATTGACGGCAAGGATAATATTGAGCTTTGTTTTCCAAACTAAGGATTAAATTGATACTTAAAAAACCTTTTAACGACCATTTTGAAACCAGTCATATTTTGTAGGGACTAAGACAGTAGATAAGTCTAAAATGAACACTATGAAAACTTGATCAGGAATCACCAAAGGAGTGTCTAGAACCCTCATTCAAACTACTGGACTATAGAAAACCATCTGCAGATTCTGTTGAATAAAATAACCCAACATAAAGGGGAGATGACCGAAAATAAATACCTCACTCAATTCTAGAACGCATACCAAGAATTGTTTTCAGTAAACATAGAGCCACTACCAGTATGCCAACTTACTTAAGCAGCCAACTAAGTCTTCAGATTGCAATAATTACATCCGCACTTAAAGGTTTGGACAGATACAACATAGTCCAGCTGCAAATACACCTCAAGTGTGGTTTAACAAACTGCTAATTCACTTTCTAACATGAAATCGGGTGCAATATTTGTATACCAATATCCTTGTAAAAAGATACCTTGAGCACAATATTTCTCCTGGTAAAAATATTTGTGTACCAAGATCCTTGTAAAATGAAACTAAGGGCACAAATAAAGATTTTAAAAGTGCCAAAATGGCTCCATGCTGTATCATCAACATTTTGCAAGTCATCTAAGGGTCTGAATAGGAAGCCAGGACTACTAACCACACAAGAACAAAATCGGCTAGAATATCTTTAACCACACTCCAGTAACAAGATAAAATATTTGCCACCTCAAGTATTTGCCTAAGCCCATCTACCGCTAAGTCTGTGTTGCATTTATATCGGTCATAAGGATTAACATCTTGCACAGGCATGCAAATCCAACAATTTGAAATATTCAAGTGAACAAATAATAAAGATGTCAATTAGAATAAAAGCAAGAAGAATCATTGAATGTAAGTACTAAGTACTAAAAAAATGTCACTTCAAGGAGTATTTTAACCTTGACAAGGCAACTTGTGTAACAAATAAGGGCCAACAAGGAAGAAATTTGAGAATAATATCAGCAAAGATGGCTATGAAGACAAGACAACTGCGACTGACTTGTGGTTAAAGATGGTACTAAACACGATACAGAACTAGCCCACATGCATATACATATCTCTCTCTCTGCCTCCAACCACACCCTCCTCACCCCTCCCTCTTCTTTCATTTTTCCCCCCATTTGGCTTGTCAATGAAAATATAACAAGTACGAGAGTGCAGCTTTAAAGAAGAAATTCAAAAGTAATACCTCCGGCATGACCCATTCGACGGCCGGGTGGTGCAGTGAGTCCAGCAATAAAAGCAACAACAGGTTTTTGAGTACCACTTTCCTGTTTCAGTAGTACACAGAGTAACATGTTCAGGTTTCTACAAGCAAAATACAACAGAGTTGAAGTAAATTAAAAGTTTGCAATCTTTAAAGCAATTTCAGGGGAACCTACACAGCATGGACTCTTCAAGAAAGATAGAAAACAAATTATAAATGGAACCTTCCCAGGTGTTTCTCTCGTTCACACAACACTTGAAGAAGCCATGCAAGAGTTTGCAAGTCTGATCCACACCAGACTACAGACTACTAAATTACACTAGATTGTTATCTAGAATCTATTTTGTCACTTGTGCGAATTAAATAAATATGACCATTACTCACCTTTATAAGTGCAGCGGCATCCTCTTCAGCTGTGCCACCTATCTCACCAATAAGAATGATACCTGAAAATGCAACTGGCATGATTAACCAGATCTTAAGAACAAATATAGTGCAGTCAAATGATTTTCCGTGCTAAGTAATCCTTCAATCAAAATAAGCTGGGTTTGTAAGCCGCGTTGATCCTATCGAGTTGGCTCATCATGTATTTCAAACCAATCTAATGCACAAATTCTAAAGACAACATGAAGGATTTCACAAGCTCCATCCTTTTAAAACGTCCAACATTCAGATTTGCATCGTCTTGGAACTTTTTGAAAATCGCACTTTCAATGGACCTAAAAAAATCCTCTATCTTGTCTCTACCATCTTTCGTATCAAAATTTAGATTTAGACTTGTCGTTTCATGTGTGAAAGGAATATTTGGACGTACTAATGAAAGGATGGAAAAGTTTGGTTGTTTCAGTAATTTGGACACATCACCTTCTTATAGGTCTATGAGCTTCCTAAATGGTCCTCATTCACAACCAGTTTTGCTTTAACATGTGTTTGATGGCTCATATATGCAGTAAATAATTAAATTTACATATCCATTTATCTTTATCTATTTTCACAAGTGTCAACCAAATCTCAGTATTCACATATTCGATTCATTCTTGGGTCAAAACAAGGGAATTTCCCACAAATAGTATCACTATTAACAACTGTAGAAGAGTAGAAGATTAGGGGTGAAAATAAAAACCGGGAAACCGGACCGGACCGACGGTTTGAGGATTGAAAAATTTGGTCCGGTCTAGTTTCGGTTTTGGGAGTTTGGAGAAACCGGTTTTTTAGTCCGGTTTCGGTTTGGAGGAATACAAAACCGGTTCGGACCAGACCGGACCGGATGGGGGTTATAAATAAAAATATATTATATTTTTAGGTTTGTGTTATAACTTATAACTCATTACTCCATTAGTTATTTAATCTATTAGGATTTAGGACTATTACCGTGTTTTAGAAATGAAAAATCACTATTTACAAAGAGCGAATGAAAATAGAAAACCACTAGTCTGGGTATAAAAAATAAGAATAATTTGAAATTGTTCAATCTTTCAGAGTAGTGTTCAATGTATTTCTATTGTTGAAAATTTCACTACAAATTGTTAATTTTTTCCCTTCTTTTTGTGATTGGTCCGAAATATTGTCCAAACCAGACCGAAACCGGACCGAGACTGGCTCAAACCGATTGAAACCGGACCAGTGAAATCGGTCCGGTTTCGGTTTACAAAATTTTCAAACCGGACAACCGGTCCAGTCCCAGAAATTCTATCAAACCGGACCAAACCGGACCGGTTACACCCCTATAGAAGATACTAAATCTCAGTAGAGGTGAAGAAATTCAAGAATAATAACATTCCATCCTCCTACTAATTGGTAAGTAAAAGTAGCTCAAGAGGTCAATAGGCACTAAATCTTTTTACAAGCCATAACCAAAACATTGTGGATTCTTGTAAAGTTCCTCTGCAAGCTTTAGCTGTTCTTCTTTTCTTTTCCTTCATTATTTCTCAGTTTTGAGTGGTTTTATAACAGAGTTACCAACAAAAAAGAAAACTCCAATATAACAGTGATTGTTCTTACAGCCAAGTCATTTACAACAAACTGCCCACTTATTGTAATTGCTTCCAAGATGGATAACTGCTAAATCAATTGGAGATGTATTAACTAGCTGACCAGAAAGCATGTCATGCACAAATAGGTGCAACGCATCTATAATACTTGTTGTCGATAAGCACGTCTAAAATTATTAAAGTCAAATATCAAGAAGTAAACGTCCTTTTTTCATAAGAGACCCCAGGTCATCGCTTGTTTCATATAGAAGACATATCCTGCAAACTAATATCTCAGTGGTGTCATGCACAAATATGTGCAACGCATCTATATTGCTTGTTGTCGATAAGCATGTCTAAAATTATTAAAGTCAAATATCAAGAAGTAAACGTCCTTTTTTCATAAGAGACCCCAGGTCATCGCTTGTTTCATATAGAAGACATATCCTGCAAACTAATATCTCAGTGGTAGGAAGAGTAGGTCAACTTTAGTTTTATAGTACCTTCTGTTTGAGGATCTACAAGAAACTTCTCTAAGCAATCAACAAAGTTTGTCCCATTGAAAGGATCCCCACCAACGCCGACGCAGGTCGATTGGCCCAGGCCAACAGCAGTTGTTTGGAAAACCTGCAAGATGTAAGAGGTACGTCAGAGGTATAAGCAAAACAAAGATACCATCAAATTCACCACTTTTCTTCATGGAGTCGCTCACAACCTGCAGCCAGCCTTTGTCAGCAGTTGATTTCAGAAAACCACCAAAAGGGGAACCAATTCATTATTAGTATAGGAATAACAGGGAGGTTTCGGATGATGTAATAATCTATAGAATTGACATGAGTTGGCTCAATTGGAGGGTGTTTTCTGACATATAACAAGGCATATGGATACCTACCAAATTGGAAGAAAAATTATTGTAGAACCACTATAAAACCGACAATGCCAGGAGGAGAGAATGACAGACAACTATAAGTAGCAGATAGATAAAATGATTGTAGATGAGATAAGAATATTAAGCTGGATACTTCGTAAGACTGGGACACAGAATCAGAAATGAAAACATTACTGAAATGAAAGGTTTAGCACCAATAGAAGATAAGTTGAGAAAGTATACTACGGCGATGATCACCTACAACTAAGAGGAGATGTGACAAGAGGAACAGTGATAGGATTAGTATTAACCAAAATGCTAGGGGGGAGAGGGGATGTGATGAGGAAACATTATAGGATTAGTACTAACCAAAATGCTAGGGGGAAGAGGGCTGACTTTGCATGGTGATATTGACATGGCAAATGGAAAAAATGAATACACATGGTCTTCACAATCGATGGGACACGAGGCTTGGTGTAGTATTGTTTTATATGATAGCTAACCAACAAACAACATAATTTACTTTCAGACAGCTAAATCTTCAGGTGAAAACACAGATACCACAAATAAAATGCTTAGAACACGAATACAATTCTACAAGCAGACAACAGAAGACTCTCAGCAAATTAGAACTTACTGCTTCATAAGTCAATGTTCCAGATCGAGAGACAATTCCAATACGCCCCGGTTTGTGAATGTAACCCGGCATAATTCCAATTTTGCATTCTCCAGGCTTTATAATACCAGGGCAGTTTGGACCAATAAGCCGAGTTTTTGATTGCTTGTTAAGAGCAGCCTTCACCCGAACCTATAGTTTCCAATAATCAACACCAATGCAGAATGCAATAATAATAATAGCCAATAGGTGTTGGAACTATATACAACCTTTAACGGTAAGGAAACAATAACAGAGTTCTGGGCTCTTACATAAAACCCATGAAGAATGTCACAAGAGACCAAACAAGGTATGATTAGAGAGAAAATTAAAAGGCTACTCTGAAGTTCAAGATTGCAAAATCTGCACTGCCTAAGCGGTGATTACCGTAAGGGAGAAAATCTTCCGAAATATCCCCATTGCAACTGTTGAGTGACAGAGCCTCTTGAACACTCCAATACATTAAGGCAATAACAAAATCCCAAACAGAACATAAATTTAAAGACCATAGTAATGGCTCTACAGAAACCAGGTAATGGAATTCTGTTAGGTACAAAATTATTTGCAATAGAATACCAATAAATGGAAGAGCAACAACTTGGTGATGAGCAAATTAACAGCAACAAAAAAGTAAAAGATATAACAAATAGTAAAAAAACTAATATATAGTTGAAAGCAAAATTAAAGCATCGATCGGGAACAGGCAAAAAAGAACGTGGAACTCATTCACAAATTATCAGTTTTCAAACAGCACTAGCAATACAAGATAAGCAAAAATATGGAAAAGGGGGGGCAAAATCCACTTTAACCTTCTGGATTGGGCCTGGAGCACTTCACTCCCCCTCTCATTATAGAAATACCATTTTACCGCCATGTGCTTTGGACTAAAGTGAAGCGCTAACTCTATTAGCAGCAAATGTAAAATGACCCATTTTGCCTCTCCTTACTCGTTTTCTTTCTCCAATCTTGCATTATTGTCTCCTTAGTTATACCCTCAATTCAAACTTACCTGATATAAACCAAATTGAACCTTATATTAGCCCAAATTCCCCTAAGTCTTTTACTTCATTTCTGTTATTTTAACCTAATTTTGTAGTTGACCTCACCTATCTGTGCACAAGAAACTAATATTCATCTTTTCAGACTCCACTATTCACACTGAATTCGTCAAGATTTTCTGATTGTATGCCTCTAGGAAAATATACCCATGTACAATAAACATGAAAAGATACTCCAACACTATAAGCTGTACTTGAAAAATTTGTCATCACTTAGTCGTCTTATTCAACATAGTTTCCAAGTCAGGTGAGTGATCAATCTCATATTGTGATGCACATTATGGCTACTCAAGTACCCCACTGGTTCAGATTGATACAAACATCATCTTCAGCCACCTTTTCAACGGAAAAACAAGAAAGCTATCATGCTTTTCATTTCAACTGGCAAAACTTGTGCATCTTAACATCCATCAATACTACTAAATAAGTATTCTCTTTGCAACCCACCTCATCCCAAGATTAGTTTCATTTCATGGTCATCCCTACACAAGTCACTGCCCCAAATCCCTCGGCCTGTTTATCTAAGCATTTTCTTCCTTTATCTTTAGTCCCATAACTACCATCATGATATTCCCATCATGTGACGCCATTGAATTAATTACTTTAAGTACAAAGAAATAACCACTTAACAGAAAAGAGAAGAACCAAACGTTTTTTTAAGGTCCTGGAACCTTAGCTACAGGGAATGCTTTATAGGGACGACGATTCCACAGTTCAATGCAAGAAACATCTTAAACAAACTTTTGAATCACAAAAAAGAATCACGATTCCAAGTTAGCCAACTGGCATGGAACCTCTCACCCATGAGTTTTATAGAAACTTTAAAAAGCTACCAAGCAAGAGAGTTCACAGCAACTATCACCATATATAGAAATTTACAAACTTGAGAAGAGACGAGGATTCAAATCTAAAGTTTGCTGATCCCACTAGATTTGAAACACAAGTGCAACCATTCTAGAAGCGAAAGGTAACCTTGACTAGCAATGATCAATGGCTCGTAGTGTACTTCATGCTTCTATCTAATTATGCTTCTTCTATTACAAAGGTGAACCTATAGGCTAGTTTTAGCCCCTTTCAAAGGTAATCGGTTAGGTTGACTTTAGAAAGGCTACTAAGGACCGGGTGAAGAATGAAAAATGTCTGCTTGCACGATACTTCATATTTGCAGGACATCCACTTCTATTCACACAATTAGCAACTAACCCCAATCTCCTATATGTTCTAAGTTTTGGACACATATTGCAAATGAACAGAAAAAGGGTTATCTTAGATTAAACCTATTTTCAGACAAAGAAGATAAAAAACTATTACTATAGTGGGCTAGGAAAGCTCCGGAGATTGTATGGGAAATTGAAAATGTCGAAGTGAGTTGTGGTTTAAAATTAGGAAGGTGAGGAGATAACGAGAGAAGGATATTCATGAAATGCATAGCATCCTCAGTCTCCATTTTCTATTTATGTAGTCAAGAAATTGGAGTTACCAGTCCCTGAAGTTGCCCCATGAAGTCTCCCTGAGCTTGAAAGAGCAAGCAGGACATGGCGGTTGCTTGTCATCAGAGTGGGAGGGGTTACCTCTTTAAAGATCAGATGATCGACTTGAGAATGGAACAAAAAATGGGCAGACTTGAACGTCTTCCGAAAAGAGATGTAGCTAGGTTGAAAAGACTATTATCTCACTTGCAAGCATTAAATATATGCCAGGATTACCCATAGTGTAATCATTCTTGATCAGCACAAAGACTATACGGCTCTTCGAGAACATATTACTTTGGGAATTCCAACAATTTGTTTATTGATAGAATTGTACTACCAACATAACATTGCCCTAGTTGCTCCCAAACTTGGACTCTTAAGACATGCATCTTTCCAACAACCATTAATGGTTTATGGGAAATCTGAAGGAATTACCACCATATAATAAGCCTCAATCTTTTTACCTCAATCAATGGTAAGATAGGAAAATAACAAAACATCACCACTTGCTTTAAATAAGTTTTTGTCAACATGCTTCTATGACTTTGGTGTCTAGTTCTTCTAAAAAAGAGATACAACAAGACTCTAGTAAAATTAACTCCGAAGTCTTGGATAAAGTAAAGAGATGGCCAGCCTCATGTATAGCCTAGAATTACGTAATACAAATATTAACAGCAACAGCTTTTACATAATAGATAACTTATAACAGCCACACAAGCCAACCCTTTTTTATCTTGGAAAAATCTGCTTTCTAAAATGACAGACAAAAACTTAATAAAACATGATGATAGATTAGCAATCACACCATTTTAAGTCATTTTTTACCAGAGGTCCAAAAAATAGTACAAATAAATAAAACTGCAAGTTCTCACACACACAAAAAAAAAAAAAAAAAAACTTTGTTTTGAAGTAAAAACAAGTACGTTCCACCATCGTCCATGTGATAAGCTAATCAAATGTCATGCTGGAATGAGTTCCCTAAACCATGCTATCCTGGGGTAGAATACTGTAGAATAAATCATAGGTTACCATGTCATGCTGAGGTATTCCTTCTGTGATGCATACAACCAAATCTAGTTCAGCCTCCATTGCCTCCATAATAGCTGCAGCAGCAAAAGGTGGAGGTACGTAAATCACTGATGCATTGGCCTTAGTTTCAGCCTTTGCCTCAGCCACCGAGTTGAATACAGGAAGTCCCAGATGTTCGGTACCACCCTTCTTCGGGGTAACACCACCAACCTGTACACCAAAAGGGGGAACCAAATTAAAAAATCAGTCCTTATTTATTTATTAAATACTACTTCAACAGTGCTATTTTCTTACCTATCTATAAAAGTTGAAGCAAGATGAGAGATGGTATTTTAATCCCTTACGAGTTAAGAGGGCATTCAAATTTATCAAAAATACAGGTTACTATTGAAACATTGGCCAATCAATATAAAATAAAATAAAAAATAGTCACTCTAAACAACACCACCAACCCCCCCCCCCCCCCCCAAGGCGGCACAACCCACACACACACACACACACACACACACACACACACCCCCCTCCTCTCTCGAAATCAATGCTGAGCAACTAAAATAAATTCACAGTTCCTACGCAATCTAAACCCACCAGAAAAATAAGTGTGAAACTCCAATGTTATAGGCGCTTGGTGTAGTCATACTAAGCGCACCGCTTGAGGAAGTGATTTTGAAGACTTCAATGCTGGTAGCAATATGGGTGAGAAGGCAGACACTACTAACTAACACTACTAACTAGAGATCACAATAATTCATGTTCGATAATGACACCCAAAACATGACCAGCTTCAAGCCAACCGAAGCGTAAAGTCATCCCAAAGTAAAATGTTTATATGCAAAAGAAACTCCAAAATAGTACAAATCCAATCAAACAAGTATCCACTATGATAACCCCAATCCAATAGCATCCCAGCCAACCGTAGAATGGTCGTCGTTATCAGAATACAAACAAAACTATCGATTATATAGACTCCCATATGCATTTCTAGTGCAGGAAAGTGACAATGAAATCCTAATTTGATGAGCTCCGTTTCAATACATGACGGGAAACATTAATTTGCATGGACTCCAACATGCAATCCCGGTGCAGGTAAGGGACAATGAAGTCCCCAAATCTAAACAAGACTAACACTATTTATTAGCACGGCCAATCGATCAATATAGAATAGTGCATCAGTATGGCATATAGTGCCCAACATGTGCATGCTATGCTATTCATTAGAAAAGTGCCAATGTCAAAAAGGCTGGGACTTCTGACGTATGAATGCCTTTCTTACATCTAAGCTGAACACAATTTAAGGATTTGGACCAGACATCCTGTGTAAGATACACATCTATCCAACACCAAACAACTGTTCTCTCACAATAGATATAGGTATCTCATACATGTTGGACCGTGAGTACCCAGCAGTGGAGGCAGTTCAAAGGTGGACGTGACTACATCACAAAAGGAAGTTGTGATTACTATATTAGGGCCAACTGCATGATCGGTAATTGTCAGGCTTCATTTTGTTTTTACCGTTCCATTTTAACTTCATAGGCATGTATCACATTTCCACACAACTGATTAACTACCGATCGCAAAGCACATCACGACGTTGTCTTCCATCTGTATAGCAAGTCATTAAGTGCTTCTTAAGTGCTGTTTCAATCAATTGTTCTAACAGCGGAGATGAAACTGTCTCTTTGGGTAACGGCATGTGTGGAAATCTACATCAACGGGGCAATAAAGGTAGAATGTTCTTCGTTGGGGAACCCCACGGAATATTTTTTTATTCAAGATAGTCTTGAACACAAAATGGAACAAGTCAGCCGTGGGAGCATCAACCCCCTCCCCACGAAAACAAAACAGGATGTCATCTGAACTTTTATATTTCCACTATTTTTTCTACTCACCAATATGTTTGGAGGAGAGGGGAGTGGGGGATGCATTCAACTTCAAAGGCATCTTGGTCCTTATCCATTTTTTTTCTATTTACATCAGTGTTCGAAAAATTGGGATAATCGGCGACTAATCGGTTGTCGGCTACCCACAGCTGCGACTACCCCCAAATCGCCTAGGAAAATCATTTGGTCACCTAATCGGGGTCTAAGGGCTGATTCATTGGCTAATCACCAACTAATCGGGGTCTAGGCATCAACTAATCAGCTAATCGCCGACTAGTCCAGTTAATATTATTTGAGATTTTATGTGTAATGTGTGACTTATTTTCATTTTGTTTGGAACCTTGGACTTTGTAGGAATAGTGGAATACTTATTAAAAAGGAAAAAAACAACTAATCCTCCCGAACCGATTAATCCCCGATTACTAGGTCTAAGCGCTAGAAGGTCCCCCACCGCCCGACTAGCGCCTAGCGATTTTTAGAACCTTGATTTACATTGATGGGAATGCAGCAATCACTGCATTTTCACCTATTGCATACATGAGCCCTATCTCTCATCATCAAAGCAATGGCTGGTGAGGTGGTAGGGGAGGAACCGTTGTTGGGCGGTCCTTTGGCTAAATAAGTGTCCGGAAAATCGGGATAATCGGTCAATTAATCGGTACTCGGCCACCCACCGATGCAACTACCCCCATATCGCCCAGGGAAATCATTTGGTTACCTACCGATTAGTCGGATGCCGATTAATTGGGATATAGGCACCGACTAATCGGACCGGCTAATTAGTCGGACGCCATTAGGGTCTAGGTGCCGACTAATCGATTAATATTGTTTTGAGATTTTATGTGTAATGTGAAACTATTTTCATTTAATTTGAAACCTTGGACTTTGTAGGAATATTTATTAAAAAAGAAAAACCCGCCTAATCCTCCTAGGCCGATAATCCCCCACCGCCCGACTAGCGCCTATCAATTTTTAAAACCTTGACTAAATTGACAGTACTGTATTGATCACGTAAAAAAATATATTCTGAATGCAAGGCAAAAGGCAGAACTAGTCATAGGTAATAGGAATAGAGGACATCGAGTTTCTGCAAGTAGCAATAGCGGATAAATGGTAACTAAGAGGTGGCAAGAAAACAATGGCAGTAATAGTGTGGTGATGATGATGGGCAACCAACAACACTGTGATAGAGCTATGGAGAGTATTGAAGCAATGATATGGTTACGGCATGATACGCTGGCCAGTGTGTGGGGAAAAGGTCATGCAAGTGGATAAGCTGCCAGACGCATGGTGGTGCCAGCCAGTGCATCGAGGGACGGCCATGAAAATGGCGATACTGTAAAGCTTATGCAGATCCTTGACTCTGTCAAGTGATTGAGTAGCACATGTTTAAAGGTGGCAAGACTAACCATTCATGCTTCAGGCTGGTGTAATAAATCCAATTGAAAGTCACCAGAATAAGTAAGGTGCAGCAACGGTGGGGTATATTCACATTAAGCTTTGGAGGTTATGTGCAAATGCGATCTTTGGTTAATGCATGATGGAATTTTGTTTGGATATACGAATCTAAGCACTTCCCTATGGATGTTAAAAAAAAAAAAGAAAGAGAGGGGGTTAACAAGGTTCAGAAGGCAAGTTTCAAATTAAACAGAACAAATTTATCATACCTTCGAATTCAAAAGTTCAGGTAATTAAAATTCAGGGATGTGAAATTAAGTTCCACATCCAAATCCACATTTCCAACCTCACCTTAGATAGTATGTTAATTTTCATTTTAATCCCACTAGACAATTAGCTATACAAAGTGAAGCCACGCTAGTTATACACACGCAAAACCAAATCCAATACACAAATTCCAGATCAGCATTGGGATCGAATTGCAATTAGAATTGGAGGAGGGAGATTAAGGAAACAAGCTGAGCTACAAATATTGTTTAGCGAATCAAAAATTGAAGCGATACAACAGACTCATCTCAAGGATCTTCACACAATCGTGATCCAACTGAAAATTCCATTATACACACGCGCGCACATCTATATATATATATATATATATATATATATATATATATATATATAGAGAGAGAGAGAGAGAGAGAGAGAGAGAGATTTGTTACCATCTTGGTGCCGTATTCGATGGCTTGTTCGGTGTGGAAGGTGCCATTCTTGCCAGTGATACCTTGGCATATGACCCTAGTGTTCTTGTCGACGAACACCGCGGGAGGAGGGGGAGGCGCCGCCGCGAAATGGCGGGACTGATTTACAGCAGCATAAGAAGACGAAGAAGAATGGGGAGAAATAGTACGATGTGAGTTAGGGAGAAGCTTTGAGGACAATCTGGCGATGAGTCTCGTGGCTTGCCGAGACATCTCTCTCTCTCTCTCTCTCTCTCTCTCTCTCGCTCTCTGAGATTGTAGCCTGCAAAACTGTTCAAGTGGTAATGACTGTAAAAAAGGAGAAGATGCCCCAATGGAACGACAATGGGGAGAGGGAGGGGGTCAACTAAACGAGGAGGGTGGTGGAACCACATTTTTTAGGTTAAATTATTATACAGACACCCCTGGACGATTCTGAAATAACACTATAATCCCACTAATCTCGAAAATTAAGGGAGTGTTTGGGAGCTTATTTTTTGCATTTTTCCATTCTCATTTTTAGATTTTGGTTGTTTGGGAGCCAGTTTCCAGAATAAGTTCTGAAGAACTCATTCTCCATTTTCGACTTTAGGAGCAAAAACTCAAAAAAAAAGTTTAGACCTCCTTTTTGCATTTTCATTCCTATTTTGCATTCTATTACTTTTGCAAAATGTATTCTGCACATTTCTTCCAAACACTACTTCCAAATTCAAAACTCATTCTGGCCCTAATCTAAAAAATTAAAAAGCCAAAAAATCAAAAATAAAAAACTAAAAAGTAGGCTCTCAAACACCCTCTAACACTACACTCACTCATTTATCACAAAACTTGTAACAGTTCGATCTATTTGTTAGTGGACCGTACCAAACGGAATTAAATGATCGGCAAAAATATGCGTTTAAATACCAACTTTACTCATAGAAGCACTAGTGCATACCCGTGACCGTTATACATACTTATAGTGTTCAACGGGTAGTCGAGCTAGTGTTAGACCAACATTTGACAATTTCTGTCTTGTATGCTCTATTTGTGCTCTATTCATGGTAAATTACTTGAATTTGTGATTATTTAAAAATTTCAAATTACTTTGAATTTAGATAAAATCTGTAGATGTGTACACAGATCCGGACACAGATCCGGATCCGTCGGATGCACGTGGAGTCCTTAATAATTTAAGGACCCCACGTGCATCCGATGGTCCGGACACATCTGTGTTCGAATCTGTATTGATAAGGTCTGTATCCGTAACATTGTTCTTGAATTTAACTTTTGCATTACTCCTACCTGCAATGCACTTTGATGCAAAGAAAGAGAAAAAAAAAACCATATTATATATCTGTTACGATTAAAATTTGTATTGAATAAATAATTTAAATAATAGACAAAATAAAGACAGTCAACGGAGAAATGGACTTGGAAAAAACAAAATTTGAAGTGATTGATGTGAAATTACATGTAATTTTTTTAAACAATATTAAAAAAGGAATGCCATGTAATATACTATCTCGCAAAATTATCAGTATTTCCAACGAACACATGCCATGACCACCTCCTTGAAGAGATCTTTCACACAATTCTTTACCACCTAGTAACCAGATTGCATGGAGAGATTTAAATCAGAGCAACCATGTCAAAATGAAAGGCCTCCTCCACCTGTATCTTAGACAACTGCAGACCACAATCAATTTCTACCACACAGTTGCCCTGATAATCACATGCCCTAACATGGAGTGAGTGCAATTTTATTCACTTGCTTAAGAAGTTGTTCATCTGTTCATCATTACCCACACTCTTTACGGTACATGCCCAAAACCACACAAAAAAGAAAAAGGTCAACGACTGAGAGAATACTCGTGTGGATGAACCCTTTTTTTCTGATAAAATAGAATACTCGTGTATAAACTTCACACGTTGTTAACCCCAATTAGATTTCAGAGCACACAAACACAATTTTGCTTGGTTATACAGTCTCCAACGACATAGTTATAGTATCCTGAGCTCTTTGCTTAATAACGGTACTTAGTGGAGTAGTCTTTGGGTGCAATAACCAGCCCGCGTCCCTTTCTGGCCCCACGGTACACTGTCTCAACAATGTCAATGAACTCCTGCTTGTCCTTCATCGCCCAGTTGATCTTGTTGTTGTTTCCGGTACCAAGATCAATCATTATGTGTTTGTTCCTGAAAAAGAACATTATGGTTGATGGGTCATACAGCTCGTACATCGTATTAAAGTCAGGCACCTCTGTGATGTCCACCAGGTATATGACAGCAAAGTTTTTTATTGTCTCAGCAACTGAAGCCAGAACCTCGTCCATCTGAAACACCAAACGATTAATGTACAGAAGATAAGAAATTTCCCTTCCCAGAAATATGGAAGGCAAGAAATTAAAAGCAAAATTACAACAAAACAGCAGGTGTGGAGAAGATGAGGGAAAAGTAATTCTACAACCGAAGGTTATCCATAGACCAACCTCGTATCTTTTCAATAGTAACACAAACCGCGTACACTAGCTTTCATCAAGCATAACAGAATTTGAAAACGAAAAAATAACAAGGCAACTCCTTGAAAAAGAATTGACCTACTAAATACAAAATGGGATAATCCAAGAGCAAAATTGTGAGGATCCCTGCCCTGATGTCTTTATTTTCTTGGTTTAGTACTTTAGTTAATATTCTCACGTGAAAATGATTCAACATTAAAGGGCAAAAACCTAACATCAAAGAGCACAGAAAAATTGATGCATGATTAACTATTAAGAAAGAAGCAAAGAGTACAACCGACGAACAAAGAGTTCAACAAGGTTCAAGAACAAAAATGATTGAGAACTTCACACCACCTCTATTTCACTACTTGGAAGAAGACACAAGTAAACAAATTAAAAGAGCACAGAAAACGAAAAGGAATGATCAAACTGATTTCAAGAAAGAAAAGGAAAAGACCACCTTTAGCCCTTTAATCAATCTACATTTGCCCTTGTTTTCTGGACTCACATTTTTCCTTATTTGTTCAGTTATTTGAGTATTTGGCAAGATCTAAGGTTCTTGCCCAATTTCGCTATTTAGCGTGACAACTTGCAAAG
The DNA here is from genome assembly GCA_019985065.2 of Arctostaphylos glauca. Classification (NCBI taxonomy): domain Eukaryota; kingdom Viridiplantae; phylum Streptophyta; class Magnoliopsida; order Ericales; family Ericaceae; genus Arctostaphylos; species Arctostaphylos glauca. Next base: position 5,058,246 of record JAHSPW020000013.1, on the reverse strand, counting down.
GCCCCAGATTTTATTTGTTTATCGATCCACAGTTATCAGCAGGCAAGTGATAACTCATTGGAAGGGGACGACTACCCTCTTTGCACAAGAAATCACCATAGGGCAAGAGAATGAAAAAACAACAGAGGTTTGGAAGTACAACATCAAATTTCTTCTCCTATCTCAGCAAAGGAAATGAACCACAGCTTTCCTTATATTTGTGAGTGAAGGAAATCTGATCGAAAAACAGAAAAATAAAATGGGTGGAGTTGATGGCCGCATTAGAGATCTCCAAACTGACAAGCAATTAGGGTTGCTAAGAAAGTACACAACAAGATATCAGGTAGATCTCTCTCCCCAAGATCCGACAGTATATCAACTACGGGATACTATCTCAATTTAACTGCATTTGAAATAACCTACGTATTCAAGAGACATCATGAAACTGAGTTTTTGCAAACGAAGGAATAAACATGTCTGATGCCCCAATTGCAAGGATCAGCAATTATTCGGGAGGCCCCAGTTTACCAGCAGAGACAAAATTATGCATGAGGAAATGACTTGGTAGTTTTTCACTCTACCACTATCACTACCATACTCAAGATTGGTAGTTTCCCCTGCGATCAAAGTGCTTACTTTTTCATGTAGGTATCTCGTCAATCCTGCAATGAACCCTAAAGATACTCTGAAACCCTAATTACTCCTATCACCCAAGATTGGTTAAATTCCTAAACATCTCCGGTTATGCTCACATAGCCTTACAACTTAAGATAATATACATGTTGCCAATATTCAAATAAAAAATTTATGTACTTCAGTAAATAATTTTTTGAAATTTTTACACAATTCAGAAGATCTCAATTAGAACTTTTATTGATGTTAAAATTGGAAAATTACTTACAAGCATAAGCTATTCTTTGATCCAAAAGTTGGCATGGATCATAGAAGGACCAAAAATTGGGGACGAAGGGAGTAATATATAGCCATACGACCAAGAATTAGTCATTTCTTAAAACATTCTCAAATTTGCAGGCACCAACAAGATTGTTTGCTGCTAATAGCATTACCTAATAGTAGAAGAAACAAATTTGAGAATTTTATGGACAGTTTAGAGGTAGAACATGAAAACAAATCACATCAGCTTACATGTTGGGAGACAAGATTGTACAGAAAACTGTAGTGGCGTGTCAAAGAATGTCAACTTATTCGTTTAGGTACAATTCAATTGTAAGCTCAGTGGGCGAAAATGATCATACCACCGAGAACTATGAGCACGACTTCAAAAACAGCACTCTTGCCTGTTTCTGAAGCCTCTTAGCCCATGGGATTGGATTGGTAATCCGGTGGGCCCATAAGTGGGTGTCTGGTTTGCACAATTGGGCTGGGATTATGAAGTCCAGGGATTAAGAGGGATTCGTAAAGGCCTGGGGAGGTGTTCTTGGTAGTCTAGTCAGAACTTGTCCCTCATGTAATGACCAAACAGCCCCTGACTTATCCAGTTTATTACGAGTTTTCCACTAAGGCTGGGGGAAACTTGTGGCTCTGTTGAAGGAGATCAACGAGAGGAAACCCAGATCAGCCCGCTGTCGAACCAAAGCAAATCGAAGAAGTTGCCGACTGTTGAACCGCATCAAACAGGTTGGTATTTTTCAAGAATGTTCGCCTCGGTTTTTGCTGCTGGTTCTTGTTGTTTTCTTGTATTTTCAAGAATTTCTTGCCGGTTCGCCTCGGTTTGCCTCAGTTTTTGCTGTTGGTTCTTGCCTCTTTTTTTGCTCTGATTTAGGTTGGTATTTAGTCAACACCCTTACACATCAAACAGGTCTAATTAGGTACTGTACATGGGTTTTGGCTTTGCCTCCTGTATTTTCATATTTCCACCCAGTACTAGTTATATTTGTTTGGGAGGATCAAATGATTCAAATGTCATCAATCAAGAATCAAAATGAGTGTGGTTTTCAGTAATGTTAGACAAAATACCAGGTGGAAATCAGTCCGTCAAACTGTAATTAGTGTGGTTTTCAGTAATGTTAGATAATTAACACAATAAAAAATTGAAAAGCAAAACTAGAAGCCATGATTTTTAGTCCCATCCTCCCTCTTACAAACAAACGCATGCCATAGACTATTAGTCCAATCCCGAGTCCTAAACAAACATGGTTCTGGGTTTCAAAAATGGTATTAATAATCTCTTGATATTACCAATCCTAACCTAATCACACCACTCTACGAATCCAATGGTTTTGAAACACTTTTGTCAAACGGGGGCTTGCAGTTAGGGGGAATGCTAAAAATCAAGGAGGCAGGTCATACTTCATAATCTGAAATGTCACTTTTGCTAGGGATTTGGACACCTAAGTTGCAAAAAATGTAGCACAAGAAACTTTGAATTACGTGTAACTGCAAATGAAAATGCCAAGTGAAAGGGAACTGGTTTTAATTGTCGAAGGAAGCACATGTAGAGAACCACAATACACATGCAGAGCTTTCTGTTAGCCAATCTACTTTATCTTCCTCTAGGTCCTCTAGATAACTGCCAGGCCAAGTCACTGAGGAATAAGAGCTAATTCAGAGCAGTCCATATCATGAAAAGGTTTCTCTTGTGAAGACAGGGCAACAAGTCCGCCAATGTTCAAACAACACAAATCTGATACTCAATGGGCATCCAAATGAATAACACACAACCAAGATAATGGATTTATTAATGAAGATTGCCAACCCTTGCAGCGTTTGTAAGAATCACAGTCTCTTCTTAAGGCCGTGGAGAAAACCAAAAGAGAGGTTTACAAACTCCCATGCCAATTGGAAACTACCAAAGGTGGGCACTTCACACTGGGCAGTGAAGAGCTGGAGCAGCTTTCCAGCCAGGGGAATGACACAACATTAGGGCTCAGCCTCTTAGGACGCCTGTGACCCATAATTCGGGAGTAAAGTGCCCTGCAAATACACGCAAAGCCAGGGGTATTGCAGTCAAACTGGTCAAACAAGCCTTAGAAAGCAGGAGGCAGCTCAAGCAACATATCAATGGCCATGGGTGATGGGAGGTAGGGTTGCAGGAAGTGCTACACGTGAAATCTTGAAGTCTTAAGCATTCAGAGAGAGGCTTTGTCGGAAGACTGCGTTAGAAGCATAAGGTTTATAGCAGATTTTACACGGTTATAGATTTTTCATACAAATATTGATCATTTGCTCTAATCGAGTAGAAATTGAACTTTAATCAAGTGATTCTGCGATGAAATTGTTGAAATTCACATGTTAATTATTATTTGCCGGCAAAAATTTATAAATTCGTATCACTTTCCTGAAGTTGAGTCATACCGAGTGATTGTATCGTAAAATTGGGTTTAATAGCTGATTGTATATACGGTCACAGATACAAACAGAAAGAGAGGGAGGGAGGGAGAAGGAGAAGTCGAGAAGGGGCACCTGCATGCAAGTTTCGTCCCAATCGTGCCCGAATCGGATGATGACGAGGCGTTCTTCTTCAGCTAGGATTGCTTGATCCACCGCCCATCCAGAGTGCAGGTGAGGCAGCAAGTACGACATCCTATCTCTCTATCTCTCTCTCTCTCTGGACGAGCACTCGAAAGTCGAAACTCCAGATCCTCCGCGCAACGCGGTTGCGTGCGAATATATATCACCGGATTAATTATAAATTCTACCCTCGTTCGTTCACTGTATTTTTACTTTTCGTTCATCACGTTTCACGAGTAATAACCTCATCGGCTCATCCTCATATTTTCCAATGCGTTTCGATTTAAGGTGGAACCTGGCCGGTTCGGTCCAACTTGATAAAAAAAACTCAAATGAAATTATTAATTTTGATTTGGGTTATTGTAAATCAAAAATCAAACCGAATTATTTTGATTTATTCGGTTTAATTTTTTCAATTTCAGTTTAATTTTATTTTAATTTTGGTTTAATTGAACTAAGAATTTCTAAAAAAATGAAGAGACTTATGTCAAGATAGAAAAAGTCCAGATTAATTTTTATTTTAAAATTAATTTCCAATTTGATTCTACCTAAATCCCAAATTAGAAAATTTTCTAAAAAACTAAAGCCTACTAGAATTGATATAAAAAAATTGTATAAAAAATTAAAGTTTAAAAAAATAGGTTGAGATATTAAAAAATATGTATGAAATTAGATTTTTTATTTTTTAGGGTTCAGTTTAGGAACCGATTCAGTCTGATTTGGTTCATAGGTGACTAAAATGAAAAATCAAACTGAATTTTCTTTTAAATCTCAAATCGGACCGAACTAATTGAAGAGGAGAGGAAGCAAGGATTCTTTCAAAAACAAAACAAGACCAAGTCGTCGATCCGATTTGATTTACCGATTCTATTCATTTTTTCGATTTAAACTTTTACCCCAACCTCTACTAGATAGATGGAAGGAAAGTATTCTTTTAAAACCTATCTGGGGCAACTAACTTAAAATTGAAATTCTTTCGATTCCTCTAATAATCTTCCAATTGAATCGAGAACAAAAAATCTGTTCATCAGTTGTTAAAATTTCGTACAAAATTTAAATAAATTAAGCATTAAACACTACCACTGTTTATATATATATATATATATATATATATATATATATATATATATATATATATATATATATATATATATACGGGCCGAATCCAGATACACATAAAAAAATACATCATCTCAACCGTTAAAATCAACGATTGAGATTAAAAAAATCAATGACTGAGATTAAAAAAAATCTTCTCTCATCCGTCTCTTTCTTTACACTTTAACTCTCTCTCTCTCTCCCCTTCCCTCTCTCATTCCAAACAACACTTTTGACCAAAACAATAAGAGAACTTAACTAAAAACAGAAGAAGACTAGATATGCATATTTATACACAATAGCTACAATTCTATTGTTATCAAAAAGTAAAAGTTTCCTCTCTCTACCATTCATATCTTGACTTGTGGTCCCATTTGTACTAATTTGCTTAAAAATAAGTAAATTTTGTCTCTATTCAAATTTTTTTTACATTTATTATTTTTATCTTAATTTTTTGGTAGATTATTGGTCCGTCTCAATGAGATGAATATAAAAAGTATAAAATTACACAAAAAACTAAAAAAATCACTAAAAATAACGAATAAGTACAAAAAATACCCTATTTTAAAATTATTTTTGTCATTTTTAAATTTTTTAATCAATTCATGTGACTTGTGGTTGTAGTTGGTTAGAGTTGCATGATTAATTACTTGTTCTCAAAACAAATAAAAGAAGAAATACGTTTCAATTCAAGTGCATATATATAAAATGACTTAAGAGTTGTGTAATAACCCTAATTTTAATCTGTTTCTAATAAAAATTTAACATTTAATAATTAATTTTCTGTTATTGTTTAATATTTAATAATATATATTTTGTTGTTATTATTTAATCTTTAAAAATCAAAAAATCAAATTTTTATTTTGCTAGCTCGCTCAAGCGAGCTTGAGACTGCTCAAGCAGTCTCTTGGAATTTCGAAACTACACATCTAGAGTTATGGCAAATTGATGAGGGAATCGTTTTGCTTCGATTTTATGGCCGTAATAGCAAGATTTATAGCTAAAACTATTATATAAACTAAGGCTTATATGTTTTTCTTTTCGCGTTACACGAAATCAGATGTTCGGAGGGTTGTGAGAGAGAGAATTTTGGAGAATTTTACTAGTTCTTAAGAAGTTCTTGGAGGAAGGTTCTGACCATTTTTGTTCCTACAATTCGTAGTGCTTCAAACTTTGTTCTTCGGATTTAAGGTAGGTTTAGTTACCTACCAACCCTAGGTTTATATTTTGTTGATCAATTTCAAAATTCAAATATGATTAAATCGGATTTAGATTAGATTCGCATGTTAGCATTTGTTCTTGTAATTTTAGATTGAAAGTTTCGATTTCTTGTGCTATGTGGTTCATAATGTTCAATTGATTTAGGGGAATGCATGATAGGATGATATATTGTCATGTCCAATAGTTAATTGTATAATCTATGCTCTAATCGTGCTAGATTTTTGTTGTATGAACCTAGGTTTTTTTGCAGGAACCCTAACCTAGAACCTAAGAAAAGCGAAGACTCGCTTGAGCAAGCTATTGAGTGACCTCTTAAATTTTGTCAGACTCTATCTTGAGTATCACTTTTCTAGTAGTTGTAATTCAGTAGCTCGCTCGAGTGAACTATAAGCCACTCGACCGGTTTATTAAAAAACAAACAGTTTTGACAGATTGATTGGATTAATTTCAGACTAACAGTTTTAACAGATTAATTGGATTAATTTCAGACTATGTTTTATGTTATCGGGCTCTGTTTTTACTGATTGTTTAAGTACTGAGTATAAAGTCTCATAATTTGCACATGTGTTCACGTATAGATGTTATGTGCGCTGATATTAGATGAGATGTATACATGTATTGTATAAAAGTGGTAGAACTTTGAAAGTATGAGATACGTTGTTGGAACACGACAACATTATGCGACACGTTGATCGTATGTAATAATATTGATGTTGTTGTTGTTGTGGTTGTTCAGGGTTCAACTGTTATGCTGCCCGAAATTTGTGAAACAGTTATGTGGATTCAAGACGTTAAAGAATTAGAGATTTTAGATAAAGAACTTGATATTTGATTTGGGATTACTTGGGAAAACCTAGAAATACGTTAGGGACAATGGTTCGAACGACACCTAAATAAGACAACTGAGGGTATTGGGTGTGCGTTATAAAATAATGAACACCATAGAAACTTATGTGAGAAGTTTAATGAAAAATGATAAACCTAGTGTGGTTGGCTTGGTGTAACATGTGTTATTGAGATATGAGATATCTGTTATGATTTGATTTAAAGGCCCCCTGCTAGGAAGAGTTGAAGATTGTAGAGGGTGACTTCGGAAACACCTGCGAAGGCAACTCTGGACCCCGAGAGAATGACGGCTAGTGTTCTGCATGACTTTGAATCTATTAGGAGAAGTGACTAAAGTACATAGAGAATGAGCCTAGTAACGTCTTGTTTGTGGGATCTAAATAGGGTGAGATATGTATTGACTTGATAGAACGATAGAAGGTTCTTTCCTTGTTGTGATTAGAATTATAGCTCTTGGGTAGGCAAACACTGGTCAATGCCAATTAAGGACCCTATGCTAGTGTCTAAGGGAGAAAATGGTATACTTTACGGTGTACCTAAAAATATAAAAGGATTTAATAAAACTTACGAAGGTGTTAGTGTATCACTCATTGCTTACTGTTATATTTCATTTCATTTCATACTTTATATCTCAACTGTTTAGCATAAATATCTGTTACATGATGTATTACTTGTGGGTTTAGTCTTTCAGGTAACTTTATTTATTGAGTTTCATTACTCATCGATGCAACTTATCTACCATTGACATTTCATGTCAAATGGAGATGTGCAAACGGAGGAACTACTCGTGCAAGAAGTATCGAGTGTCGATGGAGATGAGTTGTTCGCCTGGATGTTGTACCTTTAGTTTTTGCTCTGACATTTCTCCTATTTTATGTTACGAAATAAATGTAAACCCTTAAGGGTAATTTGGTCATTTTTAATTATGCACTCTCAAACTTGGTATTAACTTTAATTGATAAATGATTGTGGGTATTTCTATTTAAATTTTGTCTTTTAATAAAATAAGATTTTAAATGAATGAACTAATGTTTCGAAAAGTCAGGGCGTTACAAGTTCATTATAAGGTGATGTAACCATCACGAGCACACATCAATTTGCGTCATAAGGGTATTTTCACCTTCTGTATCTCATAACTTATTTTAAACTTCTAATTCTTTTACTAATATAATATCGTTACATCGTATTGGTAACAATGTTTGTTTACGTGTTTGAAAATTCTACATTTATTGAATAAGTGGTGCCAAATCCATCCGTCTCAAATTTATGTACTTGGGATCCTGATGTGCATGACATGTTGTGTGTCAAAACGATATTATTTTAACGCACAAAATACTGAGCGAACAATTTTCGAGCTCGCTCCCCAATCTTATTGTCCAACATTTAACAAATTTTACTAGATTTAGTAGGAAGCAATTGCATTCAAATTTGGATGTGATGTTGGCCTCTACAACCATTTGATGGTTCTTTTTCTTCCATATTTTTCAAACCAAAAGGTCTGTTTGATTGGTCAGATTACATACCATACTGAATTATTTACTTGCGAGGCTGTACTTTTAGCATTTGAAAGCTAAAGTACAAGTGCTAGAGAACCCAATCTATAAAACACAAAAAAACAATACTCGGAGAATGTGGTATTAGTATTTGATCCTTCGGTATTATTGATCGATCAATCATACATAGCCAGGGTGAAACTAGAGTTTTATGTTTCGCTACTTCGATCTTCATACATAGTAGTGAACAACCGATGTAAAAATACTTTACTAGACCGAGTTCGTTAAATATATTGGTACCAAACACGAAAAATATTTACGTCCTCTGTAAAATTAAATACAATCATTTTGGTTACGCATGTTCTCCAACAGTCTCTCTTTCATACTAATGCTCTTATACCAAGTTCAGTTGTCAAAAAAGAAAGCAAAACACTTAAAAAGCTAAAAATTTACGTGTTTTTTGACTATTTTGTGGTTGTGGGACTTAATAACATAATCTTCACGAGAAAATCCTGTTCATACTTAGGGGGTGTTTCGGCGCCTCATTTTGGGCGTTTCCCCTTCTAGTTTTTGGTTTCTAGCTGTTTGGGCACCTCATTTTGGGAAATCATTCTGCAAAAGCGTGTTTCCCAATTTCGACATTCAGAGCCAAAAATAAAAACCAGCTCTGACCTTCCTTTTTCCATTCACGTTTTCCGTTCTCAAAGTGCATCCATCTCTCCCATCTATACCCTTGGCCGATTGTTCCTATTCGTTGCTCCTACTCGTAGATCTTCACTTTTGTTCTATTGTTGAGGTACCCTTGGGCGATTTTGGTCCTATTCCGCACAACACACAAACCAGAGTAGAATATCGTTCGCTGCTCCTACTCGTTCAGATCTATCACCGTTGTTGGTCAATTGTTGAGGTAATCTTTTCCCCCCCAACCCCAAAATTGTAGTGTGATGTTGTATTTATGACGAAAATTTTCATCAAGGAGATCATTTTTGGTCAACTGTACTTTTTGGTTTTTGGTTTTTGCAACTGTCAACTGTGAAGGAGAATCTACTTTTTTCGATCGCTCGTGTTTTTCATCTTGTTCTTCTTTTGAAGAGGCATATAGTTTGCTAGCAAAGAGTCCATGAGTGTGAGAGAGAGAGAGAGAGACCCTAATTGAAGAACGATAGGACAAATTGAGGTTCCAAGGAATCGAACAAACACAAGATTAAATTTAGGAGTGTCTAATTTGAGAGAGGTATTATTTCCGTCATTAAAATATTGATACGTTTAACATTCGCATACTAAAAAACATCCAAAAAGCAAAAACGGGCTTCTAATTGTTTTGATTTCAGTAAGTTCTTCAATTTCCATTTCTTCTGTGCTTCTCATACTTTGATTGGGTTGTGGTTTTTGTGATTCTGTTGTTATTTCAATACCCGTTTCATTTGTCATTGGATTGCCTTCCAGTTTCCTTAATTTGATAAGTCCAGTGGCTTAAACCCCATCTGCATAGCAAGTGTTTGTAATTTGTGTCTTCCATGTTTACGTCCTGAGATATACTTATTATGTAGCTATATTTGGATGTATACTTTCTCCAAATCTCGTTTGCATTTGTTCTGTTTCAATGTTTGGTCCAAATTCTTTGTTTGAGATGGAAGAAGATTCATGCTCTGGCCCTACTGAACATATGAATAACCCTCTAGTGAGCTCTTTAAAAGTTTGAACCAAGATGTCTGCCCTTATGGCAGGATCCTCTACTTGTGCTGGGAACATCTTAGTGAGAGCTGGAAGAGGGAAGCACCCTTCAAACACTTCATGATTTAGATAGCAAAGATCCAGCAATTTCCAACCAAATTTCACTATCCTCATTGATAAAATCTTCAAACTTAGAGTGACTTTAGAAAGCATATCACATGTTTCCTGAAGTCCATCTTCTCCTTCCATGGAAATGATATGGAAGCCCCTGTGTAAAGACGGAAGCAACGAATCATGTAGTCTTGCAAGGGTACAAAGCAAGTCCACATTTCCAGCACTGCATGTACAAAAGATTCATTTCGATTGTGCTTAGCTAGAAATTCAACAGAGACATCAGTGCTGAAAAAAGCAAGAGACTGGCCTAAATATTATCTCAATACAATCTATTATGTATATTGTCCATCTTGAGAGCAAGGCACAACCATAACACCTGAAAAATCCGTAGATAAGAAATTTCAGGCCCCTCATTTTTCTACCCTCACATTATTGGCTTCCACAACCCAAGTTCATTCTTTTTTTGCTGTAATTTTCCTAATTCAACAAAATTTTCCTAGAATCAGTTATCTGGTTGTGTTTTACAGCTATGTCCTCAGCATTTTACCCTCCGTAGCCATTTCAGTGTCTCAGTAACATTCATTGGGTCAACTGATCTTGCATACTTTGTCAAGCCTTCTAGGTCTCCAAGCCTTCCATTCATAGTTGAGAGTTAACATCCATGCTGACGAATAATGTATTCTGATTCTGCTATACATAATATCTACTGACGAAGGATTTTGGCAGTAAGAGATCGACGAGAGAAAAAAAAAATTTCTCATGAAAGTAAAATTTCAGAAATAAAGGCAAAATCTAAGTTTTTTCGGTCCAAATTTCACCTTTATCAAGTTTAGTGAATTATAAGACATCATATCTAAGCTGTGATGTAAGCACCATGTTTTATAACATTCACAAATCCATACCAACTATTTATTCGATAGTGAATGTACAAGAACACTTTAATTCGACAAGCACTGATATGAACAATCACCGTTCATAAAATCCCAAAGTACACAACTGGGATTTGAATGACACTGAGCTCAACAAGAAACATGCGAATGACGTATCACAGCGCATAGCAGATAGATACCAAACAGGGGATTGGTCCTTACACTGGAGTCAAGCCAACCACACCTGCAAACATGGGTTTCATGATAAGAACTTAAAACCCTAGTAAAGGTAAACTTACTAGGATAAAAGTAAACCAATCATTGCAGGTAAAGCACAGAAAAATGCAGCAACGTGGCATTTCCGCAAGCATGTAGAAGCAATGATCCGAAGAAAAAAAAAAAAAAAGAAAACCAAAAGTTGAAGTTCAATGTTGAAACTGGCTGTACTCTGCACCAGAACCTCAATGGAAACATAATATAAGCCTCAGATGGAACAGTACTAGTCCAAAATTATGCATGACTCTACTTGACGATTTGAGGTGGAATGAACGGCGCCATCAGAATCAGTTCATTTGCACTATTTGGAAGAGTATAAGCGACTGAGAGAATGGATAATGGATCTTCAGAGCAGAGACGTGCTTGTTTTTAAGTTGACTGACTTCTACCTAGAATGCTTAGGTCTTCTTCTGAAAATATGAACAACCTTATCTCTAATAGACTTTCAGTAATACAACTGTAATATACTTAACTTACATTCAAAAGAACAACTGATACCTTGAAAATGCAACTTCACAGAGTTGTGAATTAACACACGTTATTGTGCGAAAGCTAGAGGAGAAATTGCCTCACATATATAAGTTTACACCGAGGTGATTTTCACAAACATCCTGGAATTTTTCCAGATGTTTCCTTTAAAATTTCACAGAACTTTAGTTTCTGTTCCCAAATGAGTTTGCCCAATTGGGAGAGGTAGTAACTGTGGTCCGTATCCATATACTTGGTTGGACGTTAAGTTTGAAATTAGACGCAGAAAACTACAGTCGGCCGGTTCATTTTTCTTTTTCTTTGCTTTTTTTGCTTTTTACGGGCGAGAAATGGAGGTTAGCCATTACCAATCAGTCTTCTGATTTAAGGTACCAATACATCTGAAGTTTGATGGGGATTATCAGGACCGAGCACTCAATGGACATGGACAAGCTGAACAAAAGTAATTCATTAACACCTCAAGGCTCAAACAAAAGATTGCAACCTCGTTATGGTTTTCCAAAGGCGAATTAGTTGTGCGGGCGTGCCTTAGAAATCATAGAACATCAGTGATCAAGTATTAAGTTGGGTTTACAAATTTAGAGAGACAATTAGTGAGTCAGGTCTTGGAAGCCAGCATTACAGAAAATCCCTTGTTTATACCATCTAAAACACCCTTCAATCAAAAAATCTTTTTAGGATTAAAAGATGACAGAACTGAGAGGACCAACAATTTGCTTGCAGTGTGCGAGCTGACAGTTATACAGTTCCAAACCTGTACCTAACGCCACCGGCCCATAGTACGTCAATGTCAGCCAAGAAAATGCAAGTGACAGAAGGAAACACTGAGACATCCCAGAATAGCTAATTACCAACTTACATGAAAATTCTAACAAAAATAAGGTGACTGTTCTTACTTCTTAGGAACTAAAAACGGGAATGTCTAGAAATTTGATATAATTCTTTACCAAGAATCTAACATGGCTAGACAGAACACCTATCTCACCTAGACTTTTCTTGATGTATCAGAGTAACCGTGTCGATGCTCTGATAAGTACGTGGCATGTGTCCGACACCTATAGTTAATTTAGACACTTGGATCCTCTAATTGCTATGATATGAGAGTAAAGAAGCTCATACTATCAAGAAATGTGAAGTCACAGTAATTTTCATACCGCATGCCAGTCGTCCACCTGCATTGCCAGTGGTAAGGCTAAGTTCGTGACCACCTACAAATTGATGACCATAAGAGATTAGGAATACACACGAAATGAATCCTATTACGTAGAAGAATTAAATCTTTTTGCAAATTTTAGTTAGCAAACTCCTTTAGTTTAAAAAGGGAAGTTCAAGGAAATCCACATCTGAAATTCATTCTAACGATTCATGATTTTACCCTTTCCAAGGTCATCCTCAAGCTCATGAACCACAAGAGCTCTGCCAACAACTGCATTAGGTCCACTAAGTGGTATCTGCGCATCTCAACCCAATAGATACAAGTAAAGAGCCAATACCCAGAGTAGAAGCTGAGCCTCAAAGAAACTATAGCGAGGGCAGGCACAAAAAATCAGCTACAAGCCATACCTGGGTATCCACAATTGTTGCCTCTGCCACCCCTGAATTATGCCATAGTAAACAAAAGATTTAATCAGTAACAGGTTTCACGGCTTGATACAAAACTTGTAGAAAACTGCTGGACTCGTACTTACCATCTGCATTAGCAACTATGTTTCCCAGGTCACCCGCATGACGGATTTCATCCTCAGGAGCACCATGTGTCAATTTATTAGGATTGAAGTGCGCTCCTTTCACATAACCAATTTAGAAAAACATAAAAATTGTGTAACAAATAATTACAGAATTAAAATGTCGTCAATCCAAATAAGTAATATCCAACATTTCTGCTTGTTTAATCCTCAAATATAATCAAAACCAACCTGTTGAAATACACCCATTTGTTGTATCTCCGTATTCATGCTACAAAACAATAAAAGAACAGATACAAGTAAGCACAATAAACTTCAGTAATTAACTGAAAATGAAACCAGATTCAATAGATAATACTCACTAAATGGAACCCATGACGCCCAGGGGTGAGTCCGGTAATGCGAACATTCACGGTCGTCGGTCCTACCAAACAAAAAAAACCCTTTACTATAACTCTCACTTTCTAATCAATCAACTACATAACCAACAAATTCCCAACACAATTCCATGTATGCAGAGTGAAAAATGTGTTCACAGTAGCAATTAGGGAGGTGGAAGCGGCAAAAAAAGGGAGCAGACCATCGTCTTCTTGACTGAGGGTGACTACGCCTTCAACAGTGGAGGTGCCCTTAAGAACGGCGACGGCTTTCTTTGTGGCGGCGAAGACGGTGAAGGACTTTGGGGGGGCGGAGAGGGTGAGGGGCTTGCGAGTGAGTTTGAGGGAGAGGCCGGTGAAGGAAGAGCGGAGAGATGCGTTTTTGTTGTTAGGGTTTGAGAGGACAGGGTAGAGGAGAGCTTGAGATGAGGTCGATGAGAGGACTGTGGGATTGGCCATGGCTGCTGCGATTGCGGCTGCAATTGGCGGCCGGGGTACTTGGGGGACAAGATAATATAGGCCCTATATGGACTAATTTTCAAGTAATTTTTTGTGTTCTTATTTAAACTTTTTTGAGTTTATGAATTTTACATCAAGATTTTTATAAATTATTGAGAACAAATTAAAAAGTAAGAAATAAAATTAAACAATCCACTAAAAAAACAATTGAAAACAAAACTTTTTTTTGAACTTTCGTAATATTTAATTCATACTTTTCTTTTTTCTACCGAAATTATAATTCACAAAATATAAAAGTGAAAAATCAAAATGAAAAGAAAAAAATAAGGTCAAACCAAGCATAAATAGTTATTGTCAAAAAATTCGCTCTATCACGAGGAAGAAGAAATAATGATGACAGATTGATTGTTGAAAAATATGAATTATAAATAAAGTAGATGTAGAGTTCACCATTGTATTTCAGAACTTCTATAGAAGCAAGAATGATTCAAAACTCAATGAGAAAAGTAATAAAAATAATTTTATTTGAGAAATTCTAAATTCTAAATTACAATGTTACTCTTACGAACGAGGGGGAAAAGCTAATAAATTAAGAATTGATCAGTGTATCAATGATTTTTTTTTTTTGCTGCATCTATGTATATTTATACTATTAAAAGTTAGACATCTCCTTCCATAACCATTATGAAAGAAAATTGTCATTGTTTTCTGCTTTGAGTTTTGAATCTAAACCAGATAAAATTGCAAAGAAAATTGTCATTCATCCCTCTTGTGGGCATTTGTTAGTCTTCAAAAGTCGTTTAGAAGAATTGATTTGTGTATCGATTATTATTTTTCTGGCTACATCTCTATATATTTATGCTATTAAAAGTTAGACATCTCCTTCCTTAATCATTATGAAAGACAACTGTCATTGTTTCCCTCTTTGAGTTTTGAATCTAAGGGCCCGATTGGATGGAGTACTATTTTCAGGGGGATAATTTTTGGAGGGGGTATAAGATAAGAGTGGGTATTATTTTTGGAGGGATGGCCCACATTGATGTGATATTTATAGAGGGGTATAAAAAAGTAGATGGTTTGGATGAGAGATTAAACAAGGGGATATATTTTGACTTGGTTTGGATGATTTATGAAATGAGGGGATAAGAGTAGGTGGATAAAGAAAAAAACTGTCGCTCGTTTGGATGGGGGAAAAAGGAAGGGGGATAATTTTTGGAGGGGGTAAAAAGATCGACGTGACATGTTTAGCATGGTTTGGGAGCAAAAAATGCAGGGGGATAATTTTTCACCCCTCCAAAAATAATCCCCCGGAGAGGGATAAAGGGGGATAATTCCCCCCGGTCCAAAAATTATCCCTCGGAGATGGGATAAAGAGGGGAGGGGGTATTATCCAAAAATAATACCCCTTCTTTCTCATTACAACTACAAAATAACCTTATCCCCCTATTTTATCCTCCATCCAAATCAAGTACTATTTTATCCCCCTTTTTTAATACTTCATCTAAACTATCTACTTTTTATTACCCTCTCTATAAATATCACATCAATGTGGGCCAACCCTTTAAAAATAATACCCCCTCTTATCCTCAATAACTTATCCCCCTAAAAGAGATTCAAATGAGCGGTGTCGGTCACTTTTTTTTCCTCCAAAGTTAAGCCCATTAGGACATGTGATGAGTGTGAATATTTTTGAATAATTTAAGGGTTTTTAACTTTGTTTTACCAATTAACCAAAAAAAAGAGAAAAATAACAACAAAATATAAATCAACAATAAAAAATTTAGTTAAAAAGAGAAAAATATAATTTAGCTCGCGTAAATTTAGTTAACAATAAAAAAGAGAAAAAGAGAAAAATTTAGTTAACAATAAAAAAGAGAAAAATATAATTTTTGGAGGGGGTGAAAATCTAAGAGAGGGTAATAATTTTTGGAGGAATCTAAGAGGGGGTAATAATTTTTGGAGGGGGACTTTTTCCCCATCCAAACCATGCCAAAACCCCTAATAAGGGGTGATAATTTTTGGAGGGGGGCTTTCCCCCCATCCAATCGGGGCCTAAATTAGACAAAACTACAAAGAAAATTGCCATTCATGCCTCGTGTGGGCATTTGTTGGTCTTCAAAAGTTGTTCAGTTTCTTCCTTTAGTCTTATTTTGTCTAAATTAGATAAAATCGCACAGTAAATTGTCATTCCCCCTTCATTGCATGGGTTTTGTTAACCTATAATCATCTCTGATTTCTTCTTCTAATCCAGTTTTACTTTGGTTTCAGAAACGTGAGTAATAACTGTTGTCAACACTTTTGTGTTGGCGTATTTGAACAATCTCCTTAATCGTCTGGTCTTTTGGTACTGTCACATTATCATATCTCTATACAAGTGTAAAATATATGATTTAAACAATACTCTTTTCATTTGCTTGAGTTAGGATATTTAACTCGAGTGAATGAAATTTGCTATATATTCACGGGACCCAGCAGGTGTAAAAGCTAGGTTTTCTTGGCATTGTTCTGAGCACTTGCAATGGCGCCCAAAAATACTTCAAAATCCCCTTCTAAATCCAAGGGGATTCCGCATACCATTGCATTCGTCTCCGTTAGGAGATTAAAATCGGATAATAAGTTTGTCAAAAATAATTAAAGGTGAATGATAAATTGTTACTAAAGATAGCACAAAAACCTTGAGAATTGAGAGAGAAACTTTTGTCCCATATTGGTGGGAGTGGTAAAAGAATATTGGTTTATTAAAGTAAAATTTACTTAAAGATTTGGCCCTTTGGGTCATACAACTTTTGTGAGTGGATGAGCACGCACTATATCATTGCTTTGATAACACACGCGCGCATGCCACAGTCTTTTGACCAAGCCAAGCCGGGTTAGGTCAATAAGATAAAATTGGGCTTGTCCCCAAAATACATATTCTTTTTATTACTTTTTGTATTCAACTTGGATTGGCCTTGTGCCTGAACAAATTGAATTTTATATTTTCAGATGGGCTTGGGGCCTGAACAGAATTAATAAACAAATCTCCTTCTATAAGAGAAAAAGTAAAAAGGTTTCTCGAAAGGTCATGACTGGTTTAACACTCATGATCGATGACTGTTCACTGGTTTTGAACAGTCACAATTGCCCCTTTGAAGCCCCTTCGAATAGCTACCACTTTCATTATAAATAGCGCCCTCCTACTATCATTTCGAGATGGAAAAAATCGTGACCATATCAGAAGGCATTTTGGTCATATTTTGCATTCATTTTTTAGAGTTTGATGCAACCTTGGTTCGCTTGTTGAGCTGTTTATAGTGCAAGTAATGTCTGTCAACAATCATTAATTTTTTGAGAAGTAGACAAACCATTCAGTACCGCAGTGGGGGATGAATTTTCTTTAAGGACATAGTATAGAATAATAGCCTCAATTGTCAAATTATGAAATCTTGAATTTGTAGGAACAAACAAATTCTGGAAATTTTATTTAATCTCTGAAGAATAAAACAATACATAAATTTGAACAATGACGAAATTTAAGTTTTTAAAAATAAATATTTGAAAGTTTATTTCGAGTAAATGAATCTAATTAAGTGTGTTATATGTCGGATTATGATCATAAGACCCGAGCCGGAGTCCCTTGTGTTATTTCATGCACGTATCTTAGATTAGCTATTTACGTGAGTGCCCTTGGAGGGGGTTGACAATCAGATTTTTAAGGGGGAAGTTGGGGGGGAGCACCTCATTTGTTTTCCCCAAAGCCTCTTTCACTCCTCTTGTGCTCTCATCTCCCCCTTGCCAAATCCCACCATTTTCCCTCACCATTTTCAAATTACCTGGAGATATAGGAGCCGGGCACCGTGGTTAGCAAGGAACCAAGACCGGATCGTGGATTAAAGCTCGGGAGGCGCGATTTTGAGCTTCGGAGCACCAACCAAGCTAGGGCTTCACCCTTTGGACCAAATCATCCTCTTTGAAGCTTGAGGTAGGGATTTCTACCTTGTATTATGTGTATGTGATGTGTTTTGGTGTCTAGTTCATGGTTAGTTTGATGTTTTGGTGTGATTTGGACCAAGTGCGAAATCTGGAAATCGCGCTGATTTACTGCACAGGTAGCGCTCCCTGGTTTTTGGTGTAGCGCTCCTGGGGCTTCTGGAATAGGAGGGTAGCGCTCCCTGGTTTTTGGTGTAGCGCTCCCGGGACCGAGAGGGTAGCGCTCCCTAGTTTTTGGTGTAGCGCTCCTGGGGCTTCTGGAATGAAGGCGATGCGTTTTCTCTTTAATTTCCTTTCCGTCACGTATTAGGCCGTGGAATATCGTTAATTAGTAGTTTGACGTAATCGTGAACCGTTGGAATTTGTTATGCATGGTTGGAATTATCGAATGTGAATGAGAAGTGTGATACTAGCCTCCGTTGGGAGTGGTGCTAGGAAATCAATGAGACTAGCTCCCGGTTGGGAATGTGCTAGGAGACGCCATGAATCGGCATTGGCTAGCCTCCGTTGGAGATGTGCTAGGATATACGCATGACTATGGTTTGGCACGACATGGTGCATTGCCTAGCCTCCGTTGGGAGAAGTGCTAGGGTATGAATATCTTGACTTGTGTGATTGTATCCGATTGGCATTGGATGTGAACAATGGGTTAATTGCGAGACGTGTTTGTTATATGTGTATTGGAGAACCGTGGATTGTTAATCGTGTGGTTGTGTGTGATGTATGAAAGTGATGCATTAGTATACCATGTTCATTGTGCATGCCATGCATCTCACATGTACATAATCTTGGCATAGATTTTCCTACTGGGCTTGTAGCTCAACCCCTCCATTTTCAGGTACCGTAGCGGAGGAGTAGCATGGATTGCTTGGCATGGCATCTTTTGAGTAGATTTGTGGAAGAAGTTATTACACATCTGCATGGACTTATTTTTGGAAGTGGATGTAATATAACTTCCTTATCTATTTTGTGAACTCAAGTGGAACTTTCCACCTTTTGGAAAAATTGATATGTAATTGGGGTGGGTAGTGCCCCCTTGAATTTGGAAATGATATTTGGTGAAGTAAAGGGTATTATTTTGTGAATTTATATTATGAAAATTTGGGGCGTGACACGAGGCCCGTTAATCTCACAGTGTCCTTAAGACAAATTGCGCCGCCTCACCAAAGTGCTTGAGGATTTGTCTGGCGTTCGTCTCCCAGGATACAACGGTTGAATTCGATTTTTGTAGCACCTTCCGAATACCGGCTATCAAACTGATTTATTTTTGTACTCTCTTTTGTAATAATCCGTAATTTTAAAATTATTTAAAATTAATATTTGATATTTACTTAGAGTGTTTCACTATTTAAGTTAGGAGTTTTAAAAAAAAATAAAAAATAAAAAATAAAAAAATATTATTTTAATAGGCCGCTTGAGCGAGCTATAGGCCGCTCGAGCGAGCTATCATTTTCAGCAACTTCGAAAATGACATCTTTTGGGATTTCTTCGAATTCATGGTTATTGAATGAGATTTTCCGATTAATTAACGAATAAACTTCGGATTCCTTTCGTTTTAATGACAAATAAACGGATTTAAATCGAATTTGATGACGAATTAGTAGGGATTTTATGGGGATTCAATTTGGGGGTTTCATGGTAATCAATTGGGTTTTAATTTGAACATTATGAGGGATTTTCTCCTCGAACCTATAAATAGGACGGCTAATCATTGGGTTTTAGACGTACATTCGAATTCAGAAGGTTAGAGAGAGTATTGTGAGGTGTTGGGAGAGAAATCCAGAAGAAATTCGAAGGTGTTCTTGAAGAGAGAGAAAGTTGGGTCGAAGTTTCTTCACCAAAATTCGTTCTAATCGTCAAACGTTTTCATCAAATTGAGGTAGGATTGCTTACCTACCAACCTTAGGATGTTCAATTTTGTGGTTATTGCATGATTTTATGTTCTGTTAGTAGTTCTATTAAATTTTTAGGGTTTTATTCGTATGAAGATGTTCAGTTCTGGAAGTTCTAGAATCTGGGGAAGACGATGGCTCGCTCGAGCGAGCTTTGGACCGCTCGAGCGAGGTTGATGTGAAAATTTTGAATTTTCGTAAAAAGAATAAAATAAAATAAAATTTAAAAAAAAATTATTTTTTTTAATAGGCCGCTCGAGCGAGCTTGAGGTCGCTCGAGTGAGCTGCAGAAATTTTTAAGTTTCAAATTTGGACAGTAGGCTTGTTTTGGCCGCTCGAGCGAGGTAGGGTCGCTCGAGCGACCTGTTGATTTACAGAGCAGAATTCCAGCATGTTTAAAGTAACATTCGAGTACATCGGCTATGATTATACTCTGTAATTTGTTCACCAGATAGCATGACACTCTCACATGTATCCACTTTGCTTTGATTATGTCTTCGAATCCTCATGGAATCTCGTGAGAGTTGAGAATCTTGTTAAAATGCATTGATGCCTAAACATGTGTAGATGTTAAATTTCAGTGCGTTGTTAGTTGTAGAGAACAACTTTAATGAAACTTGAAGACTGAAACTTGTGGTTATGCCGGGTATGGCCGTCGTGCTGCCCGATGCCGGACGTCGTTCCGAAGATACTAAGGGGTAACCAGTCCCACATGTTTGGTTGATGCCGGACGTCGTTCCGAAGATACTAAGGGGTAACCAGTCCCACGTGTATGGTGGATTACCGGATGTCATTCCGAGGTATGCTAAGGGGTAACCAGTCCCACATGCAGCTTGCTTACCGGGTTCAAGCCCCGAGGTGTGCTAAGGGGTATACAGTCCCACGTGCATGCTCCGGCCGTCGTGCCATGTGACAGGGCGTCGTCCCACTTAAACAAGATAATGAAAGCGGAAAAGAGCATAATTAACCCAACGTGTTTACTGCTTATTTTATTTGTTATCAGCATGTGTTGTTATTTATTGTTTATCAATATGAACTGTTGAGTGTTGTATGTCCTTGGGTTTAGTTTTTCGGGTAATCTGTCCTACTGAGTTTCATTACTCATCGGTGCAACTTCTTTGCCTCTGGCGTTTCATGCCAGATGTAGAAGTACATATAGAGGAACCGTTCGTGTCGGAGGAGCTGGAGACTACAGGAGGGGAGACATTCACATGGTTGCCTTATCCGTAGATGACCTTAAGATTTTAGTTATCTTAAATAAATTTGTAAACCTGAAAGGGTATTTTGGTCAATTCAGTTTATAACTCGAATGTTTAATGTTGTTAGAACTTATCATTAAATAAAAGTTAGTTTTCTTTCGATAACTTATTTCGATACATAAAGTGGTTTAAATAAAATTAAAAAAAAATTTATCGTGAAAATTTAACGTGCCAAAAGTTGGGGCGTTACAACTTGGTATCAAAACTTAGGTTTGACCTCCCTGCGACCGTGGGTAGATGGGTAGCACACATTTATGAGTTTTGTGTTTTTCTACGCTAGTTAGAGGACTGGGTTAGATTTACTATTGTGAGTTATTACGATACTACTGTAAGTCTAATATATAACTATTTTGTCCATTGTCAGATGTCGAACTCCGGATCCAGCAATGTGCAAGAAGTGCATCTTTTGTTTGGGGGTAACCCCGAGGATTATGCCGAGTGGGTTGAAGATCCAGTTGAGGAGTTTCCAGAGGAGGCTCTAGTAGAGGCAGTACCGGTATTTGGTCCACCTCAGCAGCCCTTTGCACCACACCATGCTGCTATTCTTGCTGGTTGGGCTGATTTGGCTAATCCGGAGCCTGCTGTAGAGGAGCAGGATGAGGAAGAAGAGATGGAGGAGGTTCTTATCCAGGTTATTCCGCCACCGGCACCAGAGCCGGAATGGGATAATCGAACTTGGGGGCGGACCCTCGCACCAGTGTACCCCGCAGGAACGATGATATATGCCCGAGTACCACCCAAGATTCGTTGCAGTTTCAAAGCACTGACGGCTCCATTCTATCTTGGCCCTATCTATATCTATGAACGCATAGGGCAGCAATATCGGGTGGATGTACTGGATGGCTTCAGGTTTATATGGGGTAATCTGGTACCTATGGATTGGTGCCAGAAGGAGAAGCCAATGGATGGACGTAGGATTGTTACTCCTCATGAAGGGGTAGATTTCACGGACATGGATACCTATACTGAGATTCCGATTGAAATCTTAGAGATAGCTGCCCGCAATCAGTGGGAGCAAAACGGTATGTATTGCAGAGTCAAATGGCGCTGTTATGGAGTCGAGGAGGAGACATGGGAGAAGGAGTGGCAGATGCGGGACCATTATCCGCAATTATTTGCTTAGAGAGGAAAAGTAGGTTAGAATAAGTTTACGACGGTGAGATGATTAAGGATAGGTAGAGAACAATTATGTGTACTACTTGTTGTCTTATTATCTTATGTGATCATGTATTCAACCGTTGCAAACATAAATGAATAAAAGTTTACTCATTTTATCCTCAAAGTTTAACGTGCATAAACTCTTAACATCTATGATTAGTCATTCTATGTCGCTTATAAAAAAAAAACAACGTTGTAGAGTAAGATCTATCCCCTTAAAGATCAAACTTGAAATTCACAGAATGGCTTCCCAAGACGAACTCAATGGCACTAACGGTAATAACGGCAACGGGGGTCGGGTTGTCAATGAGATACCTGACCAGGGGAACGTCAACAACCAACCTTCACCTACCAACACAACCATTTTCTCCAACATCATGCTAGGAGCGGAGCAGTTAGCACAATTGTTCCATGCATTTGTGGCTGCCCAAATGGCAACCCCACCACAGCCTCAGGGGCCACCGCCACCCCAACCTCACGTACCACCGCCGCCACCACAACAGGTGCCTCCACCACCACCTCAGGCACCCGAGCAGCAACCGGCACCAAACCCACCAATAGCTCAACACCAGCCACCCATGGCATACTATCAGCAAATGCCATACCATCCATACCCGCCACCACTAATGCCAAATACCTTGCCAAGAGCTCCAACGACTCGAGGCATGTTATTAGCGGATTTCGGTAGGCAACGTCCACCAGTGTTCAGTGGAGAACCCAACCCGGCAGTAGCGGAGGGCTGGTTGAAACAGATGGAAAAGCTATACGAAACAATGGAGATCATCAATGACAGTGATAAGGTTGCGTTGGCTGCTCACCAAATGCGAGGGGAGGCCGATTTTTGGTGGGATGTGGTCAAGACAACTCATGAGGTCGGAACCATGTCTTGGGGTCGATTCAAGGAGTTGTTCTTTGGAAAATATTTTCCAGCGACAGTCAAGCAGGCCATGCTCCAAGAGTTCATGAACCTAAAACAGGGCAGTATGAATGTCACACAGTATGCTGCAAGGTTCGACGAGCTATCTAGGCATGCATCCATTCTTGTACCAACCGATGAGGCAAGAGCCAGACGGTTCGAGTGGGGACTGAGTCTTGCCATCCAAGGAAAAGTTATGTCCCAAGAGGGTGCCACTTATGCAAAAGTGGTGAGTAGTGCGCTTACATTAGAGCGCGAGGCGTTGGATTCTCGACAGAACTGGGAACAACGAAGAAGGGCCGGTCAAGGGTCAGGTGGACCTATCAGGACTGGTGGAAACAATAGTATCCGCGGTTCTGACCGAAGTAGATCCTTCAGACCACAGCAGCAGCAATCACAAGGGTCTGGACAGGCCAGTCAGGCTAGGAATCAGACCAACAGTGGTAGTCAAGGAACTGTGAGGAATATGGTTGACGTGACTTGTTTCAACTGCAATGAAAAAGGTCACATGAGAAGGGAGTGCCCACACCCGCCGAAACAACAGAGTCAGCCAAGTAGGTTGGGAGGTAATGGGCAGAACAGATCTGGCCAGAGTCAGAATGTGGGAGGTAATCAAGTCTCTGGAGGTCGGATCTTCGCACTTCAAGGACAGGATGATGAATTTGACCCAGCAGTGATACAAGGTACACTCGTATTATTCAGTACTTGTGTGCAAGCCTTATTTGATTCTGGTGCTTCGCATTCATTTGTATCTGCTGTATGTACACGAGCGTTGGGTTTAGAGACCGAGGACTTAAACACATCAATGTATGTCACGACACCCTTAGGAGGACAAGTAGCGGTTGGTAGAATATGTCAAACTTGTGATATAGAGATATCAGGTCTTCGGTTGACTTGTGACTTACGGGTCATTGAGTTGGTTGACTTTGACGTCATCCTAGGCATGGATTGGTTATCGGCTCATAGAGCTATAATTGATTGTCATCGGAAGACTGTAACTGCCTATTCAACTAGTGGAACATGCTTCAAATTTAAGGGGGATAGACAGGACCCAGCTTCGATGGCGCAATCCAGGTGGTATGATCCGCTGACTAGTTGGTTAGCAAGTCTGAAGTTGAACGACGTAGACCACAAAAGTTTAAGTTTACCAAAGGTTGTTTGCGAGTTTGCCGACGTGTTTCCGGAAGAAATACCGGGATTACCACCGAAATGAGAGTTGGATTTCTCAATTGAGCTGCA
Organism: Arctostaphylos glauca; assembly: GCA_019985065.2. Classification (NCBI taxonomy): domain Eukaryota; kingdom Viridiplantae; phylum Streptophyta; class Magnoliopsida; order Ericales; family Ericaceae; genus Arctostaphylos; species Arctostaphylos glauca. The sequence goes on along the minus strand of JAHSPW020000013.1, from coordinate 5,033,762 downwards.
ACCAGGAACAGCCCCGATATAGATGGCACCGTATCGCATGGCACCAGCTGAGTTGCAAGAGTTGAAGACGCAACTACAAGAGCTGCTGGAGAAAGGCTATATTCGTCCTAGTGTATCGCCGTGGGGAGCACCGGCGTTATTTGTGAAGAAAAAGGAGGGAACACTACGCATGTGTATAGATTATCGTCGACTTAATCAAGTCACGATAAAGAACAAATACCCTTTACCTAGAATAGATGATTTGTTTGATCAACTGAGAGGAGCCACTTGTTTCACAAAGATTGACTTAAGATCTGGGTATTATCAACTACGAATCAAGGAAGAGGATGTACCAAAGACGGCGTTTCGGACTCGTTACGGTCACTATGAGTTTGTAGTGATGCCGTTCGGACTTACCAACGCACCAGCTGTATTTATGTGCTTGATGAATCAAGTTTTTGCGCCGTATTTGGATAGATTTGTTGTCGTTTTCATTGATGACATACTAATTTATTCCTCATCGGAGCAAGAACATGAGGACCATTTAAGAATTACACTACAAGTGCTAAGGAAGAATCAGCTTTACGGAAAGGCTAGCAAGTGTGAGTTCTGGCTTAAAAAGGTAAAGTTTTTAGGACATGTCGTCTCTGGGGAGGGTATATCGGTGGATGACAGTAAGGTGCAGGCGGTGATGGATTGGAAGCAACCCATATCGGTCTTCGAGGTTAGAAGTTTCTTGGGATTGGCTGGATATTACAGAAGGTTTATTCAGGACTTCTCCGCAATTGCAAAACCAATGACCCGCCTTACACAGAAGGGAGCTAAATTTGAATGGAATGAGGCATGCGAGAAGGCATTTCAAGAACTCAAGAAGAGGTTGACCAGCTCACCGATATTGATCATACCTGAAAGGGGCGTGGGCTATACCGTATACTGTGATGCATCCAAGGAGGGATTAGGATGTGTACTTATGCAGAATGGAAGGGTGATAGCTTACGGATCAAGGCAGCTGAAAATTCACGAAAAGAATTACCCAACGCATGACTTGGAACTAGCGGCGGTAGTATTCGCACTAAAGTCATGGCGTCACTACCTATACGGAGAAGAGTTTGAGGTATTCACTTATCACAAGAGTCTCAAGTACTTGTTCACACAAAAGGACTTGAATATGAGACAAAGAAGGTGGTTAGAGTATCTTGAAGACTTCAAATTCACTTTGTCATATCATCCGGGCAAGGCCAATGTGGTGGCTAACGCATTGAGCAGGAAGTCAAGAGCAATGGTGGCAAATTTGGCAATCCAAGAATGGAAAATGATGGAGTCAGTAAGTGGATTTGTTCTTCAGTCGACAGAGAGTTCGGATGGGGCTAGCTTAGATGCCTTGGTTGCAACACCAGAGTTGCATAGAGAGATATTACTCGTACAAGGTTTTGACCAAGAGGTGGCATTTATTAGGCACCGAATAGCTATGGGAGAAGTTACAACAGGTTGGGAGATTGGTGCTGACGGGGGTTTGAGATACTGGTCACGGCTGTTTGTACCAAATGTTGGTACATTAAGAGAGTCAGTGTTGAAGGTGTTCCATCAATCTAGTTTTGCTATTCATCCAGGAGGTAACAAGATGTATAAGGATCTTCGGCGACAGTATTGGTGGAGTGGGATGAAGAAAGATGTCGCCAAATTTGTCTCGACATGTTTAACGTGTCAACAAGTTAAGGCAGAACATCAAAAACCTGGCGGGACGCTTCAACCGTTACCAATTCCGGGTTGGAAGTGGGAACATATCACAATGGATTTTGTGACAGGACTACCAAGATCAGTACAAGGACATAACGCTATTTGGGTCATTGTGGACAGATTAACTAAGTCGGCACATTTCTTGCCGGTCAGGATGACAGACACCATGGAGTCTTATAGCCGACTCTACATTCGAGAGATAATCCGATTACACGGTGTGCCAATCACGATAGTGTCAGATCGAGATCCTCGTTTTACCTCGATATTTTGGCAAAGCTTGCAGAAGGCTTTGGGGACGAATGTGCACTTGAGCACGGCCTTCCATCCCCAAACTGACGGTCAGTCAGAGCGCACAATTCAGACATTGGAAGATATGCTGAGAGCCTGTATGCTAGATTTTCAAGGCCACTGGGAACGACATTTGCCGCTGGTAGAATTTGCATACAACAATAGTTATCAGGCAAGCATACAGATGGCGCCATATGAGGCTCTATATGGTCGACCTTGTCGCTCCCCAATATGCTGGACTGAGGTCGGAGAGACAAGTTTCTTGGGACCAGAGTTGGTTCAAGAAACTACTGAGAAGGTTAAGGTCATTAAGCAAAGATTATTGACGGCGCAAAGTAGACAGAAGAGCTACGCCGATAAGAGAACATGGCCATTGACGTTCGAAGTAGGCGATCATGTCTTTCTAAAGATCAAACCAAGAAGAGGCATTACTCGGTTTGGTAAAAAGGGAAAGCTAATGCCACGATACATTGGGCCGTTTGAAGTTTTAGAAAGCATAGGAGAAGTTGCTTATCGTTTGGCATTACCGCCACAGATTGATCGGGTGCACAACGTCTTTCATGTGTCAATGTTGAAGAAGTACATGGCGATTCCAACGCACATCATTAAATGGGAAGACGTCACCTTAGATGAAGACACAACGTATGAGGAGAAACCAATTCAGATTTTAGATCACGGTGAAAAGCGTCTAAGGGGTAAGATCATCAAATTGGTCAAAGTGCTTTGGCGTCACCGGAATATAGAAGAATCTACTTGGGAACAAGAGAATGTTATGAGAGCCAATCACCCTGAACTTTTTGCTTAACTATCCTGTGTAATTTCGAGGACGAAATTTTTTTTTAAGGGGTTAGATTGTAATAATCCGTAATTTTAAATTATTTAAAATTAATATTTGATATTTACTTAGAGTGTTTCACTATTTAAGTTAGGAGTTTTTAAAAAAAAAAATAAAAAAATAAAAAAATATTATTTTAATAGGCCGCTTGAGCGAGCTATCATTTTCAGCAACTTTGAAAATGGCATCTTTTGGGATTTTTTCGAATTCATGGTTATTGAATGAGATTTTCCGATTAATTAACGAATAAACTTCGGATTCCTTTCGTTTTAATGGCAAATAAACGGATTTAAATCGAATTTGATAACGAATTAGTAGGAATTTTATGGGGATTCAATTTGGGGGTTTCATGGTAATCAATTGGGTTTTAATTTGAACATTACGAGGGATTTTCTCCTCGAACCTATAAATAGGACGGCTAATCATTGGGTTTTAGACGTACATTCGAATTCAGAAGGTTAGAGAGAGTATTGTGAGGTGTTGGGAGAGAAATCCAGAAGAAATTCGAAGGTGTTCTTGAAGAGAGAGAAAGTTGGGTCGAAGTTTCTTCACCAAAATTCGTTCTAATCGTCAAACGTTTTCATCAAATTGAGGTAGGATTGCTTACCTACCAACCTTAGGATGTTCAATTTTGTGGTTATTGCATGATTTTATGTTTTGTTAGTAGTTCTATTAAATTTTTAGGGTTTTATTCATATGAAGATGTTCAGTTCTGGAAGTTCCAGAATCTGGGGAAGACGATGGCTCGCTCGAGCGAGCTTTGGACTGCTCGAGCGAGGTTGATGTGAAAATTTTGAATTTTCGTAAAAAAAAATAATAATAAAAAAAATTAAATTTTTTTTTTAATTCGCTCGAGCGAGCTTGAGGTCGCTCGAGCGAGCTGCAGAAATTTTTAAGTTTCAAATTCGGACAGTAGGCTTGTTTTGGCCGCTCGAGCGAGGTAGGGTCGCTCGAGCGACCTGTTGATTTACAGAGCAGAATTCCAGCATGTTTAAAGTAACATTCGAGTACATCGGCTATGATTATACTCTGTAATTTGTTCACCAGATAGCATGACACTCTCACATGTATCCACTTTGCTTTGATTATGTCTTCGAATCCTCATGGAATCTCGTGAGAGTTGAGAATCTTGTTAAAATGCATTGATGCCTAAACATGTGTAGATGTTAAATTTCAGTGCGTTGTTAGTTGTAGAGAACAACTTTAATGAAACTTGAAGACTGAAACTTGTGGTTATGCCGGGTATGGCCGTCATGCTGCCCGATGCCGGACGTCGTTCCGAAGATACTAAGGGGTAACCAGTCCCACATGTTTGGTTGATGCCGGACGTCGTTCCGAAGATACTAAGGGGTAACCAGTCCCACGTGTATGGTGGATTACCGGATGTCATTCCGAGGTATGCTAAGGGGTAACCAGTCCCACATGCAGCTTGCTTACCGGGTTCAAGCCCCGAGGTGTGCTAAGGGGTATACAGTCCCACGTGCATGCTCCGGCCGTCGTGCCATGTGACAGGGCGTCGTCCCACTTAAACAAGATAATGAAAGCGGAAAAGAGCATAATTAACCCAACGTGTTTACTGCTTATTTTATTTGTTATCAGCATGTGTTGTTATTTATTGTTTATTAATATGAACTGTTGAGTGTTGTATGTCCTTGGGTTTGGTTTTTCGGGTAATCTGTCCTACTGAGTTTCATTGCTCATCGGTGCAACTTCTTTGCCCCTGGCGTTTCATGCCAGATGTAGAAGTACATATAGAGGAACCGTTCGTGTCGAAGGAGCTGGAGACTACAGGAGGGGAGACATTCACATGGTTGCCTTATCTGTAGATGACCTTAAGATTTTAGTTATCTTAAATAAATTTGTAAACCTGAAAGGGTATTTTGGTCAATTCAGTTTATAACTCGAATGTTCAATGTTGTTAGAACTTATCATTAAATAAAAGTTAGTTTTCTTTCGATAACTTATTTCGATACATAAAGTGGTTTAAATAAAATTAAAAAAAAAATTTATCATGGAAATTTAACGTGCCAAAAGTTGGGGCGTTACATCTTTAACCGAAGAACGCGAAGAACACTCGAAGAACACTTGAGGGAGAAGAAGGATTGCTCTGATTTTTGTGTGTGTATTATCAAAATGATGATGCTCAATTTATAGATCCAAGAGGAGCCTAAAAATTTATTCTGTAATAAATCTAGAAATTACTGTCCAGATTTAATATACAAAATAAATTCTGAGGTTATAATTCTGAAAATAAATTTTCAATTTAAAATCTGAATTAAATTTAGGGTTTTGATTCTTTAAATCAATTACACAATTGATTGTAGAATATTCTGTAATAGAATATTCTCTGGATAATATCCAGATCTATATCACTATGTGTGGGCTGAAGCCCATATGTGGCCCAAGCGAGCAAACCCAATTTCTTGGGCTTATTGGCCCAAGGACCATGCCACATCAAGCCAAGCCAAGCCAAGCCCAAGCCTAGACCCATGACCTACAGGACCTCGGACCACAACTCGATCACGGTCGGGGCAGGCGGCGGCGGCGACGCGCGTGACCTAACACAAACCCACAAAGACCCACCTCAATTAGTTTTAGGAAACCCCTTAATTTTTGGGACAAAGTCACCAAATAATATGGATTAAAATCTATTTTTCTCAACAATCCCCCACATGAATGAAAATTGGCAGTATCACTAAATGGAAGACAATAAAGACTTGAAGAAAGAGAGAGTAAATCGAAAAATTCCTACATAAGATAGGTAACTTTTGGCATTGAACCGTCCCTCGTGAAAGTCTATAGGATTTACTGGCTGAAAAGTGAACATGATGTCTTGAACTGTTCTGCCTCTCATGTAAACCGAGACAACAAACTTCACACAGGAATTTCTCCTAACACAAAGCAGTTCTCATTGTTGAGTTCATTTTGGCCCTGAGCTCTCGCCTGGTTCAGTAAGTGTTCTAAAGAATTTTGCCTTCTCAATTCTTATAGAAGCGGCTGTCGCGCCCGGAAATTTCCTTGCTTTTAAATGCGACGTTTTAATCAAAAATTGTTTAACAGCTGGGACTTATTTAAAAACTCAGAGTCGCCACTTGACATGAATTTTAGGTGTGTCAAGTCACCCTCTAAGGCCATTTTCAAAGAAGATGTCCTTAGAAAAAATAATTTAACTTTAAGCACAAAAATGACTCTGTTAAAAGAAATTTGGTCTTTGAAAAACAGAGATGGGTTCGGGGATTTACTGTTACGAGTTGGGAAGGTGTTAGGCACCCAACATCGCCCTTTCGGTACTTTATTTTCCCAATTAATTTTATTTTATTATCCTTGGCCAAATTTAAATAAAATCTAGTGATTGCTATATAAAGAAAACAGGTGTGAGAACAGGACCCCAGTTTACATAATTTAACTTTTGGTGGCAAAAGTTAGAACGAGTATATGTTAAACTTTGACCGAAACATGATATGCAAACTGGTATCTGCATGTCATGTTTCTATTCCCGGAGTGCCAGGTACCTTAAATCCCTGGCAGGAATTTTCAAGTCTAACAATGACCCGATTCCATTTAATGGATTGTCATGTTAACTTTCTTTGTTGGTTTTATTTATCTACAATTCTTCATCCCGACAGCTACACAATCACTGACGGTCCAAATTGCAGAACTTAACAAATGTCACTTCAATCGCGATATTCTGTCGTGAAAAGATAACGTGCATTGCCCGTTAAATTTTCATCCCAAAAACACTAAAGTGGGCTACCTATGTCACCCGTGTGTTTATGAAATTCCGAGATTATCGGGACTTTTAACCAAGTGATAAGAATAGTGTGTCAGCGTGAACTAACAGCGCTATTCATATAACTTGGCCATGAAGTAACGAATTTCCCTTTTTAACTGGTTTTATTTATCTGCAATTCTTCATCCCGACAGCTACTCAATCACTAGCGGTCCAAATTGTAGATTTTTAATAAATGTCATTTCAATCACGATATTCTGTCGTGAAAAGATAACGTGCATTGCCCGTTAAATTTTCATCCCAAAAACACTAACATGGGCTACCTATGTCACCCGCGTGTTTATGGAATTCCGAGATTATCGGGATCTTAAACCAAGTGATATGGATAGTGTGTTAGCATGAACTAACAGCACTATTTATATAACTTAGCCAAGTAACGAATTTTTCCTTTTATTCATTTTAACGTAAAATAAAAAAAATAAAGGAAGATAGCGGTATCTGTTACGGGGAAACGGGAAAGGGGTAAAAAAAAAGAAAGAGTTACGGGAGATCGGGGAAAGGGAAAAGTTAGTAGTTAGTTTCGACAGGGGCCGACGCAATCGAGCGATATGCCGGAGTATTATTTTTGTTTAAAGTGATTTTTGTTTAAATCACGAAAAGTACATTGGCATAGGCCAACACCGACTTTCGTGATTAAAACAGGCTAAATCACGAAAAGTACATTGGCATAGGCCAACACCGACTTTTGTGATTTAACGGGCTAAATCCTGACATTCTAGAAGTGCAGACTAGAAAATTCTAGAACTGCGGACTAGAGATGCGGACGCCCAATTAATATTGACATAAAAAAAGACATAAAGAATAAATAAAAATGTTCTGACATTCTAGAAGTGCGGACTGAAAATTTCAGAAAAATGACTAGAAATTTTCAATACCGCGGACTAGAGATGCGAACATGGCTTATAAGCCTAATCTTAATACTGATAACTAAAGAAAAAGGAGGGAGTTACAGGAATTATATAAACAGAGGCAAAATATGTAAAAAGATTACCTTATATTCACTGAGCTGAATTACAGTGGAGTGGTGAAAAATACTTGAATGGCTAAATAAAACCATAACCTAGCATAACAAGAAATTCTTGTTATCCCGAGCTATGCTGATATAGAGGACCACTCAAGTTTCACCAAAGCTTGAAAAGAAAATCGGGCAGAATCTCCTCTTAATCTTTACTAAGAGCCTAATAATTCTAAGCTCTAATATTGTTCTTATATATTGATAGTTCAAAACTAGAAAGTTTAGAACTTATCAAAACGGAGAACACTCTCTGGAAATTAGACTCGCTTGTTCTTATAAATTGATAGTTCAAAACTAAAGAGTTTAAAACTTATCAAACGAAGAACCCTCTGGAAATTAGACTCACTCTCAGATTTTGAGTGTTTCTGATTCTCAACAAAAAGGTTGTTTCTATTTTTCCTCTAAACTTTTCCTCTAAACTTTCCCTCTTTCTCCAATTTTTCTCTGATTTTCCGATCCCCTTTCCTTCTCCAAAGCTTCGGTATTTATAGGCAAGCATTTGCCCTTTGGATGCACAAAAAGGAAAGCAGCTGCCCCTTCGATTCAAACGAATAACGGCTGTTGTTCTATGAACCAATCACGTTAAACCTCAGCCGGAAAAAACCGCAAGAAGAACCAGTAAGCCTAAAAATCGTCACCGGCCGTTAAATTGACTAATAGTGATCCAGCTGATTCCGGCCGCCGCAATGTCATCAAGCCCGACGACCAACAACCGAGGCAAACCACCTGAACCGGACAAGAACCGGACAAATCAGCACAAAAACCGGACAGAAAACCCACCGAACCAGCCAAAAACCAGATAAACCAGGCGAGAAAACCGGGTCTGGAAGCCGTGCACGGCCCAGATGCCAGGCACGGCCCAGCCCAAGCCCACGAAAAACCCCGTCAAAGAAACCAAAAACCCGGGCACGGCCCAAAAGGCCCACCCGGCGTGGAAGCCGGGCACGGCCCAGGAGGCCCAACCGGCCCCAAAGCCGGGCACGGCACCATCGCCGGCCACGGCACCAACGCCGGCCACGGCCCACCTGCCGGGCACGGCATGGTGGGTCCCAATCCCTGTTTTGTTTTCCTTTTTTCGTTTTAATGGTTTTTAAAAATTACTGTTATATTATTACTATTTATTATTATTATTTTTTTGTTTTTATTTTAATAAAAATTTGGAAGTATGTATATAAAAGAAAAGGAAATTGAAATCACAAATTAAAAGTTTTGGTACACCGGTACAAACTTAAAATTTTAAATAAAATCTAAATTTAAATACAAAATCTTGGTAGGGCAAAAATGTGGTATCAACAGCGGCCCCACTTCACACTTACATAGGTGACCTCTTATCTAAAGGTATCCTCTCATACCTTGCTTGGATATACCAACGCATAAGAGTCATTAAAAGCATAGCTTAACCTTAACCCGTGCAGGCAACACTGTTTCACCATAGGAATGGATAAAAGAACTTGTCTCTTCAGTGTTTCAACTTATTACACGCAATTAGATTGTCCCATTAAATCTAGATCTTGGGATCTCCAGTCAACTAGGTTGGGTGTCCATTACGGTAATTCATACATCCAAAGGCTTTAGCCCCATTCCTCTTGTTGATTTGTCAACTAACTCTCGATTTAACCCTTTGGTTAGTGGATCCGCAATGTTATCCTTAGACTTAACATAGTCTATAGTAACAACCCCATTTGAGAGTAGTTGCCTAATGGTATTATGTCATTGACGAATATGTCTTAACTTACCATTATACATGTTACTCTGTGCTCTGCCAATTGCTGATTGACTATCACAATGTATGCATATTGCAGGCACGGGTTTCGACCATTTAGGAATATCCTCCATAAAATGGCGAAGCCATTCAGCTTCTTCAATTGCTTTATCTAAAGCAATGAATTCAGATTCCATCGTAGACCTTGATATGCAAGTCTATTTGGAAGATTTCCAAGATACTGCTGCACCACCAAAAGTGAATACATATCCACTTGTGGGCTTCGAGTCCTTGATATCCGATATCCAGTTGGCATCACTGTACCCTTCCAGTATTGCTGGATATCTAGTGTAGTGCAGACCATGATTACGAGTTTACCGTAAATACCTCAGTACTCGGACAATAGCTTTCCAATGGTTAGCATTAGGATTACTCGTGTATCTGCTTAACATACTAACAACATAAGCTATGTCTGGCCTTGTACAACTCATCAAGTACATTAGACTACCTATGATCCGTGAATACTCTAATTGAGACACACTCTCACCAGTATTCTTCGCTAAGTGAAGATTAGGATCTACAGTAGTCCTGGCCACATTTGTATCAAACTTGTTAAATTTCCCAAGTATCTTATCAACATAATGAGACTGAGATAATACAAGTCCGTCTGATATTCTGGAGATTTTTACTCCCAGAATAACATCTGCAAGGCCCATGTCCTTCATGTCAAACTCTGAGTTTAACATTTTCTTAGTAGTTTGAATCATCCTTTCATTACTACCAATAATGAGCATGTCATCAACGTAAAGACACAAGATGACATAACCATCTTTAGTGTCCTTGACATATACGCATTTGTCACATTCGTTGATTCTAAAATCACTTGACATCATCGCATTGTCAAACTTTTCAAACTATTGTTTAGGCGCTTGCTTCAGACCATACAATGATTTGACTGGCTTACAAACTTTTCTTTCTTGTCCTGGAGCGAAAAACCCCTCGGGTTGTTCCATATAAATTTCCTCATCTAAATCTCCGTTTAGAAAAGCTGTCTTGACATCCATCTGATGTATCTCAAGATTTCACAAAGTAGCGGTAGCAATGACCATCTGAATGGATGTTATTCTCGTGACAGGAGAATACGTGTCAAAGTAGTCCAGACCTTCCTTCTGCCTGTACCCTTTGATTACAAGTCCAGCCTTGTATTTGTCTATTGAACCATCTGCTTTCATCTTTCTTTTAAAGATCCATTTGTAGCCCAAAGGCTTACAAACTGGAGGAAGATCTACCAGCTCCCAAGTATGATTTTGCAAAATGGAATCAATCTCACTTTTGATCGCCTCTTTCCAAAGAGTACCATCAGAAGAGTTCATAGCTTGCTTGAAGCTTTGAGGCGCATTCTCTAACAAAAATGTTAGAAAATCTGGACCAAAATATGTCAACGTTCTAGCCCTCTTACTTCTTCTAGGCTCGTCGTCAACTTCATCTTGTTGATCTAGGTTGTCTTCATTGACGTCCTCATAAGTTCTCTTCATAGAACTTGACTCTCCATTTCTAGTTTTACACGGAAATATGTGTTCAAAAAATAAAGCATTCTGTGATTCAAGTATTGTATTCTTGTGAATATCTGGAATCTCAAATTTATGCACAAGAAATCGATATGCACTACTATTATGTGCATAACTGATAAATACACAATCAACTGTTTTAGGTCCTATTCTGACCTTCTTTGGTGTTGGTACTGCAACTTTTGCCAAACACCCCCACATTCGTAAAAATTTATAGGAAGATTTTTGACCTTTCCAAAGTTCGTATGGGATTTTATCAAGTTCCTTTCTCGGTACCTTATTCAAGATGTAATTTGTAGAGAGAATTGCTTCCCCCCACATGTTCTGTGACAACTCAGAACTTATTAACATTGCGTTTATCATTTCTTTCAAGGTCCGATTCTTTTACTCAGCAACTCCGTTTTGCTGTGGCGAATAAGGTGCAGTGGTTTGGTGAATAATTCCATGTTGGGCACAGAATTCACCAAATGGTGATTCATACTCACCACCTCGGTCACTTCTTAACACCTTAATTTTTTTACCAAGTTGATTTTCAACTTTATTCTTATAAAGAATGAATTTATCAATGGCTTCATCTTTGCTCTTTAGCAAATACACATAGCAAAACCTTGTGCTATCATCAACAAAAGTAATAAAATACTTATTACCACCCTGTATTTGTACGAATTTTAAATCACACACATCGCTGTGGATTAATTCGAGGGGTTTTGTACTTCTTTCAATCGATTGAAATGAAGCTCTCGTTAATTTTGCTTCAACACAAGTCTCGCACTTGTGATTCAAATTAAATTGAAATGCTGAAATATGGTCTAGGTTAATTAATCTATGCAATGCATCGTAATTAACATGACCTAGCCTATTATGCCACAATAAGGAAGACTCAAGCAAGTAAGCAGAAGGGATTTTCACTTTATTAATAGTAGGGACAACAGTTACAACATTAAGCTTAAACAGCCCATTACATAGATAACCTTTCCCTACATACATTCCAGTTTTGGTCAACACGACCTTATCTGCTTCAAACACCATACGAAATCCGTGCTTGCTAAGGAGTGACCCTAACACTAGGTTCTTTCGAATGTCCGGCACATAGAGGACATTGTTCAGAGTCAGCTCTTTTCCAGATGTCATCTTCAGGATGACCTTGCCTTCTCCCTTCACCTTTGACGTCGCAGAGTTTCCCATAAACAGTTTCTCGCTGTTTGTAACCGGCTCAAAATTGGTGAACATCTTCTTCTCTGAGCAGATGTGGCAGGTAGCTCCAGTATCCACCCACCATTCCTTAGGGTTAGACCTTACCAAATTCACCTTCGAGACCACCGCTGAGAGATTGATGTCTGACACATCTCTCTCTAGAGTCTCCACCTCAGTCACATGTGCCTGAGGGCGCCTGTTCCGTTGTGGCTGGCGGCATTCCGATGACTTGTGACTTGTCTTGTCAAAATTGAAGCATTTGCCTTGAAACTGAAACCTTGGTTTCTTGGCAATTCCTCCCTCAGGTCCCAGATTGGACCCTTTAGCAGCTAGCTTGTCTTTCTACTTCTTCTTATAGCCAAAACTCTATCCATGCTCCACCACATTAGCCTTTGAGGCAAAAGAGCTTCTTAGCTTTTTGTCAGCACTCCTGTTATCTTCCTTGATCCGGAGTCTGATGATGAGATCCTCGATCTTCATCTCCTTTCTTTTGTGCTTCAAGTAATTATTGAAGTTACTCCAAGCAGGGGGCAATTTTTCTATCATGCAAGCCACCTGAAAGGTCTCACTCAGTAGCATTCCCTCAGCAAAGATCTCATGCAAGATCACCTGGAGTTCTTGGACCTGACTAATCACAGTCCTCGAGTCCACCATCATGAAGTCCAAAAATCGGCCGACGATAAATTTCTTTGATTCGGCATCCTCAGTTTTGTACTTTTTATCCAAGGACTCCCACAGTTCCTTGGCTGTCTTCTTGACACTATACACGTTGTAAAGTGTATCGTGCAAACAATTTAGAACATAGTTCTAACATAAGAGTTTGGAATCAGCCCAGGCTAGCGCAGCGACTATATTCTGTATGTCCTGTTCATTCTCATCAATGACAGGAGAATCTTCTGTGAGATACCTTACTAGACCCAGCGTGGTTAGGTAGAACAACATTTTCTGCTGCCACCTCTTGAAGTCCACAATGTGGAACTTCTCCAGTTTCTCAGCATGGCTGACCGGAATGGAGGGAACTACTCTTGGCATCACAGCCGGAGCGTTTACAACCGTAAGAATACCCCCAACAGTAGGGTTCTCATTGCCACTATTGTCTCTTGTTGACTTTTCAGGTTGTTTTTCCATTACTGAAAAATAGATCACAAACCAAATTAATAAACAGATTAAAATAATTATAAATTGAATAATTCTTAATTACAAATTAAGCACACATAAAACAGAAAGCAACACATGCAATAGAAAATTACTCACTGTCGTACTTAAACTAACATGACCAAGGTACAATTTGAGATACCAATTAACAAAGTTTATTGTAACCAAAATAATATATGTATATAAAACAATTCCCCTAAGAGAAATCTATATTAAGCAAACTAAAATCTAGATAAAGTTTCAAAGGCATATGGCATGTACAGAGGTTCCAAAAAGGAATATAGAAACCAAAATCTATATTTTTCCTTAAGAAATTTGTATCCTATTATAAGACACGTAAACACACAGGACTATCCAAAACAAGAATTCCCAAGAATTGAAAACCTCAGATCTGAATACTAAAACCAAACAATTTTTGTTTTGTACTTCCAGAAACAAAATTATGCACAGTTCACGGTAGAAACCAAATAAGGAATTAAATATACTAAACAGGACAATAGACTTTAGTATAATTCTACCACTAAGAGTCAATGGTTAGTCCCCAAAAGTATACATCAAGGCCACACAAGTCCTATTATAATCTGTCCAAAACAGTTTCAGGAAATAAAAAGGACAAATACAGACAAAACCTTAAGATCTGTTCTTTCAAAACAGACAAAATGCCAAATATAGCACTGTAGGAAATTCGTACTTTTATAAAAAGAGGTTATCTTTTCCAGAACCAATATGAAACATAAATAGAAAATCCAAAAAGTATGAGATCAGTTCAAAATACACCAGAACTGATTTTTTCCTTTTCCCAATGAAACAGAAACAGCTACTCCGAACAAAATAATTCCAGAATCAGTTTTTTTTTTAAACAAAATAGCCAATTTTGTTTTAAGATTGTAGGAACAAACAAATTCTGAAAATTTTATTTAATCTCTGAAAAACAAAACAATACATAAATTTGAACAATAACGAAATTTAAAATTTGCAAACCGAGGCCCGTGAATCTCACAGTGTCCTTAAGACAAATTGCGCCGCCTCACCGAAGTGCTTGAGAATTTGTCTGGCGTTCGTCTCCTAGGATACAACGGTTGAATTCGGTTTCGGTAGCACCTTCCGAATACCGGCTATCGAACTGATTTATTTTTGTACTCTCTTTGACCGAAGAACGCGAAGAACACTCGAAGAACACTTAAGGGAGAAGAAGGATTGCTCTGATCTTTGTCTGTGTATTATCAAAAGGATGATGCTCAATTTATAGATCCAAGAGGAGCCTAAAAATTTATTCTGTAATAAATCTAGAAATTAATGTCCAGATTTAATATACAAAATAAATTCTGAGGTTATAATTCTGAAAATAAATTCTCAATTTAAAATCAGAATTAAATTTAGGGTTTTGATTCTTTAAATCAATTACACAATTGATTGTAGAATATTCTGTAATAGAATATTCTCTGGATAATATCCAGATCCATATCACATGTGTGGGCTGAAGCCCATATGTGGCCCAAGCAAGCAAACCCAATTTCTTGGGCTTATGGGCCCAAGGACCACGCCACATCAAGCCAAGCCAAGCCAAGCCCAAGCCTAGGCCCATGACCTACAGACCTTGGACCACAACTCGATCACGGGTCGGGCAGGCGGCGGCGGCAGCGCGCATGACCTATCACCTTCTCGCATACTGCACATAGTGTATACTTAAAGAATCAATTTCTCATTCAAACCTTAATGGATTTTAACCATTCTTTTCAAGGTTTAAACTACTCATATAAGAGTACACAAACCCACAAAGACCCACCTCAATTAGTCTTAGGGAACCCCTTAATTTTTGGGACAAAGTCACCAAATAATATAGATTAAAATCCATTTTTCTCAACAGAATTTAGTTTAGTAAGTTTTCTGTTTAATTATTTTTCTATCTTTTGTGTTGTAAGTTTCAGATTGTATAAACTTGTGTTTTGGAAATTCATTCTAGTTCATTGGGGATAACAGAAACATGGCGAACGGAAACCAATGTCGAGAACGACAGTGATCGAGAATACTAGTCAAGAGCATAGGGATTACGATCATAAGAATGAGAACATCATGAATATGGGAGATAATGATAGATATATCATGACGTGATAATTAAGCACGGACGTCGATCTATGCTATCAGCGTCTCGATCGTTGTGAATGATAGACTCAAATATGCTCGTTATTTTAGCAACGTAATAATTAACATGCTCGATTGATATTCTATGGCGTGGTAATTAAGCACGGTTAGAACAGTATGATTTTGGTATATGATTCGATTTAGAATTTCACACTTAGACTTATGGGATAAAATAGTACGATTAGACTTCAATTATTGACACCATTTATTCCTTGCACTTATGTGTTACGACTTTAAGTATAATTACGCATCATATATTTTGTCATACACATGAATTAGGGTACAAGGTTAAGATTGTTAACCAAGCTTTATAGTTCATGGGTGCTACTTTCTGTCCCTGTCATTTTACATCAGGTATCAAAGATAGGAATGAAGACCTAAAACATTCGGTTGACAACTATGCCGGGATGAAGACTTCATAGAATCTTGGTATACGTAGACTTGATATGTATTATATTTTAAAATTATAAGGAAGTACAAGAAATTCATAGTGGGGGGTTAATAAGAATCCCAATTTTTATCAATTTAAAAAACTTTGAAGTCGTTTTAAGAAAAGTGATTAAGTTATAGCTATATTTTTTTTATGACAAATGAATAATAAAGAAAGCAAAGAAATCATGACACAAGATATACGTGAAAAATACTTAAGGGTCAATTAACCCTTAAGCGAAAAATTACGGACCGGCTATCACAATTTACTATAATCAAAGAAGATGGTTACAAGAAGTGCAAGTACAAGGTTTTTATCCACAAGCCCTTACCCCACTATCTAGTATGGTCACCTGAGCTCTTCAATGATCTACTAGCAATCACAAGCTCTCGGTCTCGATCACCATAGTGCTGTGACTCTAGGTCTCACCCGGCCTTGGTAGCTCAATCAAACCACTCCATAAAGTTTGAGTCTCAAAATGATATATATGAAGATGAAGAATGACTGTGCAAAAGTTGCTTTCACACTGGACATGATCAAGTTACACTCAACGTGAGATACAAAAGTCTAGGTGAAAAAGCTCACAAAATCTGATGAATAAAACCTTCAAAATTTCTCCAAAAGATAGTAAAGTCAGTTAAAGAAGGAAGGGAAGATAGATTCTCTCTCTAGAGACTAGGGGAGCATTCTATACCCTAAAAGGGCCAAAATAATTGTTTATATATGTCCTGGTACGGATACAAACGAACAACCAATCAGAAATAACAAATCTGGACAAAAATGCGAATATGTGCCAAAACAGCGCTATCACATCACCAGGGTGCTTCCAAGTGCCGTGGTGCTCCCAAGGTGCTACTGGGGTGCCAACCTCTGGAAAAATATGGAGAAAGAAGAAACTAGGAAGCGTCGAATAAGCGCCTGCACCCCACCGGGGCGCTTCCAAGCGCTAGGGCGCTACTAGGGCGCCAACCACTGTAACAAAAACGGTAAAAATCCTATCAAAGTACTAAAGAAGCGCCCTCGCCCCTTGGGGGCGCATGCTACTGGAAAGAGGTACACTACGGGCCTAGACAAGGAGCACAACTACAAGAAAGGTTTACCACTACATAATGATGTAAGATGCAAGAAAGGGGTGTTACCATATGTAGCTTCAAATCGCAATTGCCTTACAACCTTCGATCTTCGGAGTTACTCTTAGACCAACAAACACTACCCACCAAAAATCCGAAAGAACTACACAAAGTTTTACATGAAAAATGATGATTTTGTTCAACCCAAAGAAACGTCAATTGCAAAATACTAATATATTTTTAAAGTCTTTTGAGTTGGAAACCATTTTTTTACAATAATGTACTCTTCAGTATTTTGTAACTCAACTTGTAATTTTTCTCATTTTAATGAAATAACAAATAAATAAATTTTAGAAACTTTTTATTCAACGCCTCTAAAATTCAAAGCATTACTTAATATACATTATTAGACTATTTTTCTATCTTCTTAACTTTGAAACATTTGGCAACTTGATATAATATCAGAAACAATCTGAAAAGTGTAGAGGTCAAGTCTCTTTATTTGTTTTTGTTCTCTCTTTGCATTACTTTCTGTTTGTTTTTGTCCTCTATTTGCAATGTGCTTGTCCTCCATGTATCGACCTTCTCACTATATGCATCATGGATACAACTCTTAAAATAAGATTACACGTGAAGGAAGCCATTGATAACTTAATAAACATGTTTTTATAACTCAGAGTATCTGGGTTAATTTATGCGTACTTCGACTAATTTCTAGGGAAATCATTCCCACCGTCAACTTATTGGGATTCCAATTAAAGTTATAGTAAAACTCTGTATAAACTGACGCTATAAAAATTAATAGTATTTGAGAAGTTCCGAATTTAAAACCTTAGGAGGGAGCAAACCCTCGAGTTTCAAGGTTGCCAATCTCTTGAAGTTGTAACTTAATAAACGCTAAATGCTAGGCACGTAATGCGTGTGTAAGTCGAACATCACTAAATACATGAAAAAATACACATTAAGTTAATGTTTTGTTCATCGTAGACCTAAGTATAATTTGAAAAAAAAAAAATGATGAAAATGAAAGGTTGTACACATTTAGAGAGGTGGTTAATTTTTTTAAATATGTTGTGATAATGAGTGTAAAGAAGTATATAAACCTTGAAGGAGTAGTTAGTAGTTAACAAATCGCAGTTATGATCTTAAAATCCCGGCCTAGACCAAACCAGAGCGAAACTAGAATGAACCTTTGTATTTTCCTCATTTTAACTTGTGAATTCATCAATTTTTTTATGATTTTCGAATCATTAATGATCAATTTGCTACTAGATAAATCTGCTACTTGATGATAGCTCATTCCTTTATATTATAAACATTTGTATGTATATTAATCTTTTTTTTTTTTTATTAGACTTGACCCATTCATGACACAATTTTTTATCTGTCTAGAAAATTTATTGTGCTTGGGTCATTTGTGACTAACCAAACCGGTAAAACAGACCGATTAGGTTGGGGTTTTGGTTTTTAAATTTATAAATTGAAAAATCTAATTCGGTCCAAATTTTTCTTCCAAACCGAACAGAATCAAATCGATTACACTCCTAGTTTGAAGGGTTTTTTATAAAGGCCAGAAACAATTAGCGAAGTAACAAAAGAAAGAACCAGTTGGATTTGACTTTAATTTCAAGCCATATAATGCTTTCATTTCATCTGTTGAAAAATAAATGTCAATGAGTTCTAATACTAATATGGAACAGATGGTAACTTCTTATTGCCCAAGAAATGACTAACTAGCTGAAGTGCTTCCCGTGGCTTGAAAGTAGGAACTTGGTGCCCAGCTCCTCTGATTGTCGCAAACGTTAGACCATCATAGGTAACTGTCCACCCACCAACCTACGAAATTTCAACACAATAAATACTTATAATAAAACTAATAACTCCCCACAAATTCAAGAGAAAGGCATTACAAGATTTACCTGGTGATGGTTGGTGTACCAAGGGGACCAATCTTCTGTGATGTTCAATCCAAGTTTTTTCAATGAGTACCTGGTTGATGTTACCGGAATTCTGCCATCCGTATCGCCACTATAATCAAGAAAAATATTCAGACGAAGATTAGGAAATTTTATTTACAGCTGTTATAGAATTATAGATTGGATAATTAAAGAAAGAAAATGATTGAACGTATTAGTAGAATAAATACCTGAAAACCCATACGCGGAGGCCTCCAGCAACAAGCTTTTTTATTACGGGAAGCACGGAGGCTGGTGCATCGGTCCAAAATGAAATAGTATCACTGAAATACAAAAAGGATAGCATTTTTACCAGAAATTTTTCACCGAAGATCAACAGAAAAATGTACGTAAGGGTTAGAAAAGAAGTATGTCAACTTCTTACCCATAGCAAAAACACTAGGATTAAACTTCATACCCACGCTTCTTTCACAAAGGTATAAAATACCCGTGTCGGACACCCCACATTCATATGTTGAGTTGAATTTATAATGAATTATGCATAGAACTTTATATTATGCATGGAACACTGTAAAGCACCTTGTAAACATCATTTACCCTAAAAAAATTTAAAAGATGCAAATCAAGAAATATAAACATATTTTAAGGTGTTCCCATATTTCAAATAAGATTTTGATGAATCCGATACTTAGACACATGCATGCAAATGGTTCCAGTAACTGAGTCCTTGTAGGATAAGAGTTGAGTATACCTGCAGTGAGTCCATTGGTAGGGAATTTTGGTGGTGTTGGCATGTAGCGCTTCTTGAACCTCTGGCCTATTAAAATATACTGCGGTGTAGTCCGATGTGCATGGGTCATAACCAGTCGGCCTCTTGTGCCACCCATCCTACCAAAAGGGCAAAACAAAAGTCAGTTTGATTAATGGTTTAAAAACAAGGGGTTATTATAAGTTGGTTTTCTTTGCCAATGGATCATCATGGTCAACCAAATTTGTTTGAAAGGTGAGAAACATAACTCACACTCGGAACAAAATGTTAATAAATTATAGCGGAGCAACACTCCAAGAGCAGTGAATAAATTTTCTTCAAGGACTGTTTTCGACATTCTTTTTCTTTCTTTCTCTATCTGTTTCATTTCTCCCTTATTCTCTTTTTTTTCCTCCCTTTGAATATATTAAATAAGCAGTAGGCCATAAAATGAAAAGAATACCCCCTGCCACCCTGAATTGGCATGTTGTATATTCCAGTGCTTGTACATAAGTGATCAGGAATGAAGAAGATCTTGAGGAACTCACAATTTTGGAAAATAAGTGCGGAGCAATGCCACGAGTCACAGAACGTCTAGTACTGCTGGCATTACTGTTGACACAGACAGGAGCATACAGGCTGTACATATCTATGATATTGTAAACATCAAAGTACTCATTGAGGCCACGGTTGCAGTCATCGGATGGCTTTGAAAGGCTGAAGTTGCATTTGCTCTTTATATCTTGATACAGCCGATCTGATATCACAGCATGATCATATGCATAATCGATCATCCCGGTTTGATCTCTCTCATCATCCAATAGTGCATTGCCAATCTGCATTTTCGAATCAAGTTTTCATCCAATAGTAAGAAAGCCGGATCAAATGGATATGACAAATCCAATGAATAGCTACAAATAATAAAACATATTGGATCAAGGTTTCTTTCAACTGTCGATTTTCCCACGTGCATTATGTCTTCTCATTTTATGTAGGTGATTATGGAGAGTTAATGTAGATATCCACATATACGAGTGTGTAAATTAACAAGGAAAAGAAACCCTTTGTAAACCTTGATGTTTGGATTTGATGATCAAAAGGAAAAGAAAATTCAAATAATATGATGGAAAATGTGAAAAAGTTTATTTTAATTTGCTTTGTGATGAGAAAAAGTTTATTTTACTTTCTTTTGAATGAGAAAATCCCAGCAAATGCAACAAAGAATGTGTGGCACTGTGGTCAAAATGCACAATAAATAATTGAAGAAAGCATCAGTTAGGAGAGCAGTACTCACCATAAAACCTTTGAAGTTTATGAACTCATCCTTTGAAACATTCTTATTGTTGTCAAAAATAACTTCGGAAAGCTGCGGAACATAGTGCCCTAAGACATGCAAAGTAACACGGCGAATGCAGTTTTAGCAAATAACATGCACACAGACAACAGATGTAGAAACATGTTTGAATTATATATGCATACACCGAACGAGATTCGAATTACCTGCATAGCTTTCTCCAGCAATATAGAACTCATGTGACTTGAACTGTGGGAACTTTCGGAACCAGTTGACAAGAAATGCGTATGAATCCTTGGCTACAAGAGATAGAAATAATTTTGTAATCAGTAAGGCAAGTAACTATTAGTAAGATCTTCCACAAATATAAGGTAATTCCACGTTTGGATTTAGGATTTGTGGAGATAAAAGCAAAAGGAAAAGAGAATGTTAGGATGTGAAAAGGAAGGCCATATTAATTTTTTTTCTGTTCGGTAAGGTAAAAAATCAATAGATACTTTGCGAAAAAACAATTTAGATGCATAGTTATGTTTAGAAAAGCAAAAGCAGAACTAATTATATGTGCTTATCGTTCTTCATTCATTTGGAAAATCCAAATCCAAACAAGTTTGAATCTTATTAAGAACATTCAATGATAGAAATTAGATTTGACGTAAAATTACCTGTAACAGCGTCGCCAAGCTGCCCGATATCAGAGCTTGTATTGGTGTATGAAAATCCAACACCAACAGGGGATTCCACAAACAACAGGTTGGCCACTAAAGAGAAGATTATTGTTACAGTTAGTACCCCCAAGGCCCAAGGTAATGCTTGGCTCATGGAATTATGGAGCGATTAACTAGAGAAATAAACTAAGTTTATTGATGACTCTCTTCCATTAACCATTACCGAAATTACATTATCCATACACAACCTTGGACTGGTTTTCCTACCTCTATTCCATGAGTTCTTGTTGAACTTAAGCTCCGGTTTGCCCTTTTGAGATAAGAAAGGCCCAAGCTCCTCTACTGCCCCATAGCCAATTGACGAGCATCCTGGACCTGATATATTCCAAGTATCAAGGTAAAACATTAGTACGTCTCAACCAAATCCAGAGAAAAGAGTAGCAGATCCATTGCAAGCAGAACAGTGGCTGTTTTGCCAAAGCAAAACACAAAGTACCAATCATTGACTCATCCCTTGTTTGGAACATAAAGAAAAAGAAGGAAAGAAACAAAAACATGTAAAGCGCAGCACATCTTCGACTTCCTTTAAGATTTCCCTCGTAATCAGTTGCTCTCTCACTTCACTTCCCATCGCTGAGTCCACCTCTTTGAGCATCATAGCCGTTACCCTCTTCCCACCCAAACTCAAATTTAAAGTAAAAATCCTTAGAATTCACTCCACTTCTTGACTCACACCCATACCAAACTAAGTTTCGTCAATCTTTTACTCAAATAGAGAACGATAATTACTAACATTTTGCCCATAAATTCATAACACCAACTGTACTTTTGCATAAAAACTCAAAATATTTGCACTTAAAGCAAACTTTATGAATTTATCCATCAAATGTAACAAGTTTTTACACCAATATTATGAATTCGTATGGAAAATGTTATGAATTTAGACCGATACAAGGTTAAAAATTGGGGTATACTTAATTCCATTGCTTATGTCTGTTCGAGTTTACCTATAAACTAAGAGTCGGAGACATATTATCTCACCTTATCCGCAGCCTATACAGTTGAGCCCATTCACCGGCCACTCAATCGCTAACAATGATTCTTCCACCATCGTCAAATTCGATCGATGACTAACAATGACGCTTCTGTTTCTATTTACTGATCAGAAACTATAAGAAACCACGCTAACAGAGTAAGCATTGGAGAGAGGATGAAGCAAAAGAAGGAACCAGTCAGTGGGGGAGAGAAGAGGGATGAAGATGAAACTACAAGGGAAGGGAGATTATCAGGTGTGGGCAGGATGAGGAGGAGTCCGCGGACAAGATTAATCGTGGCTGTTAAATTTAATAGTGCCACGTGCCCTACTATTACCAGCGCGATCTTCCAATTGTGAGGAGCCTAACTAAGTTTGGGCTTTGGCTCAATAAAGTTTAGTTAAATGTATGTTGGATATTGGTCTACCTGGCCCACACATAGCTTAAGGGAGCTGACCGGATTACGTTCTGGATAGGGCCCGAGTCCAAAATCCTGCATTACCGACAGCCTGCTGTGTTTATAGGGCCTCAAGGAATAGGGACCCACCTATTCGGTACTATCCATTCAGTTTTTCGGGTTTTTTTTTTTTTTTTTTCCTTATATCAGATTATTTGGATCAGTTTACGCGCACTCCAATTAAAGTTAATTTATTTTACTAAACAACACAATGTTGTGCCAATGACTCCAAACTCGCAGATAATTATTTTTCTAGTTTTAGAAACTACGGTACAGGTAAAATAGGTTGGGATTCAACCCTTTTTGGTGAGACAGATTTCCAAACAAATTCCCATAGGGCTTCAGTGACAATTGGAATTTGGAGGACCCTAGCTGGTCCAGGTTAGGCGTGGGCAAGGTAAGGGACCACTGTTCCATTATAGCTGGTATTATTTTCTTAAAGGCCCACCACTTTATGGAATTGTGGTCCATCTTTTTGTATGTTTTTCAGTTAGGTCCTTTTTGTTCCTTTGTTCTTTTCTCTTTTTTGACTACATATATAGAACTGATAATAACTCATATAGCATATTTAGCCATGCATCACCCTGGATTTTTTTAGGGAAAAATGCCAAGATGCTTTGTCGTATATTTTGATGAAAATGACGCAAGTTTGAAAATAATTAATTACTTAGGAGATTGTAGGAATTCTTAATCCTAATGCCTTTAAATGGTAGGAGGTTTCATTTTTTTAGGAGACTTTCATGTCAAAATACATAGTATCATTCGGTACAAGCATTTCGTATGAAGAGTTTTACACGAATCTTTTGGGCGTAAATTATATCACCAAGAGGTTTACAAAATCAAGAATAGTATCATCAATTTGGCATAATTTTGCTACCATCTCTCCAACTATAATGACGTAAATATAAGTGATATGAGATTGATTTACTTCCTTACCCTAATCAAAATTACCCTTCTAACCTTAATGCGCACTTGTATTTTTCTCCTCCATATAATATATCAATTCTTCTCTATGCTAGCAACTTCACTTTCGTATACTTCTTTATCTCATTCCTTCACCACCACTGCCACCACCACCTCTCCATTCTTGTCTATACTCATACATACCAGTGATTTTACCATTATGACCCTCTCTATGTCTCATAATCTCCCTTCTTTTTTTTTCTTTTTGTCAATAACACCCAATCATAAACAACACGACAACGATACCTCTGTATGTCATATCGAAACTATCCCCGTTGACATTAGCATCACCATCATTGTCTTTCTTTTTCTTCTCCCTCCTCTTTTTTCTTCTCAAACCATGTTGATTGATGTGGTTCTACCAGCCATGGATTCATTTTAGTTGGTATTTTTTATTTTTGGGATAGTTGTTGGGATAGATTGTGAAACTATGGCGTCAATAACAAAGTGTAAAGGTTTTCGCTAAAGAGAGATAGGATGGTCGGGTTTGGTAAGTTGAGATAACAACAAAAAAATACTACTCCGTGAATTTTTCAATGGTGGCGTTAGAGTGTTTTATGGTGACTTGAGACCATATGGAGTGTTAGGGGCTAAAGATGAGGGAGAAATAGTATATTTAGTTTTTTGGGAACTCATTTATATTCAATTAAAGAACAAGAGATTTGAGGGTATGTGGTGGTCCTTGAGAAATGATGTGTTGAGATCTGCTCGGATCATACCTTATTGGAGGTTAGTGTAATTTATCGTTTTAAAACGATTGACTCAAAAACAAGTGATTCAATGCATATAGCCGAATCAAGAAGTTTAATTTCACAAATGACAAAACCCATCTCCTATAATTTAATCTTTATTTATTATATTCTCTGTTTTTATTATGACTTATTAAAAAAAACTATGAAAAATATTACCAACGTAATCAAACATATATGAATGAGCATTAAATTTGCATTTATTTATTGACCGATCGAGGAGTAATATACAAATCAACTTTTTGCGATCGCTTATATGTCAAGTAATAACTATTATTATTTTTTGAAAACAGAAGAAGGTTGAACTACACGAAGATTTTTTATTTTTTATTTTTTATTTTTTAATATCCCTCATTCATAAGTTATGTTCTCAATTAAAATCATAATTTTCTAGTCAAAAAGGGAAAAAGTTGTTGTGCCCAAACAGCCAACCTAGTCAACTGCCATTGATTATAGCCAACCACTTGTGATAGAAACTTGTTAAATAATAGAAAAATACTACACTAGCGGAACTACGTGGAGACCAAAAGGGTTAGAATCTCAGTATAAATTTTAAAAATTATAAAAAAAAATTACATTCCGCCCCTCCCCAAATTATATTCGGCCCTCTTTCTTTTGAATCATTTTACGTTCATAGTATTTTGTATAAGTTCATAACATTTGTATAAAAGATTGATAACGTTTGGTGCAATATAAAGTTTCAAAAAAAGGAATACAAATTTTTTAAGATATTTAATACCCACAATATTAAAAAAAAATTGAGAAAAAAAAATTTGCACTCCATAAACTCTGCCTTCTTTTTTCACCAAAACCATAATTATCATTAACAAGTTCCCTAAAGCTATTTTTTCTTCTAATTAATTATATATAATGGAGTATAAATTAAAACAGTACTTCAAGGAGAAAATGTGTTAGTCAAGTTATAAGAACGTGCAGCTCCTTAGTCCTTGCATGTACCACTCATTTGTAGATAACTTTTGCTTTAATTTTGCTATGCATGGAACTTAATTAACTTTCTTAATTGGTCCCCTTCAGCTGAGAAAAGAAAAAGAAATAAAAATATCTAGTTGCAAAATAAATATTGGGACCCATAATTAATTTTTTCTCGAAACTTTTGCTGCGAAAAAACTTCAAGATTTTGCAAGAATATTCTTATTTTTACACTTGTTTTGTACATAAATTATTAATATGTACACTTACAGAAAACTAATTTTTTTATATTCAGTTACCTATGATTTTCTCAAAACTAAATTTTCTATACTAATTTCTTGACAACATGAAATCATGCAAGAAATTAATTCCTTTTTTTTTTTTTGTACGCTGGGATAAGAAATTTACTACTATAACGATGCAATTTTTTTAAGTATTTTTATGGATACCCATAAGAAAATGATTGAGAAAAATTAAATTCATTTCCATTTCATTTTTCTTTCTCTAATCGTATCCTTGGTCAAATCATAATGTTACCAAAAAATTCGTAATATTTTCATGTACAATAAATATCCTCTGCCTATTTAAGATTATTTTTCTTTCCTAAACAAATCATCCTCAAGATAAAAAAAATTTAATCACCATAAGGTATAACATTTTTTCCATTTAAACAACTTACCATACCTAGGCTA
Organism: Arctostaphylos glauca; assembly: GCA_019985065.2. Lineage (NCBI taxonomy): Eukaryota > Viridiplantae > Streptophyta > Magnoliopsida > Ericales > Ericaceae > Arctostaphylos > Arctostaphylos glauca. The sequence continues at coordinate 5,007,409 of JAHSPW020000013.1, read as the reverse complement.
CAAAATATTTTAATTGAGTTTAATAACCTCGCAATATTCAATTTAAGGAGATAAGGATACTGACAGGACTTGAAATAATTTGAAATGATTATTAAATTCGTAATTTATTGGATACAATTGACAGTTAATTAATATTTGTTCAAGGAATCAATATTAATCATGGAGTTTGACAGCTTATAACCCTTGGTCTCATTGTTCCCGTCATTCTTATAATATTGCTTGGTCTTTAATTAAGTAACCTAATTTGAGATTTTCTGTGATACATAATCCCACGTACTCATTCTCTCAATCCTTTGCTCTATACGCTTGCACTCTCAATCTTAATTCTCGCAAATTTTAGTAGTTAGGAATGTTTTCAAAAGACGATTTTACACTGTGCTCGTGGACTTACACGCGCATCCTTATAGATATTACTAGATAGAGATTATGGTCATATAAATTCATTTAAAACATGTTTTAAAAAAAAAAAAAAAAACTTATACTAAAGTTAAGACTATACAGTTCATGTGAGTTGATGACCAACTAGTAACAATTATTAACTTTGGTGGTTATAGGAAAGGGAATATCACCTAACTCCAAGAATCTAATTATTGAATGTAAATTATGCATACACTTGCACGTATTACTGCATATATAATATATATGATTCATTTGTGTGTGTATGTGTGTGTGTGTATAGCAATTATGGTTTACTGTAACTATGTATGTGTGTGTGTGTGTATAGCAATTATGGTTTACTGTAACTATGTATCGCCTACCTTATTTGATTTTAGCAATGGAATGGTTGGTTTAAGACACAGATCATGAGTCGTTGAATACTCTCAATGAACCAATCACTTTTGAACTCTTTAGGCAATGTTTGATTGCTCAACTACCACTGATAAATATATATATATACAGAGTATTTATATATATAACTATGATTGACCGAAGAATCAAAGCCATGTAACATCAACAGATTAATGACTGCAAAAAACAAAATAGTTGGTATTGGGTTTTCATTATGCAACTCATTTCTCTCAATTGCACTTAGAAAAGAACCGTCACATCTGCATTTAGATTGAGATTAATTTTAATTTCGACCGGATATCTCAACTATAAGAAAAAACCCTCTTTATAATTCAATCTGATGTCTAATGCGCCAAAAAGTATATGACTTAAATGAAACCAGTAACTCACAATATGCAGACATATGTGTGTGTGTGTGTGTGTGTAGGAAATTAAAATGAAATGAAATGAAAGATTAAAATACCTCCATTGAGCCAGAGAAGGAGAGGTTTGGTTTCGGGACTAGAGGTGGCTTCAAAAAACCAATAGAACAGAGCTCTCCCATGAGTTTCATTGACGGTAACATAACCTGAATATTGCTTGAAATTCACCGGCGGTTGCCCCGGAAGATTTGTAACTCGGTCAGCCTCTTGTTCTTCTCGGCAGAGTAGACCCGGTCCCAGTCGAGCTAAACTCGTTAATGGACAAGCTATCAGAAAACTACCCAGCACAAGAAAAATACTCACGGTAGATAGTTTCAACACACCCATGATATACTTATAATCTCTCTCTCTCCCTCTCTCTCTTTCTCTTTCCTCTCTCTGTGGTTGAGGAAGAGACTAGTACTGTGTGTGGCTTATATAGTCGCAGCAGAAAGGAATGACAGATAAGAATTATCTATATGGTTGCTGTTGACGCCTTTTTAACAAAAAAGGAATTTGACATTCAATTTTTTATTTATTATTTTTATTATTGGGTTTGTACTTTGGAAATATCTGTGTTTGGAAGTTTGTACGTAATAGGTTGTAACTATCACTTCCTTTCTCTTCGGGTTTGTTGGCTACTAATTCTCCGATTCTTATTACCCTTATCACTTCCTTTTCCATTCAAGATTCCTAATTATAACCGTCATATCCGATCCTTTCCATTTATGCACCAAAATATACATACGAACGTAAAATTACTCGTTATTTTAGTATTTTAAATAAATATATATTATTCACAGCATAAACGAAATATAGTTTAAAAGTAAATTAGTTTTAGGGATATGGTCAAGGTTAACCGGAATTTGAAAGTAAATTAGGTAGGATTAAGAGGGATTGAATTATTATAATCCGATGAAAAAGATAACTATTATTTTGGATTTAACTTTTTCAATTAATATTTACATTATTTTTTTATGGATTAAAAATTTGTCAATTTTATTTCTAACCAATCGTGTCCTCCTCACATATATCGACTCTCATGAAAAGTCGTCTATCCAATACTATATAATATAGATTCATCTAGAAAAATTAAATTTATTTTGAAGAAAGATGAACGGTAAGACGTACAAATATGATTCCGTCTGATACTTAAATAATTAACAGAACTTTTGTATAAATTATTTGTATATTAAACTAAAATAAGAATGAGTGTAGCGTTGATTATAGAGAAATTAATATTAATTTTGACCGTATTTTTAAGAATTTAAATTTGTTGAAAAATCTTCTGGGAATCTAAGTATATATGGTTAAATAGTAAAGTAAGATGAGTTCAAAGGTTTGACTTCATGAGGTAGTAGGGTCCATTTTATCGATTGAATGAAATTTGAAGGATCTGGTCAATTGCTTTGCTTCTAAAACTTTGAAAATCTTGAAGATCCAAACTGAATCTCACCCAAATCAATTGCAAAATATGACCTGTGATTTCTTCTAAATTATGCTACCCATTCATTAATTTAACGTAATTAAACCATATTAGGAAAACAATTCATTTTGTATAATGTGCATGGATTATTTAAGCTTCTATATTTTTCCTCCCTCCCATAATTTCCATTCTTTTGTTTCAAAAAAAAAATTACAGATGATATGTTCTTTTTTGGGTGATTTAAATTAGGGTTCTATCTCCACATGCGGTGTAAGTTTTCGTCATATCAAGATTTACGACTTATGTTTTAATCCTAACTTCACATAGTTGACATATTTGTTATTGTTTTGAGTGTCAGCTTTACGTTTTTGTCCCTTTTAAGTGTTATGATGTAATCTCTAAACTAATGGATTGAAATTATGTCTATTTGTATTAGGAAAAGTAGGAAGGTCAAATTCTTCAAATTAGGTAAATTGATGGGTTTTTACATGTTTCAAATTAGGAAATAAATATGGTGAATTGAAATTATGTCCATTTAAATTGGTAGGTTTAAATGATTCAAATTGGGAAATAAATATGGTGAATTGAATTACAAATATGGTAAATTTGGTGCATAAGTATTAAAATATCGACCATACTTGGTAAATTTGTATGAATTAGAAACGTGATAAGATGTTGAATTATAAATAGGGTAAATTTGAATAGAGCATGATAAATTTGTTACAAAATATTTTGAATATCAGAATATTGATTATATGTTCTGCTTTATAGATAAATTTATTATCTACCTTAAGACTTATATGAACTTATTATGGTCAATTTGTTATGATCAAATTATATAAGTTTGACCGTAGATTTTCATGTAAAGAATTAATCATATTTTTTCCGTTGATATTATGAAATTCAAAAATATTTGTCATAAATTTGCCATATTTCGTTCAAATTTATCATGTTTCAAAAATCCCTAGTTACTTGTGCTGTCGTGTGTTGCTGCTTTGTTTCGTTTCTCAATCGTCCGTCCCTACGTTTGGCTAATTTGTTTCGTTCCTCAATTTAGAGTTTTTGACAGTGAAATTCCTAAATTTTCTCAAGCCCCTAAAAATATGTTAGCACTTTTTTAGGAGTGAAATTGAGGGCATCTTTAGTATTTTTTAAATTTTGGAATTAAAATATAACACTAAAAAGATGATGGAATGAAAAATTACTTGACACTAAGAACTATGACTAAAAATTAAGTTCTCCTTTTTTTTTTCACCTTTTTCATATTGAGTTGAAAATCCCAATTATTTCGTTAAATTGGCACAAACATTTTCAAAGATTGTGTTGAAAACACTCCGATTTTTTATTTGAGAATAACATGATTTTTTTAAGAACAAAAGCCCGTATTTTGTCGATTTTGACATAAATTTACTCGTACGAACCTATTTGGCAATATCATCCGTCGATCGTGTAGAACTAGCAAAGATAGATTAGGGGATATTGCATTCCACCAATTCAAATCAAACGAAATCTTAAATCTTAATTGATTTGGATACGTTACAAGAATCTATTTTTTTCACTAATCAATTTTTAAAGGGTCAGTTTATACATGATAAAAATTTTAACTTTAAATGAGATTTCTACAAGTAAACGCAGGATTGATCCCTATAAAACTAGTCGGTATTAGGTTGAAAATAATTTTAAAATCAACCGGATGACTCGACTATCAAAAAAATTTCCTTCAAGAGCATTGTGTTCAATGGCTATTGATTTCCACTAATTTTTGAAAATATGCATTTTAACCTATCATATTTACCGGATTTTTTAAAATTGCCCTTCACTGATACATTTAAAAATGTCAGCTTTTGCGAGAGATATAATTTCCTCTTCCAATTTCCCCATCTCCTACTGAATTTTCTTCACTAATGAAATCCCTACGACACATATTTTTCAAAATTTCTCCTCTACCTTATTTCGCTATCTTTCTGGTAATTTCTCTTTGCAAATTTTCCCTAATTTTTTTCTGCTCTTTTTTTCACCTTATATTCCCTTCAAATTTATCCCCAATCAAATTAATCGGTTCTATTCATGTAAGTGGGTTGATTTTCACAATTAAAAAGGAAAGTTAGGACCTCACTATCCAGCAGAAAGAATGCTCTTACTGTGTGTGGACTTGTGATTTGTAAAATAATAGCCAGTGAAAGGACTCACTGCCGCTGTGGCGGGAAAGCACTCCAATGATTAAGTCAGATAAAGATTCACAACAATGAATGTAAACAAGCCAATATTCTCTATTAGCTGGTGAATTAGTACGTACATTTCTTTGCCGACTTGGACCTTTATTTATAGATTTAATCAGTCCAAATTCTCTTAGGACACTGATTCCCGATTAGAATTGAAGTGAATGCCTATTGGCCACTAATGAGATAACTTCTAATTTGATCTTTATCAAACAGTTACCTTCTTCGATTAAAGTTTCATTCAATTAATACTTCTCATGTTAACTGAATTGGCCGTGAACTTCTTATCTATATCTACCTAGAACCTTATCCCAACTTACTCGGAGTTCTATTTCATTGTGGATTCGAAGTTACTTATTATCCTTGTTGGGCTAGTGATATATTAGACCGTACTTAGGTCGGTAACATGTCAGACTGCCTTTCTCGGATCGGCAATGTTTAGGCCACCTATGTCAGGTCGGTTGGTTGCTGATAGTATGGCGATCACTTTTGTGCTGACCAGGGTATTGTTGAAAAATTCAGTGATCCTTCAAGAAAAAGACTAAGGAAGACACATGTCACTGATGCTTCTAATCCAAGGGGAAGTCCAGAGTCACCAAGAAAGCTGACCCTTGGGCTCCTTCTCTGCTGATTAATGGGCATACTCCCATTACTGTGGCTGGCACTACTGGTGATTTGGGTGACGCAATGATGCTATCGAGAGACATTGAACCCTACAACAACTCTAACGATGTGCACTGCTATTGCTCATAGAATTTTTAAAAGTATTTGCTTCCTTTGTGGCACTCCTTATCCTTCTTTTTGTGTCTGATGATATTTCTTGTTTGTATAGGCCATTTAGAAGGCCATGCTTTGTCTTGGTCAAAGCCAAGATCAAGAGACACGATCGCCTTTGGCTGAAGCCGAACTCTATGACTGGAGGCTGAAATTTTCTAAAGCTCACGACGAGGCTAAGGCTCACAATAAGAAAGCCCATGAAGATGCTCAGAGAGCTGATACTCTTGGGTATCAGCTTGCAGCCAAGAAGAAGAAGTCTGCCAACCTTCTTGTGGAAATCGTCGACCTCAAATCTCAACATACAGAGGAAATTTCCAAGCTCCGAACTAAAGCCCATAAGCAAGGTATGGACAAGGCTGCTAATGACTTTTTAAAGAATTAGATACCTAATTTGCAGGAGGATTTCATTGCTACTAGTTGGAGGGCTGCTCTGAGGGCTTGCAACATTTCCAAGGATTCTCCTCTGTTCAAGGAAGTTCCTCATTTTTCTAAGTTTGCAATTAAAGATCTCGCTGTTGTTGAGGTTGATACGGTGAAAGATGACTTTGAAGTGACCGATCTCATTATTGACGATCCTGCAGTCACTGGAGGTGAGAATGTGTTGGTAAGATAAAATGTTCCTCTTTCTGACGTTCTTGTCGTTGTCGGAATTCTCTTTTTATGAACATAGTTGTTTGGTCATTTTTGTTTGCTGACTAGAAATGACACTTTTGGCCAAACTCTTTATGTTATCTTGATTTTTTCTGAATGTTTGATTTGCTTCCATCTCAGTATGATCTTTTGTTCTCAAGTTTTGAAGTTGAGACCTGTTTCAGAATCTACTATCTGTTTGGGCTTTCTCATCATTGCTCGGAGTTCTTTTCCTATAGTAGAATTTCTCATCCCGTATTCTGAACTTAGAAACTTTTTTTGAGTTTGTACTTAGAAACTTTTCTCATGTTTATACTCAGAAAATTTTGCAAAAACCTTTCCTTGCTTGGTTGGTACCTCTTTAGGTACTTTTGGTAGGCTCCTGGCCTAGGGTCTCGTTATGGTAGTTGGGCGTTTTGTCGAACAACCTTTGAAACTTTTCCCAAGTTGACACTTAGAAAACTTTGTAGAGAAGTTTTGTGCTTGGGATACCGCTTAAGGTGTTTCTGCTAAGCTCCTACCTAGAACTTTCTAATGGTCAGTATTCATGTCGATCTAGGTTTGGAGCTTTTCTCAAGTTTGTATTTCTCGAAACTTTTCTCAAGTTTCATTTTTTAGAAACTTTTCTCAAGTTTGTACTCAAAAAAATTTGCTAAAAGTTTTATGCTAAGGATGCCTTTCTTAAGGTACCCTCGCTAGGTTTCGACCTAGGATTTTTGATGATTTTGATGACTGTTGGCTTTTTATCAGAACAGTTTGTACTTGAAATTTTTCTCAAGTTCATGCTTATAAAACTTTTCTCAAGTTTTATTTGCTTTTTCTTACCTTACTCGAAATTTCTCATCCCGCACTTTGTTTCCTATTTTGGGTGGTGTTCCTTGCCCTCAGAGAGGAAATGAAGGTTTGGGGCATTCACTACCTTACTAAACTATTGGAATATGTAGAGCTCATGTTTGAAAATTGCTGTAATCTTTATTGATAATAAAGTATCTTGAAAAAACAAATAAATAACTGAAGTAAATAAGTAATTACTGAAAAAAATTCTTGAGGTTGGAGATAGTCCAGGTCCTTGGAACCTCTTTATCATCAAGATCTTGTAACTTGTATGCTCCTTTTCCTAGTCGACCGATGACTCTGTATGGGACTTCCTAGTTGGCCAGAGCTTGTCATCTACTGGAACTTTTGTGTTCCCCATGACTTTTCCGAGAACCAAGTCACCGAACTCAAATTCTCTTTGAGGGACTCGTTTGTTATATGAGTTGGACAATGTAGCATGATAGGAAGTCAGTCTGATCATTGCTCGTTTCTATTTTCTTCAACTAGGTGAAGTTCGGTGGTCAAAGTGTGATCATTCCCCCCATGCTCGCTGAGTTCTGTTTGGATAGTTGGGAGTCCCACTTCTAATGGGACGACGACCTCTGTGTAGTATGCTAGGGAGTATGATGTTACACCTGTGGACCTTGTCAGTGTTGTCCTATAGGACAAGGAGTAATTCTTCCACCCAGCTTCCTTTAGTTTTTTCTAGCTGTTTCTTGATGCCTTCCAGTATGATCTTATTGCAAGCTTTTGCATACCCGTTATATTGTGGATATGCCACAGAGCATAATAATTTTTTATTTTGTATTGGGAGTAGAAGGCTTTGAACTTATCTCGGAACTGGATCCCATTATCAGATACTATGGAGTAGGGGATCCCAAACCTGATAATGATGTTTTGCCAAACAAATCTCTCCATGTTCTCTCAGTGATTTTGGCAAGCAGTTCCGCTTTAATCCACTCGGTGATGTAATATGTGCCAACAATGAGGTATTTTCTTTCGCCTGTGGCTTTCGGCAATAAGCCGATGATGTCCAAGCCCTATCGTGCGAAAGGCCAAGGGCTAGTTTGTGATGCTATGTTGGTAGCTAGCATATGAATGAAAGGGGAGAATTTTTGACACTTTTCATAATTTTTCACATATTTTTTGGCATCTTCTTGCATATATGGCTGCTAAGATCTTGGGATATAGCTCTGTGTGCAATTGATCTGCCCCTTGTGTGGCTGACACACACCCCTTCATGAATTTCGTATAGAAATTGCCGAACTAGGCTCAGGTGCACACATTTGAGATAGGGTTTGGTGTAGGACTTCCTATATAGTTCTTTGGTTGGAGATAGCCAGAATCTAATCGCCTTTGTGTGTAGTTTGTGTGCTTCCTTTTTGTCTTCGAATAAATTTCCCCTTGTATGATAGAAAATGATTGGATCCATCCAACTAGGGCTGAATTCGATATCCATGGCTTGCTCAGCTGTTGGCATATCTATACTTAGTCTGTCGATGGAATCCACATATACTGTCTGATGTCTATCTCTTGGAATTGCTGAAGCCAGGCAAGCTAGGGCGTTTGCATGCTTGTTTTGGAGTGAGCTAATGTGAGACATCTTTGTTTTGGCAAATTTGGCCATCTCTTTCTTTGCTTTCTCAGTGTAAGAAGTCATCTTATCATCTCGGGTTGCGTATTTGCTAGTCAGCTGATTAAGCACTAGCTAGAATTGCAGTACACGTCTACTGTAGTGCCTCCAATTTGGGCAATGTTATTTCTGAGACCGTTGAGACTTTTTCAACCTGGTCATGTGAAAACTCAACGATAAAAATCTACTAAGACTTGTCCCTTGATTGCTGTTCTCGGGAGGTAGCGGATATCGTACTCGCCAAGCTCCATGGACCAAGTTGCCACCCTTCTTGATAGTTCTGCTTTTCTCAAGAAAGCACTGATTGGGTGTTTGGTTGGTACTTTGATCATGTGAGCAAGAAACTAATTATGTAGTTTTCTGGAAGCTACAACTAATGATAAGATTAACTTCTCCAGAGGAAGATACCTTGTTTCTGAGTCTTAAAGAGCCTTGCTCACATAATAGATCGCATTTATTTGGTGCCACTATCCTTTAGTAGTACTGCACTCGCCGTGTATTCTGATACGGTGAGGTACAATTTTAAGACATCTCCTTCCCTAGAGTCGTAATTAATAGGGGTGTGGCTAGGGCTGTAACCGGTCCGGTTTGGTCCGGTTTGGACCAAAAACTCGGACCAAACCGGTCAACCGGTTTAGAGAAATTACAAACCGAAAACCGGACCGGAGGAGGTCGGTTTGGTCCGGTTTGGGCCAGCCGGTTTGGGGTCGGTTTGGTCCGGTTTCCGGTTTAATTGGTATTGGGCCAAAATCATTAAAAACTTGTAAAGAATATAAAAACTGGGCCAAATCCACAGAAAAGCCCAATCAATACAAATCCATAGAAAAGCCCAATCAATACAAATCCTGGGCCAAAACCATTACAAACATGTACAAAATGTAAAATTTGGGCCGAATCCTCAAATAGCCCAGTCAATCCAAATCCAAATCAACAAAAAGGACAGTCAATCCAAATGACAGAAAACCTCAAAACCCAGTCAATCCAAATACAAATTCACGTCCCACCCAAACAAGCAACATAATAAAACAAGTTTATGCCACCATTACATCCCAATGATCCCGTAAACAAATACAACCACATTAAAAAGTTAAGAAAGAGTTCATTAATTAGAGTTCTCTAAATAATTAAAACCACGTAAACTTGTCCAATTCCAATTACGAAGCCCTGCATAAAAAAAATTAAAAATTAGAGGAAATCAAAAGCTAAAAGCATAAAAAAAATAAAAAGTATTGAGTCTAAACGTTAAAAAATATGATGGTCTTACTCATATTTGGCATTTGCGATCATAAATCATCAGTGATAGTTGAATCTTCCTTCATTGCTTCCAACACCACTAGAAAATAAATAATAAAACATAAAACGAATTAAATTACAATTGTTAATAAAATTGAAACGAATAACTTATAGATAAATATCAAAATTATATTACCGGATTCAAGTTCCTCCACTTCATCCATTTGATCTCGTAGAGAAATATGAGATGGATACCTCAACCAATTTTGTGCACAAATGAGAGCCTCGGCCATTTTCGGGGAAAGAGAAGTCCTATACGGATCAAGAATACGACCTCCCGTGCTAAAAGCAGATTCAGATGCAACTGTGGATACCGGAATAGCTAATATGTCCCGTGCCATTTCAGAGAGGATACGATACTTATTGCAATTAGCCTTCCACCAACCCAATATTTCAAAGTTATCATCCCCATTTTCGCAACTCTCTGTCCAATACCTATCCAATTCGCATTTGCTTACCATGTTGTTCTCTGCCTCCAAGTGTTGCTTATATTCATCATCTATTACAGCCCCAACATCTAAATCATCATTCATATTTGTTTCCATGCGAGAAGATGACTCACCACAATTTTTTTTTTGCCCTTGTTCAATGCTTCTCGCCTCATACCAATTATAAAGTCGTGTCATCCCATCTTTAATCTCTTCAACCTTCCTACTAACAACACCATCACTTTCCATCTCATAATTTTTTTTCAAACTCCATTTCACATAAGAAAGCTTGTAACGAGGATCAAGAACATGTGCAAACAACAACAATGGATTGATCTTCTCAAATTTTCCCCAATATTTGTCAAATTTTGTACTCATTCCCAAAGCCAATCCCATCAAAGCCTCATCCCTACTCTCACTCAATAAGTTAATTGCCTTTTTAATTGTCATCAACTCTTTGAAAAACAAGTTACAAGTCACATATAAAGAGCCCGAAAATCGCTCCGTGGCTTGGTAAAATGTTTTAAGAATTTTGACATACATCTCCGTAACTCTCCAATCATGAAAATTAGGAGGCCCATGTGCTAACCCCTTCCCCTTCCCCTTTCCTTTCTTGTCTTTCTCTCTCTCTTTTCCTTTATTGCTCCCCAATGCCACAATGTCACTCGATCCATCATCTTCCCCTCTCAACTCTACATGACCAACCTCCATGTCTACACCAACCTCATCCTCTCTAATACCACCAAGGAGTGAGAGCCTATCTTCTTCTTCCAACCTCTCAAAAGCCTTTTGATATATTAAAGCCCTTTCCAACATGAAATAAGTTGAGTTCCATCGGGTCGCCACATCCAAACAAGGTACAAGTTTTGACTGAATTTTATCTCTATCAACACATGACCTAAACTTTGTATACCTACTCGGAGAGGATCTAACATACTTAACAATGTTGCGAACTCTTGCAATCGAAACATCAACATCCTTCAATCCTTCACTAACAACCAAGTTTAGAATATGTGCACTACACCTAACATGCAAATTTTCATGATCCAATATTGTAGTCTTTCTTTTGAATGTCTTCTTCTTCACAAAATCAATTAATCCATTGTTTGAGCTTGCATTGTCAACCGTAATCGTTAAGAACTTTTCAATTCCCCATTCATGCAAACATTGTTCAACCATCATACCTAGTGTTTCACCCTTATGATTCGGAACCACACAAAAGTTAAGAATTTTTTTATGCAACTTCCAATCACAATCAATGAAATGAGCGGTAAGGCACATGTAATTTAGGTTTTGGAGTGATGTCCAAGTGTCCGTGGTTAGGCAAATTCATTGGTCCTTAAGCGATCTCTTCAAATCCTTCTTCGTATCCTTATACAATTGAATACAATCCTTCGCAACGGTTACCCTAGATGGAATTTTGGTCCACTTTGGTTGTACCACATACATGAATTTTTTAAAACCTTGGCCTTCAACAAATCGAAAAGGCAATTCATCCAAAATAATCATTTCAGCCAAAGCCTTCCTACATGCATCAACACTAAAATTTACTGCCGTAAGCTTTGGACCCGTATCTCCCCCAACTTGCGTAGGTTCAAACCCAAGGGTTTTTTGCCTATTATCTTTTTTTTTCAAATTCACCTCACTGAACTCATAAACCTTGCACAACTTAACAATGTGAGTTTTCATCGATGATGTACCATTGGCATTGGGATCACAACAATAAACTTGACCACAATATATACATTCAGCCCTCTCTTTCTCACCCGGCTCCTTCTCCAATTTGTTAAAATGTTCCCACACTATAGATCTCACTCGTGAAGATTTAGGACTCCGCTTTCTCTTTACTCTTGGATTATCATCCAAAATGATGGTTGGAACAGTTTCATCAATTTGTTCATTCACACTATCAACAGTCAACGATGCATCCATCTAAGAAAAAAATAAGAAGTAAAAACATAAGAAACCATAAAACATTGCCTAAAGGAGGAGGGGAGCCGTGGTCAGCATCCCTCTTGCGCCCTCCATTATCAAAAAGCATAAAAATATTGTGCGAAGGAGGAGGGGAGCCGTGGTCAGCATCCCGCTTGCGCCCTCCATTATCAAAGCATAAAAATATCTCAATCAACATGCTGTGATTTAATTCTAATTAAAAACATTGCCTAAAGGAGGAGGGGAGCCGTGATCAGCATCCCACTTGCACCCTCCACTATAAAAAATATACCTGTTCGAGTATGATTAGTTGATTACTCCTTTGGCCTTATTTCTCCCCAATGCTCCAACAAAACTGAGTAGTGAGTATTAATCTGTGAACATCAGTATACACGAATCAGTATACACGAAAAAATCACTAATCAGTATACACGAAAAAACATCAGTAATCAGTATATACGAAAAAATCACTAATCAGTATACGCTTCCAGTTCACACAACAAAAATCAGAACAAAGAACAAAGATTAATACTCGAACAGGTATTAAAAATCAGAAAACAAAGAAATAATACAAAGAACAAAGAACAAAGAAATAATACAAAGTTAGTATACGAAGTCTGTATATGCGAACGAAGTCAGTATATACGAAGTCTGTATACGCGAACAAAGTCAGTATACAAAGTCAGTATACGCTAATCAGTATATACGAAGTCAGTATACAAAGTCAGTCTGTATATGCGAACGAAGTCAGTATATACGAAGTCTGTATACGCGAACAAAGTCAGTATACAAAGTCAGTATACGCTAATCAGTATACGCTAGTCAGTATACGAAGTCACCATACGAAGTCAGTGTTTACCTGTTTACTGTGGTCCGGACTCCGTCCGAACCGGCGACCTTCAACTCAGACCTCGAACACGAACCAGATCTGCGGTAGCGCCGTAGCGGAGGCTGAGGGAGGGAGCGGCGGAGCGAGGGGCTGAGGGAGTGAGCGGCGGAGCGGGGGGGCTGAGGGAGCGGCGGAGCGCGGGGGGGGGGGGGGGGGGGCTGCGGGAGCGGCGGATCGGGAGGAAGTGAGAGAGAGGGGCTGTGAATAAAAGTGAGGCGCAAGAGTTCAAAAATCAGAAAACCCTAAACCAGTAAACCTAAACGGCTAAAAAATGAAAACATTAAAAATATTAAAAATTAAATTATAAATAACGCGAACCGGTTCGGTCCGGACCAAAAACCCCTAAGACCGGAAACCGAACCGGAAAATTTACAAAAACTCCAAACCGGACCAAACCGGACCGGTTTACTCCCAAAACCGGACCGGACCGGCGGTTTGGTCCGGTTTACCGGTTTGGTCCGGTTTTTCGGTTTTCTCTTTCACCCCTAGGTGTGGCCATGTATGCTTTCATCTATTGGAAGGCCTTCTCAGATTCTTCTCCCCACGTGTATTTGGATTGCTTCCTCAGTAATTAGAAGGCTGGTCGACATCGATTAGACGATCGACTAATAAACCTATTGAGAGCTGTTATCACCCCAGTTGACCTTTGCACTTTTTTAACAGTTTGTGGACTTTGCCGGTTTTGGAGGGCTATGATCTGATCGAGGTTAGCCTCTATTCCTCTTCTAGTGACCACATGCCTCAAAATATTTCTCGAGCTGACCCCAAAGGTACACTTGAATTCACGTAGGATCTGAAATGTTTTGCATAGATCGATGATATGGGTCTCGGCCTACTCGGAATTGACCACTATATCATCGATATACACCTTCATGATCTTTTCGAGCAGCTCCTTAAACATCAGAGTGGCTAGCCTTTGATATGTTGCCCCTGATTTCCTAGTCTGAAGGGCATGACATTGTAACAGAATAGACCCCTTGGGGTGACGAGGAGGTTTTCTCTTGATCGAGTTCGTACATGACAATCTAATGGTACCCCCGATATATATCCAGAAAGCTCATGCATTTATACCCAATTGTGGCATCGACCAATTGGTCTATCTTTGGGAGTGGAAATCTATCTTTGGGACACGCTTTGTTGATATTGGTGAAATCAAGGCAGACTCTCAACTTTTCGTTATTTTTCTTGCCTATTACGGTGTTATACATTTTGCGTAGTATACTTCTCTTATCGCTTTGGCTTTTAGTAGTTGATTTACTTCCTCGATCACTGCATTAGTGTGTTGAATTGCCGACTTTCGCCTCTTCTACACAATTGGCTTATGAAACAGGTCAACGTTCAAATGGTGACAGATGATATCCGAGCTCACCCCTGGCATCTCCTGGGGTGTCAAAGCGAATACATTATTATGATCTTTAAGAATTTGAACTATGATTTTCTTGTCCTGTTCAGATAATTCTTCTCAGATGAAAAAGAATCGCTTGGGGTTTAGCATATTCCCTCAAGCCTTCGTCAGACCTCTTCCTCATGGCCATGAGGGTGACTACGGACTTCTTCTGGGCTCAGTTTGCGAAGAACCTTTTGACGAACTAATCGGCCAACTGCCCCCTGTTGTTAATGGATCGTGGGGGAAGTGCATAGAACTAATTTAGAGCCGTTTTGCCAAGGCTCATGGAAAACACTTTGCATTATAGGCTATCTTGGCCTCAATAGATCATTATGAAATTCAAGAATCCCTTGATGTGGGCCATTGGATCTGTTTGGCCATTGTAGATGGAGAATTTTGGGGGACAAACTTTCTCGATAATACCTCCACCTCAATCAGAACTGACAGTGGCGAGACTGCCAATTGCTACAATTCTTTCTAGGTTTCATTCCCCTTTGGTCGATGCAGACCCAACTATTAGTACAACCATTCTCTCATGTCGGGAAGTTAAGTGAGCGGTGGTGTGATTGGAGCTATGACATTGTGGTGGTTGTTTGGGATGGCTCCCACCTGTTGATTCCTTTCTCGAGGCCAATGTTCTTCTCCGTGGCTCTGTTCAGCCGATTCTTCTGACGTGGTGGATCGATTTTTGATCGCTCATTCCGTCTTGAGATAATAGAACGAGCTTCATCCTTTCTCGTCGAAGGGCTTTGTTCTCTCTTTCCATTTGGCGCATGTGGCACCTCTTGTCAACAAGCTCCTAATCTCTTCTTCTGACTCAATCTCATTTTTTGTCCTTTGTTTCATGAGAGTTCTCGAATGAGACCTGTCACCCATTTGTGTTCTTCTCGCTTCTCATAGTGATCCTGCTTCCCTCCTACTAGGGCGAAAGGTAGTGCCGGTGATGGAGAATGAACCATAGGAGGCGTAGGCGGTGGTGCCAATTAATAAAGTGCGGGTGGAGGAGCTAAGGGAAATGATGGTGCCTATCTCTAGGTTGAACTCCTGCCAACATGGGCGCTAGGACCCTTGGAACTTCTTTCATTTGTCACCTCGATTTGGGAGGGGGGGGGGGGGGGGGGGGTGTGTGATAAGCACGAAATATTGACACAGAAAAGTCTCACTATCGTGTTGTTAGTTTTTTATGGTGCTTAACTAAGTATATTTATTATCATTTTGGTTATTTATATATATTTTTATATTTTATTCGCAGAAAGCAAGATTTAAGTGGGTGAATTTGATCTACTCAGTTAATTCAAGCGAAGCCCTATTTTGCAAGAAATTAAGGAAATCAATTATTATTCAAAATCAAAATTAGCTTATTGGGCTACAAGGAATTGGGTTGCACCTATAATATTTAATTCATGAAGCTTGATGTTGAGGTATGAATGGGCCTCAAGCTGGATGCGGAAGGGAAGAGGGCCCCTCTTGTAGTGTTAGACTATTATAATTTAGTAGAAAATATGATATAAAGGATACTAGGGTTGTATCAAAAAAGGAGTGGACAGCTGTTAGAAAATAAGAAAAACAAAAACCTAACTACCATAGGAGAAGCAGCCCACGGCAGACCACAAAAGAAAGGAGGCTCACGTCTGAAGGTAACAGGGAGGCCACGGCTGGGGGATGAAAGAAGGCAGTAGATGGCTGTTCTTAGCAAGGAAGGCAGTACACGGTTGAAATAAATCCAAGGTTGATCTTCCATAGTTTTGTAATGGAGTTTTATTTTTATTTTGATTTATGTGTCATCAACTCCATGAGTAACTAAACATTGAAATTAGGGTTAAGGATGAAACCCCATGACTCGTATTGATTAATTTTATGCATCTGATTTTTTCTAAGTGCGTTTATTGAACATTGTTCTTTGCTCAATTTTATTGCTTGATTTACTAATGTTAATATTTAAGTGATGAGTATCATCTGTGATTTATTTTTATGGATAAAGACGATGATTTAGGCTTAAACCTTTGAAGCTGGGGAAGAACAAACATTCATAAAAATAAAAGGGCTTAAAAAATATATTATTCATCGTGATTAGGATTGACCTTTAAATCATTGTGCAGAAATAATAGGGGAAATTGTTGCATGAAATTAATTGATATATTTATGGGTGTGGATTCTGAAATCTTAGTTATTTTCTCAAAACTTAATTCAAACTATTTTTCTATGAGTATTTAATCTTTAGTTCTTTAAGTTATTTTTATCTTCACTTTTTTATTATTTTAAAATAAAAAAATCACAACTTTTGTTAGCTATGTTATGGTTAAATCACTTTAATTATTTAGTCTTCCTAAATAAAAATCAGAAGTCCCTGTGGGTTCGACCTCGCTCTTGTATCGCTATATTTAGATATGATTCGTGCGCTTGTGAGTACATTAAAATTTCACAACAGGGGGGAATTGGGGGTGGAGACCTGGACCTCTCCTTCCCGTTATCCTCCTTAATTGGATCTCGCTTAGGTGTTTCTCCATGAGATATTAGTTTTTCCACAGGTGGCACCAATTTTAGGTGGGTTGATTTTTACAATCAAGGAGGAAAGTTAAGACCTCACTATTCAGCAGAAGGAATGCTCTTAATGTATGTGGACTTGTGATAATCGGTTAAAGAACCCACCGCTGTTGTGATAGAAAGACACTCCGATGATTAAGTCAGACAATGCTTCATAAGAATGAATGTAAATAAGCTAATATTCTCTATTAGCTTGTGAATTAGTGCGTACATTTCTCTGCTAACTTGGACCTTTATTTATAGACTTAATCTGTCATAATTCTCTTAGGATATTAATTCTTGATCATAACTGGAGTGGAATGCTTCTGATTGACTACTAATGAGATAACTTCTAATTTGGTATTTATCAAACAGTTACCTTCTTCCGTTAGAGTTTTATTCAATTAATACTTCTCATATTAACTGAATTGGCCACAGACTCCTCTTTCATATCTATCTAGAATCTTATCCCGACTTACTCGGAGTTCTAGCTCATTGTGGATTCGAAGTTACTCACTGTCCTTCCTGGGTTAGTGATATATCAGACCTTACCTTCTTAGGTCAATAACATGTTAGACCACCTTCCTCGGATCGGCAATTTACCAAGCCACCTCCCTCAGGTCCGCTGGTTGCTGATCTGACCTTCTCGGCTTGGATATTCTCAAGAACCGCCTTTCTAAGGTCGGCTATGCCATCACGTGATGTGGCACACGTGTCTTTGTATCATCTCAGTCTTTTGCCAAATTAAATAATTTATTTAATGAAAAACTTATTATTTCTCACTTAAGCTTAACCTCCGTCAGTTCATATTGTAGATTTCGTCTTACACTTAAGTATGATTTAAAACGAGGTTCTTTAGATATGTTTGCTATTACTGATGATCTCATACTATGCATGGGAGTAATAAAAAAATATAGTACAAATAAATAAATATTCATAAAGTATGAAGTTATTTTTATAAGACCCAGTTTCTTTAATACACTGTACAAAGTCTACCTATACTTGTATAAAAATGCATTCAACCATCTTTATTTTTTAAGAATATATACGTAAAACAAGAAAGGTTCTTATGGAACAAAAAATGTCGAAGTATCTCAAATAATTGCGTCACGGTAGAAGACCTTGTCTCTTAGTGAAATTTTTAAAAGGGTGGCGTAATTAAAGATTCTATATTTAACCTTTCAATACACTACAAAACATCAATTCCCTATAATCACAACGTCTCCTTCTAAAGTGAGAATCTTACTTACAAAAGCTTATTTGTGCAGCTTGACCGAGCTAATTTTAAATTAAATAAATTTAAAGATTTTAAAAAATAAAAACAAATATAGTATAAAATAAAGCAAAAGGTATAATCTCATAAATTTTACTATCCACATCACAAGAAATAAATTAAAAAATCCTAAAAGTCTAAGTTTTTTTCCCACAAATTCTATGTTAAATTTTATTAGCATCTATAAAAAAATAGCATATTTGTATGCTCTTATTTTTATCTAAAATATTACATTGTCTTATAGATTTTCATAGAATAATGAGTAAAGAGCATTGTTGTACTAAAAATATGAATTTATTTACAAATTCGGTCGTAAAAGTAGTTTACATAAAAATAAACAGAAAAAAGAAACATTCTATATACATAACTACGGCAAAGACACAATTCACTGGCATTTTCTAAGGTAGGATCTCTTTTACAAAATAATTAATCAATGTCATCCTTATTGTGTTTGTTAATCATTGGTAGTTTAGTACAAAAATTAGAGTATGAAAGATGTGAACCCACTTTAGATCTAATCCCCTCTCTCTGACTAAAAATGTGACTGTTTTGAAAGTTGTACGTGTCAAATTTAATTTCATATTTTTCTAATTTGAATTTTTTTGAACAATAATAGTACGACATACAAGGAGCTAAAGAGATAAGTATCGAAAAAACCTCTGCTTTTAGATCCCGTTATAAATATAACTTATTATAATTTTTAACCCTTATTTCGAATTTGATTAAGTTTTTACAGCAGAGATATATAGAAGAATTCATATTTGTGAGAGTCCATATGAGACAAATTTAAAAAACATAGGGACTTAAATTTAAATGTTATGATAGATATGGCAAGTGTAATAACCTAATTTTCAAATTAATTTTACTTATTATTAATTAGATTTTCTATTAATAGTTTAATTTTTGAGTTCTAAATTCGGGCTTTGAAATTTTGGAGCTCGCTCAAGGGAGGTATAAGCCGATAAAGCGAGCTTAAGGTTGCCCGAGCGACCTGTTCGAATTTCTGAACAAACAATTGCTACATAATGGCCATTAATGGTGGAATATGTTTTGGAATCCGTTTAATTCAGGAGTTAAGGGCTTGATTACGCGTTTATGGGGATAAATCTACACTTAAGCGTAGTCAGTCGTTGGTTTTCGTACACGAAATCATGTAATCATACTCAAAAAGTATAGAGAGTTTTAGAGAGAGAGAGAGAGAACTTGAAGGTTACTTAGAGGTTGTCCTTGAGTTCAAGAAAGGAGGTTATGTTCGTGCATAGATCATCCAATCCGAGACTGCTTGTCGTTTGTGCTTTGAATCAAGGCAGGGAGAATCACTTTCAACCCTTAGGAATGTTGTTTCTCTATTAGAAAGCATGTCTAGGGTTTACTGTTCATATTGAGGTTTTGGAAAATTCATCTTGTTTGTTGTTCGATATGTTAAATTGATACAGGGGAAAAGTTTCAATATTTGCTTTTAAATTGATACAGGGGAAACCCTAAAACTTAGATCTGTTGGGAACAACAGCTTGCTCGAGTGAGCTATGGCCGCTCGAGTGACCTGTCTAATTCTTGTCAGATTCTGTCTTGAGACTTGACAATTCAAAATCTGTAATTTGGGAGAGTGCTCAAGCAAACTTAGCGACCTCTCTAACTTTTGACAGTGACTAACGCGAGATCCAAAAACCAGAAATCATATTTTAGTAGACCACTCGAGCGAGCTCTAGGCCGCTCGAGTAACCATGTAAAATCTAGCAAGTTTGGTTCTAACGTTCGGACATTCCAGGACATAAATACATACTGTATTTAACTCATCTTCGCATGTTCACTGATATGTGCATAAACATGTACATTTACCACCGCCCAAACTACCTTTGTTACAATCTTACGAGCCTTATTATTACTAATGTGGCTTGTTTTCTATGATTTCAGGAACTACGGTTGAATGGCGAAGAAATAAGAGAAAAATGCAAAAAAACCAAGGATGGACGTCCGGACGGCACTGATCCCCGTTCGGACGTGGTTTACACACACTCTCTGTCGGAAAATCCCATCCAGGCGTCTGGACGGTGATGATCCACGTCTGGACGGAATCCTCCACCAACCACCAGGCGCCACATCACAACATGTTACAACCGCCCTACTCACGTCCAGACGGGACTTCTCAGGCGTCCGGACAGAACCACCGCCCCAACATTGCTTCAATGACGTTAGCCCTATTCTGCAGGCGGTGTCGGTGTCCGGACAGAACCTCTCCGGTGTCAGGATGGGAGTAATTTTCATCCTCTAGACTTTTTTCTCACACAGGCGTCCGGACGGGACATCACGCATTCGGAGGGCTTAGGGCGGTGGAAATGTCTATAAATAGCCCAGTCCGAATTTTTAGAAGATATCTCAGATTTTTCAGGAATTCTCTCTGTTTTGGACCATTTGTAATAAAGTATCCTTCGCCTGGGGAAGGAACTTGGGGATAGATAGGAGAGAGAAAGGGAAAGAAAGACGGTGAGCGATATGTTTAGGCCGATTGTATCGATGTTTTATCCTTATATATCAATAGAATCAATTTCAATGGCCGGCTAATCTTCTTTCTAAGGTAAAGATGAAGCTCCAACTTGGCGTAATGAGTATGTTTCATTAAACTTTTAGTTTTTATTATTCGAATCCATGTTGTATGAAATAGAACCACGGCTTCCTTTAAAATTCTTCAACTGAGATAGATTATGCCTCGTAAGACGCGTTGTGCTATCAGATGATCCATGCCTTAGAGAAGGGTTATGCTGATAAGACAACTCGTGCTAAGCTAAGATAATCTATGCCAGTTGATATAACATGAATATCTTTAGACAAGCATAGTGTGGACTTGCTATCTGCACAGTGCTTGACGGATTCGTATAATGAATATTAATTGATCGAAACATTCATTAGAAAAGATTGGAGTGAATTCAAAGCCTTAGATACTTTCCTCCTAAACTTTTTTATATCTTTCAATATTGTTTTGTATTTCCAATTCTAGTTCAAATCACACAGTACAAACCAACTGCCTTTCATTAGAAAGTTAAGAATAGGATTCAGTTAGAGTGATAACCAAATTTACCCTTGTCCCTGTGGATCAATACTCAACTTGCTGCTGTACACTTTTAACTCCAAAAATTAAAGCACAAGTAGTTTTAAATAATCACTTTGATACGGCTTAACAACGATAGATTTTAGCCCGACCATTCACACTGCACAAGTATCCACGATCACAATGAATATGTCTGTGGATCCCTGTGGGATATTGTGTGAGCAAATTGACCAACTTTGATCATGACCTTGCGTTGTTGTTGGATGATGCATAAGTTATCAATGTGGTAGATTAAAGTTGTGTGATTCTGAAAGTAGTAGTAACATCGGTGTTCTGGGTATAACTATTGTGCTGCCCATAGTGTTGTACTCGATTGGTGATACAACTGTCGTGCTGGCCGACCTTGAAAATGAAAAGTGGTGATACGGCCGTCACGTTGTTTGTTAAATTTGGCATAGCCATCGTGCTATCGGATTACAGTAGGTTAGACTTAACGATGTTTTGTGGATTATGTGAAGACCTAAAACATTAGCGGGTTCGAATGTCGCTCGTAACAAAGAAGTGGATGGTGTAGGTTGAACATTATAAGTAGTGAAAGTGTGTAGAGAACAAGTAAGATTATTAACGAGAAGTCGTAAGATGGATATTGGTGGCCATCGTGCCGAGTGTTGTTTTGGTCGTCGTGCCAAGTGTTGATCTGGGCGTCGTGCCAAGTTGAGTTCCATGTGGGTTGGAATCCTGCCGGGAGTCGTCCGGTTTGTTAATTTTAAAAACCTCAACTAGGAGATGGGTGTATTCGGCTGGAGGTGACTTTAGAGACGTCTATGTCGATAGCTCCAGATCCCGACGGAGTGGCATCCTTGAGCCAATATAGGAGAAACGACTAAGGAACGTTGGTACCTGACTTGGCGAAGCCACATATTCTGTCGGGTTTAGTTAGAGAGAGGTTGACTCGAATAGACGATAGAAGATCTCTTCTTTGTCTAGGTAAGAACTTATCAATATCAACCTAGTACTCTACGCTGGATAAGAATGGAGGGAAAATGGTGTTTCTAGAAACTTTAATGAAACAGAAGAATAACAAACCTATGTATTTTACTTTCTGTTCATTTATGATCATAACTTTGATATTTCCTATTTTACATCTATATTTCTTTGGGTTCGGGTTTCGGTGACTTTCACTACTGAGTTTAATTACTTATCGAAGCAACTTGTCTGCCTCTAGTGCTTCATACCAGAAGTTGAGGAGTAGATGGAGAATCCACCCAAGCATGAAGAGTCAGGAGCTACATAAGAAAACCTTGGCGACGTTTGGCTGCCCTACCCTTAGAAGCTCTCTATTTATTTATTTTTCAAATAAATATAAATCCAGAAGGGTATTTCTGTCATTTCAATTCTGCACTTTTAAACTCTGAATTATCTTATTTCTTGTGATTTTAATAAATAAATGATATTTTCGTGATTAATGTTTTAATTCATTGAATAATTGGATAAAATATTTTTTATTTTTCGAGAAATCGGGGCGTTACAACGAATTTTATAAACAATAAATTATGTAAACTAATAGAGTTTTTTTAAAAAAATTTAAATTTAAATTATTATATTATTTTCCTTAACCAATTCAATTCAAATTAACAATCAACTAATGATTTTAAAATTTTAACATGATGCTACTTGTTATTTTTGGAGTTATTCTCACTAGAAGACCTCTTGCATCAATACTATATAGTATATATGCTTATACGATGCCACCCTAATTTTTTTTAAAAGATTAAAAATACAAAACTGCAAAAATATGAATTGTGATGCTATGATAGATGGGACAAATTTCATAAACAATGTAAACTAATAGTTTTTTTTTTTTTTTTAACTTTCAAGTTTTTCAAATTTAAATTGTTATATCATTTTGCTTGACCAATTCAATTCAAGTTAACCATTGACTAATAGTTTTAAGATTTTAAAACAATGTCACTTGTCGTTTTCAGAGTTATTCTCACTAAAAACCGTCTGCAATACTATATGGTATAGATGTGATCAGAACACAAAAATAACTAAAAATTATATTCTATTCAATGTTTGCAGAATCTAGCTTTAAGTTATTCTTGTGTTTTGATCACACAGAGCGTAACTCAAATTTGCATTATTCTTGTGTTCTAATCACATATTAAATGATACCAAGCTAACATGATTTTTAAGCATGCCTAAGCATCTTAACAAGATCTACAATATGAACGAAGGTGATTATTAAATTGAGTTTGACAAAAAACCTAAAAAATAATTACATGGGGTATAATTCTCGACTAAATTATTGAGGATATCACTCGTTTTCAATATGTTCCTATGCTTGAACGAAGTTCTCCCTATGCATAAAAATACCCGAAAAGATGAGAAATTGAAAAAATAAGTTATCAGTGGGATTCAAGAGCTTCGGAAAAATTCAAATTATTTGGAAATGCATTAATTTGGTTGGCTTTCGTATATGTTGTTGCAATTCAACACATGTCTTCATGTGTGAGATCATCACAAATTTCTTGTTGACTTTCTCATTCCACACCTAATTAAGATAACTAACAATGATCTCCTACCATGTAGGGACCGGATGAGAATCATACACTATCAAATATATATTTTTCAGAAAAATAAATTGTCAAATCTGTCACGGCTGCAAATTTCCAATCCCCCTCTCACGAGAGTTTAAACATGAGTTTAACGATTGTGATTTGCGCTTTGCTTAAAATTTGGAATTACCACATGACATTTAGTTGCGGTATGCCAATTCACTATATAATGTCATTTCCGAAGGAAATATCCTTAGAATTTTTTTTTATTTTTCTTTTGAGATTTGATTATGGATATGCAACAATTTCAAAGCAACAACGTTTGATATGACCAATATGATCACAATGGGTACATTTGTAGGAAGATTTTTCGGCAACATTAGCTGTCTTAGCATGGCTAGACCTTATACGATTATGCTGGTGTTGGGCAGGCCAGTTCTAATTCGACTGCTTGTGAGTCAGCATTACTGGAGCTTCAGAATTTTCAAGTTCTCCATGCATCATTCTGCATCAAACATATTCACGGTGGACCAGTGCATAACATTCTTCTAATTTGGGAATAGGATATATCCTCAAAATTTCACAATGGATTTGTTTGAATTCACCATCTAACCCTGCAAGAAAAATATGCACCCTTTGTCACTAAACTGATTTATGGTAAGATGCAATATCTGTCTCACTCTCCATGATCATCTTATCACAATGATTCGACTCACTAAATTTTTTGCTTAATTCTCCATAATACACAAAGTGTTCTGACATTCAGTTTGGCAAAGAAATCCCTCTGATTCGAGGTGAAAACCTGCAATTCATCTGATCCATCATTAAAAACTTTAGAAAGTGCTTTCCAACTATCTCGAGTTGTGGGTAGGTGAATGTATCAATTTCACAATTTCTGGTGACTGTGGTAGGCCGGATTTACACATCAATGGGCCTTTGACCCATGATCACGCTCGGCCCATTTATACTGGGCCTGAGTCAGATTAGGCCCGGTAAGACCTTTATCAACACTTGGCCAAGGGTGATTGGATAGCCCTAACCAGCTTTAGTTATTGCCGAATGTACAACAAACTAGGTAGAACCAAACACTCATGTGGTCTGCACTCTTCTCCAAGGGAATATCCCCTGAAGACTTGACCTCCAGCCATGGTGTCAAAGCCTCAATGCCTGTCACGACCACGAGGAGGTGTTTTCATCACTTCGCGGACAATTGCATGGATTGATGTAGGGGAGGTAGTTATTGGACATGCAAATGTGCCTGCTTTATTTGCACGAACGTAGGGGCACGTGACAAGAGCACCGTGATCCCTGGACCATGATGCTACATTCTTGGTCGGAGCCTCGGTTAGCCTGTTGGGTTCCTACTCAATAAAAATCCAAGGGCACTTTTACTTCAAATACACACATCCACACTGACTCTCATACTTTCAAGTTGTTTTTGCTCCTTCCTAAAGGCTAACTTGATCGTCGGAGTGCCCATTGGAGACACAACTCCAATTGTCACTAATTTAGTGTTGAGTATTTTGCAAATTCAGTGAAAGATTCATTCATGAAGTAAAATTTGGATTCCAAACTCCACATTTTGATGACCACAGTGGGAGTTTCCACTCGACTTCTCTTCTCAACTCTTTTTCCAAATCTTTTCAAATTCAACTCCATGATGGAAACTCTGAATCAGAAGAACGATCAAGTTGATCCCACTCGAGTTGGGAAGGTATTTGTGGGTGTCAGGTTCACCGACCCAACTGATCTTCCACCTCCTCTGCCGGCTCCACCTATGTAGGTCCATGCCGAGCTTCATGACCAAACGTACACTAAACGCTTGGAAGCTCGATTGGTGTAAAAGGATCAGCTCTTCCACTTGGTTAGGAAGGAGATCGCACACCTGAAGGTGGCAATCAAGCCCCTTCAAAATGGAAAAGAGTACCAAGCCCGGCACCAGAGGCATAACCGAACACACTCGCTCGTGAAAAAGGGAGCATCAAAAGCACTTGATCTTAGAATGCCTAGGAGATAATGGCATGCTCGGATGTCTCGAGGGGATAAAGGGCTAAGAAAGATTTCGCTCACTCCCTCCCGAATGTCGCTTTGGCAATGAGCCCCTAGCCCAGTGAGTTTCAATCGACAAGCGGCTGGGAGCCCAATCTATTAGCAATAATCGTTCCTTCTCTCCACCAACCACGGACTTGGGCATCACCCCAACTCATGGAACTCAGCTGGACTGACACAGGGATCGTTCCCCTCAGTGTCGCTAGCATCGGGAACACTCCCCTTAGTATCACAGTGATGAAGACCTTAGGCATCAACTCGTTGGCAAATGCAATGGGCCGACCGAGCAAGAGGTTCTGCAGATGAGATCCTACTGTGACATCATACACGACCAGCTCGTATCTTCCTTGTTCACTAGAGAAATTGAAGAAGTTTGTCCTCTGCCCAGTTTCAGCCCACCAAAGTTCACCACAATTCACCAAGTACAACCCGTAGACGGATGCATACCTCTATCTGCTACATTTCAAGCAAATGATATCCCTATACGATACCGAAGACGCACTCATGTGCAAGCTCTTCCCCTCTAGTTTGGAAGAGCTTGACATGCTATAGTTTGACAAACTGCCAAGCGGTCCATCCGCTCTTTCAAGGACCTCTTCCTGACCTTCCTCGCTCAATTTTTTAATAGAAACATGTAGAAAGAAGAAGTCAACTCCCTCCTAGATCTCAGGAAGTTAGCAAATGAATCCCTCCGCTAGTATGTTGCCCGAAATTGAGAAATCTTCAATAAGATCCAGGGATGTGACCCAGCAATTGTCGTCACCTCATTCAAGCTAGGCTTGAATCACCCGAGTCGGTTGTTTGAGGATCAGATGTTGGCCAATCCTATTGAATGGATGACCTGATGAACAGAATTGACAATCACTACCGATTGGAAGAGACTTGCAATGAACGGTGGCAGGACAAACAAACCAGCCCTGTCAGGGAGATGGGAACAGAAATAGAAGAAGCAACGAGGGGCAAAGTGTCAATTTGGTGACTTTCGGCCAAAAGAGGGAGGCCCAGCCTCACGAATTTGCTGCCATGAAGACCATTTTCAAGGCACCAACCTATGAGATCCTTAAAAAGATTTGTACTTTAAATGGCCAAGGAGACCACTTGGTGACCAACAGAAGCCCAAAGATTCTCTCTACCGTTGTTACTATCATAAGGAGAAAGGGCATCTAATGACAAGATGTAGAGCTTGGGGGGACTTCCTCGAAAGGCTAGTGTCTAAAGACCACCTCAGGGAATGCGTAGACGAGGAAAAGACGAAGGCCAGACCTCAGCAAGAATCTAAGAAAGAGAATAGTGCTAAGATAGCGGTGATCAATGTAATCCACAGAATGGTGGACCCAACTGCGAAAGACAGCCTTCGAGCTAAAGTCAAATGGGCAACCTCAAGCAAATAGGTCACCATAGTAAGCTCGAGTGCCAAACGCCTACATCCAAATGACATGGCAGAGGGAAACCTCTCCTTCTCTAACCGAGACCTAGAGTGGCTCCAATTGGCTCACAACAACGCCATAGTCGTATCCCTCACCCTCGGCAACTCCTTGGTCGGTCGAATCCTAGTGGACCAAGGAAGTTCTGTCGAGATCATGTACTGTTCCTTATTCAAGGCACTCTTCCAGAAGGAAATAGAATTCGAATCGACCGAGGTCCCGTTGATAGATTTCAACTCGGCTTCTGTCTAGCCCCTTGAAAAAATCAGGCTCTCTATCTGTACTGGCTCCAAGACTATTGAAGTGGAGTTCGTGGTCGTGGATGTGTCGAGCCCTTATAATGTCATTGTCAGCCGAGTGTGGCTACACAAATCAGGAGCCGTAGCCTCTAGCTATTATCAGGTCCTCCGTTATATAGAGACCCACGAACAAGAAGAGGTGATGGGCAATCAGTTGGCTACCAAAAAGTGCTACATCGTTGCAGTCAAAAGTAAGGTGAACCTGGAGCCGGTGCACTGAGTGGAAGTGCCGGACGCCCCAATACTTGAAGACATCGGCGTAGAAGCTGCGGTGAAAGCTGTAGAAGACCTGGTCCCTATACAGCTGATGATTCAAACACTGACACAACCTTTATATTGGGATCTAGGCTATCGCTCGCTGAGAGGGAAGAGAAGATAGCCTTCCTTAGACAAAATAAAAAGGTTTGTCTGGACGCCATACGAGATGTCGGGTTTCAGAAGTCACAATGTTTGGCAGTAATTTATACCAACGTTGTCATCAAAGAAGCCAAACACTTATTGGAGTGGGGCTATACAAAAGGTACAGTACCCGATATGGCTTGCCAACACAGTGGTTGTCAAGAAGAAGAATGGAAAATATCGTGTTTATACGGATTACACATACCTCAATGATGCCTGTCCCAAGGACTACTTACTCTTACCAAGGATTGATGAGTTGGTAGACTCAACAATCGAGCATGCCCAACTAAGTTTTATAGACGCCCACCGAGGCTATTGCCAAATTACCATGCATAAGTCTAACAGGGAAAAGACAGCCTTCATTGGCCCTTAAGGGCTATTCTGCTACCGAGTAATGCCGTTTGGCCTTAAAAATGCTGGGGCTCATATCAAAGAATGATCACAATAATGTTAGGTGAACAAATTAAGGATACGATAGAAGCATACATCGACGACATTGTCGTTAAGAGTTGGCATGAGGCTGATTACCTAACTCACCTCCGTGAAGTCTTTAATATTTTGAAGAAGTACTAGCTCTGCCTCAGTGCCAAAAAGTGTGCCTTCGGTGTCGGCTCTGGAAAATTCTTAGGCTTCCTTGTAACTAGGAGAGGCATTGAGGCCGACCCTAACCAAAACACTGTAATCAACAACCTGGAGGCTCCTTACACCACAAAAAGAGTTTAGAAATTAACAAGCATGGCTGTCGCACTAAACAGGCTCATCGATCGGTCTTCCGACAAACGCCAACCCTTTTTTGAGCTCCTCAAGAAGTGTAGCTGAAGAACTTCAATTGGACTCCAAGGTGCGATCAAACTGGACTCTAGGGTGCAACCAAGTACTCCTAGATCTCAAGCATTACTTTTCCTCAGCACCACTACTCACCACACTTAAGGAGAAAGAGTCTCTATGCATCTGCCTGGCCATCTCTCAGCACACAGTCAGTTCTGTTTTGGTGCGGCAAGATGGCATGGACCATCTCCCCATCTACTACACAAGCAAGACATTGGTTAGTGCCGAGACCCAATACGTGCCTCTAGAAAAGATTGCCCTAGCCCTGGTCTTGGCTTCAAGAAAAATTGGAAACATACTTTCAGGCACACCCAATGACGGTGTTAACCGAGCATCCCCTCAAAAAGCTATTTCGCATAGCTAACCTCTCAAACATGATTTTGAGGTGGGCCATGGAGTTGGCCAACTTTGATATCCAGTACATGCCAAGGACAATGATCAAAGGTTAGGTCTTTGCAAATTTCATTGTGGAATTCATGCCAAGCACTAGTGGCCATCCTTAGATGCCGAACACCGAACCAACCGAGAATAAATATTGGAAGCTCCTACATGGGAACTTTTGGAAGTTATACGTAGATGGGGCCTCAAACAACCATGGGGTCCTGGAGTGGTGGTCATTCCTGAGGGCATTCTCCACGAGCAAGCCCTTAAAATTAACTTCATAGCCTCCAACAATGAGGCCGACTACGAGGCGCTCCTTCAGGACTCTGGTTTGCCGATCGCCTAGGCACCAAAGAGTTAGAAGCATACAGTGATTCCTAATTGGTGGTCAACCAACTAGTAGTATAAAGCCCAAGATGACAGGATGTCCCGATATGTAGCAGACGTAAAAAGGTTAACCCTTTGATTTAGGTACTTCAGCCTAGACCAAGTAGTACAGGAACAAAATGCCCATGTTGATGGTTTAGTAGGGCTAGCATCAGCCTTAGATACCAAGGGGCAGAGAACCATTTCTGTTGACATCCTGTCACAACCGAGCATTGAAAATCATGAGTACGTGGAGGAGTTCCTCTTTATTGCTCTCAGGCCTAGTTGGATGGACTCGATTGTAGCCTATGTCAAGGAAGAAATCATGCTCGAGGACCGAAGGGAAGCCCATAAGATCGTTCATAAGGTAGCCCAATTTTGGCTGAGTCCCGATCCTAAGCTCAACAACAAATGTTTCTGCAACAATTTCAACAACATCAAGCGCAATTCCAATAGTAACAACCACCGCCGCCACTGCAACAAGGACTACCAATCCCCCGAAGGGAAGGAAACAAGAATCAACAAGACCAGGATGGGGGTCAGCCAGTAGATCCAGAACAAGTTGAAGCCTTGTAGCCAACCACAGATGTCACAACTGTCAAGGAGCTTTTGAAACTCAAACCGCCTTCATTTAATGGGGGAATGGATCCTGTAAAAGCCAAGGAGTGGCTGGATGAGATGGAGAAGAACTATAGGCTCCTAGGATGTGGAGAAAGGCAAAAACTAGAGATAGGATCGTATCTGTTGACAGGAGAAGCCAATAGATGGTGGAAACGAGAGGGGCTAAGGGATCCAAGAACAGAATGGACACAATTCGTGAAAATTTTTAATGAGAAATACGTACCCAAGGCAATCCAAAGCGTTAAGCGTGCAGAATTTGAACAACTAAAGCAGAAGGGATCTATGAGAGCTGCTGATTACGAAGCAGAATTCACTAATTTGGCAGAGTACGCACCACATTTGTTGACAACAGATGACATGAAGGCGAGAAGATTTGAGGACAGATTGAGATATGATATAAAAAAAGGTGATTCGACCATTACAGTTGCCAACTTATGCAGATGTGCTAGATAGAGCAATTATAGCAGAGCAAGATATAGATGAGAGGAAAAGATATCATGAAAATAAAAAGAAAAATAGCTTCAGAGGTGAAAGATCGAGCGGACAAAAAAGGCACAACTCAGGGAACAATTGGAAGGACAATAAGGGAACCAAAGAATGACATATCCAGAATGTAAGCAATGTGGGAAACATCACCAGGGGAATTGCTGGAGGAAGACAAGAGGGAACAAATGTTTTACTTGCGGAGAGATGGGACATATCACGCGAGATTGTCCCAAAAGTACCGGAGCAAATGCAATGTCGATCGAGGGACACAACAACCAGAAGAATAAGGGATAGGCAGCTAGACCTGGAGGGAATGGGACCAGGAATAACAACAATAATGGAAACGGGGAGAGACAGGGCCGAGCATTCGCACTTGTGCTTGGAGATGTGGGGAACAATGAAAACGTGATTGCAGGTATAATATTAGTGTGTTCTTTACCTGCTTATGCATTATTTGATTCAGGGTAACCGCATACATTTATATTTGCACAATTTGCTAGAAGGATGAATATAAATGAGGAACCTTTGGGATACAAGTTATTAGTATTGCAACCTGTGAGTAGGGGCATTGTTTGCTCGATTGTGTATATAGACTATGATGTCTGTATTAATGGCACGACCATGTCTGCAGACTTGATTCCCCTAGAGATGGGACACTTTGATATAATTCTCGGTATGGACTGGCTATCCAAGAATAGGGTTACCATCGACTGTTGCAAAAAGTGTGTAACATTTACAAAACCCGAGGAAGGGGAGACGAAATTCGAAGGAGAGCGGTTAGTTACACCTCCATATTTTGTGTCTATGGCTAGAGCCTGTCGGCTTTTGCAGAAGGAATGTCAGGGTTATTTGTGTAGTGTGGTGACACCCTTGGTAGATAATCTAACTACGGCCAATATACCTATAGTCCGCGACTACCCTAACGTATTTCCTAACAAGTTGACAGGATGCCCATAGATCGAGACATTGACTTTCTTATAGAGATCGTACCCGGAACCCAACCAATCCACCTCACCGCACAGCTCCAGCGAAACTAAAGGAGTTGAAATTACAATTGCAAGAATTGCTTGATAAGGGATTTATTTGACCAAGTTCATCGCCACGGGGAGCGCTGGTGTTATTTGTGAAGAAGAAGGATGGAACGATGAGATTATGCATTGGTTATCGGGAGTTGAACAAGGTAACTATCAAGAACAAGTACCCCTTACCACGAATTGATGACTTATTTGACCAATTGCAAGGAGCACGCGTGTTTTCTAAGATTGACTTACGTTCGAGATATCATTAGCTCAAGGTGAAGTCGGAAGATATTGAGAAGACAACATTTCGCACACGCTACGGACACTATGAGTTCTTAGTGATGCCCTTTGGGATGATGAATACACTAGCAGCTTTTATGGACCTAATGAATCGAGTTTTTAAAGAGTATCTCGATAACTTCGTCATTGTATTCATTGACAACAACTTAATCTACTCAAAAAGCAAGGAGCAGTAGGAGGAGCGTCTGAGGATGGTGTTACAAACATTGCAGGAGCATGAGTTATATGTTACGTCCAACAAATGCGAGTTTTGGTTGAATAGTGTAGTCTTTTTGGCCCACATTATCAATGGAAAAGGGATTGGAATGGACAATTAGAAGGTTGAAGCGATTGTGGACTGGCTAAGACCAACGACAGTGTCAGAAGTTCATAGTTTTCTAGGACTTGTTGGATACTATCAAAGATTCGTTCAAGATTTCTCAAAGATTTCTCACTCGCAAGAAGGAACCTTTGTTTGGTCAGAGAAACGAGAATGAAGCTTCCAAGAGTTGAAGAAGCGGTTGACCATGGCACCGATACTTACATTACCCGAGGGTGTAGAGGGATTTTCCATCTACAGTGACGCTTCACACCAAGGATTGGAGTGTGTTTTGATGCAACACGGGAAGGTCATCGCTTACACCTCACGACAGTTGAAACCACACAAGAAGAACTACCCTATGCACGATTTGGAAATTGCAATAGTTATTTTTGCCTTGAAGATTTGGCATCACTACTTGTATGGAGTTACATGCGAGGTCTACACCGATCACAAGAGCTTGAAGTATATCTACACAGAGAAGAAGCTGAATTTGAGACAAAGAAGGTGGTTAGAACTGATGAAGGACTATGACATCAATATATAATATCACCCAGGAAAGGCTAACATAGTAGTAGACGTGTTGAGCCGGAAGGCGATCGGTACATTGAACCATTTGTTTACTCGACAACAGTAATTTATCAAATAGATAGAGGAATTAGAGCTAGAGATAGTAGCTCGTGAAGAAGGAAGTTTTTGCGCCGCTATCATCGCAGAACCGGCAATCATTGGAGAGATTAAACTCAAGCAGATGGAGGATCCCAAGCTAAAGAAGATTTACGACCAGCTAAAGGTGAATTCGAGTGCGAACTTCGAAATGATAGATGAGGTCTTTAAGTTTCAAGGCAAAATTTGTGTACCGAATAATCTAGAGCTCAAACGAAAGATTTGGGATGAGGGACATAGGCCAAAGTTGACAGTCCACCCAAGAGGGATGAAGATGTATCAAGATATGAAGAAGACTCATTGGTGAATGGGAATGAAAGGGGAGATCGCTGAATACGTGAGCAAGTGTTTGCAATGTCAAAAGATCAAGGCGGTCCAGCGGAGACCGACATGACTACTTCAACCTCTACCTATATCCAAATGGAAGTGGGAAGACATCGCAATGGACTACATCGTAGGATTTCCAAAGACGGTGAAGGGTAACAACTCTATATGGGTCATAGTCGATCGCTTAACCAAATTGGCACATTTTATACCAATCAAGAACACGTACGATGGACCAGATGGCAGCAACTTATGTTCGAGAGATCGTATGACTACATGGGGCACTAGTGACCATCACATCATATCGAGACCCAAGATTCGTCCCTAGATTTTGTCAATCATATCTGAGCACAACTTTTCATGCGCAGACAGACGGACAGTCAGAAAGGACTATATAGACATTAGAGGATCTTCTACGGACTTGCGCAATGGAATTTCAAGACAACTGAGAGGAGCACTTATCGTTAGCAGAGGTTCTTACAATAATAGTTATTAGGCGATTGTTGGCATGGCACCATTCGAACCGTTATATGGCAAGAAATGCAGATCGCCAACATGTTGGACTGAAGTTAAAGAAGTAGAGCTTATGGGACCAGACATCGTTTGAGAGACTAGAAAAATTGTTAAATTAATCCAAGAACATTTGAAGGTGGCACAAGATAGGAAGAAGAGTCTTGCAGATGCAAATCGCAAAGAGATGGATTTCAAGGAAGGTGACTGGGTATTCTTAAAGGTTTCACTGATAAAAGGAATCGTCAGATTTGGAAAAAGGGGAAAGCTGAAGCCATGTTATGTTGGGTCATTCGAGATACTAGAGAAGATAGGACCGGTTGCCTATAGACTTGTGCTGACGCCAGAATTAGCAAATTTTCACGACGTTTTCCACATATCCATGTTAAGGAGGTATGTAGCAGATCCGACACATGTACTAAAACGACCACAATTCAATTAGAGAATAATCTACGCTATGAGGAGCAACCGGTAAGAATAATGGATAGACGAGAGAAACGGCTCAAGAACAAGACCATACCATTGGTCAAGGGCTGATGGGATAACCAATCGAGGGGCAAAGCAACGTGGGAAGGAGAGAATGATATGTGACAACGATATCCACAGCTTTTCGAGCAAGGTATGACCTATCTTTTAGCTTAAACTTTATGAATCGATACTTAGATAGAGATTTGGTCAGACTTAGAAACCTAACTTCGGGCTACGATCAAGTTTGTGGACCAAACTTTCTAATGTGAGAAGGATGTAATACCCCAACCCGATTGAATTATTTGAATTTAGATATAGCATAGATAATTACGATTATCACATAATTTAATTTTTCAAATTAGAAAATTCGATTTCGAGACATACGATCATAAAAATATTAATTTTAGGACATATTGAGATGTCGGCTTAATAACAAATACTCACACGAAAAATTTGAGCACACCATGATGATTCTTGTATTTTTCTAAGTTAGGCAGTCTATTTTCATATTTTTTAAAAATTGGTACCGGAATAGTTTCTTGGGATCGCATAGCATTTTGCGCTCGCACACGTGATCTAGCCCTTGACTAGTGGAGATTCATCAAGTTAAATTCAAGTATCCGTTTCCTCAAATCATGGAGATGTTTCCCTAATTTCATTATTACTCATATATATATATATATATATATATATATATATATATATATATATATATATATAAATATGAGGGATCTCTCATTTTGCTAAAATAAGGACCTCCCATTTCTTGATCAAATTTTGATGATCCGAACCGTTCAATGTGTTTAAAACATGTTTTTAAGAATAATCACGAGAAATCAACTTAAAACATTACTGGGAAGGTCTTGATCCAAGTAGTTTCTCATAAAACTGTTTCTATCAGCATTTATGAAAAACTGTTTGGATCAAACCCTTCCTGATTTTTTTAAAGTCGATTTCTCGCGGGTACCCTTAAGAATATGTTCTAAAAATATTGAACGGTTCAGATCATCAAAATATAATATAAAAAAGAGAAGTCCTCATTTTAGTATATTGAGAGATCCCTCATTAGAAGGGACTCATATATATTGTTGTTTTTTACCCGTGGCCCATCTCTCTCTCTAACTCTCTCTCATGATCTCCCTCACAAACACATCTATTATATTTCTTCTTCTTCTTCTTCTTCACCACCACCATCTCTACATCACCACCTATATTAGGACACACCAGAGTTTCGTCTAGACTGTCGTATTCATAGCCCGAGCCAACATATTCAGGCCACCAAGTTTTCCGGCAAAGAAAGAGGTATAAACTCATATTTTTATGTAAGTTTGAGTTGTTAGATCTTAATGTTTTAAATAGTTTAATCTAGATTTTATTGTTAGAAATCATAGTTGGACACTTAATCTTCGAAATAGACGGAATGGATCGACTCTCGGACCATTAGAACCCATAGAAATTGTGCTACGAAAGTTGCTCACGACCTTGAGAAAACTGTATTTTTCCTGACTTTTTCTCAACTTCGGACCCTTGGGTCTTGATGTTTGGAGGGTTAAAATCCATTTCTTAAAAGATGAAACTTATAGACAAACATTAACTATTTAACTTAGACAAATTAGATTTTCCTCGAGAACTAAGTAGCTCACAGAAAACGACCCTCAAGTGGCTACGAAAAATTGTCTCTTTTTTAGATTTTTCTCTCTCTAGAAATTTAATTTATGTGCCAACGTAAATAGCCACATTCGTTAGTCAAATCATGAAATTGACTATACAAAAATGAAATTGGAGTTAAACAATGCACCTGCCAAGTCTTGATCCTAGATTTTGGAGACCAGATAGTATAATTACCAAAATGCCATTCTTACTAATTTTTTTGCCTACTGACACTAAAATTAGCACCTGAACGGACTGACCATGTAATTAAAATTTTAATGTGATTAAGGATTGTTTATTATGTGGGTCCGGCCTCAGTCACGTTCTTGGACAACCGGGAGTGAAATTATAAAAATACCCTTTTTACTATTTAAGTAACCGGTGACCAAACCAATCACCCGAGCTCTTGAATATGAATGGAACTATAATTAAGTAATAAAATTGACCCGAATCTTGAGAAAGCTCTCGCGGCCATTCATTAAATTTGGATAAAATGACTACTTTGCCCTAGAAGCCAAATTAGACTTTGTACCCTTACGGATTGAAAAGTCCGAATGACTATGCGACTCGAGTCACTAAATTAGTATATACTTCTAAGAATCGTTGGTAACAAGTACTTTTTATTTATTATGATAGATTCGAAAATTAGAGATCATCGGGCCAAATTAATATAAAGGAAGTACGGGTTAAGTTCAGGTAAGTCTTGCATATGACTTGCGCACTTGCATTATTCAATGGAAATGGATAATTTGTTGTTTCGATGTATAAATCCATGCTATTAAGTGAGTAACCATTGTATTTATGATAAACTAAGCACGATGGATTAAGACTTTAAAGAGAATTATGGTCGTATGAAAATATTATAGCAAAGTTATGAGATTTAATACGGCACCCCGTCTGCTAGGGGGCAAATTAAGATTTTAGGAATAAGGTGAAGTAATAAGGATGTAGATTATTAACTAGGTAATCCAACGGATGATATCACGCCCACTATATATTTGGGATCGCTCCCTAATTCATTGGTGTTGCCATAGATCATACAAGTTACC
This sequence comes from Arctostaphylos glauca, assembly GCA_019985065.2. Lineage (NCBI taxonomy): Eukaryota > Viridiplantae > Streptophyta > Magnoliopsida > Ericales > Ericaceae > Arctostaphylos > Arctostaphylos glauca. The sequence continues at coordinate 4,970,252 of JAHSPW020000013.1, read as the reverse complement.
ATTTGATAATTATACATGGTTACAGCGTAAGCCTAAAAGCTAGATTAACATATCACATAATATTATCATTCGATTATAATGGATTTCAAGAATGCCGATTATTTTAATACAACAGTTAGTAAACTTATCATACCTAGACTCACACTAGCCTAGTGCTAATGTAATTGATAATGCAACAGGTTTTAATAATGATGCTGATCATGCTTGAAATTTTACAAAGTTGTATTGGAACTGAAGTTTATCTTTTGTAATCCCTAAACTTGTCATATTTTGATGTAGCATGGCCTTGATTGTAATGTTTATTTTGTTGACCGATTGAGATTTTGGGCTATACTCATGTTATGTAAGCCCATAAGGGTCATATTAATGCACTTCACTTTATGCATTGAACGCTAAGAGTAAATTTCATTTTCGCACTTTGATATCGAATATGTTGATAAAAAATTCCTAAACTAGTATATTTTGAAAGGCCTTAACGAGTTTCACTCATAGCCGGTCACATGCCTTAACCTTTACAGGACAGGTTGTGGCAATATCATTCCGAGGATCAGCATTCCATATGCCTTTATCTTTGACAACACTACTCAGTTCGTGGGGAACTTATTCAAGGATTTCTGCAGAGAGCACAAGATTCACTTCTTTAATTTAACTCCTTCCTACCCTTAGTGCAACAAGCAGACTGTAGCCTCAAACAAGATCATGCTTAGAGGTATCAAGAAACGGCTCCTGGCAACTAAGGACAGATGGGTCGGGGAGCTATACAGTGTCTTATGGGCCTACTGAATAACTCCTCGTTGCTCTACTAGCCAAACCCCGTGCTCCCTGGCCTTCGACATGGAAGCAGTCATCCCCTTGGAATAGGCTTGTCGACTAGGCGAACAAAGGACTTCCATCCAAATGCAAACGATCAGCCGATCTCCACCGCCGTGGACTTAGCCGACGAGTGGAGGCACTCCACCAAAATTCGTATAGCTTCCTAACAACGGGAGTTGTCCAAGTGATACAACAAGAAGGTCCGGTCCCAACCATTCAAGCCCGATGACCTAGTTCTCCCGAAGGTGGTCGGTGCAAAAAGCACAAATAAACTTGGTCCTAACTGGGAAGGCTCCTATCGAGTGACCAAGGTCTTTGGCATCAGCACCTATAAACTGAAAGATCTGGATAGCTCTCCATCCCCCGGCCTTGGAATGCCCAGGACCTAAGGAAATATTATCATTAGAATTTATGGCCGAGGGCCTTCTGTTTTTCAAATATTCTAGTTATTCAAATAAAATCTATTATTTTCTACACTCGTTGCTCCATTTTTTTCTATAAGCACACAGTGGCATTACTGAAAGAATTGTTGGCCTTATCTAAATTGGAATTCGTAAGAAATTCTCCAACTACCACCACTCGATCACTACCGAGGATATCATGGTTTGGTGCAATCGCCAACCATTGGGTTAGGTTGGTTGCTTAGCTATACCCTGATAATCACTCCAAGTACCACCACTTGGTCAATACCGAGGATATAATTGTCTGGAAGAAATGCCAACCATCGAGATCGGTGGGCTACTTAGTCATTCCCTCATAGCCCACCCTTGGTGTTTCACCATCCTACCAGGCTTCTAAGCCATTTCACTCAAAATTCTCCCAAGTCTTTACTCTCAATGGTATTACCAAATGCTTATAATCACTACCTAGACGCGTTGCTCAGGCTCTACAGTGGCTAGGGAGCGAAACTCCCAACTCAGGAAATTTTAAGCATGCAAAAAATCAAAGCACATTCATAGGGAAATCAAAACATTCATACACATCCATGGAATTATTCAAATATAAACATTCAGCACCAGTCGATGATAGTTTCAGCCATTCAGACAAAAAGTAAAATAAAACAAAATATGTCAATGCCACCTGATAATAGTTGGGGTGGATGAAAGAAAAGTGTAAATTACAGAACCGAGCTCACTCCTGAGCCGGTGGATTAAATTCTCCATCAACAAGAAGCAGGGCCTGATCCTCGATGACGCCAATCAAATCCTCCACTGGGACTACTGAATCTTTAGCATGAGTCAAGGGCTCAGTAGGAGAGAGTGTCGATGGATCGGCCGAGCTAGCCAACACCCTAAATGAAGAGATCTTCTCATACAAGCTCGTTTCCTCTAGCAATTGGGCTTCTTTGAGGGCTTGGAGCCAACCGTCCCTAAAAGTCTTCTCCAAGAGATCTATGAACTCAGCATTGATCATCTCCATATCCTTCTGATACTTCCCCTCAACTTTAGTATAGCCGTTGTCGTAGCCCTTGGAATTCGCCTCATTCACCTTCTTCGCCATCTCTGCCTCCTTGGCCTCCAGAGCAAGAGACAAAGCCTTGGCATTCTCCTCAGCTTTGAAAGTAGCAGCCCAAGATGCATTCCTTTCCTGCCTCATTCTTGTCTTCTTCTCCAACTCCTTCTCGTGAAGGGCTCTTAAACTCCAAGCCTAGTTGGCACTCCTGAGAAGCTTGGCTTTCATCGACACTAGGTGCTAACAAGACTGTGTAACAAAAAGCGAATGAATAAGCAATGAATAAATGTAGAAGGCAACTTTGAAGAGAACGGATTTGGTTTTACCTTCACGGCGTACCATGCCAGTTCAAAGAAAGCACCTTCCAGATTCTTTGGGAGATTCTTGGCATCTTTAGGCAGCAACGTGCCTTTGGCAAGAAGGAAAGCAAAGTGTTGAATGGTGTCCACCGAATCCTCCATGTTGAAGGTCGGTCAACCAGGAGGAACATCGGCTTGAATTTCTTCGGGGGAGACACTCCCAGGCCCAACGGGTTTGTCTCGATAATAACTAGGGTCCTCTTTGGTGGAGGAGGAAAAAGAGAGAGGGATGCTCTGGTTGGCACCCATGGTGGCTAGCTGCTCCTCACCTTTCTTGGAGGATGGGTCCACCTCTTGAGCGTCCTTCCTCTTTCGCTGAGGATCGGTCTAACTTGCACTAGGTTGCTCTGTGGTTATGCCTGTCGTCAACTTCAGAGTCACGTCGTCCTTTGCCTTCCTTGGCATCTAGTCAATTTATGCAAATAATGCCTTTAGTTTCGGGTCACTCACGCTAACTGATGGGCTGTAGCCAGAAGAGAAATCCAAAGTATTGGTACCTGTAGAGATAGGTATGACGTTCTCCGATGTAGGTTTGTCTTTTGGCTCTCTAATGACACCTAGAGGAGGACTCACATGCGATTGGGTGGTAGGGTCAGGTGAGTCGAGGGTTGGTACTCAGTTGGTAGATCGGGATTGTTTGAGCCCTGCCGTTCAGTGGTGCTGGCACTACTGTGCGACTCCGCCCATGCCTTTAAAGTTGAGTTGTAGGTGTCGATGCAGCCGAGAAGTGCGGTGCACCTTCGTTTCTTCCTTGGTATTTCGATAATTCAGTCGATGTGCTCTTGGTTTACCCTGTTCTTCAAATGGTCAACCACTCGGGCCATTGCAAACAAACATATATCATCAAAAGGATCGAAGGGAAGCAGACTTTAAAAATACCAGAACTTCCTTGTTGACTCCTATACGCCTCGGCACGGAGAAGTACCTCAGTTCGCCAAGAGCAAACTCGAACTCCCCACTGAAAAGCATGAAGTCATCAGCGTACTTGTGAGAGCCCAACAGTTTTCGAAAGATTTTCTTTTGGCCGAGACGACAAGTAAAATAGCTTCTGTTAGAAACCTTGTTTCTCTCGACATAGTAGACACCAAACAAGTCTTCTATGCCAAACATGAGGCCACGTGCAACCTAGAACAATGATCTCCATGACCATTCAATAAAAAAATTTGGTTGCCTAAGATGTAATCAAGTTGAGGGTGTAGAGTATCTGCCTAAGGAAGGGATCAAGGGGAAACTGTAACCCCACCCTCCCCGTATTATAGCCATGAGCAACACTATAATTCGGTAATCGTTGGCTTGAGGGTTGTCCCCTGCCTGTATCAAGTTCACATGGACATTGTATGGTATGCGATAAGTTTGACGGAAGTCTACCAAGCTCTCGGCACTAAAGAAAAATCGAGTGTAACGTGTCTCCTCATCGACGAGTGCTTCAAAAGATCTGCTCGTCTCTGGCCTCTCGATATCAGAAGACGGCACTCGGGCTGAATCCACGTAAGGCTCGAACATCCTATTTAAAAGTGCACGGGTATTAAAAAATTTCTAAGGCGCGACGTTCAGTACTATACCTAGGAATGCTCTGCCAAAAGGCAGGCTTTCAGCCAGTTTCTGGAGCTGATGTGACAGCCCCGACGATGGTCTTGTGAAAAATGCAAATAATATTCCAAATGTGTGGAAATGCACATAAACCATTAGAAATGAGAATTTCGTGAACAAATCTTACCTAAAAAACTGCGAGACCCCGACCCGGAAAAAAAATAAATAAATAAATAATAGAAATATTATGGGTAATTTAAAAATTTGATTAAATTAGGAAACGGAGACTTTTTAGATCAATTAGGTAATTTATTTGACGAATAAGGAGATACTCTTAAATTATTTTAGGAGCAAATGAAGTTAGTTCAAAACATAATCGGAGACCAATGAGTGGTTCGATAAATTATTTTAAACATTAATGGTAACTGTAGATTAACCTTGATATTACTCTAGGGAACAATCAGACGAGTTTAGAAGTCCCTAAAACAAATTTATTTACTTTTTACTGAAATAATATTAGTACGTATGATAATTATTATACTTATCCTTTGGAAGATATTTTGCCACCTCATACTTGCATGTTAGCCACCTCATGCTTGCATGTTGTTAGCATGCCACCTACAAATTGTTATATCAGATCAAAATAGATGCAAGCTGCTTTCTTTCACCTCTTCCATGTTTCTGCCGTGAGAGAGAGAGAGAGAGAGAGAGAGAGAGAGAGAGAGAACTCTTGAGCAACCATATTCAAGGTATGCTTCTTTTTTTTTTTTTAGTTGTGTTCTATATGTTGGCTTATTTATATGAATATGAAACCATTAGATGATTATTTAACCATTATGATAGCTTGGAGGTGTTCTTCCATCTCAGTCTTGCCACGAGCCACCATCTCCCGCCACTGGTACCTCGTCAGAAAATTTATCTTCTTGCCGAAAACCTCTGTAATAATCTGACAGCATGATAGATGTTCAAAGATCCTCATTTTTGAGCATCTTACACACTGTTTCGGAATTTAGACCCTAAAAAAAGTTTAAAGTACGTTTCAATACGCAAATTTTGATACCAAACTCGTCTAGAACAGATGAATATGCTATTTTATACGAATTTTCAAAGATAATAAAAATATGACTCCATTTTTCACGAATGCAGCCCTTCTAAGAAACTTACACTTCGAATTCAATTCTGTAATTTTTACTGAGACTATATCTATGAGTTATTAAACTTTGGCTGCTAGAATCATGCAACAATGTTATAAACTCTATTTTTGGTGAATTTTTAAAGTATACTGGTTTTCAGGAACAAAAAAACTATTATATGGCCTGTTTATTTTGATTATTACGAAACGTATTTTTTCCTCATGAAGCTGAAATTTTTACTGAGGATAATACTCTAAGTTGAGCACTGGTTTCAATATTTTTGGACTTGAAATGAATTTATTATGAATTTTCTACCAAACTGCGACAGATTCGGACAATAAATCAAAGTGATATTTTTAACGTTTAAAAACCTTGCTATATTTGGAATATTTTGAATTTTGGTAAAATTAAGTTTTTATGCGGGAAATTCGTGTTATTTTAAAGTGTGGTTGTGTTGACCATTTTAATTTAAGGTTCATTTGTGCAGAGTTAATTATTTTAACCTTGATCGTTAGAAAATGAAGGTTACATTTTAAAAGTAGTTAGTGAGACATAAAAGGACTGAGATATTAAGATTAACGTTAATACATTGGGAATATAGTTGATATTCAATTATCCGTTAATGACAGATTACAATTGTGATGGACCAGTCGAAGTTTAATGTTAGTTACTTTACTTGACAAACGATGAGTTTAGATATGCCTTTTTACAACAGCACCTGTTCTGACATTGCCAGAAGGAGTGGAATTTTGCGATTTATAGTGATTCTTCACATTAGGGACTTGGTTGTGTTTAATGTAGCACGGAAGAGTTATTGCATATGCATCTCAACAGCTGAAACCACATGAAAGAAACTATCCGACACATGATCTGGAGCTCGCAGCATTGATTTTTACTCTAAAGATCTGGCGACATTATCTGTACGGTGTTACATGTGATGTCGTCACCGATCATCAAAGTCTGAAGTGTATTTACACACAGAAGGATCTGAACTTGAGACAATGACGGTGGTTGGAGCTGATGAAGGACTACGATATTAATATCCAATATCACCCTGGAAAAGCAAACGTGGTAGCAGATGCTCTTAGTCGCAAAGCGGTGGGAGTTTTGAATAACCTACGGACTGAACGACAATGGCTCAATGAGTAAGAAGAAGAAGTCTGTATGTTATTAGTCGCTGAACCAGCAATTCTAGAAGAAATCAAGGTAAAACAGATGGCGGATCCGAAGTTGAAGAAGATTCATGACCAAGCAGAGTCCAAACCAAACACAGAATTTACCGCAATTGACGGTTTGCTACAATTTCATAACCGAGTGTGTATACCAAATGACAAAGAACTCCAGCAACGAATTCTTGACGAGGGCCATAGAACAAAATTGGCAATCCATCCAGGCATGATGAAGATGTATCAAAGATTTGAAGCGAACCTATTGGTAGATGGGAATGAAACGAGACATCGTAAACTACATCAACAGATGCCTACAATGTCAACAGATCAAAGCCATACGTCAGAAACCGACAGGAATACTACAACCTTTACCAATACGAAAGTGGAAGTGGGAAGATATCATGATGGATTATGTTATCGGTTTTCCCAGAATGACGAAGGGAAACAACTCGATATGGGTAATAGTTGATCGCTTGATCAAAACGGCTCATTTCTTACCAATCAAGAATACATACTCAATGGATCAACTAGCTAACTTGTACGTACCGGAGATCATTCGCTTACATGGAGTGCCTATAACCATTACGTCGGATCAAGATACGAGATTCATCTCAATATTTTGAAAGTCTCTTCAGAGGGTTATGGGTACTAAACTCAACTTCAGCACAGCTTTCCATCCACAGACAAACGGACAGTCGGAGAGGACAAGAACATCTACCGTTAGCAGAGTTTACTTACAACAACAGTTTTCAAGCTAGTATCGGCATGGCACCTTTTGAAGCGCTATATGGGCGAAAGTGCAGATCGCCATCGTGTTGGACAATAGTCGAAGAAACTGAACTCACAAGACCGAAGATAGTTCAAGAAACAATGGAAAAATTCAAATTGATCCAGGAACAACTGAGGGTTGCTCAAGATCGACAAAGGAGTTATGCAGATGCAAATCGTCGAGAGCTAGAATTTCAAATGGGAGAATCTGTGTTTCTCAAAGTTTCACCTATGAAGGGAGTTGTACGATTCGGGAAGAGAGGGAAACTCAATCCATGCTATGTGGGACCTTTCGAGGTGATTGAGAAAATAGGACCAGTTGCGTACCTACTGGTCTTAACACTAGAGCTTGCCAATGTGCATGATGTTTTTCACGTGTCAATGCTGAAAAGATACATATCGGACCCGACACACATTCTGCAACAGCCGCCTGTTGAGCTGGAAGAGGGTTTACGTTACGAAGAACACCTGTTTGAATCTTGGACACATGTGTTAAACAATTACGAAGCAAGGAGATTCCACTGGTCAAGGTTTGGTGGGAGAACCAAACAACAAGTGAGGCAACATGGGAGAAGGAGTAAGATATGCGGTAGAAGTATTCAGAGTTGTTTGTTTAAGGTAAGACATTTGTGTTTTTAACCTTTTATATATGTCATTATGCCACTATGTAGACCGGGTGCAAGCAAGTTTGGCGGACCAAACTTCTTAAGGTGGAGAGGATGTGAGACCCCGACCCGGAAAAATAAATAAATAATAATAATAATAAATAAATAAATAGAAATATTAGGCGTAATTTAAAAATTCGATTAAATTAAGAAACAGAGACTTTTTAGGTTAATTAGGTAATTTATTTGACGAATAAGGAGATACTCTTAAATTATTTTAGGGGTAAATGAAGTTGGTTCAAAACATAATCGGAAATCGAGGAATGGTTCGATAAATTATTTTAAGTATTAATGGTAACTGGAGATTAACCTCGATATTACTCTAGGGAACTATCGGACGAGTTTAGGAGTCCCTAAAATAAATTTATTTACTTTTTACTAAAATAATATTAGTACGCGGGATAATTATTATACTTATCCTTTGAAAGATTTTTTGCCACCTCATACTTGCATGTTAGCCACCTCATGCTTGCATGTTGCTAGCATTCTACCTCCAAATTATTAGATCAGACCAAAATAGATGCAAGCTGCTTTCTTTCACCTCTTCCATGTTTCTGCCGTGAGAGAGAGGGAGAGAGAAAGAGAGAGAACTCTTGAGCAACCATATTCAAGGTATGCTTCTTTTTTTTTTAGTTGTGTTCTATATGTTGGCTTATTTATATGAATATGAAACCATTAGATGATTATTTAACCATTATGATAGCTTGGAGGTGTTCTTCCACCTCAGTCCTGCCACGAGCCACCATCTCCCGCCACCGGTACCTCGTCGAAAAATTTATGTTCTTGCCAGAAACCTCTGTAATAATCTGACAGCATGATAGACGTTCAAAGATCCTCACTTTTGAGCATCTTACACACTATTTCTGAATTTAGACACTTAAGAAAGTTTAAAGTAAGTTTCAATACGCAAATTTTGATACCAAACTCGTCTAGAACCGATGAATATGCTATTTTATACGAATTTTCAAAGATAATAAAAAATATGACTCCATTTTTCACGAATGCAGCCAACGAATGCAGCCCTTCTCTTTGATTTTTAAGAAACCTACACTTCGAATTCAATTATGTAATTTTTACTGAGTCTATATCTATGAGTTAGTAAACTTTGGCTGCTAGAATCATGCAACAATGTTATAAACTCTATTTTTGGTGAATTTTTAAAGTATACTGGTTTCCAAGAACAAAAAAACTATTATATGGCCTATTTATTTTGAATATTACGAAACGTATTTTTTTCTCACGAAACTGAAATTTTTACTGAGGATAATACTCTAAGTTGAGAACTAGTTTCAATATTTTTGGACTTGAAATGAATTTATTATGAATTTTCTACCAAACTGCGATAGATTCGGACAATAAATCAAAGTGATATTTTTACCCTTTAAAAACCTTGTTATATTTGGAATACTTTGAATTTGGTAAGTTTTTATCCGGAAAATTCGTGTTATTTTAAAGTGGGGTTGTGATGACCATTTTAATTTAAGGTTCATTTGTTGCAGAGTTAATTATTTTAACCTTGATCGTTAGAAACCAAAGGTTACATTTAAAGGTAGTTAGTGAGATATAAGAAGATTGCGATATTAAGATTAATGTTAGTACATTGGGAATATAGTTGATATTCTATTATCCGTTAATGACAAATTACAATTGTGAAGGACCAGTCGAAATTTAACGTTAGTTGCTTTACTTGACGAAAGGTGAGTTTAGATATGCCTTTTACTTGTATATTTTTAAAAGCATGTCCTAGTATGATATTTGCCATAATGCAATTGATAATTTATTAGGAGTTATAACATGCTTAAATATGGAAAATGACTGATGAGCGTGTGACCTTGGGTTCTACATTGTTGAAATTCTGTGAATGATGATCATTTTAATGACATCATATAGACCCAGTGATTCCCTGCTCCGCTGAGGATGTTACAAGCGATGGTTGAGATAAGGTTGGGACCTACGGCCAAGTGGTATCGAATGACGTCATGCCTATTTTGTATAATAATTATTCTGGGGTCACTCCATTGATTAGCTCTGGCATACACTGATTGGTCGACTGATTTATATACGATACTTGTTTGATCGTAGAATCTAATACTGTTATAACCTACGGGTTATGAAAACTATAAACTCTTTACTACGTCCTTGGCCACGGCCCATGTACCCATTCACGAATGTGGTCGACATACTAATGAATTGTTTATCTCAAATTATGTCATGTAAAACCTGTAAAAATGCATATCTAAATTCATACTAGCTGTGAGCTAATGAGTGTTGCTTTGCAACACACCAGGTCCCAAAGCTAGGACAGGTGGAAAATAGAAGGCAGACCGGTTGGACGCTACTTTTGAGTTTTGTTTAGAACACATGTATACATGCTGCAGTTACTGTTTAATACTGTTTGAGGCCATGTTTGGACATTTACCTTGGCAAGCATGTTTTTTGAATAATGTATGATAGTTTTGCACATCCTTGGAGTTATTTTAATTATAAAAATAAATGACGTTTTCGCTAACTCTGAATTACCTTCAAAAGGTAAGTGAAATAATCAATTTAAATCCATAAACTTTTAATTAACGTAGAGGCCTTAGCGGGATAGTCTCGTTGGCCGGTTACCAATCTACCCAATTTGGGATGGGTCGTGACAGAAACAAAGACAAGTGAAAATTGCTAAGGATCTGGGCTGGAATGAACGAGAATTGGATTGGGATATGAAAATCGAAATTGCTCTGAAAATTTTAGAGTGAGAGAAAATGAGAAGTGGCTTTCTCTCTCCTAATCCTCCCTTATTTGTACCATGGCACAGATTCCAAAGCATCGCACGCGGGAATTCGAAAACATTTCGTCATCAACCATCGGATCAAAGACGCGAGGCATCATCTCGTGAAGCGACAGCTCATGCGACTTATCATCCCTAAGCCTTTGGCATTCTTGGGAAGGGGGCAAGGTCAATCAATTGGACCCCGACCAGCAAACGATCAATCCCTCTCATCAATCGGCGAGAAAAGGAATTAAGGGACTATTTTGGTTGTCACGTCCTCGATTTTTAAAATAATAAATGTCATATTTATTTTAATAAAATCATTACCAAATCACCACACATCCAAATTATTACTACTAAAACGTAACGTTTTAAAGAAGGTTACATCATCCGAGTTAAAATCTCAAATGCGAATTTAATATAAATTCTTTCTAAAATAAAGACTACAAAATGTTAATGACTCTCCCGTGAACTTTTCTGAAAAGACATGTTATATACATGCACTCCCTGCACTCTCTGTTCCTACTCTAATGCTGCACCCGAAAAGAAAAAATGGCTGAGCTACATAGCCCAGTAGGGATATTTACACCAACATCATATGAATATGAGAAATCAGGCACACAATATGATCATGCAACAACAATATGATCACGAGTTTCAACTTACCAATAGCACAAGATAGGCGTGAATAACACACTCAACCATCTTAGCACACCGTCTATTTTCTGTCCGTTCCTTTCTGAATTTCGATTCGTTCTTCATTCCATAACTTATGTTCTCCCACTAAGTCATTTATCATCTCACACGTCACACGAGAGTAGTCAACGCATCATATCAAATTTCCAAACCTCAACATACTAAGATCCCTGGGACACCCTCAAAACTCATGCTAACAAACCTATAACATAGACATATCATTGCATGAATGGTTTAACCGATACCCAACTCACGCATATATATCTTATTCTGGCGTCTAAGTTATCCTTTCTAATACGACATCCAAAAGTGACTCAACACAGCATTTTCCTTCCCATCAATACGAACGTATGTATATAATGTAACATACATCCGATAGAGACTAGACAAGTCATCCTCGCATTTTATAATTTTATAGATGTATATTCACATCTCACCTTTCAAACACCAACATATAGCACATGTGAGATCGCAAGAGTAAAACAATAATAATCCAAGAACGAGCATCCAATAGTTTCATAATAATTATTCATAATCCCTTGATTCATTTAACGCATAACATGACTCACATGTGTTTGTAATGCACACTGAGACTCACGTATCTCTACGCCATATTCTCATCAAGTGTCAAGTTGTTATACCAAGCTTAAGACCGAATGGGACCAGTCTATACCATTCCTAGCTTTCCCATGAAAGGATCTAGTAAACTCTTGGCATTCCCCGAGGGATCCAGTACATTTTCAAATCATCGTCCTAACTTCCCGTCAACATCAAATATGCTTTCAAATTTTTTTTTTTTACATTTGTCAATATCTCATACCTAGTATTCTCATAGAATCCTAGTCTCATTCCCAAGCAATCTTGTCTGGGAGTCTAGTTCATAATATTCCTAACCTTCCCATCTGGGAGTCTAGTTCACAACATTATTAGCCTTCCTGTTGGGGAGTCGAGTTCACAATGTTCCTAACCTCCCCTTCTGGGAGTCTACTTCACAATATTCCTACCCTTCCCATCTGGGAGTCTAGTTCACAATATTCATGTATGTCACGTGTCCCATGTCAATCATCTCGTATTGTATCGGTGTCCCCCTATGTTATGCGTCACATAACCATAGTCTAGTTTTATTTAAGCAACATCATTGATCGTATGTACTATAAATTTCTTTGTGCCTGATCCGTTTATTCAATATACCATAGCGTTCTGTGCAATCCCAATAACTAATGTAAAACTAACGATGATGATGCAAAAGCGACAAACACTGTAATGTGTGATAGAAACCAGAATTGGAGATATGTGAATAACCATCTACCAAAGAGTCATTTATCCGTCACTCCATGTCATTTCAAGACCAACACATCTCATGACCAGTTCAGTTCCATTACCATACATCATACATCTCTATCTCAAACCACCACTTGACCTAACGCCATCGAATAAGACAGGGCCCCAACATCCCCCTAGGAATTAAGGGAACTCCTCAAGACAAGAGTCAAGCGAAACTATTATAGAAGAAAGAACCTCTCCTCTCACCGTCCTACAAAGGAATCCAAATCACAGTCAAACATAAAGACACTCCGTACACAACGTTTCAGGCCTAGGGTTCCCGTCAGATCCTAATCCATTTCCTTTAGCAATTCCCTCAGAGAATCTAGTTCAAAGCATTCTTAGCGTTCCATAAAGGAATCTAGTTCGCATATCGCACCATTCACGTGTTCACACAATACAAGAATCATAATATACTTCCATTTCATCAATGTATCAACCATGACTTTGAACATGTAAAAGAAAAGTCTCACTTCCCACTGTGGAGCTGATATCCTAACTCATTCACCAAATAAACGAGGTTCTAGATGGATTTACAAATCAAATACACCCCACCATATGATAGAACATCACAAATCATACTCAAACACATTTGAGTCTTCAACACAAAGGGTAAACCCAAATAACACCATAAACGAGTCATAAAAGACTAAGAAAAACAAGATAATCGCTACCTCGAAGTGAAAATCCAAGACTTGAGCTCCAAGATGAAACTCTAGCTTCCATGGTGATGGAGAAACTCCATTCAAATCCTCTCCAAGCAAAAATCCTCTTTCAAGTGCGAAATCTCAAAGGGTATTGAAGGATCCTTGAAAGAATTTGAGAGATATTGAGGTTAGATCAAGGATTTAAGGGTGGAGATAAGAGAAATGGAAATTTCTTAGAGAGAGAAAGGGAGAAAATCTGATTTTGGGGTGTTTAGGTTGTGTTTAAAAATTTTCTGGTTCGTCACTTTAAAACCCGCGTAGACACCCGCGTGACCGGTCATGGGAAGAAGGGCAATGAGCCTGACCGGTCACGGAGACCTACTGACCAAAACTTTGAAAAATCTTACACCCCCTGACCGATCACTGGAAAGGCACGCGTGAGCCTGACCGGTCACGCCAACTTACTGGCCAAATATCCAATTTCGCGTGACTGGTCATGCCGGCCATGCTCCTGCCCTGACCAATCACCCTAAACATCCTATTTCCTTTTATCCTCTTCACCAAAACTCGTCCAAATCTTCATTAATCCCATCCAACCCATATCAGTATCCATCATAATCACCGTAAAGCATTTTTATACGCTAAAATAAGACGGGTCCTTACATCCTTCCCCCCTTAAAGAAATTTCATCCTCGAAATTAAACAAAACAAGTTGATACGGACACCTCCCAACATTAATAGCTTACAAGGCACGAATACACCATCCGGATCCCAATGCTATCACACAAGACACCAGTACTTGTCTACTAATTCAATGGATCAAGCCATAACGCTACATCCCACTCGTGCACATGTATTCATCAAAGAGTAAACAATCACTAATGGCAACAACACATTATCTATGGCAAACCAACTAATGTACATATATCATTCCCAACAATTATTCGTTTCTCCATGGCTGAACAAGTCCACGTGCCAATTCTAATTACTTACACATTACTCCTGCATATGCCCTACCTACCAAGTACATATCAACGAGATACAAACCAATCCATATATGAAGTAAATTATGTCGATGAACACAGACATCTCAACAATATCCATTTGTTTACAACATAAGTGACTATTCATTCCACATAACTCAGCACGATGTACCAACGCAATTCAAGTATCAACAACGTCGAATTCGTCCGCAACAATCGTGACTCCACAAGTCCACGAAACTAAAGCAAATGTGCTAACATGGCTCACATATCTTTATATAACTATTATGACTATCAAGTTTACGAACTAAAGCAAAATATGCTAACACGGTTCATGCATCACAATGCCAAACTTGTAAGCTACGGGTCAACGATTATCAAGTATTCGACTGTCACGTCCACATGAAACAACAATGCTCATGCCAAGAGCGAATATAAAGTGCACATTTCTGTCAAATGCAGTAGGCATAGATATCACGTAAACGAATAAACTTAAGAGTTACGATGGCTCACCGTAAAAAGCAAACTCCCATGCCTTCATATTAAGGAACTCGAACACAATCCTACGTTTCTAGTCAACTAGTAGGGTTTCACTCACTCTTGTTGATATCGTCCATCAAATCTCCAAACCATACAAAGTCATCCTCTTTCCGGAACTTCTCAAGGTAGAATGCTTCAAACTCCTAACCTCACAACTCTAATGATCTTCCTCTTTGATTATCAAAACCCCACAATCGTAAAATGACATGACGATCGAAGACAATAGGTTCACTACTTCTACAAGTGTGGTCAAGTATCCATCCTTCTTCAAGATGGGTCAACAGATAGTAAGTAGTTGACATACCAGGTTCCCAAACTCTCGGATTCTTCAAAGCATCCCTTGGCAATTTCACACCCCTTGCGTATCTGGACTCCCTTGTAGCCTCTATAGTGCAATCATGAGCACTCAATACAACTATTGGATTCAATAGGTCGAATTTAGTGGACGTCTTCACAATCTTCACAAACTTCCTCACAAACATACCCAAGACAATATGTGATTCTACATTCTACCCAAGTCTCTCGTTAGCGTTCTCAAGTAGGGCCTCTACTCATTGACTAACTATGTCATCTAGACAACCTCACGGTAATGACCTCAACTCCAAAGTCCACCCCGACTCACTCCACATTTCGGAGATAAAGTGCTACAAAGTTAACAATAAGGGTAATCAAACCCTGGCAATTTTTTTATAACAAACCTAGAGCCTACTACTGTATTCCATCACTGTCTACAGATGTCATGCACACAAGCATATCAAAATCCTGCCAAATGAAAAAATTGAACCCATGAGACTAAGTGTCTCCCCATGGTCTCAAGGTATTCGAGCCATGCTCTGATACCAAGTTGTCACGTCCTCGATTTTTAACATAATAAAGGTCATATTGATATTAATAAAATCCTTACCAACTCACCACACATCCAAATTGTTATCACTAAAACGTAACGTTTTAAAGAAGAGTTAAAATCTCAAATGTGAATTTAATATACATTCTTTCTAAAATAAAGACTACAAAATGTTAATGACTCTCCCGTGAACTTTTTTGAAAAGACATGTTATCTACATGCACTCCCTGCACTCCCTATTCCTACTCCAGTGTTGCACCTAAAAAGAAAGAAGGGCTGAGCTACATAGCCCAACAGGGATATCTACACCAACATCATATGAATATGAGAAATCAGTCACACAATATGATCATGCAACAACAATACGATCACGAGTTTCAACTTACCAATAGCACAAGATAGGCGTGAATAACACACTCAACCATCTTACCGCACTGTCTATTTTCTGTCCGTTCCTTTCTTAATTTTGATTCATTCTTCATTCCATAACTTATGTTCTCTTACTAAGTCATTTATCATCTCGTACGTCACACGAGAGTAGTCAACGCATCATATCAAATTTCCAAACCTCAACATACCAAGATCCCTAGGACACCCTCAAAACTCATGCTAACAAACCTATAACATAGACATATCATTGCATGAATGGTTTAACCGATACCCAACTCACGCATATCATCATATCTTTATTCCGGCGTCTAAGTTATCCTTTCTAATACGACATCCAAAAGTGACTCAACACAGCATTTTCCTTCCCATCAATACGAACGTATGTATATAATGTAATATACATCCGATAGAGACTAGACAAGTCATCCTCGCATTTTATAATTTTATAGATGTATATTCACATCTCACCTTTCAAACACCAACATATAGCACATGTGAGATCACAAGAGTAAAACAATAATAATCCAAGAACGAGCATCCAATAGTTTCATAATAATTATTCATAATCCCTCGATTCATTTAACGCATAGCATGACTCACATGTGTTTGTAATGCACACCAATACTCACGTATTTCTATGCCATATTCTCATCAAGTGTCAAGTTGTTATACCTAGCTTAAGCCCGAATGAGACCAGTCTATACCATTCCTAGCTTTCCCATGAAAGGATCTAGTACACTCTTGGCATTCCCCGAGGGATCGAGTACATTTTCAAATCATCGTCCTAACTTCCCGTCAACATCAAATATGCTTTCAATTTTTTTTGTTACATTTGTCGATATCTCATACCTAGTATTCTCATAGAATCCTAGTCTCATTCCCAAGCAATCCCGTCTGGGAGTCTGGTTCATAATATACTTAGCCTTCCTACCTAGGAGTCTAGTTCACAACATTCCTAGCCTTCCCATCAGAGAGTCTAGTTCACAATGTTCCTAACCTTCCTGTCTGGGAGTCTAGTTCACAACATTCCTAGCCTTCTTGTCTGGGAGTCTAGTTCACAATTCATATATGTCACGTGTCCCATGTCAATCATCTCGTATTGTATCGATGTCCCCCTATGTTATGCGTCACATAACCATAGTCTAGTTTTATTTAAGCAACATCATTGATCGTATATACTATAACTTTCTTTGTGCCTGATCCGTCATTCAATATACCATAGCGTTCTATGCAATCCCAATAACTAATGAAAACTAAAGATGATGATGAAAAAGCGACAGACACTGTAATGTGTGATAGAAACCAGAATTGGAGATATGTGAATAACTATCTACCAAAGAGTCACTTATCCGTCACTCCATGTCATTTCAAGACCAACACATCTCATGACCAGTTCAGTTCCATTACCATACATCATACATCTCTATCTCAAACCACCACTTGACCTAACGCCATCGAATAGGACAGGGCCCCAACATCCCCCTAGGAATTAAGGGAACTCCTCAGGACAAGAGTCAAGTGAAACTATTATAGAAAAAAGAACCTCTCCTCTCACCGTCCCACAACGGAATCCAAATCACGGTCAAACATAAAGACACTCCGTACACAACGTTTCATGCCTAGGGTTCCCGTCGGATCCTAATCCATTTCCTTTAGCAATCCCCTCGGAGAATCTAGTTCAAAGCATTCTTAGCGTTCCATAAAGGAATCTAGTTCGCATATCGTGCCATTCACGTGTTCACACAAGACAAGAATCATAATATACTTCCATTTCATCAATGTATCAACCATGACTTCGAACATGTAAAAGACAAGTCTCACTTCACACTGTGGAGCTCGTATCCTAACCCATTCACCAAATAGACGAGGTTCTAGATGGATTTACAAATCAAATACACCCCACCATATGATAGAACATCACAAATCATACTCAAACACATTTGAGTCTTCAACACAAAGGGTAAACCCAAATAACACCATAAATGAGTCATAAAAGACTAAGAGAAACAAGATAATCCCTACCTCGAAGTGAAAATCCAAGACTTGAGCTCCAAGATAAAACCCTAGCTTCTATGGTGATGGAGAAGCTCCAATCAAATCCACTCCAAGTAAAAATCCTATTTCAAGTGCTAAATCTCAAAGGGTATTGAAGGATCCTTGAAAGAATTTGAGAGATATTGAAGTTAGATCAAGGATTTAAGGGTGGAGATAAGAGAAATGGGGGTTTCTTAGAGAGAGATGGGGAGAAAATCTGATTTGGGGTGTTTAGGTTGTGTTTAAAAATTTTCTGGTTCATCACCTTACAACCCGCGTGACCGCTCATGTGAAGAAGGGCAATGAGCCTGACCGGTCACGGAGACCTACTGACCAAAACTTTGAAAAATCTTACACCCCCGTGACCGGTCACCGGAATGGCACGCGTGAGCCTGACCGTTCACACCAACTTATTGACCAAAAATCCAATTTCGCGTGACTGGTCATGCCGGCCATGTTCTTACCCTAACCAGTCACCCTAAACATCCTATTTCCTTTTATCCTCTTCACCAAAACTCGTCCAAATCTTCATTAATCCCATCCAACCCATATCAATATCCATCATAATCACCGTAAAGCATTTTTATACGCTAAAATAAGACAGGTCCTTACATTGGTAGGCCAAATTTGCACATCAGTGGGTCTTCGGCCCACGATCATGCTTGACCCATCGATACTGGGCCCTACTCGAGTTAGGCCAATAAGACCATTATCAACACTTGGCCAAGGGGGATCAGATGGCCTTACCGAGCTTCGGTTAGTGCTGAATGTACAACGGATCAAGCAGGACCAACTATCCATGTGTCAGCACTCGTCTCCAAAGGAATATCCTCTCAAGGCTTGACCTCCGACCGTAGTGTCGAAGCCTGAATGCTTGGCACGACCACGAGGAGATGTATTCCCCACGTTGCGGACAATTGCATGGATGGATGTGGGGGAGGTAGTTGTTAGCCATGCAGAGCTGCTCGTCCGATTTGCATAGACGTGGGGCATGTGACAAGAGCGCCATGATCCCCAAACCACAACACTATATTCTCGGCTGGAGCCTTGGGCAACTTGTTGGGTTCCTACTCAATAAATACTGCAAGGGCACTCTTACTTCAGGTACACACGCATTGACTCCCATACTTTTAAGTTGATTTTACTCCTTCTTAAAGGTTAATTTGACTGTCGGAGTGTCTGTCAGAAATCCAACCCCAGTCAGTACTAATTTAGTATTGAGTGTTTTGCAGATTCAGCGAAAGATTCATTCGAGAAGTAAAATTTGGATTTCAGACTCCACAATCATAGACATCAACAATCATCTTTTGACCTTTTAATTGTCTGTATACCACTTCTCATTTTCATCATCCTTCTTGAAAGCTAACTGAGTTTTTGATATCTTTTAATTGCCTCGAAATCATACATGTTGAAATAAGAAATTGGCTCGTAAGTAAACAAGAGCACGTATTATATTGCTTGGTCTCTTTGTAGTGCATTTGTCAAACGGACAGAACAGAGGCAACCTGGTTTAAGACTCTATACTCAGCCGGTCGCCATTCCGGCTTTAGAGCCGATCGCCAATCCAGAAATTCGAACTATCTTCCGAATCCTCTACCGGACGCAAATCCGGATGATTCTCTGGATCGATGCTGGTCTATAATCAGACACTATCATCTTGTTTCTTTTTATGGATATTTGCAGGAGCGTCAATACACATATTATATATTGATTGGCCATATCTAATTGATTCTCTCCACGTGCTAATTGGTATTTGTTTCTCGCTGAAGATTGATTACCATGATGAACAGGACCAGTATGGAAAGTGAATTAGTTTGGAACGACGTTAACGCTCTGAGAAATTCCCCCATGAACTTCACACAACTGTATATAAACTGGTAGATATCTTCTTCAGATTCACTCAAGCAACTTACAGAGAAAGGTTTTCTAACAGAGCAAAGGGCCGGCTGTTCTTGGCAAATCGTTCCCACATCAGACGCACTAGACGTTGTCTACACAAACTGGGTTTGTCATTTTAGTCTGATTCCAACCCAACACATATAACTCTCCTGAGAAATTATATCACACGCCAAAAAATCAACCTTGTGAGCGAGAGAACCCCCTTCCACTGTGATTATGGTTAGGCATCCCCTCTCCAATCAATCTCTGTGATTGATTCTGTGTGAGTAGGTTTGAATTTATTGAAGTGTTAGAACTGGTCTGTGGGTATCAGGTCTGTGAGAGAGAAATCAGTAGCCTAGGATGAGAAATACCTAGGAGGATATAGTGTGCTTGGTCTGCGTGTATCAAGTGTGAGAGTACTGCTCTATGTGTAGGGATGAGTTTGTTTGTGTTAGAGGAATTGGACCTCGTAAAATCAATCTTGTATTAGTTACTGGATCATAGTGAAAACGGTGATTGTTCAAGGGAACAATCACTAAGAGTGGACTAAGCACATCGCCCAACCACTATAAAAATCTCTGTGTCATCCATTTGTTCCCTACTCTATATTATTTACTTTTGATCATCCCGTTGCATTTAGTATCACGCTAACTGGCCACGAAACACCAAAAAAGGAGGTCACCCTATTCACCCCCCCCCCTTTAGGTGACCTATCAATTGGTATCAGAGCGGGTTCTTTCGAAACGGCGTAACAACCAGAAAGAAAATCCTATGACAACTGCAAATTCAGCCCACATGGAGAGTGGCTCCACAAATCGGCCACCTTACTTCAACGGTTCCCAATTCTCTTACTGGAAGAATAAAATGAGGATCTTCATCGAATCACTGGACTTTGAAACGTGGAGCATTGTGGAGGAAGGGTATAGCATTCCAACAATCATCATTGAAAAGGTAACATCGCCAAAACCTAAAACAATTGAAAATTAATCAATCCAATTGAAAATTGGATTGATTAATTTTATCACATAAAATTAGGATTCCATCAAAGATTCCAAAATTTGTGTATACCAAATTCAAATAACTGGCATTATTCGTACTGATCGGTAAAATTCATATTTGTAAAAAAAAAGGGGGGCTTCTTTTATGGTAAAAAATTCATTTATTTCCGTTATTTCCCAAAAAGAAAAGGAAGAAAGCCAGGGATCTGAGTCCTTTTTCCTTCTCGCGAACCACGGGAATGCCTAGCGCCCAAAGGAGCAAAGCTCATTTTCCTTTCAGGGGAAAGCGGCGCATAAAAAAGGGCTGGCCCGTCAAAAGTCCGGTTCCTTCGCGAACGAAGTTCAGAATCAACAAGGGTTCGTAGAACGAAGGGAGTGTACAACTGGGGCTGCGCCCCAGTTTTTTGTTCGTAACGAGGGAGAGATAGAATGGAGTTCTTTACGGATTTTTTTTTGACAAATAAGCTAGCAGACGTTGATGTTTTCCTGGAATTTTTCGCATACCTCTCTGAGATAAATAGTCTTTTTTGTGCAATTCCAAATGTAAGGTAAGTCTTCGTCTCTTATTGGTAAAACTGAATACTTGAAATTCAACAGATCCTTGACTTTCTTCTTTTTCTTTTTGGGAAATAACGGAAATAAATGAATTTTTTACCTTACTTGGACCAGAGAAGAAAAGTCAAGGTATACTTTAAATGCTAAAGTTATGAATGCCCTTTATTGCGCACTAGGTCCTGAAGAATATGATAGAATTTCTATTCTTAAAACCGCTAAAGAAATATGGGATACTCTTGAACTTACTCATGAAGGAAATAATCAGGTTAAATACTCTAAAACTAGCACCCTAATACATAAGTACGAGATGTTTAAAATGAAATCTGGAGAAACAATTATTCAAATGTTCACACGTCTCATTGATATTGTTAATGCTCTAAGCTCGCTCGGTCGAGATATTCCTACTATGGAACTTGTGAGGAAGGTTTTGCAGGGGTTACCTAAAGAATGGAGGCCAAAAGTTACTGCGATTGAAGAGGGAAAAGACTTAAGGACTATGACAATGGATGCACTAATTGGGTCTCTCGTAACCCACGAAATAGTGCTAAAAGCTGAAGAAGGGGAGGTAGAAGCAGAAAAACCAAAGAAAGGAATAGCACTACAAGCCTCCACCAAAATGGAAGAAAAGACGAAGATGAGGAAATGGCCCTTCTCACCAACAAATTTGAAAGATTAGTAAGAAGAGGTAAAGAAGGCAGAAAGGGAGAATCTCGCTACATCAACAAAGAGGAAGATAGGAAGTGCTTCAATTGCGGTAAAATAGGACACATTGCAACAAATTGCCGAATGAAACAAAAAGGAAAGAATGCTCTCGTAACATGGGATGACAATGAGTCAGACATCTCCGACTTCGAAATAAGTGATTTCGGTTTTATTACATCTATTGAAGATATTCATGATATTCATGACTTAGATGAATCGGATGATGACTATAACTCTGAAAAAATTAACATACAAGATGCATATGATGATCTCTATATAAGAGCGGTACTGTCACCTTTGGCGATAACAGTAAAGGTGAAATTATCGGGAAAGGTATCATTGGAAATCCTAACTCATCGTGCATTAAAGATGTTTATCTTGTGAATGGACTGAAACATAGCCTTCTTAGTATAAGTCAACTGTGTGATAAGGAAAATCGAGTAGTCTTTGATACTAACGGGTGCACTGTTCAAGACAAAAACACCAATGAAATAATCTTTGTCGGAAAAAGGGCTAATAATACTTATACTGTCAACATAAACGACATCTCCAAAGAAAATGTTAAATGCCTGGATAGTTTTGAGAATGAGAGTTGGCTATGGCATAGGAGACTAGGGCATGCATGCTAACATAAAACTTCTGAAACTAATCTCCCAAAAAGACTTAGTGAAAGGCATTCCTAAATTAAATTTCTCAAAAGATAAGATATGTGAGGCATGTCAGCTGGGAAAACAAATCAAAAGATCCTTTAAACCCATAAATGTTATGTCCACCACAAAACCCCTCGAACTAGTCCACATGGACTTAGTTGGACCTATGAGGACCACAAGCATTGGGGGCAAGAAATACTTTCTTACTATGGTTGATGACTTCCCAAGATATACATGGTTGAGCTTCATCAATCACAAAAATGAAGCGTTTAATATGTTTTCCAAGATTGTGACTAGGGCTCAAAGAGAACAAGGATATGTTATTCAAAAGATACAGAGTGATCACGGAAAGGAATTCGACTACTCGGAATTTGAGAAATTCTGTGATAAGCATGGAATCCATCACCAATTTTCAGCTCCTAGAACACCGCAACAAAACGGAGTTGCTGAAAGGAAAAACAGGTCTCTACAAGAAATGGCACGAACTATGCTCAAGGAAAACAAACTTCCGAACTACTTTTGGGCTGAAGTAGTCAACATGGCTTGCTACATTGGTAATCACATCTTTCTTCGAGCTATTATTCATAAAACTGCCCATGGGTTATGGTATTGCAAAAAACCTGATGTGTCCTATTTTAAGGCTTTTGGATGTAAATACTATATCTTAAATACCAATAATGATATAGGTAAATTGGACTCTCGCTCGAACATAGGCATATTCTTGGGATATTCCACCTCAAGTCATGCATATAGGGTGTTCAACAAACAAACACTAGTGGTAGAAGAATCTGCAAACGTCACTTTCGATGAGATAGGAGACATCACTCCCATTACGCATAACTTGCATGATAATGATGACGATGATATGTTTCCACTAATCTCACATGATGAAGTAGAAGAAGAAGAAAAACAACCAAGAATCTTGATAGACCATCCTAGTAACCAGATCATAGGAGATCTCAAATCTGGAGTCACTACACGCTCTCAAACAAATGTTTGCTCACATCTTGCTTTTGTGTCACAAGTTGAGCCCAAAAATTTTGAACAAGCTGAGCAAGATGAATCATGGATGCTTGCCATGCAAGAAGAATTGAATCAATTTGAGCGCAACAAGGTTTGGGACTTGGTCTCTCGACCTACTAACCATTCCATCATCGGAACAAAATGGGTTTTCAAAAATAAACTTGATGATAAGGGAACCATCACTAGAAACAAAGCTAGATTAGTAGCCCAAGGGTATAATCAAGAAGAAGGTATAGACTATGAAGAAACCTTTGCCCCTGTGGCTCGCTTAGAATCTATTAGAATGCTCCTTGCATATGCTTGCTACAAAAACTTTCTTCTATACCAAATGGATGTTAAAAGTGCCTTTTTAAATGGATATGTGAATGAAGAAGTTTATGTTAAACAACCCCCTGGTTTCATTAACGCTGATTACCCTAATTATGTGTTTAAACTGTCTAAAGCCTTGTATGGTCTCAAACAAGCTCCTAGAGCTTGGTATAAGCGGTTGAGCGGGTATCTCACACAAAATGATTTTTCATGTGGTCATGTTGATACTACCCTATTTATCAAAAAAAGAGAACATGATATTCTACTCGTTTAAGTCTATGTGGATGATATTATTTTTGGATTTACTAATGATGCACTGTGTAAGGATTTTGCAAAGATGATGCAGGATGAATTTGAGATGAGTATGATTGGGGAACTTAAGTTCTTTTTAGGACTCCAAATCAAGCAAACCCCAACCGGAACCTTTATTAACCAAAGTAAGTATACTAAAGAACTCCTCAAGCGATATGGCATGACAGATTGCAAAGACAAGAAGATGCCCATGGGGCAAGCAGTTAAGCTGGACAAAGATGAATCTGGTAAGAGTATTAATCAAAAAGGGTATCGAGGTATGATAGGAGGGCTATTATATTTAACTGCTAGCCGACTCGATATTCTCCTAAGTGTAGGTATATGTGCTCGATTTCAAGCTAACCCTAAAGAATCTCATTTAAAAGCCGTGAAGAATATTCTAAAATATCTCAAAGGAACCCCTAATCTAGGCCTATGGTTTCCCATTGATACAGCCTTTCATCTTGTTGCATATACTGATGCTGACTTTGCAGGCAGCAAAATGGACCGTAAAAGCACAAGCGGCAATTGATGCTGACTTTATAGGTCAATGTCTCGTCTCGTGGATAAGCAAAAAACAGAATTTCATTTCACTTTCCACTGCTGAGGCTGAATACATCGCCGCCGCTAGTTCGTGTGCTCAAATTATTTGGATGAAGCAAGTGCTACGTGACTAGGGCTGCAAACGAGCCGAGCCGAGCCGAGCCGAGCTTTGGAGTGCTCGAGCTCGGCTCGTTAACTAAACGAGCCAAAAATTCGAGCTCGAGCTCGATTTGTTTGTAAACGAGCCGAGTCGAGCCGAGTTGAACTAAGCTCATTTACTTAAACGAGCCACTTTAAACGAGCCGAACCTCTAAAACAAGCTGAGTTTTTACGAGCCGAGCCGAGCTTTCGAGACTCGAGCTCGGCTCGTTTACGAAACAAGCCTAAAATTCGAGCTCGAGCTCGGCTTGTTAACTGAACGAGTCGAGCCGAATCGAGCCCTTATCGAGCCGAGCCGAGCCGAGCTCGTGAACAGCTCGGTTCGTTTGCAGCCCTATACGTGACTATGGGGAAGACATGGGAACTGTCCCTATTCTGTGTGATATACAAGTGCCATCAACATCTCCAAAAATCCGGTGCTACACTCTCGCACTAAACACATTGATATTCGGCATCACTTCCTCCGAGAAAAGGTATCTCTAAACGTGGTCAAATTAGATTATGTGCGAACTAATGATCAACTTGCAGATATCTTTACCAAACCTCTCGGTGAAGACCAATTTGGTAAGCGCCGACGAGAATTAGGCATAGTAAAATTCCTGGTTAAGATTCCGCTACCCATTTGCCCTTTTTCATTAATCAAAAAAATAAAAATAAAATAAAATCACAAATGCAAAAAAGGTTTTTATATTTCTCAAAACCTTTTCTCCTTAGCCCCATCTCTGCGCACACTTGGCACCCATCCGGCCACAAACCCAATTGCCAATCTGGATTTCTAGATTTCCTACCGGATTCGTGACTGGCATGTCTACCGGCTCGTCCAGCTCGCAGCACATTAAAAGCCCTCTCTCTCACGGTCTCTTAGGTGCTTCTCACTCCGGTCTCTCTCCCTCGTTCCTTCTCCCCTCGTCTCCCTATCCTTTCCCGTTTTGTCCCCCTCGTCTCCTTCCTATCGCTCCATTTGGCGCACCCCTCTCACGCGAAACCTCCTCACTACCCACCATCATGCCCAAACGAAGCTGTCCCTCCAGCTCTGCCTCCGGCCCCACCTCATTTGACCCTCCACTCTTCTCCACCCCCGGCAAAGCTACTACCTAGCCTACCTTCCAGAATAGTCGCATTGTTAGTGGCCACCGTGTTGAGGTACCTGGCCAGTTCTATAATTTGATCTACCCCTATATTGCTGAAGTAAATTGGACTGGCCTCCTTGACCTTCCCCCTGCCTTCTACCCTCGCCTTGTCCACCTTTTCTATTGTAACCTCGAGGTTGACGACAGTGATGACCAATACATTGTGTCCTCCTACGTCAAAGGCCGCCATATTGAACTCACTGTGCCTACCTTGGCCACCATCCTTGACATTCCCGAAGATGGCCTTCAGGTTTACTTTACTGACTGTGTGGACCTTCCTCACATGCTTGACGACATCACTGATTTTTATGTCACCCTTACCGGCTATGAAACTTTTCATGGCACCATTGGCACCCCCCATCTCAAACCCGGCCTTAAAGCCCTCAATCGGTTCGTCGCTGAGAACGTCCTCCCCAAAGCCTGGCACTTTAATGAGATTTCTCCTCTTCAGAGCTATCTTCTCTATTGCATGACCAAAGCCATTGAAATTAACCTTCCCTATCTCCTTCTCAATGAAATGACCGTTGCCACCATGGATCATAAGCACTCTCTTCCTTTTGGCAGATACCTCACCAAAATTTTCACCCACTTCCATGTTGACCTCATGGGTAAAATCGATGTCGGGCTTCCCTCCACTATTAACCGGACCTCCATATCTCTTATGGATCTCCTCCACTACTATAGTGACGAGGAGCCTACTGACCCCCCCCTCCCGCCCCTGCCACAACTCCCGCCCCTGTCCCTCATCTTTCCCTTCCAGCACCTATTGCAGGGGAGCCATCTCCCCTTGGCTTTGCATGCTTCCGTGGTGATGGGTCCAGCTCCTCTACTCACACCTTAGATGACCTCTATACTCGTCAGATGGAGCTTCACACCCAACTTGGCCAACTCCGTGCCTCTACTGATCAGAATTTCCAGCGCCTCGACTTTCAATTTGCCGATCTTCATCTCGACACTCAGGGTCTCCGCAACGATGTCCAAAGCATTGGCACCCAACTTCAGGACTGGTTCGGCCTCCTCGCTGCCCGCTTTCTCCCTCCAGAGCCTCCCACCAGTCCGTACTAGGCCTCCCGTTCTCTCCCTTTTTTTGCCGATGTCCCCGGGGGAGAAACCGATCCATAATGATGAAGCATCCTACCGAGACCAACATTCTAACTTTTTGTTATCTACTATCTGTTTTAAGCTTCCCTTTGTTTGCTCCATCAAATGTACACATGTTTAGTCAACTTATATCACAATGGACATAGTTTTTATTATCATATTCCGAAGTATCTCCATGCTTTTCAACAGTGTATCCTCGTAGACTATTTCGAGGAATATAAATTGTGCCATCATCAAAAAGGGGGATATTGAAAGCTAACTGAGTTTTTGATATCTTTTAATTGCCTCGAAATCATACATGTTGAAATAAGAAATTGGCTCGTAAGTAAACAAGAGCACGTATTATATTGCTTGGTCTCTTTGTAGTGCATTTGTCAAACGGACAGAACAAAGGCAACCTAGTTCAAGACTCTGTACTCAGCCGGTCGCCATTCCGGCTTTAGAGCCGGCCGCCAATCCAGAAATCCGGACTGTCTTCCGGATCCTCTACTGGACGCAAATCTGGATGATTCTCTGGATCGATGCTGGTCTATAATCAGACACTATCATCTTGTTTCTTTTTATGGATATTTGCAGGAGCGTCAATACACATATTATATATTGATTGGCCATATCTAATTGATTCTCTCCACGTGCTAATTGGTATTTTTTTCTCGCTGAAGATTGATTACCATGATGAACAGGACCAGTATGGAAAGTGAATCAGTTTGGAACAACGTTAACGCTCTGAGAAATTCCCCCATGAACTTCACACAGCTGTATATAAACTGGTAGATATCTTCTTCAGATTCACTCAAGCAACTTACAGAGAAAGGTTTTCTAACAGAGCAAAGGGCCGGCTGTTCTTGGCAAATCGTTCCCACATCAGACGCACTAGACGTTGTCTACACAAACTGGGTTTGTCATTTTAGTCTGATTCCAACCCAACACATATAACTCTCCTGAGAAATTATATCACACGCCACAAAATCAACCTTGTGAGCGAGAGAACCCCCTTCCACTGTGATTATGGTTAGGCATCCCCTCTCCAATCAATCTCTGTGATTGATTCTGTGTGAGTAGGTTTGAATTTATTGAAGTGTTAGAACTGGTCTGTGCGTATCAGGTCTGTGAGAGAGAAATCAGTAGCCTAGGATGAGAAATACCTAGGAGGATAGAGTGTTCTTGGTCTGCGTGTATCAAGTGAGAGAGTACTGCTCTGCGTGTAGCGATGAGTTTGTTTGTGTTAGAGGAATTGGACCTCGTAAAACTAATCTTGTATTAGTTACTGGATCATAGTGGAAACGGTGATTGTTCAAGGGAACAATCACTAAGAGTGGACTGAGCACATTGCCCAACCACTATAAAAATATATGTGTCATCCGTTTGTTCCCTACTCTATATTATTTACTTTTGATCATCCCGTTGCATTTAGTATCACGCTAACTGACCACGAAACATCAAAAAAGGAGGTCACCCTATTCACCCCCCTTTATGTGACCTATCACTTCTCAATATGGCTATGAGTTACCACAAATAAAGGAGAGTTTTTCACCACATAACACAATTTGTTTCATGGAGTACAATTATAGCATTGAACGATGAACCTTTTGATTGAATAATAATAGAAGCAGATTTGGTGCCACATGACTTAAAATCTGATTAAAGTTACTTTGATACCAACTTGAAAATCAAACTTTGAGGATAATATTTTTATTCATATTATTCCATAAATTGTATAACTATATATAGTGAGAGATCATTAGCAAAAATCCCACAATCAAGCATCTCTAAAAAATGATACATCACAAAAATCGCATTTTTTAACAAAGGAAGAAATCACAAGAATAGTATCTCTAATTAAGGAAGTAATCAATCCAATATCTCAACAAGTATTACGAAATAACTTTTTTTTTAGCTATGATAAGTGCACAAATGGGTTAAAAACTGTATGCTAATGGAGATGAATGATTTCGAACTCATTTGTATTTGAATTGTGGACATTCATATGAACACAGCAGCCTTCTCTTTTCTTTTACAAACAAAACTAATCAACTTTTAGTAGAAGCTTATAAACCACTCACCCACTGTGAGGGAGTTTGTACAATTGTTGCAAGTTCATTAATCTATCAAGTTTGATTTGAAATATAAATGAACTTAAAATATGTTCAAATTTAGTTCGCTTCCATAACAACGTAAATCTATACACGAGTCTATGCAAATAGGGTAAAAACAATGAATAATGACGTTTCTATAGGTTGTGGTCAGCGAGAACTTATAACTGAAGACCGAAAATTAAAAAAAACAAATATTGCTATCGATACCAAATTAAACCAAAATTATACACTTTTTTTTGGATTGAGGTAAACTGAAAAAGGTCCTTAACTATCAGGATCGCAAGGTGAATGGCCCAATTGTTATTTCCTTTATCAGAGTTTACTGACGGCCCCGTCCGTTAGCCATTGTTTTGCGTAAGGCCCCAAATTTTGACCAGTTTGTTAAAAGGCCCTTTAAAATACGAACCCACCAATTCAGGCCCCAAATTTTGATCAGTCTTTGGTAAAAGGCCCTTTAAAACCAACTTCGTATTTTAAAGGGAAAGCTGTATTAAATGCCGATAGGAGAAATTTCTAGGTTAAAGGCCCAACAAACTAAATTTTCCTTGTTTATGGACTCAAATTAAGTGGTATAAACCAAAGTTATTAATCTGAAGCGTATTGATTTTTTATTGACACGGTACGTACCAAAATCACTGTGTTCCAACATACAGTTTTAATTTATCGTTAAAACGTAATATGTATTTTCCAAATAATATTTTCGAATAAAAAATTATATTTAACATATAAAATAAAAATCTTATAATTTAAAAACAAATCACCAAACATAAAAGTTGATGATTTTAACTTCAATTCATGTGTAATTATCTAAAAATTATCAATTCAAATTTTTTTAAAAAAATTATACAATTCGGTACCGGTATAGACCAGTACAGTCCAGTATTGACAAGTATATTAACCGGTATCTTTTTTTGATCTGATACGATACGATATTCATAACATTGGTATAAACACCCGTCAACAGAGGTCTCCTTAATATGTATTTTCCAAATAATATTTTCTAATAAAAAATATATTTAACATATAAAATAGAATCTTACAATTTAAAAACAAATCACCAAACATAAAAGTTGATGATTTTAACTTCAATTCACGTGTAATTATCTAAAAATTATCAATTCAAATTTTTTTAAAAAAATTATACAATTCGGTACCGGTATAGACCAGTACAATCCAGTATTGGCTAGTATATTAACCGGTATCTTTTTTTGATCTGATACGATACGATATTCATAACATTGGTATAAACACCCGTCAACAAAGGTCTCCTTAATTATATACAAGAATCATATAGATATTTAGGCATATATCGTCGGCCCTTACTCAAATTTTAACTTAAGTTTGAGTAAAAATTTGAACAAGCTTTCCTTTGTGATAATTGACTCCAACGACGAACTCAACTTTTTTGCAACTTTTTAATTTCACCCTCTTGTCACGTTCACTCTCAAAATCCTCCCTTCCATCAGAGAAGTTCCCTCTTCCTCCGCTACTGCCTACCGTCACCACCACCCTATAACTACAGTTATCATTTGTGCACAAATCGTGATACAATCGAATGAGGTAGAAATCATGAAGGAAAACTCCCAACGAATCCAACGCCAGCCTAGATCTATAGACAAATTAATCACGAGCCTCAAATGTGGTTAACCACATCAGCGTCGAGCTAGATCCAACACCGACTACAACCACCACCACCGCCACGTTCGTCAACACCACCAATTGCCAACATCACCTACCAGCAAAAACTTGCGATGGAAAACAAAAACAAAAAATAAAGACAGATAATTTAACCTTGTTATTGAAGATTAAATATAGAACACTCCATCTGATCTGACAATTCAATACGAGTCACAGATAATATTCTTGGGTGTTGGAGATCTCCATTGGCAAGTAGGGTGCACCTAATTAATCCAAAGTTGAAAAGGGCAACCAAGAAATAAATCTACCTACTTCCAATAAAAGACTACAAACATGGTACTTTTGGATGACATAAACCGAGGAGGATGTCTTACAATGTTGTCGGATACCACCTGCTTGTCAAATGTCTAAAGCAAGTTGGAGTGTACAGTACCAACCATAGAACGTTCCATAGGGACAAAAATTGTTGAAATTCAACTTTTTAGAGGGAGAAAAGTATGAGGTCGGCTAAACTGCTAATTTGCTGTTGTCTTCGTGTTATTGTGTCGGGTGAGATAAAATAATTATAATAAATCACTATAATTTTCATATTATATCCTTGAGGTTGGCTTGTCTTCAATCTTTTGAAGAATTAGACCGTTCAAACCGTTTGAACTAAAGTTATCAATCCCGTTGCGTATCGGAGCTTTAGCGAGACACATCGGCGTGTCTTTCGTTCCAACCAAGATACTGAGTAGTCTGGGCTGATTCAGTCGGTTCTGACTGTATACCAAATCTCGGCTGAGGCACTAATATTTTTTTTTTATTCGTTGCGGCAATAAAATGTTTAAGGTTCTAGGGTATTCTTCCTCGATCTATTCCGGAAAACAAAATCTCTCTGCTCCTGTTTGTCTGCCAACCCCGAAGCTTGCACTCGACGGACGATCTTGCAAGTACCCTTCTGCAATTTTCTCTCTCTCTCTCTCTCTCTCTCTCTCTCTCTCTATGTGGTTTGTTGGTTTGTCGTTATTTTATTAAGCTCTATATTGGTTTGTTGGTATTTTGTTGGCTGAAATACCTCTATGTGGTTATTTTTATTAATTATTTGAGGGTCTTCTCTTTGAGGATTTTCTATAAACTATTTGAGGGTTTTCTGTAGAAAAGGTTATCCATTTTCATTGACAGAAATCATTTCTAGGATTTCTTGTTTGTTGCTTGTGTATTCTTGTTATCAAAGACTCAAAAGGATTTTTTGTCAAATATAATTTGTGAGGTTTTATTTTATGTCGAATATAATTTTTTTAAATATTATTTAAAAAAATTATATTATTTTTTAAAGATAAATTTAGAACAATATATATGCCGGTACCGACACATACCTAATCAGTAACAAAATCGATATCCCCACCGATACGAGATTGATAAACTTTGGTTTGAAGTTTGCCGACTTGTCATAGACCAACTTTGATGATTGTCTCTCACTTAGGTTATATAATCTACGGTGTTGTATAAAGATTATTCTCACTAAGTTATTTTAGTTTGCTCATTTAAATTTTGTCAGCCTATAACAAGGGTCAACTGATAATTAACTCTGGTTTAGGCTTTTTATTATATACTACAAAAATAATCCAATAAGTTATTTTGTTGACCTACTGTGATGATTCTCTCTCATAGGCCTTTGTTGACCTACTACTGTGATGATTCTCGGTGCAGGCTTTTGCTAGCTCGATAATTTGAACAAGGATCCTCCCTCTCATAAGTAGTAGTCATCAGAATCAACAAGCAAATATAATCTTAACCGACGCCAGCTAAAAGAAATATTAGTATTAATTTAGGAACCGGAACAAGAGACGGAGCGGACCAAAGCCTCAAAAATAGGAGCTAAAAGGAGAGCGGTCCAAAATTAAAATTTTTAACTTGTTATAATATGGGACATTTGTTCTCTAGCTGTAGCTAAGTTAACCACTCGCTTTGCTAGATCAATAGCGAGAATATATAACGTGATCGAGACAGATAGCGCGATCGAGACAAATAGCGAGAGATGGAGAGGTGCAAAGCTGCTAGTGTGATAGTGCGTGAGCTGAATGAAGTAGTCGTGCTTCTTCTCCACGCCCTCACAGGAATCCAAGTTGACAATAAATAAGCTTGCACCGGTGATCCACCCACAGAAATCACTTGTTACTACAAAACTAATATAGCTCGCGCTAATAAGAATTGAGACTTCATACAAAATTGTCAGAAGAATACCATCTATTTTCATTCAATATTTGTTTAAAAGCATAGAATCAAATGTACTAAATTTCGTTTATGAGATATTTAAATGTTGTCAAATGTTTTGTCAAATATACCACATGTGACAGATATTGCTAAGAAAAAATATTTATTTCTAAAATTTATAGGACTTAAATTTGTCGACTGAAAAAA
Source organism: Arctostaphylos glauca (assembly GCA_019985065.2). Taxonomy (NCBI): domain Eukaryota; kingdom Viridiplantae; phylum Streptophyta; class Magnoliopsida; order Ericales; family Ericaceae; genus Arctostaphylos; species Arctostaphylos glauca. The sequence goes on along the minus strand of JAHSPW020000013.1, from coordinate 4,936,672 downwards.
AAAAAATCTAAGACCCATCACAAGGTGTGCAAATACCTTGTGCAAAGGCAGATTTTGAAGGCACATCAGCTTCCTTACACTATATGACAATACACGAAGCTTCCTTATAATACATGAAAATAGTACGAAGCTTCCTTAATTACTACGTGACAATACACGAAGCTTCCCTACTACACGACAAAACAATTTTTATTCAAATCTTACATGATTCATCTTACACCATATGCTACACGACAAACAACTTTCACTACCCTACTGAAATGAAATGAGAAAAGGAATAATTATTCTTGCAGCATTAACTTTCTTTAGGGTTTAAAGATCAACGCGCATAACATTCCGAAAAAAAATAGAGTCAATGGAACAACATAACCCAATGAACGAATCACATTTATACAAGCTTGTTATTTCTGTCCGAAAAATCGAGTCCCAATTTGTGGTTTGCTCACTTGGTTAGCATTATGCAGTCGATTTGATTTTTCATATGGTTATTTAACACACACTAGTTTGCAAAATGAACAATTTGAATCATATTTTTAGCTCGGTATGACGCTCATTTAATAGGCAAAACAGGGTAGGAAGGAAATACATGAAAACTATGAAGGACCGTGCCCCCAACAAAATTTTAAAAAAATTTAAGACCTAGGTATAAATTTTGAAAATTATAAAAAAAAAAAATTATATTTTGACCACCCTAAATTATATTCAGCTCCCATCCTTTCCGAAAAAAAAATCTACCCCCAAATCTTGAATCCTAGTCCCGCTCCAGGCACCCGCTTTCGCGATGGCCCAAGGGCTTTTCTTTTGTATTATGTGGATGAATACCTACGGTTATTTTCTTCTTCAAACTTCTTTCTAATTCTATACTCTTCCATCGCCAACTAGTACAAATTGGGTGGCCACGTGGAGCTGTCACGGTATAATATGTGGATGATTCAATGAAATAGTTGGGTCACCCTTATTGTGTATTCTTGACCTATTCAATACATAATATATATATGTGTGTGTATGTGTGTGTGATATAAAATTGGGTTAAGACACGAGGAAGCGTGTGGACTGTAGAGCCATGGCAGATTGGTGGGCGTAGGTTAACCATCGCCACCCACTTCCCATCCTCCAAAATCCTTAAAAGGCAAATGGAAAAAAAAAACACACAAGTTGAGAAAACAGAGTACACCAAAATCACAACAGTCTCATTGGTTTGGTGTTTTAAAGAAACAAAGGAATAAAAGGAAGCAAAACCCTATTCCAAGAAAAGTACTTATTATTCAGTTAGTCACAGGAAAAAAACCGCCACCATTTCAGCTTACCAAATCCACCACTAGTGTGTGCAAACTCATGCACGCCAAGAAACACACCCAATCCCTCACCACCATATAACACATGACAACACCTTCAACTAACTCTACTACGCTCTACTATTACCTCAACCATATTCCTCCTCCTCCTCCTCATTCCAACCTTGTGGACATCAACAACAACAACATGACCTCCCTCTCCTCCTCCCCCTCCTCCTCCGGCTACCATGCCGGCAAGCGTTTCTTCTTGCCGGAGATCCAAATCCTCGAGATTCTTTTGGCTATCGTTGTTTTCGTGACAATACATTCACTTCGGCAACGAAAACGACAAGGGCTTCCCGTGTGGCCCTTGGTTGGGATGTTACCTTCGTTGTTGGCCGGTCTGCATGTCGACATGTACGAGTGGATCTCCTGCGTTCTTTGCACTCAAAACGGGACTTTCACCTTCAAAGGTCCATGGTTCACCAACCTCAACTGTGTTGTGACTTCAGATCCACGTAACCTTGAACATCTTCTCAAGACCAAGTTTGTAAACTTTCCTAAAGGGGGCTACTTCCGAGACACAGTTCGCGATCTCCTTGGCAACGGCATATTCAACGCAGACGACGAGACTTGGCAGCGCCAAAGGAAAACCGCTAGCATTGAATTCCACTCGGCCAAGTTCAGGCACTTGACAACCGAGTCGTTGCTCGAGCTCGTTCACGCTCGACTCTTGCCAGTATTAAATAATTCTATCCAGAAATCAGAAGTATTTGACCTCCAAGATGTTCTACTAAGACTCACGTTCGACAACGTTTGTATGATTGCTTTCGGTGTCGATCCGGGTTGCTTAAGCCCCGGTCATCCTGAAATCCCCTTTGCTAAAGCCTTTGAGGATGCAACAGAAGCAACACTCCTACGCTTCGTTACACCGACGCTTGTATGGAAAACCATGAGGTATATGGGAATAGGGTACGAGAAGCAGTTGAAGAGCTCGATAGAGCGAGTAGATGAGTTTGCAGATGAAGTGATTAGGACCAGAAAGAAAGAGCTCTCTACTTATTCTGACAATAAGCAGCAAAGATCGGATCTACTAACAGTGTTCATGGGATTGAGAGATGAGGAGGGAAAGTTGTTTTCAGATAAGTTTTTGCGGGATATCTGTGTCAACTTTATATTGGCAGGAAGAGACACGTCATCGGTGGCGCTGAGCTGGTTTTTCTGGCTGCTTGATCGGAATCCGGCCGTGGAGGAGAGAATTCTAGCGGAAATATGCAGAATAACTGGCGAAAGGGACCACTTGCAAGGTGATCCTGCAAATGAGATGATATTTAGGCCAGAAGAGGTGAAGAAGATGGAGTATTTGCAGGCTGCCTTATCAGAGTCTCTAAGATTGTACCCTTCAGTCCCAGTGGATCACAAGGAGGTACAGTCTCTACTCAAATAATTATTATATGCCTTTTTTTTTTCTTTTCAATTTTTGATGCACCAAATAGGAATAAAAAGGAACATCGAACATTAAGAGTTTATTTCTAATCAAATTATTATCCTCTATTACCAAAATGATGCCTGGGTTGAAGTCCTAAAGCTGCGAACTGCAGGTTTTTTCTTTCCCTTATCCCCTCTTGTCGATTGAGAGACGAATCAATCAGATGAATATAGATACCTACTTGAATATAACCCAAACAGATACCTACCTAAATTGATGGGAATTTGGTCAATTCTTAAACATAGGGAGTGCTATTTTTAGCCTAGCCCGTCATAAGGTGAAGTAGATACCTGGTGGAACTTACCTGAAAGTGATTACAAAGAGGATTTTGACTAAATCAATATCCCCACTTAGCACAGCTGGTCAAACGTAATAGCTAGAAGAGACTAATTTTCAGTGTTTTGAACATCACTGAATACAGAAACCCTAATAAACAAACGATCAACATCTGCCTAATGACGTGATGTTACTGATGCACTGGTGTATATATGTTATATTGGTGGATATAGAAATATGGAATATAATAAATGAATGTGTTTGCAATGGTTAGGTCGTCCAAGATGATGTTTTCCCAGATGGGACAGTGCTGAAAAAGGGAACAAAAATAATATATGCAATCTACGCGATGGGAAGAATGGAAGCGATATGGGGTAAGGACTGCAGAGAGTACAAGCCGGAGAGATGGCTAAGGGACGGCCGGTTCATGAGCGAATCAGCTTACAAGTTCACAGCTTTCAATGGAGGCCCCCGCCTGTGCTTAGGCAAGGATTTTGCATATTACCAGATGAAGTTTGTGGCAGCCTCCATCTTGTACCGGTACCACGTGAAGGTGGTGGAAAACCACCCAGTGGTGCCGAAGCTTGCACTTACCATGTACATGAAGCATGGGTTGAAGGTGAAGCTTTACAGGCGCCATGAATCTCAGCTTCAGTAGTACTTAATAATTTCCATCACTTTCATTTTCTCTTTCTTTACTGGAGTATTATAATCTCAGCTTCAGTGGCTAGGTTTGTGCTGCATCTTATAAAAAATTTGATAAGAAAAACAATGTGGGCTCGTAAGGGTGATGGCAGTGAGTATGGATATAGGCGTGTATAGGAAGTCATTACATTTGAATAATGGATTGGATATATATTTATTTATTGATTGAAGATTGATTATTTCTCTCTGAAAGAAGATTTTGTAACCTAAAAGGAATACTCCTTTCCTCCCTTTTTGTAAATCTATATTGTTTTTTTATTTCCAATGTTTGCCCTCAATTCTCACTTTTTGAAATACTCAAAATCATTTAAAACCCAAACTAACAATTTTCGTATTTCGACTTTCGACCTTCCAAAATAAAGATCCATTTTGAGACGGGAGAGTGGAAAGGAAATTGTTGAGCACGAATTTCTAAAGGAAAAAGCATAAGCTATACATCTTGAAAAAAGTGTACCATGTGTACTTTTCTGCATGTCTAGTTTGTGTGTTCATCCGTCGTTCCAAGGTATTGTAAATCCGCAGGCTATACACACTTTCGTATCTAACACCACATGGTTCGTAATTAGCACCACAAAATCTCATAAATTTGCTAGGTATACAAGGGCACCATACCTTCGCCTTTTACAAAAGAAAGGCGTGTTTGGCAAAGGCACGGAACACTTGCTAACTAAACTATTTAAAAAGGATGCATTACTTTAGCATGCATCTCCAAGGGCGGTTTTTGGATGCCTTACCTACTCCTTGTCTAGAGGGTAGAATGAAAAAGTTGTGAACGGGAACCACTCAACAGGGTTTTGCAATGGTTAACGCACACCACACGTCCAAAAAGTAACGAAGCTAACATTTACTACAATGTGGTGTGCTAACCTATGACGGCCAATGATGTGTTTGTCTTGTCTAGAGGAAAGGAGACAACGTGAGTACATGACTACTCACTTTTGGTTGAAGACACCATGTGGTCGTGTTCTCAAAAAACTGAATAGGTTTTCCTTAAGAAGATGTTCTCGCTTTTCAATCAACTTCCATCAAGTGATAAAGGAAACAAAATGAAATGCTAGGGACAAAGTGCATACTAATCCAAAGTGCAACACATAAATATTAGGAAACTATTAGCTCATATATATAGCCATAAAAGTTGGGAGCCCAAGAAACATCAAATGGATACCATGCAGAGTTACCAATTCCGTCCCGTACATTTTGGAGTACTGTTCCAACCACTACTCCGGCATGTTCCGACTGATACTGTACCGTATCCGTCTGTATTTTAAAAAAATAAAAAATTCAATTAATTTTTTTGCGTAATTAGACATAAATTGAGACTAAAATCATCTTTTTTTATGTTTGTGATTTCTTTTTAGATTGTGATACTTTATTTTACATGTTCAGTATATTTTTTATTATAGAATATTATTTAAAATATGTATATTAATTTTAACGATAAATCTAAAACGGTACGCCGATACACACTGGTACCGGTACATACCGTACTGGTAACAAAACCGGTACGCTCACTGGTACAAGATTGATAACTTTGATACTATGATATATTAAGACGAGTTAACAGAAAGCAGGCAATAAGCCACAAGATGAACGGAAACAGAATCTGGCATTAGAAGGGAAGGCACTAGACCTTATGGGACCATATGGAGAGCAACATAATTCCCAGCATGGAAACAAATGGGTTTTTTCAAGGAAGCATCGTACGAATGTCAAAATGTGCATTACTGTAACTGCCCATTGTACAGATTTTTGCAAAATAAATATACCAACATCGATACATGTATATCATCACAGCAGGAGGGACATTTCCAATAGGTTGAAGTAAGACCGTGCATTTTGTCATGGCTAAGCAATCGGAAGATCAGAAAGCTGATTCATTGCCAGAAATACCAAGTAAGAAGTCATGAATACGTCCATTTGAGAAAAACGAAAAGGCAATAAAAACAAATACCTTGTTCAGGAACGCCCATCCCATTCTTCATAGAACTCTTTCAGGAAGTCCTCCATGAACTTGTGCCTTCTCTCTGCCCTCTTCTGCCCAGCCTGATTGACAGTTAATCGATGATCAGATATCAAACCTAATTTGTCAACTCAAAATACTTGACTTGTGTTGATGAACTCATCAGATATTATACTACTGTAAGTCTCAAAAATACTTAAAAGGCAGGTAGACGAAGATAATAAGTTTTTCTATGAAGACAACTTTGCATGACTGAGAAGATTGCAGCACGTTTAGGTCCCGTGGTTTGTCAGGATTAAAATATCACACTGTACTATAAAACTAAGAAGACCACATTCCCCTATTTGGTTGGAACTTTTGCAGCTAAAATTAGATATCCGTTATGATATAATATCCGGGAAACTTGAGATTCATAATAACTTGGGGGAAATGGTATTAGAAATCATCTCGATATTACTTGCCCTCTGTAGTTATATTATCCCTTTCCCTATTTATGCAGTCAAACAAAGAGGACCTTAAAAAGAATTGTCGTTTTAACCTTTGTCTTCATTAGATCCTTCAGCTTCAGAAGCTTCTCGTGAAAATGATTCACAGTCGTTTGCTTATTTTTGTCCATGTATTGTCCCTTGGACAAATCTAGACGGGGCTGAATGCTCGGGTCATGGAGCACTCTTTTCCTACTTCCACCGAAAGTAAAACAACGAGCAATTCCTGAAACCAAAGGAAACATTGAGGCATGTGCAGTTGGAGGACATATGACATGCAAAATCCATTCTGCCTCCTATTTCAGTTTAATATCATTTACAAAGTCCAAATAAAGAGAGAAGTTCAAGGACAACCAACGAGGTCAATATAAATGAACGCAAGGATCTGTTGCAAAAAATACAAGGCTTAGTTGTATGAAAGTATTATGTACATCGCACTTATTTCCATAAGCATAGGTGAGAAGCAATAAACAAATAGCAGGCCTCCGCATGAAGACGTAGAAACAGTTGTGATGCTAGATCCTATTCATAAAGGTTGGACAAGTGACTCCTAATTTACTATCTGGTGATTTCCAAAAAATTTTGTGGTAACCAGTTCATTAGGATTTGTCTTAATTCACATGATTCCACACTCGAGCTCAATCGAAGTTTACATTTGGCCGGAAAGATCAAGACCTAGTAATTGAAAATTAGTGAAACAAAAGAAAAGTCAAGCCAAAATAAAAGAAACCCCATTTGATCTCAATATCAAAGGCTCAATCCTCAAATCAGTATCATTACTTAGAAGGGGCGTTCGACAGAGCAAATTAAAACCCTCATTCTCAGAAGCCAAGAGTAGAATATATCATTGATGGAGAATGAAAAGAATAATGAATTCAAAGTGCACCAGTTAAGCTACCATTTAAAATATTCCCCTTTTCACCAAAGAGCACATTTTCATTCACACAATGGAGTAATCATACTCGACAAATGTTTTCCTTGGGATCAAACCCATTGCATGCCCAAAAGGAAAGTCCTACAGTATAAGCACGAATATAACAGTAATACAATCACATTACCAATGGCACCAATCGCGTCTAGACGATCAGCATCTTGCACGACACCAAATTCTACAGAATGTTTACTATCTGCACATCCTTCAACTTCCTCTTTGAAACCTACAAATTTGAACTCATTTAGCTAATAGAACTTTAGCTAGAGAGAAGGCAAAAAATGCAACACCTAAGAACTTAGATAATTCAAGAAGCTTGAAATTTAGTTCCCTTTTAACAGAGACTGTGTTGGTGAAATGGCGACGAAATTGAGAGAGAGAGAGAGAGAGAGAGAGAGAGAGGGAGGGAGGGAGGGAGGGAGAACAAAAGTGACCGTGGATGGAGGTGATGGTTTGAGGCGGTGGTTGGTAACAGAAGGTGGTTATGGGCTCATGGAGGTGGACATAAGGTGTCTCTTTCTCACCCACATTTTTCCCTCCCTGTGTCATCCACAGCCGCAAAAAAAAAAACCTAGGAAGTACCACCACTACCTCCACCCAACAAATCAACTGTCACAACACATCCACTCAATTCAACCAATCTTTGCCACAACCATCATCAATTCCAAAAATCACAATCCACTCATCAAAGTCAACGTCCACAACTTGCTGTTAAATTAATTTCAATGTCAAATGCATTGTGCTGCCTTGGTATTGGTGTTAGCAACGGGTGTGTTGCTAATGTGTGCTGGGATGGAGGTGGGGACAAATGGGCCTATGTTCTGTGGGAAGGTAAGAGCAATGATTTGAAGCTTTGGAGCCATGCGACAACCAGAGAACTAAAAGGTCGCGAGGGGCCTCTGACATTGGCAATTCTACGCCACCAAACAGCATGCCCCACATACCCTCAACATCCAGTTGAAAATAGTAACTGCTACCGTACCCAGAACCTCCACTGACCATATCATGAGACACAACCACTATCACCACCCCCTCCTCCTCTCCTCTCTCTATTGCAGTCTATCCTTCATCTTTCTGAAGCACTAGGATTGCTGTTGAGTTATTAAGTGGCGTCGGGTATCTCCACTCCAGCTCAAAGTTTGAGAGCACATGAGAGAGAAGAGAAGACAGGTTCATACTTGTTATACCAAAATTAAAAATCATCAATGACTACAAGAAACTCACCCATTCCCTTTATGATGCTTAGTATCTTTATCTTCTTGCTCTCATCAACACCCTCAGCCTCCAAAAATTCCTCAACAATTTTCTCCTCTGATGTATCTCTAAGCACATAGCAGCAAGAAAGGATCGGAAAACAAAGGAAACAATTAAGCATTAAAAGTGATTGATCCAATTGGTTTTCTAATAAATGAGAGACCTATACACTGGAAATTATAACTTGTGTTGATCGTGGAAATAATTTGTATCTGCTGAGAAGAACAATCGAAAAAATGCTGAAACCCAAGGCAGTGTAGACATATACAAATGCACTTCAACTGTTGTTAGAGGCAGGTAAGTAAATTATTTTGTTTTACAGCAACTACAAATTAGATAAAGCACACTCACAGCTGTCTCAACATCTTCATTATTGACACAATGTGAAAATCAAAAGAGCAGAATAATCCAAAGATTAGACCAGAAAGAGTAATAACAACCTCACGTATTTGTAGTCTCCTGCAACAAAGCGTCCAATAAAGAATGGCATTAGTGACTCCAAATGTCACAAGAAAAGATGGACTTTGATGTTAAAATAAACCTAAAAGAAGCACAACGTGAATGCTTATGATAAGAAGTGTTGCTAGATTTCCTTAAGTAACACATGCTTACCATTACAAAAAAGTGGCAATATTGAAATTCTTACTAGAAATGCACCTCACATGAATAGTTTGATTCATGCTCTCCTAAAATAAATAGAAGAAGAAGATGGTTCACCGAGGAGCTATCACTCACAGCAGTAATAACAAGCCATAACAGATACAGAACAAAAACTTGATAACATTACTACTTTTTTAGGCAAAACCATGATGCATCACATACGGAGGGTGTGCCAAGGGACATGAAGTTCTTGATAGGACACATCAATGCACAAGAAAAAGATTCAAAAGAATCGATACCAGGCTGCCAAGGGAGATGAAGTTCTTGATAGGGCACATCAATGCACATGAAAAACATTCAAAAGAATGGATACCAGCAGGTAGAGTAGAAAAATTCCGGACTCTTTATTTGAGATACGTGTGAGCAACAACAGGGGGAGCAGTGCGTACCTATATCATGGAGAAGCGCAGCGAGCTCTACCTGCCAAGATAGACAGACAAGAGGTTCAGAAAATGAACCAGATAAAGAAAAAAGAATGTCCTGCAGAAAGCTCAGAAGAACAACATCATTGACAACAACAAGAAAAAAGAAAGAGCTGTAAGTCCTCCAACTGCCTGGGACTTGTGAGTACAAAATTCCAACATAGCAAATATGTTCCTCTGGGTGACTGAGCTTTTCAAGATATTCAAATTGTATTTATCTGGCTGGAACACACTGACAACCGTCTTCTAAAATAACAGATCGTGAGATGAAATATCCAATTTTCATAGAAATAGTTTCAAAATGCGTATTAAAATTACTATTTCAGACAAAGAATGAGTTTGGTCCAATAATATCTCCAGACTACATGTATTCACAGTTCGAAATTCGAAGCAAGTAAGAAATCTATATTTAAAGAGTAGAAACACCTTGGCAATGTTTGGATAACCACAGCCCACATTGTTTCCATAAAAGAAAAGCATGGTTATAAGAAAACAAAATATACCACTTGTGAAACTAGATAACAGATTGTCAATGAATTGGATGGTGTGTAAACGAGCGAGAAGATGGAATAAGAGAAATATTATAAGGCCAAAAGAGAAACTATTATTTAAATGTAACAAGTTAACAATACTAGACTAAGAGGGAATCTAGAAGTGCACATCATTATTTACATTTACTTAGGAACCGCATGACAAGATAAATGATACATAACAAACTATCAAACCCATTTTACAATTACTTTCCACAAAAATAAAAAACCGCACTTTGGGCAACATTTCCTATTAGCCGGACAACAGTTGATTATGGATTTAGTCCTCTTGGGGTTGGACTATTTTGAAATAGCCAAGTGTTGTCCCCCATTGGTGTTCAATCTTGGGGGTGGAATTAATCCCACCAACCAACATTAATCCTCTGACAAGCTCATGTTGATTGCAGAATTAACTTGGCGGGATGTCCTAGGATTCAAGAGTATCACGTCCTGTATTAGGTCGGCAAAGGGATATGGAGTGAGACCCACTATATTTAGGTATGCGATGAGTAACCCTCCCCCATATCGGGGATAATGGGGGATAAAGTAGGTTGGTTGGTGTATACTCCCAAGTCCCACCCTTACATTGCATATCACAAGGTATAAGCCCACAATCAAATTGCATCGGAGCTACAATGGACCTCAATCCTTATCCCATGACCTACCAAACTAAGGATGGGATCAATTTGGAGCCAAGTTTCATCCTAGGATTGGATGGATGGATGGACTTTCCAACCCCATCAATTTTAGTTCAGCAATCAAACATCGGACCATGGTACACCATGTAAGCACATATATAATGCGGTTCTTCCAGAATAGTGCTTAGTCCTGAAAAGTAACAAGTGGTTTATTATATCAATCATGCTAACTTGACTATGTTTTCAGCATAGTTATCAAAATCGCCTGGTACGCGATTCGAACTGTTCAATTTGGTTTGATTCACTCTACAAATGATTCGAACTGTTCGTATGAATTGCCCAAGGGTGAGGACTTACCAAAAATCGACTTATCCCAATACCCTGTTACCCAAAATAAGCAAATAAAAAGAGACAATTGAGCTTATTCTGGCTTATTTCAGAAAATCAGAAACCCATCAAACTCCCTCTGTTCTCCTTGGTTTTTCCAAAGCCTTCGAAGCCTTATTCGTGGTGTTCATAAGCTGTTCGTGGTGTTCTCCTGGGTAGGAAGGAGACCTGTTCGTGGTGTTGGTAGGAACAGTCGTTGAAGAAGCCCTCTTCCAGTATACAAGAAGCCTGTTAGTGGGGTACTACTGTACTGTTCTCCTTGGTAGTCACGGTACATATTTTATAAAGTACAAATGTGGAAGGTGAGTTGTTCTTCTCAAGCCCTGTTCCTTGTGTTCTCATTTTCTTATACTGAGCATCATTGGGTACTTCAAGTTTCCTTTTTTTAAGAGTTTATTGATCACTATCTTATATTTGCAATTTTAACGTGTTTTAAAAAACATGACCAAATCGGAATGATTCACGATTCGTAAACAGAACTCTTCGATTCTCAATTTGACAACTATGGTTTTCAGTACCATGTTTTGGGTAAATCTCTTATGTCACCAATGTATTGGTTGAGCTTTAAAAAGTGGAATCCATTGGACTAATGCATTACGGGAAAAAAATGTACTATGCCCAAATATGGTAGCCAAATGCATTGGCATTACTCGTAGTATTACATAGAACAGCTCTTTAGGTCTCTATAGCTGATAGCAGGCTCTAAAACAATATCCAGGTGGCATTATGAAATCCCTTAACTTAAGCAAGAGTTATTGCATTGTTCCCCCACCACCAAAAAATATTTTGCTGTCAAGCGCATAGGTACAGCGACAACAGTACATCAAACAGAAATTCAACTTGATGAAGATCAATCAGCTGTTCCAGTAGGTATCAAGACATCCACTTAGCATTCCCAATATAATAGCAAAGAAAAAGAAATCCAACACTAAAAACATGCAACGTGTAACCATGTACCACTTTGATCGGCATATGCAACCAGTCCGAAGTTTATACCACTACTCTATTGCAATTTATATTCGGTGATATGTAAATACACACATATATAACTTCTCAATTGCAATTTATATTCAGTGATATGTAGATGTGTGTGTGTATAAATCCACACACGTAGAGATAGAGAGGGAGGGAGGTACGATTTCCATGGATTCGGGAGAGTTGGAGAGGCCCTCTTCACGGGCAAGAGAGAGAGCCAGGTCTCGAACCCTGAAGACATGCGAAGCGTCGTGCGATGCATCATTCCCTTTCATCGCCGATTCCACCAGCTTCTCTGCGCTGATCACTGTACTCCCCTTCGCCATTTTCACTCTTCCTCTCCCTCTCCCTCTCCAAGCTTTGGGTGGTGGTGGGTTTGTATCTGTAATCTGGCACAGAAAGTAAACAGAGGCGGCGCCGGCAAAGCTGGACAGTGGGCCCAAGGCAAAGTTCATGCCCAAGCTTTTGGTTAGATAATAACGAAAATATCGGAGTATTATTTTACAGCGGTTGTAACTTGTAACAGCGTCCCCATTTTTTACCCGTACTTTTAAGAATTTGAGTAAAATTTTCATTTTATATATAATACTCAAATTTTCATTGTATATAAATTCAAATAATTATAAATTCCAACTTCGGTATAATAAATACAAATTTTTATTGATGGTGAAATTGTAAAATTTAAGAGAGAAAATTAGTCTCTTATAATTTTAGTAAAAATTTGACACTTAATTACTTCTGTAAAATTCAATTTGATGTAGACATTAGTTAATGATTTGGATAATTTTTAATAAATTTTTTCTATTTTTTAAGCTTGAGTGAAAAACATATATTTAAATTTGAAACTCAATACTACAAATGCGGTAAAATTGAACACTACACTAATAGATATTCAACCAATAAGAAGTAAAATTAACTTAACAATAATAAAAATCTTAAATTATAGTTAAGTAAAGGGTCTGGCCGGCATGTTAAGATTCTAGCGATAAGGTGTAATGCTTCGAATTTCAAAAATATTAAATAAAGTCAAAATAGTACATATGTTTTGCTCATATAAAAGTGAAATATCAAATAAAGCCTCTCAAAAGAGGTTTTAACAAAAGAATTTTATTTTGGAATTTCAGAACTAACTAAGATCCATACTAAGTCAGCCAAGGCTCTATAGTGTCTTCTTCTAAAAAAGAATCTTTTGACGACACGTACTCTATCAAGTTCATCTGCGTCAATACTTATCATGAAAAGCTAGGAGTAAGGGAAAACACACCATGAGTTATGAAATCCAATAAATTAATCTACTCTTAAATTCTCCTTGAATGATTTTATTTAAATAAACAATAAACATAAAGTACATAATAGCAACAAATATGAAAGCAGAAATAATTGAGTACATAAATTAAATCAATATAGAAAACGAATTAGATTTTTGGATTCTCATTATTTCAATTTGTCCAATATTGGTACCTTAGAATGATCAATTTCACAATAAGTCCACGACCTAATTCAATTTCTCAAAAAAATAGTTCATCGTCACCGGTAATTTCAAAATGACACCAGTCATATATTCATCAGAATTAATTTCTATTAATGACTACGATTATGGTATTCCCGTCCAACGACAATCCCGACCACTATGCCAACCGTCCTCTCCAATCGCCATGTTCCTTTACGTCATGTTTTCAATCATTATGCTATTCCATACGTTATATTTCTCGATAATGTGCCGACTCCATAGTACATCCTATACTAACTTGATGATCACTATACAACAAAAATGGCACAATATTGCTAAATATAACATGGGCCAAGTATAATTTGACTAAATATATGACACAGCTAAATGCAGTGTTTCGCTAAATATATTGCTTGGGTCAATACACCTCTCGTTCATATCATAACTCGGCCCAAGTTGCATCACATGCGGATATCCACGAAATACCCTAAGTACCAAGTATTCATTCTATGTTTACGTTTAGTGATTTGGTTAATTTATCATCCTATTCAACATCACTTTATAGAATTTCACAAGGCAACAATTATATCATAATAATGGAAAAGCATTAAATGGCAAGAAACATAATATCAACAAACATACATGGCTAATCACGTAGTTTAAATACTCCTAATGGTTCTACGTTTTGCTGTGATCTAACATACCTAGGGATTTTTTTGAAATCAAGTAAAATAGAGTTTATATAATTTATCTATTTTATCATTCATACCCAAGCGTCATCACAAACCCTAAGCAGAAGATATTTTTCAAAGTCCTTAACTTACATAGATTTTAAAATCATTAATTCCAATTATGATCTCATCAAGAATTCCATCAGTTTTTACATGAGAATATCCACAGAGCAATAAATTTTCATTTCTAATTTAATTTTAGTGATTCCTCAATATGCCATAAATTTTGATCTATTAACATGTTCAAAAACATTTTACAGAGTAATAATAAACAACATTTATAGCATGATAATGGAAATATGATAAATGAAATGGCAGGAAAATAAACACCGCATTAATAAAAACATGCATTTCGTATTTTCGACTAAGGTCTGATCTGCTCGAGCCTAGGGCTGATTTGCTTGGGCCTAGGGCTGGTTTGCTCAGCCTATGGGTCTTCTCGTCATAGTCCTGGTTTGTCCAGATACTGGCCTCCTTGGCTTAGGACTGGTCTGCTCGGCCTACTGGTTTGCTCGGTTTAGTTGTCATCTCAGCCTAGTCTTCTCAGCCTACCTGGTCTCTCTGGTCATCTCAGTGTGGTCTGCTCAGCCTGGTAGTCATCTCAGTGTGGTCGGCTCAACCTAGTTATTATCTCAGTGTGGTCGTGTCAGCCTAGTTATTATCTCTGTGTTCTCTTTCAGCCTGGTCTCCTCAACCTAGGTGTTATCTTAGTGTGGTTGGTCATCTCAGTGTGGTTTATCAGCTTGGTCCCCTCGCCTAGGCGTTATCTCAGTGTGGTTTGTCATCTTAGTGTGGTCTATCAGCCTGGGCTCCTCAGCTTAGGTGTTATCTCAGTGTGGTTGGTCATCTCAATGTGATCTATCAGACTGCTCTCCTCAACCTATTGGTCTCTTAGTGTGGTCTACTCAGTTTGGTCATCTTAGTCTACTAGTCATCTCAACCTACTAGTTATCTTAGCCTGGTCTCTCAACCTACTGGGCAACTCAAGGTGGTCTGCTCAGCCTAGTGGTAATCTCAACTTACTGGTCATCTCAGCCTACCTGTCATCTAAGTGTGGTCATCTCAACTATTGGTTATCTCAGCCTACCTGGTCATCTTAGTTTATTGGTCATCTCAATTTATTGGTTATCTCATCTTGGTCTCTTATCCTGGTCATCTCAGCCTACCTAGTCACCTCAAGTTAATGGTCATCTCAACCTACTATTCACCTCAGTTTGGTCTCTCATCCTGGTCTTTTTATTCTAATGGTCATCTCAACTTACTAGTCATCATAGCCAGGTCATCTCAATCTAGTAGTCATCTCAACGTGGTCTGCTCAGCCTACTCATCTCAGCCTAGTAGTTATCTCAACCTACTAGTCATCTCAACCTAGTATTTATCTCGACATGATCAGCTCAGTCTACTCCTCTCAGTCTAGTGGTTATCTCAACCTACTGGTCATCTCAATCTAGTGATCATATCAATCTACTGGTTATCTTAGACTGGTCACCTCAACCTAGTAGTCATCTTGACGTGTTCTACTCAACCTACTCATCTTAGCCTAGTGGTCATCTTAGTGTGGTCTACTTAGCCTAAAACTGGTCGTACTGGTTCATCTTCAACCTTTGGCCAACCTCCGTAACTTATTGAAGGGGCTTTGGGGTTGATTTTTGGGTATTCAATTGGATAAATAAGACTAAGAAACTTACTTTGCTAAGACGTGGAGCTCGATTCGAAGATTTGATGTGGGATTTAAAAAAGTAGATTTCTCTCTCTCACTCTCTCTCTCTAGAATTTATCCCTTCTTTCTCTATCTTTCTCACTTTCTCCATGTATGAAAGTTTTCCTCCGCCCCAATGGAGAGAATGGAGGGGTATATATAGCCAATTGGTGTGATTATGGTGAGGTGAGAAGACAGAGAACTTGGAATGCAAGTATCGGTTAAACATGAGTGTGGGCTTAATTTCTAGAGATTTTAGGTTATGGAAAATGGCAGAGGAATCTGATTTGAAGTGATGGAGGAAGATTTTTTCAGATTTGGCAAGTTTTTCAAAAAAAACTTAAATTGCAAGTATATGCATATATATGTACACCATGTGCATGTGTGACCAATGAGGTGTGTGTGTGTCCATTTTTTGCCGAGAAGATGAAGGAGAAGATGGTGGCGATGATGGGGATGAAACATTTGGCGAGGTTTTTAGGGATTTTCACTGGTTTGTATGGATTTTGCATGTGTATATATATACCTTGTGTATCTATGTCCAATGGGGTGAGTTTAGGTGTCCAAAATTGCAAGAATTGGAAGGAAAAATGATGGTGGTGGTGATGACAAGGAAATATTTGGTAGGATTTAGGATTTTGGGGTGGTGGGTGGGATGATGACCTGTATAAATTCATGCATGTGTTGTATACTTATCATATACGTATACAATGGTGTATATGCATGTGCGTGCACATATATACTTAACATACACATTTATACAATACAATATAGATATATAGATACACACACACACACACACACACGTGATAAAAAAGTTAATTAACGAAAATAATATTGGACATTATTAAATTGCATTAATTTTATTAGGGTTATTACAAAACATTTTTCTGTCCAAACACACATGTCGAATGGCTCCACTGGATCCACCCACTATTCCTTGGGATTTGAGCCGACCATGTTGATTTCTTACACTACGATCGAAAGGCTCAATTCTGAAACCTTGTCAATGAGAGTCTTTACCTCAATCATATTAGTTGCGCTAGTTTTCTGTTGGAGTGTCCTTGCTTGTTTGGCACTCTATTACTTGATGTCCATGTTTGTCAAAAAAAAAAAGCATTTACCATTGAATTTTAACTTCTTGTGGACACCATCTTTGGGGCCTAGATGTGTACCCTTGTCAGGCTTCTTCCTTTTCTTGTTACTCTAAGCCTTCTTCCCTTATTCCATCACATTTGCCTTGGCTATAAATTCATAATCCACCTTCCTTTCAGAACTAAGGTTATCTTTCTCGATCCTCAATTGTACAGCTGGATCTTCTAAATTCATGTCTTTGCATTTGTAATTGAGATAGTTCTTGAAATCTTCCAATATGGCAGCAATTTTTAGATGATAGATGCCACTTGGAACCGATTCACTCAAAATCATCTCTCCTGCATGAATCTCGTGTAAAATAACTTGGACTTCTTGAACTTGACTCATCACAAACTCTAAATCCACCATTTTGTAGTCCAAGAACCAGCCGGCAAACGAACTTCTTCATTCCGGTATATTCTATTTCGTACTTTCTGTGTAAAGAAACCTAGAGTTCTTTAGCAGTATTGATTGTACAATACACGTGTGTCTAGACCTCAATTGCAACAACAGCCTGAAAGTCCGTCTCGTTCTCCGGAACTGTCAAACGGGCCTCACTGAGGAACTTAGCCAGTTGCAGCATTGTAAGATAGAACAACAATTTTTTGTTGTCATATTTTGAAAACAGTTCTATTAAATTTTTTTGATTTCTTTGCATGGTTGACGGGCACATTGGTGGTAACCGGTACAATCACAACTGCAAGAATTTGAATTGAATTTTGATTTCTTTTCTCGGTTGTTATTTTCCTATTAATGAAAGATCAACACAAAAAGAACATAAACTTGTGATTCTTAATTCTAAATCGAAATTAATTGTTAAAAAAAAATGAGTTGTCAAAACCAATAAGCTTGATTTCCTTTTAATTCAAAAATGATCATTTATTAATATAATTCTCAAAGCCTTATCAACAATGATTTTTTTATCTCAAGATTACTGTTCTTTAACGCACGAATAAACTTCTATGTAACAAAAGTCAAATGCTATCACAATAGTGGACCACTGATTATATACTGCTTTAAACGTTCGATTTTTGCAAGACCGACATGTAGTTTTAGAAAAAACAAACGATTTATTAAAAGCGTCGTTTAATTGTTGTTTTTGGGAACAGATGGATAGCCTTGATACTACTTTGAAACTATTTTCTATTTTGAAAACGTTAGAAAACACTACTGTTATTTATAATACAATTCAGGACAGTGTGAACCCCACGTATTTTTTATCCAACGGTCAAGATAGATTCAATCCAACTGCTCAGATCTAAATATATTTTCATAAGAATTGTCCAGATCAATTTGATGTGACAGTAGAGCTCAAATTTTAAATTCTATTGTAAACTGAGTAGATGGATTGAAGTTGGAAGGACTTTTTTTGGGTTTGCTTGGAATCATAACAGCTATTAAAGAGCAGAATTTGTGGGAGTGCTCGGAACCATAACAACTATTCATTGAAAATTATACAGCTATTAAAGAGGGACACAACAATACAACTTTTGTATACACTTGGTTGGGAGTGTCGCCTCTCTCTCTCTTGGGTTTGTTATATGTTTATCTCTATATTAGAAATTGCAATTGCTAAATAGTTATTGTAGAGATGGCAACGGGTTGGATCAAGGTCGAATTTGCCTATCTCCTCTGATTCTTGAATCCGAACTCTACCTCCATCCTCACTCCGTTCCCATTCTAGGAACAAACCCGACCCTCCATCCCCACCCCGAACGGAGATCAGGGATCTCCGCCCCGCCCCACTCTATTTTTTTAAATTAAAAAAAAACTTAATTTATTAAGGCAAATTAAAATTTTCAAAGCTATATCTTAGACTAATCATTTTAAGACAAACTGAATTTTAGCTATATGGGATTGTATATACATCTATACACAAATATAGCTCAATTTTATATGCGTATATTCATCTATACATGAACTAGTATACATCTATACATCGGCAATGAACTAATATACATATATATACACATATATACATCTATATATGGGCAATTTTATACGAATTAGGAAAAAAATATTAAAGAAGTTTTAAAAAATATTATAAATAGTTATAAATAAAATAGTTAAAAAGTAAAATAATAATTATTTAAAACGGGGTGGGGAGTGGGGCGAAAAACAGGATGGAGGTACCAAGCCCTGCCTCCGACCTGTTCTCTATTTTTTTTTTAACTTTCCCTCCAAATCCAACCCGTTCCCCAAAAAAATTTCCGAAACTCCAATCTGATCAGATCGGGAAACAAATCAGATTTGAGCGGAGTGAACGGAATTGCCATTCCTAAGTTATTGCAAGGCTGACTCTACAATGGAATCAGTTATTTTCTAGATTTTAGCCTCATCCCCACTTAACCTGAGTAACTTGATCTTGGTAAGAGAAGAATACAGTTGATGCATGTCAATGACCAGTATAGCTGCCAGCGCCTTCTTCATTTTCATGTACTCCCTCCCTTTCTCGATTCACTTACAACCCACTTAAATATCTTTTGGTTAGAAATCAGCTATGTGGGCATGCAGAAGTACCATTATAATCAAGTTTTAATCTTGGGATATTGGATTTAAAATTCAAGAGGCTTTTTGATTGATTGAACTAATAAACCATGGAACTACACTCTTTTGGCATTAAACATAATAATTAATTTAACAACTACGTAATATATCTGTTTTAGTTTTTTAGAATTAAACCTCCAATTTTAGGAGATTAAAACATTACCTGTTGGTAACTACATATACCAAGTACTTTGTAATATTCAGCCGTAGGGTTGTTTAGTAGATAATGGTTGTTTTTACCACACACGTGAGCTTGGAAATTTTAGTAGATAAGGCTTTAAGGGCTGATTGGATGATGCCTTATGGGGTGTCTTAGTTAAGACATGCTGTAGTTAAGGCTGTGTCCACCCATAAGGCGTTGATTGGCAAAATTTTTGGATGTGTGTTAATTAGCAATGAGGCTAATTAACACACCAACCATTGCCTTATTTGAAGGCACTCTCCCCCCTCTAAGGCTAACTAATACACCCACCTTAGCTTGAAAAATGACCAAAATATCCCTCCTTCACACCTTTTAATATATGCTTATAAATATAATATAAGTATACATAAATATATTATAAGTATATATATAAATATATTATAAGTATACACGTGCACATACACTCTTATAAGTATACTTATATGTATATTCAAAATATATATAAGTATAATTATATATTAGAAATATATATATATAATAGATATACTATATATTATACATACATATACATATATATATAGTATATATAGTATATCCTTATAATGTATATATATATATATATATATATATATGTATAATATTATACACACACGCACACACTTATAATATATATAGGTAAGTATATTTATAATATATATAATATATAAGTATATTTATAAGTATGTACTTATAAGTATATATTATACATATTATATAAATATATATACTATATGTATATATATTTACATTTAGAAGTATATATACTATACGTATAACTTATATGCACACACACACACTACACGTATATGTAATTATATATATATATATATATATATATAAGTATTTATAAAATTATATATATGTATATATAGTATATATACGTATACATAGTTTTTGAAATAATACATTAAATTCATGATGAAGGGCTAAAATGTCTTTTGACAGTTTAATACATATTTTCATTGTCTAACACATCCAAATTAACCCTCCATCCAATCACTCTATTATTTAACACACCTTCCTTAAAAATCACATCAATATAGGTCACCCCACTTTATTTAACACACTCGACTATTTAACACACCCCGCTTATTTAACACACCAAAAACTAAAGTAGCATCCAATCGGGCCCTTTAAGATTTTACATAACACATAAGTACTATTTTTACCTCAAAGTAAAGTCAAAATTTAAGGTGAAGTCCATTTTTGCAAAATTAAGAAATCCATTTTTCCAAAATTTAAGCCAAGTCAAAATGTGTGACTATTTATCTCTTTAAATGGAGGATGAAGTCGTGATAGTGTAGGAACTGGGTATGGTACCCAAGTGATAGAAGTAGCTAGAGATTGATGAATATATAAATGCATTTGGGTGGGTAGATAGTGATTTTTTTAGGTGAGAAAAGTAAATCAATTTGATAGTGGATAATGTTATGAACCGAATAGTGAAAATGTTGGGATCTCCTGTTCCTACTGTGCCCATTAAATCTTAAACTGCTCGCATGCAAGCTCTATTTATTAAGCTTGATAATTTTTCTCCATTTCAAACAATTTTTTGGGATTCTTAGTCATGGACAATCTAACCATCTATGGTCATGTGAGTTTTTTCTTTGGTTTTAAACCTCGAGCGTAGATTATCATTTTCTTTTTGTTATATATGTAATTTTTGTATATGGTTTGCAAGTTTAGTGATACCAGATGTGCGTACGAAGAAAAAGTGATGATTCAAGACCAGGAGATACCAAAGAGTGATCGTTTTAAGTATTTAGGCTCTATTATTAGTCAAGATGGAGAGATTACGGATGATGTGACCCATAGGATCCAAGTGGGGTGGCTCAAGTGGAGAAGTGCTACTGGCGTACTGTGCGACAAGAGGGTACCCACAAAGTTGAAGGGAAAATTCTATAGAACTGCTATAAGACCAGCGATGCTTTACGGGACAGAATGCTGGCCTATGAAGAAATAACAGGTGACCAAGATGAGTGTAGCGGAAATGAGAATGTTGAGGTGGATGTGTGGTAAGACTAGACGAGATAGGATTAGAAATGAAATAGTCCGTGAGATGGTAGGCGTAGCACCTATAGACGAGAAGTTGAGGGAAAATAGGCTTAGGTGGTTTGGGCATGTCTATCGTAGACCTACGGATGCAATAGTTAAGAGAGCGGATAGGATAGCTTTGCATAGCAATGCTCCGGGGTGGGGAAGACCCAAATTGACATTAGATGCGGTAGTGCGCAAGGATTTAAGTCTACTAGAGCTAAGTGAGTAAGCAGCACTTGACAGAACTCTTTGGAGAAAAAGGATTCATGTAGCCGACCCCAATTGATTTGGGACATAAGGCTCAGTTTGGTTTGGTTTGGTTTATATATGTAATTTTTAAATTTTCATACTTAGATAAAACTGTAAGATGATTTCAATTTATTCAATGTTTATGCTTAATCCACATATTATGAATTAGTATTTATGTTGAGTTATTTTTTTACACATTTGTGATTAGAGGTCAAGTTCCGAGAAATAAATGTAAGTGTAGTGATCCGTGATGAGTGAGGACTTAATCAAATACGCATGCACAGGGTAATTCTACAAAAGTTGTCAGTTTGTCTGATAATTTATTTTAATCAAATTCGTAATATGTATAATGTTGTTATTTACTTATCTGATAATTTGTGTTAATGAAAAAGTAAAGGCAAAGAAGGCAAAGCAAATTTGTAAATGAGAGACAAATTCTGCATTTCAAATGGTATGCTTTTTGTAGACATTCTTTTGAGATTCTTCTAAACTTTCTCATGATATCTTTACATAACAAACCTAAGTGTACATGATAAAAATTAAAAATTCTTTTTTCTTCTCACAAATAAAGGGGTTAAGGAATTTTCAAAGGGAAAAGAAAATTTCAGCTATAAAGGTACTACAACAAAAAAGACTCATTAGAGCATTCATAATTGTCTCAATAAGGGATCTATTAGGGCGTCTTACCTGTTGGGGCACTATGCCTTAGTGTCGCATGTATCGATGCAGCTATAGGGGTAATGCGGCACTTGTGATGTGGCATTTTATGGAGCCTCAAATGCTCTTATATGTGACACTTTTAGATGCCGCATAGATGACTTATTAAGGCATTCGAATGAGGTATTTTGGAGAGCCTCAAGAGCTTTTTCTATGCTGCACTTCTAGGTGCCGTATAAATGACTTGTTAAGGCATTCGGATGAGGCACTTTGTGGAGTCTCAAGAGTTTTTTTTTTGCTGCACTTCTAGGTGTCGCATATAGTACCTATCAAGGCATTTTCAAAGTGCCGCGTAGATCACTTATTAAGGCATTCGAATAAGGCACTTTGAGGAGCTTCAAGAGTTTGTTCTTGCTGCATTTTTAGGTGACGCGTATACTACTTATCAAGACATTTTGAAGGTGCCGCGTAAATGACTTATTAAGGCATTTAAATGAGGCAATTTGAGGAGCCTCAAGAGTTTTTCTAGGTCTCTTATTGAGGCAATTATTAAAGTCCTAACAAGCTTTTATTGTTGTAGTGTATATCACCTATCAAGGCATTTTCTAGTGTTGCCACAAAACTTTTGAAATTTATTTTTAAAGCATTTTAAATTGTCGCATAAACCACCATCTGTGAGGTCAAGAGGCTAGCTTTCAAGCAACGGCAATTAAATAAACGCTAATAAATTATAGTTTCTATTCCAACCAAATTTACAAAAAAATAACCATAATCATTAACTTCAACCAATGCATTTAGTCAACAAACTCCATAAAGATTCAAAACAAAACAATATCCATTAAGAAAATAAAATAGAAGTATTTTAAAATTTCTATCAGAAATATGAAACAATATTAAGAAAAATTTCTATCAGAAATATGAAACAATATTAAGAAAAACAAACAAAAGTCACAAGTTTAGTATCTATGTGACATAACCATGTCTGCTACACATCTTCTAAGTGAGCTCTTCATTCAAAAAAGCAACCATCATCGTCTCTCACTACCTGATAAAAACAAAATTAGATACACAACTTTAAGGTCAATTATTCTTGATAAAAATAAAATAAACTAATATTGTGGATTAAACGTACCAAAGAAATGGGCCATGCAATTGGTGTACCAATAGCATCGCCAACGGTCTTAAGGCCTCCGTAAGGCCTTATTAAATGCTCATCCCATTGGATTGGGAGTTGGACGTGAATCTCAAACTAGTTAGTTCCAAGTTCTTCTCCACCTACCTTTGTAGATGAATCCAAATTAGCAATCCGCCCTTTACCCACAATTTCTGTTGGGTTGGCTATGCTATTGAAATAGACAAAATCTCCCACCTAGCATTAATAAGTAAGAAAATATGTTCAAATTCTGTGATATCAAATTTGTATGACAAGTTTCTAATATTTGCATTATCAGTTGACATTGTCGATTACCTACAGTTGAGAGCAAAATATTCAAGTATTGAAAACTACTTGTAAAATAGTCGAAAATATTAAAAAGATTAATTATAAAATTGAAGTATATTTAGGAGAATAGTTACCTTAACACGTACTCATTGGGAAATAGATGGTGAGGAGCCCACGTGTTGGTGTTGGTTTGGTGACGTGACTGGAATGTTTGAAGGATTAACCCCATTTGCACCACTCTGAGAGTATAACTATGTTAGCTCTTCCAATTTTTTGTTTGTTTTATCAAGTTTAGTCTTCCACTCCATTGATGTCCTATAAGACGAGCTACTGCTAGGCACTGCACCCTACACATCAGATGGGCAAACCCCTAGCCCATACATCCGCAAACTACCAGATTTCTCTTTGCCCATAATTTTGGAGAATACATCATCTGGTGCGGTAGAATCAAGTTCACCCTCGGGAACTTGGCTTGACAGCTCACGCATTTCTTCCTGGAACACAAAAATTTATGTTATTCTCGGTGTCATATGTAACAACAAAAGTTTGTGTATGGAAAAAGTTTTGAAACGCAAAACTTTCTTCCCCAATTCCTCATTTGAGACTAAGTCATTCTTTGTGAAGCAAGTAATAAACAAATGTGCACGCGATGGATCATAGCCAAGCTTTTCTGCCTGAGATCATACCAAAAGTTTAATCTCAAGTTACATACAAAGTTTCGATTATAGTACAATTGAAATAATTTACAAATTTATAAGATTACCTCTGTTTTTCTAATTATGGCTAGCGGAGTTTTGCCCATTCTATAAATGATGTTCTGCCTCGCTCGACTAGACTTATTTTTATTACTAACTTTCTGGATAAAAAAAACATTCATGAAGTAAGGAAATTTTTTAAAAGTACTTAAATTGGTAAAGATCAAAGTCTCGTACCTTTGCGTCGTCATGCCAATACTTAACAAGTTCTTTCCATTGATCTGCTTGCACTCGATCCGGAGGATAATGTATTTGCTCCGCAATGGGTAGTTCAGAATCAAAGTTATTACGCTTCACTATAGTCTTCCAGTTCCTCCACTTTTTTGAGATTGATTTCAGGATCCATCTCTTGTGACCAGGACAAATATCAAATTTTTGCTACAAATTCACAATATTTTTAAGATACATATTCAGCAAGCTAACAATAAAAATTTTATGAGTATTAATATAGTATAGCTATCAAGCTTACCAGTACCAATGCTAACATATCATCCTTATAAACTCCAGGCATCTTGTGCCAAGTCTTATAGTGGAGCGGCGCATACCTCCCATTTCTTGCTATTGTTCCTAAGAAGTGACTTAAAATGCTATTATTAGAGATGTGTTGTCCTTTGTCATTGAATAGAACTTGTATGCGCTCATCGTCGTACTGACACCAAACTTTACACATCAAAGTAGGACCTCACACTCTCTTACTTTTTTTCATGCTACCTGGATTTTGTTCAATTCCAATTTTTAATTGATGATAGATGGTGCTAGTGTACACTTACAACAACAAAAAATAGTAAGTACAAAAAATAGTGCACTTGTGATTTTAATCATTTACCTGATTTACTAGTAGGTTGATTAGTAGCCGAATCACCCACGTTTTCTTTATTTGGCTGACTCGAATCTAGTTGAATATTTGCCCCTCTGGTATTACGAGTGGTTGGGGCCATGACCTAAAAATGAATTTTTGAATAAAGCATATAACATTAAAGAATGAAAATCATATAACCTAAAAGTAACGGGAATCAACTGAGAACAAAATCAAAATAGTAATTTGGACAATTTTGTCATTTCATGGGGAAAGCTGCAAAGAGTCCTATAATAATTTATAAAAAACAGACAGATATTCAAAAAGAGTATTGTCACACAATAAAAAGAAAGAGAAAAGGATGTTTTTTTCAATTGTAACATATAAAAGGATTATCTAACTTGCAACATAAAAAAGGGTTTATAATTATGCTAAATAATCTTTTTGATTAACAGAGTATTCTTTTCATTTTGCATCCCAAACATTTAGTGTGGTTGCGGCTTTTAAGTAATTTAGAGACCGCAAAAGGATGCATCAACTACATGTGACTTTTTTTTTTTGCTCAGGAAAAATAATTTTATAAATAAATGGACTGAAAACAAAAAGGCCAAGAAAACAAAGGGCCACATGTCAATGTCAGCAAGGAGCCAACAGAACTGCCCAAAGGAAGCAAATCCCAAACCCTTAAAAAACCCATCCCACTGAACAGCCCCATCTTCGCTATTTGCCTAAGGTTATACCCATCACCATACTAGAAAAAATAAATTCGCCCCCGCCCCTCCTCCCCCAAATTATAGTTCGTCCCCTTTCTCCAAAAAAAATCTCGGCCCCTCCAAACGTCAAATCTTAGTTCCATCCCTGGCCGTACATGTTACTTATCTGGCCAAACTTCCTTTTCAGTATGTACGTGGTAAGATTAGGCCGACTATGATTATAAAATCCCCAAACAAATGTCACCACCTCTCAACCTCTCACATCAAATGATCAATTACGCTTAATTCCAGAATGTAGGATTAAAAAAAAGAAGTCAAGGCAAATGGGTGGTGGCTGAGAGGAGATTTGGGCAGGTATATATACACATGCATACAAATAGATGTCCAAACTAATAACTATACAGATAGATGTCCAAACTAATTAACTGAAAACTGCATGTGAAACAATAATTTATGGATAGACAACAACTAGTTAAGAGCAATGGAGAATGGTAATCAAAGCAGATTAAAACAAATCAAAACAAATCCAAAACATAAATGAAGTCTCATGCACCTTGAATTTTTCACCGGGAAAAGAAGCAGAATCAAGGAACATACCTTTTGGGCTCTTTGTAAATGGTTGAAATTTAGAGAGAGTTGAAATGTGAGGGAGAGCGGGGGAGAATTGAAATGTGAGGAGGAAAGCTTGGTTGTGGAGAAGTGATTGTGGGCAGTTTTTTTGTGCATGTGTGTGTATTTGTGGATAAAAGCCTGATTGTGGACAGTTTTTTTGAGTGGAAAAATGTCGATTTTGTCCTGAAAGTTAATTTTTATTAGTGCATGAAAGTAAATTTTGTGGTGGATACTTTTGACAACTAAAAAAACATGACAAGACTTAAAAAACAGAATACTAAATTGAGCTCTCTCTTTATAAATTACAATAGATTTATCGTCGGGATTTTTGTACCATAAAAATGTGCGTACGACTAATTATTTTTGTTTTGTGCGAAATTTCAGCATAATAAGACAACAAGTAAACAATTTATTCGAGCAATTTATAAAAATACTACATTTTTATGATACATAAAAAATAAACAATTTTTGCCAAGCCACTTACTTGGAAAATATATCCACTGCATCACAATTGAACAACACATATTGATGTGCCTTTACTAATGTTTCAGAATCCAAGGTTTCTATCACTACTCTTCCAAATGGACGTCCTAGCATTGGAAAAATAGGCAGCTTTGCAACAGTGCTACAACCCTCGTCATCATTCATGTGCACCTGATTAAACCTCATTTCAATATCCTCCAAGTACCTAGAGCAGAATGTCAAACACTCCTCTGCAAAATATTCTTCTGCAATGGAACCCTCAGGATGATTTCTATTTCGCACATATGACTTCAATGTTGCTAAATACCTATTATTAGCAGAAGTTGACAATCCTAAATGAATAAATAAATAAAATGTCAGGAATAGAAAGAAAACAAAGAAAACGTATAAAACAGAACTAACCTCTCTATGGGATACATCCAACGGTAATGAACCGGCCCAGCAAGTTTGGCCTCGGTGGCCAAATGAATTGGTAAATGCATCATGATATCAAAAAATGATGGAGGAAAGATCTTTTCTAGCTCGCATAAGGTTACTGCAATTTGCTTCTCTAAACGAATCAAGTCCCACACATGAAGAACCTTACCACACAATTCTCTAAAAAAATTGCAGAATCTAATCAACGGGGATCGCTCATGCTTAGGCAATACTCTTCGCAATGCTAACGGGAGCAATTGTTGCATCAGAATATGATTGTCATAACTCTTCATCCCAGAAATTTTATGTTCCTTTAGCTGGATAGATCTTGAAATAATTGAAGAATACCCATCTGGAACTTTTACATTTTTCAAGACTTTGCAAAATATGTCCTCCTCTTTTTTATTCATTGAAAAACAAGCAGCGGGCAAGCGTGTTTGACCCGATTCATCTTCTATGGGATGAAATTCACTTCTAATGCCCACATCTTTCAAATCTTGACGTGCCTTCAAATGATCCTTTGATTTCGAAACGAAATTTAACAATGTCGCAAGCACACTATCACATATGTTTTTTTCTATATGCATCACATCAAGATTGTGTCACAGTAAATTATCTTTCCAATATGGTAATTCAAAGAATATGCTGGGCTTCTTCCAGTTGAATGGCAACTCAAGATTATCCTTCACTAGCTTTCTATATTTAAATTGAACACCCTTTAACTCTTCAAGTACCATAGACCCTGTTAAGCGACAAGGTGCCTTCTGACATTCTTCTTTTCCATTAAACGATCTTGTATCTCGCCTAAACTTGTATCTCGCCTAAACACATGGCTATCCTCCAAGAATCGCTAATGGTCCATGTAGATATACTTCCCACTATACTTCAACCAAGAAGAGCATCTGTCTTTATGGTATGAAGGACATGCGAGACGCCCTTTAGTGTTCCATCCAGACAAATTTGCATATGCAGGAAAATCGTTAATAGTCCATATTAATGCAGCACGCATGTTAAAATTTTGATCGGTTGAAGCGTCATGTGTATCTACTCCAACCTCCCATAATTTTTTCAGCTCCTCTATCAAAGGTTGCAAATAAACATCAATGTTATTTCCAGGCACTGAATGACCAGGTATAAGTAATGACATCATGAAATAGGGTTGTTTCATACACATCCAAGGTGGCAGGTTGTATGGCATCAAGATGACAGCCATGTGTTGTGAGCAACACTCATCGTTCCAAAAGAATTAAATCCATCAGATGCTAATCCAAGTCTAACATTATGTGGATTTGTAGCAAATTCTTTATGTTGAAAGTCAAAAGTCTGCCAAGCAGGAGGATCGGTCGGATGGCGTATGCAACCATCTTTTGTGCGGCCCTCATCATGCCACTTCATAAATGATGCAGTTTTTGACGACATGAACAACCTTTGTAGCCTTGGTATCAACAGAAAATGGCATAAAACCTTTCTGGGGATCTTTTTACTCTTTTATGGCGAGGTCTCTTCTGCTCCTTTCTAATTGTCAATAGTTTGGTACCTCTGTTCATGACATAGATGACATCCAATATCATTTATGTGTTCTTTCCAATACAACATGCAATCGTTAGGGCAAGCATGAATCTTTCTGTATGTGAGACCCAGTTCTCCCAACAATTTTCTCGCTCATAGTATGACTTGGGCAATTTCTCACCTTCTGGAAGTGCCCTGTTGAATATCCCAAGTTATACATTGGTAAATAAGTCATTAGTCCATTTTCCAAGGAACTTTTGGTGAAATAGTTCAACAAGCAACGACAGCTTTGAAAACTCTTTACACCCAGGGTACAAAGGTTTTTCGGCATCACTTAATAACTTATAAAATATTTTAGCAGCTTCATTCGGCATCTCTACATTATTTGGTACATCATCCATGCGAATATCACTATTTGAGATCCCAAATGTATTGTGCACCAACTCCCGCATGCTGTTATTTCTGCCAACGACATTATCTACACTAGTGGGAATTGTAGTACTTGTTCTAGGTGACAAAGCTTCTCCATAGCTATCCATTTTGTGTATCCCTTGATAAATCCATCACATATTAGATGGTCTACTGCCTCAAATTGTGTCACCCACCTGCCACTTCCACACCTCACACACGGACAAAGAATTTTCCCCTCAATACTTGCATTACAAAATGCAAACTTCAAGAATTCCTCTACTCCGTTCAGATACTCACTGGTCAACCGAGATTGGTACATCCAACTTCTATCCATTAGGCTTCTCTATATACCAATATCAAAGCTCTACAATAAGACAATATAAATAAGCAACAAGGCAAATAGATTTTTATGAAAAAAGGAAAGCTGACTATCATATAACATGAATAATGAGTGCAATTCAATACAAGTGTACTGTGAAAAAGATAATCATCTCCAAGAAAATGACATTTATGTAACAATCTTCAAGGGAAACACTAATGAGCAAAAAAAGAACATATATCCTTCGCATAAGAAAAAAAGTTGACTGTCATATAACATGAATAATGAGTGCAATTCAATACAAGTGTACTGGAAAAAAGATAATCATCTCCAAGTAAATGACATTTATGTACATCTTTAAGGGAAACACTAATGTGCAAAAGAAGAAGAGATAGCCTTCGTGTTGTAAATCCCTAAAAGGATACGAGAAAATTAGTCACAAGATGTTTGACGAAATGTCAGATGATTTTTGCCAACAAAGAAAAGTTTTAGACACACATAACCTATCGAACATTTATTAGAATCTTTTCAGTTATACCTGAATCGTGAGTCATTTTCAGAAGAAAAAAATTCATGCAAACAGTTTGGAAAACAATAGCCAAATAGTTTTTTGTACTTTTCAAAAGTCAGAAACAGGAAATGAAAATTATTCCACATAAGAAAACCATGAAGATTCTCCTACTACATAGTAGTTGGGTGCCCAAGCCTAATTGAATGATGCTAAACTTCAAACCTTGTTTTTCATCTTGGCTTTCCTACTGATTTGTTACCAATGCTCTTCTACTTCAGCATCAGTGATAATCTAGGTCAACTGTTGAGTTACTCGGGTGCATTAGGTTAATCTAACATTAGAGTTTGCATATGACAAACCCCTAGATCTACTTGATTTCTACAATATCTTAGGCATCTGCCTACTTGGCTATTATAACATATTGTTTAATGAGCTACAGGTTGATTCATACGTAATCAGGAGGAGTATTTTGAATAAATAGAAAATTGCTGAATGGGGTGTTCTTTTACACAGATAAGATGGCAGCATAATTGAAGTTTGACATTTCTTTTTGGAACAATCAGAGAACCATCCATGGGCACGTGTATCACAGTCAAAAATTACAGAAGTAGAGATCAACATATTAATTCGAAATCAACATATTAATTCATCAACAAACCAACATTTTAATTCATCAACAGACAATCAAAATTACAGAAACAAATTTGAAGATTTTGATACAAACTTTTTTTTTTCACCATTGGAGTAATTTATAGAGTAAAACACCTCTGTCTTTCTGTCATCTTCCTAACCAAGAGTGTACTAAATCTCAAACCCAATGCTCTATCTATGTTATATCATCATCTACAAAAAGCTACACACTTTCAAATTTCTTTTACAGTATTTTTCCCCACATAATACTTCGTTTAACGCTCAAATCTCAAACCCATTACCAAAATACAAATCGAGGAATTCTCAGAAACACCCAATTCCGATTCCTTCAAGAATCAAGCGAGAGAGTAGAAGGGTACCTTCAGAGATGGGGTCGTGCAGCAGCTAATGGCCCAATACAGAACGGGAGAGAAGGAGAGTCTAGGAATGGGGAAACTTTCAGCTCAGAGAGAGATAAATGTTAGTTTTATATTCATTAAGTGTGGCTCACATGACACATCTTATTATATTTATGTATTATGTGTATTTTAATTAAAACTCTGGATATTAGATTTAAGTAATTAATAATGGTGACTATTTAAAAAGGTGTCAAAGTAACTTTCTTGATGGAAGGAAGTATAAAGGAATGTGACTCTTGGGAAAGAGTCTCATAAAGGGTTGTGACTATTGGGAAAAGGGTCCCTATCTATCTATATAAAGGCCTGTGATTACCATCAAGTTACTACTTTTACGTAATATAGATTAGACCGGAAATCCTACCTATTACTCTCCATACAGGTCAGTGAGGGTTGTGAGTATATAAGTTTATTATGATTCAAGAGCAAAGACGGTTTTTGAGATTTCTCAACACTTGATCACCATGGCAAAAGGTATGTAATTCTTCTACTATTAAGAGTTTTATTTATATCTCCCACATATAAGTTTATCAATTGGTATCAGAGCCAACCTTTCCGTTGTGGTGTTCGGTGATTACACTTGTGTCGTCACTGAGTATACAATTTCTTACCCAAGTGTTGTTTTCGGAAAAAGTCTTACTGCCTTGATGCACAGTTTTGCAAAATCTAAGTACTATTTTTCCCAAAATTCAATGTGTTGTGTTAGAGACTTAGATATATATATATATATATATATATATACACACCAAATATCAATAAATGCAAACCAAAATATTTTCACACAAAGTAGTCACAAAGCCACTGTGTTGAAGAAATCCCGCCACTTACTATTCTCACCCCATTGAATTTCTGTACCGCACTTACAGAAGACATATGAAATCCGAGTATGGTTGTGGATATATATATAATATATATTAGTCCCCTCCCTACAGAGAAGTTTTTCTACAACCAGTGAAGTTTTTGTTTTTCCAAATGGCAACTTCAAGGAAAAAAAATGAAGGCATCTAACGGTCAAAATTTCCACAAGAAGGTACAACCACCAACAGGTGTCAAAACCATTTGGGGTTTTGAATATGGACGGTGATGTACGGTTTTGACAAGGCCCAATAACTGTTTTTGAAAAGCACCCATTTGATTACCATTATTATTAT
The DNA here is from genome assembly GCA_019985065.2 of Arctostaphylos glauca. Lineage (NCBI taxonomy): Eukaryota > Viridiplantae > Streptophyta > Magnoliopsida > Ericales > Ericaceae > Arctostaphylos > Arctostaphylos glauca. The sequence continues at coordinate 4,903,837 of JAHSPW020000013.1, read as the reverse complement.
TATTTCCTTCTTTTGAACTAAAACCGTAACAAAGGGAGGTAGGTGTCTATTTCATGCATATCTCACATATATTTTAGTTTACTAAGTTTTGTTGACAGTTACTGTCACGACCCATTCCAAATTGGAACGAATTAGTGACCGGCCAACGGTTCTACTCGCTGAGACCTCCTACGTTAATTAAAGAGTTTATGAACTTTATCGAATTATCTTATTTAACCCTTGACATGCTGCAAAGTTTAGTGGAAGCGTTGTTTATTCAATAACAAAATAACATCAAGGACGTGTAAACCTGACAATCATTATTGAATTAAAATCATGCTTATCCGATACTTATTACAAACCGTAGTACTGGCCTAGCATGACCTCAACATAACGAAATAGAACTCTATACGTACATAAGTTTTCAACTACAAAATTCAAAGCGTGAAATTTAGCTAATTAGTTCTTAATTGTCCGCCAGATCTTGCCACGGGTCCTGTTGTGTTGCAAGGCAACACCCATTAGCTTACAGCTAGTATTAATCTAGATATACCATTTTATAAATTTTAAATGATATAATTAAAAAAAGATAATTTATTAGTATATTGACAATGCTTATGATTGGGTCCATAGGCCGTGGCCGAGGACGTATATATAAATAATATATAATTTTCATAACCCGTGGGTTATATCAATACTGGAGTTAACGGTTTGTTGTGTTTTAAATAGAAATAATCAATGAAATAAATTCAACAGTTGATTCTCCGGTGTGTATGCCAGAACTGGATTATGGGAGCTACCCATTGAAATATAACACATATTTGGCATGACATCAGCCGATGCCACCTGGCCGTGGGACCCAACCTTGTATCGAACCACCGCTTGTCACACCCCCAGCGATCAAGGAATCACCGGAATTCACATTTTACGAGATGATGTTTATATGATCATCGTCAACAATTTTAATGATATTTCATGCATACGTAAGTTTATTATATAACAGCTTTCTCTTTTCTTTTTCTTTTTTTAACAAAATATAGCAAATTTCTATTTTTGGGGCATGTCTTAAAAATTTACAAGTAAATGGGTATATCTGGACTCACGTTGAGTGACGTAGGGTATTCAATACCGTGCTTCGCTTAGATATCGTAAATAAGATCTTGAAAAATATTCTTCAAACCTTGAGTTTCTTTTCTTTGCGTAATTTTTCTCGTCCCGCTCTCTCAGTATTATTCTCAAGTTTTCATATGAATCTCTTAAACATCCATGACTATTTATAGGAAAAGAAGAAGCATGAGGTGTAAATTTTTTCCTCCGTGTCAACTCCTAAACTCTACAAACAAATATCTCACTCTTTTAGGATAAGTCATAACTTTTGATCTTATCTATGCGGTAATAAATAAATAAATAAATTCTAGAAACTCCTAATCTCGTCCGATTGTCCCCTAAAATAATATCGAGGTTAACCTCCAGTTACCATTAATGTTTAAAATAATTTATCGAAGCATTCCTCGGTCTGTGATTATGTTTTGAACCAACTTCATTTATTCCTAAAATAACTTTGGAGTATCTCCTCATTTGTTAAATAAACTACCTAACTGACCTAAAAAGTCTCAATCAAAATTTTAATTTATTCATAGTATTTTCTATTATTTTATATTATTATTATTATTATTATTATTATTATTATTATTTATTTTTGGATTGGGGTCTCACATCCTTCCTACCTTAAGAAGTTTGGTCCACTAAACTTGCTCGTAATCAGTCTAAACTGAAACGTCATAGATAGAAGCTTAAATCTATTAATGCCATATCTTAGTTGAACAGTTCTGGGTATTTCTGTCGCATATCTGACTCTTTCTCCCATGTCGCCTCCCTTGTTATCTGGTTCTCCAACCAGACCTTAACTAATGAAATTTCTTTGCTCCGTAACTGTTTGACACATGTGTCTAGGATTCGAACTGGTCGTTCCTCATAGCGCAGTCCTTTTTCTAGCTCAATAGGTGGTTGTTGTAGAATGTGCGTCGGGTCCGATATGTATCTTCTCAGCATTGACACGTGAAAAATATCATGTACATTGGCAAGCTCTGGTGTTAGGACCAGTCGGTACGCAACTGGTCCTATTTTCTCGATCACCTCGAAAGGTCCCACGTAGCGTGGATTGAGCTTCCCTCTCTTCCCGAATCGTACAACTCCCTTCATAGGTGAAACTTTGAGAAACACAGATTCTCCTTCTTGAAATTCTAGCTCTCGACGATGTGCATCTGCGTAACTCTTTTGTCGATCCTGAGCAACCTTCAGTCGTTCTTGGATCAATTCGACTTATTGTTTCTTGAACAATCTCCGATCCTGTGAGCTCAGTTTCCCCGACTATCGTCCAACATGATGGCGATCTGCACTTCAGCCCATATAGCGCTTCAAATGGTGCCATGCCGATACTAGCTTGGAAACTGTTGTTGTAAGTAAATTCTGCTAACGGTAGATGTTCTTCCCAGCTACCCTAGAACTCTAGTGCGCATTCACGTAATAAATCTTCTAACGTTTGTATGGTCCTCTCCGACAGTCCGTCTGTTTGAGGATGGAAAACTGTGCTGAAGTTGAGTTTAGTACCCATAGCTTTCTGAAGAGACTGCCAAAATCTTGAGACGAATCTCGTATCTCGATCCGACGTAATGGTTATAGGCGCTTCATGTAAGCGAATGATCTCTCGTACGTACAGGTTAGCTAGTTGATCCATTGAGTATGTATTTTTTATTGGTAAGAAATGAGCCGTTTTAGTCAAGCGATCAACTATTACCCATATCGAGTTGTTTCCCTTTGCCGTTCTGGGAAAACCGATGACGTAGTCCATCGGGATATCTTCCCACTTCCATTTGGATATTGGCAAAGGTTGTAGCAGGCCTGCTGGCTTTTGGCGTATAGCTTTGATTTGTTGACATTGTAGGCATCTGCTAACACAGTCGACCACATCTCGTTTCATTCCCATCCACCGGTAGGTCCGTTTCAGGTCCTGGTACATTTTCATCATACCTGGGTGGATCGCCAATCTTGTCCTATGACCATCGTCAAGAATTTGTCGCTTGAGTTCTTCATTGTTGGGTATACACACCCGACTTCGAAATCGTAGTAAGCCATCGGCCATAGTAAATTCTATAGTTAGATTGGATGCTACCTGCTCGTGAATTTTCTTCAACTTTGGATCTGCCATTTGTTTCACTTTGATTTCTTCTAGAATTGCCGATTCGACGACTAACAACATACGGACTTCTTCTTGTTGTTTATTGAGGCACTGTTGTTCTACTTGCAAAATATTCAATACTTCCACCTTCTTGCGACTAAGAGCGTCTGCTACTACATTTGCTTTTTCGAGATGATACTGAATGTTAACGTCATAGTCTTTCATCAGCTCCAGCCACCGCCGTTGCCTTGAGTTCAGGTCCTTCTGTGTATAGATATAGTTTAAACTCTGGTGGTCAATGAAGACGTCACATGTGACACCGTACAAATAATGTCGCCAGATCTTCAGAGCGAAAACCAATGCTGCTAACTCCAAGTCGTGAGTAGGGTAATTCTTCTCATGTGGTTTCAGTTGTCGAGATGCATAAGCAATAATCTTCCCATGTTGCATTAGGACACAACCAAGTCCCTGATTTGAGGCGTCATTATAAACTGCAAAGCCTTCCACTCCTTCTGGCAGTGTCAGAACAGGTGTTGTTATAAGTCGTCTCTTCAATTCCTGAAAGCATTGGTCCCGTTGTTTTGTCCAAACAAAAGATTCGCCCTTCCGGGTCAACTCCGTCATTGGCACAACGATCTTGGAAAAATCCTGGACAAATCTCCGATAATAGCCCGCTAGTCCAAGAAAACTACGAACTTTAGTTACAGTTGTCGGTCTTGGCCAATCCACGATTGCCTTGACCTTCTGATTGTCCACGGAAATTCCTTCTCCTGAAATAACGTGATCCAAAAATGTCACACTCGTCAGCCAGAATTCACACTTTTTGAATTTGGCATATAATTTTTGGTCTCCTAATGTCCGTAGTATAGTTCGCAAATGTTGTGCATGTTGTTCCTTGTCCTTTGAGTAGATCCAAATATCATCAATAAAGATAACAACAAATTCGTCCAAGTATTGTTTGAACACACGATTCATAAGATCCATGAATGCTGCTGGTGCATTCGTCACCCCAAATGGCATCACCAGAAACTCATAATGTCCATAACGGGTTCGGAAAGCTGTCTTCTCCACGTCTTCCATCCTTACTCGCAGTTGGTGATACCCCGAACGTAAATCGATCTTTGAAAATACTCTCGCTCTCTGTAATTGGTCGAATAGATCATCGATCCGTGGTAACAGATACTTATTTTTAATGGTTACTTTGTTTAACTCTCGATAGTCAATACAAAGTCTCATCATCTCATCCTTCTTCTTAACAAATAATACTGGCGCACCCCACGGTGACGAACTCGGTCTAATAAATCCCTTATCCAATAACTCTTGGAGCTGAGTCTTTAACTCTTTTAGCTCAGCCGGATCCATACGGTATGGTACCTTCGAAATAGCCTGAGTTCCGGGTTCAACTTCAATTACAAATTCTCTCTCTCTCTCGATAGGCATTCCGGGCAAGTCCTCAAGAAATACTTCCGGAAATTCTCGGACCACCGGAATATCATTCACTATCAACTTACTAGTTTCAGGTGTCAACACGCTACATAAGTATCCCTGACAACCCTTCTGCAGGAGTCATCGGGCTCGTGTGATAGATACGAAGAAGGGTGGTGTCGTGATACTCTCACCCTCAAATATGACTGGCTCATTTTGTTTCCGTAAATTTACCCGTTTCTGGGCACAGTCAATGGTAGCCCCGTTACTGGCCAACCAATCCATACCGAGAATTAAATAGATTCATATTCAATGGTATCATATCAGTCATTGTGTCAATGTCACCAACGTGTACACTACAATTTTGTATTACGGTAGAGCACATCGTGCCTTTGTTCATGGGCTGAGTTACATATAACTCATATCCCAACGGTTCCACTATTCTATCAAGCTTATCAATAAAAGATTGCGATACGAAAGTATGTGACGAACCGGAATCAAATAATGCATATGCAGGTATAGAACACACAATTACATTACCTACCACCACGTTCTCGTTGTTTCTAGGATCACCAGGCACGACTGCGTAAGCTCGCCCTTGACGTTGCCCATTGTTATTATTTCGGTTCCCTAGATCCCACTGTCTGTTATTATTATTGTTTCCCTCTGGCCTCCTTCCCTAATTCCTCACATTATCTTGCCCCTGCTTCTGGCCTCCCTAAGACCCTACTGGTGTTGCGTTCGCCCCCGTAGCCATTCCTGCTCTCGGACATTCATGCCCCATGTGCCTTGTTTGCCCGCAATTAAAACACTGGTTACATCCACTCCTCCTCCAACACTCTCCATGGTGCCTCTTATCACAAATCCGACACACTGGCACAGACCCTTGTGTACCACCTTCGTTTCTATTCCAACCCCCAGTATGTTGATGTTTCTGGTTATTTGTTCCACCAACTAGCATTGGCTAACGCCGTTTCCCCTCCTGGTATCTTCAATTCTCATCCATATCCTGCTCTACTAGTAGTGCACGATCCAACACGATAGCATAAGTTGGCATCTGCAGTGGTTGCACTAACCTCTTGATGTCATGTCTAAGTCCTTCCTCGAACCTTCGGGCTTTCATCTCATCTATCGTTATCAAATGTGGTGCGTACTCAGCCAAATTAGTAAAGGCAGCTTCGTATTCTGACACAGTCATTGTCCCTCTTTGTTTGAGTTGCTCAAACTCCTGACATTTTGCTGACTGCATGGCCCTCGGCATGTACTTCTCCTTGAAAATAACCTCGAATTGTTCCCACGTCATCCTTGGCTCCCTGGCCCTCATCAGATTCCACCAACGATTAGCCTCTCCAGTTAGCAGATATGATCCCATTTCAACCTTCTGATACTCGTTACTTCTAATTAGACGAAAACTCTTGTCTAGTTCCTCAATCCATTCCTTAGCCTTCATCGGATCCATACCTCCACTAAAAGCTGTAGGTTTCAACTTCAAAAATTCTCAAATCGCTTCAGCATCAGTTCCGTTGGGTTTGGTTGCCAGGAAACTTCTAGTGCCGCTGGCCGTATCTCGACATTTCCTGTTGTTATAGCTTCTGGTTGTGGCGCGAGTGGTTGTGGTTGCATCAGATGGGTGTGTAGGAACTGTTGTTGGGTTTGAATGGTCCCTACTAATTGCTGCAAAATGGTTCTCAATTCTGCGAATTGGTCTCCCGCGCTACTATTCCCATCATTGTTTGTTTGGTCGTTATTAATAGTATTTGTTGATCCTGTGGTGGCATCCATTACACTGTATCCAGCAATATTAATGTTCCCGTTATAAATGCATACGACGTTATATATAACAATACTAAGAGAAACATCTCATTTAGAATGTACTCATACACAACATGCTTGTATAATATTAAACAGTATTTAAAAACCATGCCAATAGATCATATTCCAGTTACAACAAAACGATATGTTAGCTCCAAGCCCCAAAAATATTTTCCCCCATAACCCATCATTCTATCTGATACCTCCTTACTAGTCACATACTACTACCTATATACATGTGAATCCCCAAAATGAATTCCTAGAAGCAAAAGGAATTCTTTTTCCCCCGTTATTCCCAAGACTTAACACCCTTATTTACAGCTATCCCTAATCGACACTTCATTTTTCTTCTGGTCCATTAACTGAGTCTTCAGATCTGCTCCGCCTTATTCCCTGGGGTCCTGCCGGGGCCCTCGGGGTTCCTGGTTCCTTTGGATCTTTCTCATCGTCGCTACTTATTTCCACCACCTCATACGCACCTTTTGTCTCTGGTTTCCCTGACACTCTACTTTTTTTTGTTCCAGGAATTTCATTTGAAGCTACTTCTTCCTCCACTTGTGTCTCAACAACCCTAGAACTTTCCCCTGCCTCAAATGTAGTTTGCCCTTCACATCTGTTAAGGTCACCACTTCTCAGTATCGCCTCTATCATGGCCTTGTAACCTTCCTCGTTCCCTGTCCACCAAATAGCTCGCTTTAACACTTCCGATCCTATAGTCATACGACGTAAGACTTGGAATTGTAGCATCCTATCAGTATAAAAAGACTTGGTATCTGCCACCCTCTTTTATTTCATCGTATGCGATATCTGTAGCCAGATTACAGATCTTGTTGTCCAACGAGTCACCTCCGTTGTCTTCGATACCACGAGCATTGATCCTATAATGCCCCATGTTGTCTTCACTGCTGTCTATGTTAGTCATATCTATGGCAAACAAGATATAGTCTTGTCAATACCAATACATGGATCCAGCGTTAAATAAATATAAAGAGTAATTCAAGAACCAATAACATATAAATTAAACATGTCGTGTGCAACGATTGTGTTCCAATAATTTTGTCCTTGAGTTTTAAGTTTTTAAAGTTCACAAACTAAGGCTCTGATACTAACTCTTGTCACGACCCATTCCAAATTGGAACGAATTAGTGACCGGCCAACGGTTCTACTCGCTGAGGCCTCCTACGCTAATTAAAGAGTTTATGAACTTTATCGAATTATTTTATTTAACCCTTGACATGCTGCAAAGTTTAGCGGAAGCGTTGCTTGTTCAATAACAAAATAACATCAAGGACGTGTAAACCTGACAATCATTAGTGAATTAAAAGCATGCTTATCCGATACTTATTACAAACCGTAGTACAGGCCTAGCATGACCTCAACAAAACGAAATAGAACTCTATACGTACATAAGTTTTCAACTACAAAATTCAAAGCGTGAAATTTAGCTGATTAGTTCTTCATTGTCCACCAGGTCCTGCCACGGGTCCTGTTGTGTTGCAAGGCAACACCCATTAGCTTACAACTAGTATGAATCTAGATATACCATTTTACAAATTTTACACGACATAATTAAAAAATAATAATTTATTAGTATATTGACAATGCTTATGATTGGGTCCATAGGCCGTGGCCGAGGACGTATATGTAAATAATATATAATTTTTATAACCCGTGGGTTATATCAATACTGGAATTAACGGTTTGTTGTGTTTTAAACAGAAATAATCAATGAAATAAATTCAACAGTTGATTCTTCGATGTGTATGCCAGAACTGGATTATGGGAGCTATCCATTGAAATATAACACATATTTGGCATGACGTCATCCGATGCCACCTGGCCGTGGGACCCAACCTTGGATCGAACCACCGCTTGTCACACCCCCAGCGGTCAAGGAATCACCGGAATTCACAATTTCCGAGATGATGTTTATATGATCATCGTCAACAATTTTAATGATATCTCATGCATACGTAACTTTATTATATAACATTTTCTCTTTTCTCTTACTTTTTTTTAACAAAATATAGCAAATTTCTATTTTTGGGGCATATCTTAAAAATTTACAAGCAAATGGGTATATCCGAACTCACCTTGAGTGACGTAGCGTATTCAATACCGTGCTTAGCCTTAGATATCGTAAATAAGATCTTGAAAAATATTCTTCAAACCTTGAGCTTCTTTTTTTTGCATAATTTTTCTCGTCCCGCTCTCTCAGTATTATTCTCAAGTTTTCATATGAATCTCTTAAACATCCATTACTATTTATAGGAAAAGAAGAAGCAGGAGGTGTAAATTTTTTCCTCCGTGTCAACTCCTAAACTCTACAAACAAATATCTCACTCTTTTAGGATAAGTCATAACTTCTGATCTTATCTATTCGGTAATAAATAAATAAATAAATTCTAGAAGCTCCTAATCTCGTCCGATTGTCCCCTAAAATAATATCGATGTTAACCTCCAGTTACCATTAATGTTTAAAATAATTTATCGAACCATTCCTTGGTCTTTGATTATGTTTTGAACCAACTTCATTTATCCCTAAAATAATTTTGGAGTATCTCCTCATTTGTTAAATAAACTACCTAACTGACCTAAAAAGTCTCAATCAAAATTTTAATTTATTCATAGTATTTTCTATTATTTTATATTACTATTATTATTTTATTATTTTTTTCTTTTTGGATTGGGGTCTCACATCCTTCCTACCTTAAGAAGTTTGGTCCACCAAACTTGCTCGTAATCGGTCTAAACTAAAACGTCATAGATAGAAGCTTAAATCTATTAATGCCATATCTTAGTTGAACAGTTCTGGGTATTTTTGTTGCATATCTGACTCTTTCTCCCATGTCGCCTCCCCTGTTATCTGGTTCTCCCACCAGACCTTAACTAATGGAATTTCTTTGCTCCGTAACTGTTTGACACGTGTGTCTAGGATTCGAACTGGTCGTTCCTCATAGCGTAGTCTTTTTTCTAGCTCAATAGGTGGTTGTTGTAGAATGTGCGTCGGGTTCGATATGTATCTTCTCAACATTGACACGTGAAAAACATCATGTACATTGGCAAGCTCTGGTGTTAAGGCCAGTCGGTACGCAACTGGTCCTATTTTCTCGATCACCTCAAAAGGTCCCACGTAGCGTGGATTGAGCTTCCCTCTCTTCCCGAATCGTACAACTCCCTTCATAGGTGAAACTTTGAGAAACACAGATTCTCCTTCTTGAAATTCTAGCTCTCGACGATGTGCATCTGCGTAACTCTTTTGTCGATCTTGAGCAACCTTCAGTCGTTCTTGGATCAATTTGACTTATTGTTTCTTGAACAATCTCCGATCCTGTGAGCTCAGTTTCCCCGACTATCGTCCAACATGATGGCGATCTGCACTTCAGCCCATATAGCGCTTCAAATGGTGCCATGCCGATACTAGCTTGGAAACTGTTGTTGTAAGCAAATTCTGCTAACGGTAGATGTTCTTCCCAGCTACCCTGGAACTCTAGTGCGCATGCACGTAATAAATCTTCTAACGGTTGTATGGTCCTCTCCGACTGTCTGTCTGTTTGAGGATGGAAAGCTGTGCTGAAGTTGAGTTTAGTACCCATAGCTTTCTGAAGAGACTGCCAAAATCTTGAGACGAATCTCGTCTCTCGATCCGACGTAATGGTTATAGGCGCTCCATGTAAGCGAATGATCTCTCGTACGTACAGGTTAGCTAGTTGATCCATTGAGTATGTATTTTTTATTGGTAAGAAATGAGCCGTTTTAGTCAAGCGATCAACTATTACCCATATCGAGTTGTTTCCCTTTGCCGTTCTGGGAAAACCGATGACGTAGTCCATCGGGATATCTTCCCACTTCCATTTGGATATTGGCAAAGGTTGTAGCAGGCCTGCTGGCTTTTGGCGTATAGCTTTGATTTGTTGACATTGTAGGCATCTGCTAACACAGTCGACCACATCTCGTTTCATTCCCATCCACCGGTAGGTCCGTTTTAGGTCCTGGTACATTTTCATCATACCTGGGTGGATCGCCAATCTTGTCCTATGACCATCGTCAAGAATTTGTCGCTTGAGTTCCTCATTGTTGGGTATACACACCCGACTTCGAAATCGTAGTAAGCCGTCGGCCACAGTAAATTCTATCGTTAGATTGGATGCTACCTGCTCGTGAATTTTCTTCAACTTTGGATCTGCCATTTGTTTCACTTTGATTTCTTCTAGAATTGCCGGTTCGACGACTAACAACATACGGACTTCTTCTTGTTGTTTATTGAGGCACTGTTGTTCTACTTGCAAAATATTCAATACTTCCACCTTCTTGCGACTAAGAGCGTCTGCTACTACATTTGCTTTTCTGAGATGATACTGAATGTTAACGTCGTAGTCTTTCATCAGCTGCAGCCACCGCCGTTGCCTTGAGTTCAGGTCCTTCTGTGTATAGATATACTTTAAGCTCTGGTGGTCAGTGAAGACGTCACATGTGACACCGTACAAATAATGTCGCCAGATCTTCAGAGCGAAAACCAATGCTGCTAACTCCAAGTCGTGAGTAGGGTAATTCTTCTCATGTGGTTTCAGTTGTCGCGATGCATAAGCAATAACCTTCCCATGTTGCATTAGGACACAACCAAGTCCCTGATTTGAGGCGTCATTATAAACCGCAAAGCCTTCCACTCCTTCTGGCATTGTCCATTGGGACACATAATCCGTTAGGACTTTTGGACCCGAGTGGCTTGTTGAAAGTCATTCATAAAGTTGAATATCACAAATTATTGAGGGACTTGTACATTGTAATACATGAAAGGAAATGCTCATTTTAGAAGCATAACCGTCATGATTCGTGTGTTAAGTCTTTTAACTAAAGGTTATTATTTGGGTAGTTTTCATTGTATGGCCAACTTCAGCATTTAATATCTTTTATCCAGAATTTTTAAAATTGATATGTTATGTGAGCCAAGTGGGAGTATGTTAGTTTTATATTCATTAAGTGTGGCTCATATGACACATCTTATTATATTTATGTATTATGTGTATTTTAATTAAAAGTCTGGATATTAGATTTAAGTAATTAATAATGGTGACTATTCAAAAAGGTGTCAAAGTAACTTTCTTGATGGAAGGGAGTATAAAGGAATGTGACTCTTGGGAAAGAGTCTCATAAAGGGTTGTGACTATTGGAAAAGGGTCGCTGTCTATATATATAAAGGCCTGTGATTACCATCAAGTTACTACTTTTACGTAATATAGATTAGACCGGAAATCCTACTTATTACTCTCCATACAAGTCAGTGAGGGTTGTGAGTATATAAGTTTATTTTGGTTCAAGAGCAAATACGGTTTCTGAGATTTCTAAACACTTGATCACTATGGCAGAAGGTATGTAATTCTTCCGCTATTAAGAGTTTTATTTATATCTCCCACATATAAATTTATCAATACATACTTCAGCAATCGGCAGAGACGGCAATCAGCATTGAGAGAGAGAGAGAGAGACAGCGCCGCCTTCATTTCTTTACCTTTTTACCCACATTAATTATCTTTTGCAGCCCTTAATTTTTTTGCATTGTTAAAAACACCCAACAATTAAATATAACCTGCCCCAACATCATTGGATAGAAAATATCACTTTCATAATGACATTGTGTTCCGATGAACATGCTTTCTAAACCCGATCGAGCCCAAAATTTACAAGAATAATACAATTGACAAGTGCAAAAACATCAATTTCTCTTGATCGTCCTGATTGTCTTGCAGTCGTGTGTTAAATATTCCATCACAATAAAAGACTTTGTTAAAAAACAAGTAGCTGGAATGTATATTGGAATTAAAAGGCAATTGTAGATTCAATTTTTATGATGCTCGATTCGAACTGTTAGAATTTCTCATCTTGACAATTCCTTCATTTTCACTAAAGGTGGATATACTTTCATTTTCTATCCCTAAATAATTGAATAGAAAATATCATTTTCATATTAAATTTGTGTTCCAATGAAGAGGCTTTCTGAACCCGATCGGGCCCAAAATTTACGAGAATGATATATTTGACGAGCGAAAAAATATCAATGGTATCGATCGTCATGAATGTTTTGTGATCATGTGACTACTATATAGTCAATCACATTGCAAGACTTAGTTTACATACAAGTAGATTGAACGTGTGGAATTAAAAGCCAATTGCAGAGTCAATTTTTATGATACTTGATCTGAACCATTAGGATTTAATGTCTTACCAATTCCTTCAATTTCACCAAAATTTGATATAATCCGATATTGGCGACCATGTGATCAGAAGACAATTATAGCATTTCGGGATGTTAAAGTCTTATAATATACCACCCGAGTTATGTCTGAGATTTTATTTTTGCAATCACATTCATCTATCTTTCATGTAATATATGTTATTTTGCTCGTTTCAATAATGAAGTTAATCGAGCGTCGTTAGACATTGGATCAAAAGAAAAATGCCTGTACATAACAAAACGGCGTGGTTTTATGCCTCCAATAAGGTGTCCTATTATATTAAGTTTTTAGAGGTACTACCAACTGCCTCATCACAATTACCACGAATAAATTACAAAAAAATAAAATTAGAGTCAAGTCTAAATGCTTTATTAGATACAATCAAATGGGGCACTTAAGAAGGTAGTACCTCATTAATAACTTCATAAGACAGTTTTAAAAAAGTGCAGCAAAACAAAAAAGGAAGAGAAAAAAATAGATATCAAAATAACGTCGTATTATGCCTCCAATAAAGTGCCCTATTATATCTAGTTTTTAGAGTCACTAACAATTGCCTCATCAAAATTATCACGAATAAATTAAATATATAAAATTAGAGTTAAGTTCAAATGCCTCATTAGATACAATCAAATGGGGCACTTAAGAAGGTAGTCCCTCATTAATAACTTAACAGGGCAATTTGTAAAAAGTGCGGCTAAAGAAAAAAGAAAGAGGAAAAAATATATAACAAAACGACGTCGTATTATGGTTCTAATAAAGTGCCCTATTATACCCAATTTTTAGAGTCACTAATAACTACCCCATCAAAATTACCACGAATAAATTAAATATGTAAAATTGGCGTTAAATTCAAATGTCACATTGGGTACAATCAAATAGGATACTTAAGAAGGTAGTGCCCCATCAATAACTTGATAGGGCAATTTTTAAAAAAAATGCCCTTTAAAAAGTGCCCTTAAATCTCCATTTTGTTGTCAGCCATTAAGCGGTATGGTTTTCAAGCATTCTTAATTAGTTTTCTTTCTATAATACAAATATTATAATAATAGAAATATTATTTTTTAAAAAACTATTTTCATTCTTAATGTGTCTATATGATTGGGTAATTTGTCAAAATCATGAATATCATATTTTTTTTATAATTACCTCATAACTCTTGGAAAAAATATATTTTCATTCTTAATGTGTCTCCTATGTGAATTTTTCCTTTAATGGCTTCTAGCTCGACTATGAATTTATACTTTGGCCACATTTTTTGGAGTTAAACTTCATTTTAGTGAATATTATCTTGTTCGAATGTATTGTTAAATATAGAAATGTGGTTACTTACTTATTTTATTCTTCTTCCAAAGAAAGGGGTTAACAAACTTTCTAATGGAAAAAAATACTAGGAAAAAGAGATTGTCAACCATCAAGAGGTATGATTTTTCAAACATTCTGAAATTCTTTGTTATAATAAATAGATTGGAGTAGTTCAAAATGACCATTCAATTCAAATTTAAAAAATTAAAAAATTGTTTTCATTTTTAATGCGTGCATTGTATTCTTACGAGAAATAGTAAAAGTGTAACAACCCTAAATTTTTATTTAATTTTAAATAGTACTAAATACAATTGCCTTTTAATAAATTGAATTTCTGTATTTTAAAATTAAAAACTTGAAAATTGGTTGCGAGCTTGAGGCCGCTCGAGTGACCTCTTCGAATTCTAAATGAGCATATCACTGTTGAAGGCCCTTAATGGAGGAAAACATTTATGAATTAAGTTTGGAATTTATACGATTTGCTTACATGCTTATGAGGGAATTTTATACTTAAATTATATTCGTCAATATTCATTTACAAAATCACGTATCAAGAGATTAAGCAGAGATTTTGAGGGAGAGATGGAAAAGATCTTGTTGTTCTTGAAGGAGGCTCTGGCCATACAAAATCCTAAATATTCAAGGTTGTTCATTGATCTAATATTCAGAACGAGGTAGGGAAAACCACTTCCAACCCTTAGGCTACGATTTACAGTAGGCTGCCTTACGATTTTTGATAGCAAAGCATGTTAGTGTTTGATAAATCCATGCACCACAAATCCTACCTTGTGAGAGAGTGAACCCATTCCACTGTGATTCAGTTAGGGTTCCTTCACTATCTTTTGGTTGTGTTTTTGTTCAAAAATATTTTACTGTAGCGATTCATTGCGAGCCTTGCACTAGTTTGTGAGGAAAAGTTCTTAGAAGAACTTGGTCTGCATGTACCAAGGAGTGACATCGATCTGCGTGCATTGATTGCAAAGAGAAATTGAGTGCTTGGTCTGCGTGTATCAAGCTAGGTGTATCGGTCTGCGTGTATCGGTAAGAGTGATTGTAAAAGAGGAGTTGGCCTCATAAACCAATCTTGTGTAAGTATTGGATCATAGTGAAAATGGTGATTGTTCAAGGGAACAATCACTAAGAGTGGACTAAGCACATTGGCCAACTATTATAAAAAATTTCGTCTCCTAATTTACTTATTTTTAGTACTTTATTTTCGTCCTGTTATCTTGTAGCGCTTAATCGTTTGTTTGAGTTGATTGAAAATAGAAAAAAAAGAAAAGAAAAGGGAAGTCCACCTAGTCACCCCCCTTCTAGGTGACTTATCAGTCGCCGACGTGCATGCCTATAACATGGCATGATAGCAATCGGTGTCATTCATTCACCTTCTACGCCAACAGAAATTCCTACACATGCACCAACAAGAGCAATGCTATTGCAGGCCTTGTGTTCATCGTCTGTTATTATGCTGCCACAAACACCAAATTTGAAGGAATATTTTGTTAGTGCAAGAACTCCTGTAACCTTTCTTTGTATGCTACGTCAACTTGAACCTATGAGAAAAAACTTAGGAACAAATATGTTATGTGCCAAGTGTAACTGTCAATGGTTTGCTGAGTAATCCTAAACCTCAGGCATACTTACCTTCAATGCCTCATCCACGAAATCTTGGCAAAGAATTTCTTGCTATGGCGAGTGTACCAATGAGCAACTTGCCAAGTCATCATGAACATCATACTCACTTATCTTTAATGTCTAATCCACAAAACCTTGGTGAAAAAGTTCCCGCCACGCTGATTGAGACTGTAGCTGGTATGCAGAGTCATTCTGAACCTCAATTACACGTACTTTTAATTAGAGTAACTATAGATAGAATGCAAACTCATCATGAAGTTCAACTATATTTACCTCCACAAAAATCTTGGCGATAAATTTCTTACTATGCGAAGCACATCTTTATCTCCAGTTAATCGATAAGTTAATATAATTTGTCATTGTGTAAGAGTAACAAACAATATTTACATACATATAAATTCGAGAACTCACTTATACACATAAATAAATATTTGTGGGCTACCTCTTGAAAATCAGTGCTTTTACGAGAATCGACTTAGTGATGATGAGTTAGAGGATGCATCTATAGACACAATGGTTGGTCCTCGAGGAAGTAGATATCAAGATTGTGATTATCTCGGTAAAATGGATGTACTATATCTTCATTGCTCAGCACATTGGATGGATGAAAATTGACAAAATCATCTTTAATACATCCCATTTTTGGAACATGTTGCTTGCAAGGAAAGATTAGACTACCATCGCTTATTATCACCCCCGCCCCCACCCCGCGCCGTTACTTCAAGCATTATATGATGGCAATGATGAAAGATCAAAATCATTTCGACTTCATACTTGAAAATATAATGGGGCCAATGCTTTTACAAGTCTTGATGCTAAATTGGATGCAAGAGTTCTTAATGGAAAGGGGCCTTCATCATTCACTATCGATGGTGAATTATGTCATCAAACATAAGCCTTACTTTCACAACCTGGACACAAAGCTATTTACTCCGTGTTATACATCTATGATCCTGATTCTGCTTTAAATGTTCACATGATAGAAATCCTCACTTGAGAAGAGATCTTTTTAAAATAATTCAGGATAATTTGTTGAAAGTTAATCTTTTCCCAGAGAAGTTTCTTCAAGTTTGTGAAATTTTAAATCAATTTGAACTGGAAGGACAAAATCTTCATGTTTTTCTATAGATGACATTATAAGTGAGTATGTTGAGCATGCGTATTTTGGAATATCTCACATGAGTTTATACTAAGTTTGTCAGGCGTAACAAGGGATAAGTAGATGACATTATGAGTGAGTATGTTGAGCATGCATATCTTAGAATATCTCACATCAGTTCATACTGATGTTGTTTTTCGGTATTGTGTAGCATGTCAATTTATTTTATATGTTCATAATATTAGTATAGATTTTCCTACTGAGAACCGGGAGTTTAGCATAGAGTGCTTGAAGTGCATGAGATGATGTATCATTTTGGGAGCTATTTTGATAGAGATCATGTAGTCTTTTGCAAACTCATTTTGAAAGTTGTAATAACTTTTACATATTTTATCTCTATTTTGGGATCAAATAATGTAAATATTTAACTTTAGATTTTCATTAGATATATATATCGGGCTGAGAATTGCCCCTTTTCATATAATGCTCTTAAACTTGGATTCGGTAATATTTTCAAGGATGAAAAATTTGAGGACTTTGGGCTTATTTTTTGAGTATTTTGAGGTTTTAATTATAATAAGTAGTAATTATATATTTTTGAATTTGAGGGCGTGACACTATGCACCACCCTCTACAACTTTCTAGTTGAACTTCTCGCATGATTCCTCCTTCTATAAGCTTGATTGTCTTTTTTAATCAAAACTAGGGCTTCTAAATTTTATAAAAAACTGTCTAACATTAATAAAATCTGATTTTTAGGTTTTCTTAATCCTTTTATACTCATAATTAGGTTAATTAAATTCCCTTGAACTACTAAAATCTCCACATGAAACCCAACACTCTGGATCATTGCAATGGGACCACAATTGAACAATAAACTTAAATCCACGAAACTCTACAATGAACCAAAAACATAAGATAATAAATATCGAACCTCGAGTCCTCATAGATATTGGTTCAGATGGTTGGGGCTTGATCAAATTGGTGAACGAGTGATTTTGTCATCTTCGGTCCTTGGTAGTCGTAGACATGTGTTTGAAATTTTTCGTGATTCAATTGCTATCACACGGTATAATCAACACTCAGATATTTGTTCTCACTATGACTACGAATCCTAATTGGCCTGAAATTATTGAGACTTTGTTACCGCATGGGAAAGATATTGATTGTCTAGATTTGATTGCATGTGTTTTTGAGTTGAGAAGAAAACGTTTAATGAAAAAGATAAAACAAAAGCAAGTGTTTGGGAAAATAGTTGGACATGTATTTACAATTGAATATCAAAAGCTAGGTCTTCCTCATATGCACACACTATTGTTTCTTCAAAGTTCAGATAAAATTCAAACACGTGCTTATGTTGATGGGGTAGTATGTGTAGAATTCTCAAACCCTAATAATGATCCGACACTATTTAAAAGTGTAAAGTGTTTCATGGTACATGGGTTGTGTGGTGCTCAAAATCCGCAAGTAGCGTGCATGAAAAATTGTAAATGCACAAAAAAATTCCCTTGAGCCTTTTCAGAAACAACCACAATGGACCTAGATGGGTATCCAATCTATCGTCATCATAATGATCATCGAGTGTACAGTGTAAGGGTCCAACACGTTGATAATAGGGATGTAGTACCATACAATGCCTACCTTTCCAAACTATTCAATTGCCATGTCAATGTGGAAGTCAGTGTTGGAATGAGAGTGTCAAATATATTTACAAGGGTTATGATCGTATAAAAATGGTATTAGGGTTGATAGATGAGCTCAAACAATATCGTAATGCATGGTACATTGGTCCACCATAAGCTGCTTGGCGACGATTTGGTCATCCCATGCAAGAAGAGATTCCAACAGTGTACGATTGGCAATTCATTTACCCAGAATGCATCGTGTCTTATTTAACCCTACAGAATCACTGGACCGAATTGTTTCCAGGGCTAAGTAACAAATGTCTACACTAACTAACTTCTTTGCATGTTGTGATTTGAATCCAAATGCATGTGCATATACTTATCAAGAATTTCCTCAACATTTTGTTTGGAATAAGTTGCAAAAGAAATGGGCACCAAGAGAAAAGAAATATGCAATTGGAAGAATCTACTTTGTTTGTCTTACTGCAGGTGAGATTATCTGCGTTTGCTACTAAGTGTTGTCAAGGGACCAAAACCATTTGAAACCCTACGCATTGTTGACAATGTCTTACGTGGTACATTTAAATCTGCATGAACTGTAAGAGGGCTTTTAGAAAATGATGAGTGCAATGTCTTCAAGAAGCTTCAATTATGAAACCTGAATACTAATTGTGGAGGTTGTTTGGTGTCATTCTAACCCTGCGCTTTCTATCTCAATCATACGTGTTATGGAATATATTTGTGATGATCTTACATACAAAATCCAAACGTTGTTTTCCATTCCAAACCCAACTGAGGCTCAATTTGAGGATTACGGTCTCTATCTTTTGGATTAATTGCTTCAAGATCGGGTAAGAATCTAAAGAATTTTTTGCCCATGCCGCAACCGAGGGGAATAGATTAATAATGTAGCATTAACCACTCATCCATAATGCGCAACACTGAGATGCAAATATCAATGAAGATTTAAATGATGAATAACGAGTTGCTTTTACTACAATAGATACTTCAATTCTTCAGAATAAAGACACCACATTCTTTCTAATTTGGGGTCTTGGAACAGGGAAGACTTTTTTGTATAATACAATTGCCATAAAATGGCGTAGCCTTAGGCATACAGTTGTTAGTGTTGCTTTATTTGGTATTGCATCATAGTTGTTAGTTGGAGGTCGCACTGTACATTCAACATTTTCTATCACATTAGATGTGTTGAAAAATTCATTCTATTTATTTAGTAAGCAATCATTTGTTCATAAATACAAAATTAATTATATGGGATGAAGTTCCTATGCAACACAGGTATTGCGTCGAAGCAGTTGATTGCACACTTCATGACATGTGTGATGATAATAATCCATTTGGGGGTATCACTTTTGTTCTTGGAGGGGATTTTAGATAAATTCTACCAGTCATACCAAAAAGAGTTTGAGAGCAAGTTGCAGGAGCATTATTGAAGCGTTATGTGCTATGAAATTGTTGCGACAAATACGATAAACAAGAAGAAATAATCAATAAGAAAACGAAAAGACACAGAGATTTATGTGGTTCCCCAATCAATTTAGATCTCAACTAGAAATCTAGGGATATCTTTTAGGGAACCATGTCTATCATATTTATAGGAAATCCCAAAAAATATGGAAAAATATCAAATCCCTAAAGAATAGGAATATAAATCCCTAAATAGTAGGAAAATATCCTGAATAGACTAAGAAAACAAATTTTCCAAACTTTTCTAGAATTCTCGCGGGTACACCTTACTACCGGTAATACAACACCTATTACCGGTAGTAAAACAAGTTGTCCAAAAATCAGTAGCTTTTACTACCGGTAGTACGAACACTACTACCGGTAGTACTGGTCACTACCCAAAAATTGAACTTCCTATTACCGGTAATTCCAACACCACTACCGGTAATACCAGCTACCACCCAAATGCTTTTCTTCTCCAAATTCAAGTCACTTTCTAACAAATCTCCACCTTGACTTGAATTCCAACGAACTCAATCAACAAGGAACCTTCATCTTGCACCTCTCTCTCCTCCAAAGCCCCGAAGGGCAATCAGCAACTGCGAACACCAATCAAGTCCAAGCAAAGCTTGAACTTGACAACCGGAATTGGTTTAGTCATCATATCCGTGGGATTTTATGCCGTACCTATCTTCTTCACCTCAACCTGTTTCTGAGAGATGATATCTCGAATAAAGTGATACCTCACATCAATGTGCTTCGTCCGCTCATGGTACATAAGATTTTTAGTCAAATGTATAGCACTTTGGCTATCACAATAAACGACAATTCCATCCCGCTTTAGACCAAGTTCCCCAAGAAGTCCCCTCATCCACAATGCTTCCTTAACAACTTCAGTCACTGTCATATACTCTGCTTTTGTAGTGGACAACGCAACTGTAGCCTGCAAGGTAGCGTTCCAACTAATAGCACTGCCCGAAAGAGTGAACACATATCCCGTCAAGGATCTTCTCTTGTCATGATCTCCAGCAAAATCAGAATCCACATAACCAACAGCAAGTCCACCTTTATCAGCACCACTGTCGAACACCAAACCAACATCCCCAGTCCCTCGCAAATACCTCAGTATCCATTTCACTGCCTCCCAATGAGTCTTCCCCAGATTTGCTATATACCGACTAACAACACTAACAGCATGTGAAATATCAGGGCGAGTACATACCATAGCATACATCAAACTCCCAACAGCACTAGCATATGGAACCTTTAACATGTGCTTCATCTCATCCTCTGTCTGTGGTGACAAGTCTGCAGAAAGTCTAAAATGTGCAGCCATTGGAGTAGACACAGGCTTGGAACTCTGCATAGCAAAGCGCTCAAATACTTTTTCCAGATAACCTTTTTGAGTCAAGTATAATTTTTCAGCCTTTCGATCCCTCCTGATTTCCATACCTAAAATCTTCTTTGCTGCACCTAGGTCTTTCATCTCAAACTCTCCACTAAGCTGTTTCTTCAACCTGTTGATTTCCAACATATCCTTGGCAGTAATTAACATGTCATCAACATATAACAGCAAATAGATAAATGAACCATCGGGAAGTTTTCAAAAATACACACAACTGTCATATTCACTCCTAGAGTAATCTTGACCCATCATGAATGTATCAAACCGCTTGTACCACTGCCTAGGTGATTGTTTAAGGCCATACAAAGATTTCTTTAACAAGCAAATGAAATCTTCCTTACCAGAAACTGCAAATCCCTCCGGTTGATGCATATAAATCTGCTCCTCAAGCTCACCATGCAAGAATGCAGTTTTGACATCAAGCTGCTCCAGCTCTAAGTCGAAATGCGAAATAATGGCAAGCATAACACAAATAGAATTATGTTTAACAACTGGCGAGAATACCTCATTGAAGTCCACTCCCTCCTGTTGACTATAGCCTTTCGCAACTAACCGAACTTTAAGTCTTGCATCTTCCACTCCCGGGATACCTGCTTTTCTTTTGTAAATCCACTTACAACCAACAATTCTCTTCCCCTTAGGCGATTTCACCAAATCCCAAGTTTGATTCTTATGAAGAGACTCAATCTCTTCATTCATAGCAACAGTCCACTGTGTAGCCTCTTTTCCCGTGATAGTCTCATGGTAGGAAGAAGGCTCCTCATACTCCACTATTTCTGCTATAGACAACGCATAAGCAACCATATCTGTATAAGCATATTTCTGAGGTGGACGGATCTCCCTCCTTGGCCTATCTTTTGCAATACTGTATGGTTGTTGCTGTTCTGCACCATTCTCTGTGTCTGAATCATGAACCTCTTCCTCAACTGGCTGATCACTGTTCTTCTCCCCTTCGGAAGTTTTACATTCTAGCTCCACCTGTTTCCGAATTCTCTCACCACTATCTTGAACATCTGCACTTGCCTTTCCTTTGATCATAGAGTTTTCATCAAAGGTCACATCCCTGCTGATAAGAAGTTTGGATGACTTTCTATCAGAAAGCCATAATCTGTACCCCTTCACCCCAGATCCATAACCCAAGAAGATACATTTCTTAGCTCTAGGCTCAAGCTTACCCCATTGACATGAGCATAAGTAGGACAACCAAACATCTTTAAATTTGAGTAGTCAGCCGAAGAACCAGACCATACCTCTATAGAAACCTTACACTCAATGGTAGTTGATGGAGATCGATTCACCAAATTACAAGCAGTGGAAACTGCTTCAGCTCAGAACTCTTTATCCAAACCTGCATTGGATAACATACAACGGGCTCTCTCCAAAAGAGTTCTATTCATCCGTTCAGCCACACCATTCTGCTGAAGGGTTTTTCTCACCGTGTGGTGCCTCACGATGCCCTCATCCTTGCAGATATTTCAAATTATCCGGAATAAAATTTCAGACCATTATCAGTTCTCAATCTCTTAATCTTTTTATCTGCTTGCTTTTCAATCATGACCTTAAACCGTTTGAATGTAGCAAAAGCCTCGCTCTTATTTTTCAACAAATACACCCAAACTTTTCTGGAATAGTTATCGATCAAACTCATAAAATATCGAGAACCACCCTTAGATTTAACAACAGAAGGACCCCAAAAGATCTGAATGAAAATAATCCACCGTACTTTTAGTTCGACGAACAGCTGTACTAAACTTCACCCTGCACTGCTTGCCATACACGCAATGCTCACAAAAAGCTAGCTTCTCCATCTTCTATCCACAAAGCAAACCCCGTTTGCTCAATTCTGTCATCCCCTTCTCACTCATATGCCCAAGGCGCATATGCCATAACTGAGTCAAGTTTGAATCTGATACCTTTGATGATGAGACTGTTGTTGCAGCACCTGAAACTGTACTGCCCTGTAGAACATAGAGATTACCCACCTTCTGACCTTTTATAAGAACTAGAGCACCTTTCGAGACCTTTAGAACTCCATCTTCAGCTGTATACCTACAGCTATTCGAATCAAGGGTACCCAAAGAGATAAAGTTCTTTTTCAAATCCGGAACATGCCGAACATCTGATAGTGTCCTCACAATACCATCATGCATCTTAATCCGAATAGTTCCAAGCCCAACAGTTTTGCAGGCCATGTTATTGCCCATCAAAACTGAACCACCATGTACCGATTCATAGGTGTTAAACCAATTTTTAATCGGACACATGTGATAGGAACAACCAGAATCCAAAATCCACTTTGTATCTGAAAGAACATCACCGGCTGAAACTGATAAAACGTTTTTCAGCCCATCAGAATCCTCAGCGACACCAGCAACTACCTTTTCCTCCTTATTATCCCTTTTCGATTTTGTACATTCGCTCTTATAGTGGCCTTTTCTGTTTACAGTTAAAACAATGAATTTTCTTCCTATTTTTCGACTTTGATCTAGATGTCCCTCTATTCTCCTTATTCTTCTCTATTATTCTTCCTCGCACAAATAACCCCTCACCGGACTCCTCACTCTCACCAGATACCTTCTTCCTCAATTCTTTAGAATATAAACTAGATTTTACATCCTCCATTGAGATCGTATCCTTTCCGTAGAGCAAAGTAGTAACAAAGTGCTCATAAGATGAAGGCATGGAACATAGAATAGTTAGAGCCTGATCTTCATCATCAATTTTAACATCAATATTTTTTAGATCCATAATAATTCTATTCACCTCATCAAGATGATCTTTAACTGGCATACCTTCCCTCATACGAAACGTGTAGAGGCGTTGTTTCAGATATAGCCTATTCGTCAGTGATTTGGTCATATAGATACTCTCTAACTTCAACCATAATTCTGCCGCTGTAGTCTCCTCCTCAACTTCGCGAAGCACATCATCTGCTAGACTCAACTGAATCGAACTGAGTGCCTTCTCATCAAGAACCTTCCAATCCTCTGTTGACATCGTTTCTGGCTTCTTGGCAGATCTAAGTAAAGCCTTCTGCAACCCTTGTTGAACCAACAAAGCCTTCATCTTCACTCTCCATAGACTGAAGCTGCTACTTTGCCCATCGAACTTCTCAACTTCGTATTTAGCCGCCATAACTGTAATCGATGGATCGATCACCAAAGCTCTGATACCAATTTGTTGCAACAAATACGATAAACAAGAAGAAATAATCAACAAGAAAACGGAAAGACACAGATATTTACGTGGTTCCCCAATCAATTTAGATCTCAACTAGAAATCTAGGGATATCTTTTAGGGAACCATGTCTATCATATTTATAGGAAATCCCAAAAAATATGGAAAAATATCAATCCCTAAAGAATAGAAATATAAATCCCTAAATAGTAGGAAAATATCCTAAATAAACTAGGAAAACAAATTTCCCAAACTTTTATAGGATTCTCGCGGGTACACCTTACTACCGGTAATACAACACCTATTACCGGTAGTAAAACAAGCTGTCCAAAAATCAGTAGCTTTTACTACCAGTAGTACTGGTCACTGCCCAAAAATTGAACTTCCTATTACCGGTAGTTCCAACATCACTACCGGTAATACCAGCTACCACCCAAATACTTTACTTCTCCAAATTCAAGTCACTTTCCAATAGAAATAATATACAGATTTCTACTTTGGCTTTGAACATGCGCTTAAACAAGACAGACTTTGCAAATTCAAAATTGTAGAATTCTTGAAAGAGGTATTTAGTGATTTTTTTAAAAATCATTAATACATTTTATTTGATTAGCACGTCATGTAGTTGACTGCTTTGTTGTACTTTTCGGTTGGAACTAATCCACAACAAATTCTAGAACTTCTATAAACAGTACACAAATATAAAGATCTAACTGAATTGTTGTTTATAGTTTATCCACAACTGGATCTGGCTGGTACAGTGACACTGATCTTTCTAATTCAATGCAAAAAAAATTTTGCGCGAAATGATGATGTTAGTGTCATCAACCTTGCAACATTGAAAGTTTTTCCAGGAGGCACAACCACTTATTTTGTAGCTGCCAAAATGTTTAATATTGATGAACTTGATCATACTATTACAAACAAATATCCCAGTGAGTACTTAAGCTCATTGGATCTTTCTAGTTTATCTCCCTTTAAGTTGCACTTAAAAATTGGATGCCCAATAATTTTGTTGAGAAATATCGCTCCAAAAGCTTAGCTTAGCTATATAATGACATGTGTTTAATGATTGTCAAATGTGCAACTCGTATAATTAAAGTTCAAATTTTAACTGAAGAAAACTTTGGCAATCTAGTCTTCATTCCGCGAACATCATTGACACCTTCTTCTTCAGAATTGTCTTTTTAGATAACAAGATGTTAGTTTCCAATTAGATTGGCGTATGTAATGACAATCAATAAATATGCAATGACAATCAATAAATCTCAACGACAATCTGTAGAATATGTAGGGATTGATTTGTGCTCACCAGTCTTTAGTCATGAATAATTTTATATTGCGTTGTGTAGATGCATATTTGGTGATCGTACAAGTATCTTTCTCTCCAGTGATGCATTCAATTTTACGACAAATATCGTGTACCCTGAGGTTTTATTATAGTAAAAGGTACATTATTCCAATTTGTGCAAATTCAGATATACTTGTTGATTAGTATTTTCATTATGGTTTAACAAATCTTTTGCAGGACTAGGATGAGAAAATCATTGAGAGTAATATGGTGAATACCACTAGGATACTTCGATGGGGATATCATAATAAGGTAGCTTTAATTACTTTATTTTTTTTAAAAAAAAAATAGTGGACTCACTCATCCATTTTTTTGTAAATATTTTAAGGTTGTTGTTCGTGTTCCCAATTATGCTATATGACCGAAGTACATAGATATTGATACAAACACTTTTCAAAGGGTGATGAGGCGAAGTTTTCAAGATAAACAATAAATGACGAAGATAAATCTTTTTGAAGATGGATAATCATATGTTATTGACGACTTATATGTACCATCCTTTATTTTGTTACATTGTTGTACGAGTTCTAACTTTATTAATTCAGTGTTTTTTTTTTATACCTTAGAGTTGAATTTGGATTATGTTATCCTTAATGCAATATTATGCTAACAAGGATTCAACTTTTTTAATTTAATGTTGTTGCATCATGCCGTAAGCACGGAGAATACATTAGTATTAAACGAGGACCACTGGTAAACACATTAAACAATAAACACTACTACTTTTTAGAAATTAAGTTGAACAAATTAAACAAGGACCACTGCCATGTTAGAAAAAGATATAACGTGGTCATTGTGACTTTGTGGGTCATTGTGATGTTAGACAAAAAGCTACTGCTATATTAAATATTTTTCAGCAAAATGTCCACTGCTATTAAAGGGTCACTGTGGCAAATTTGCTTTAAGATTGTTACCACCCACACACTCGAAAGGTATTTTTAGAACAACAAAAAAGAACTGATAATAAACGAGAAAATTGAAATTTACTAAATCAAATTTAGGATTTTAAAAATTGACAATTGATGCTAGTATTTGATACTATTTTTTTAAAGCAAATTTGTCCCCTACGCTGGTGCCGATTGGATTCTTGGACGATTGCTTCCAATGATACAATGATTATCGACGAACAATAGTTGCACTACAAACTACTCGACAGCGAACTAAAATTGCGTTGAACTCTCGAAAAGAGTGCAAAAATGAATGATATAATTTATGTACTTGAACATTATAATATTTTCAATGAATAAATGAGAAGATGACTCTCCTTTATATGAGTTGGTGTCTCTTTGGGAAGGCAAGGTGGCTGAAGAGGGTAAAATATAATCGAGAAACACATGAACTCCCAATCAGATAAATATTTTAGTTCGGCGAAGAACTGTACATACATTAGAAAATACGTGCCGATCACATGAGGATATTGCTGGGCTAAGAAGTAATACCCATATTATATTCGGGCCGACAAGGTCAAATATATAACCAGCCGAGTTTAAGATGATGGCTAGGCAAGCAGCCAACGTTAGAAAGGTGGTCGAACGTCTTGCCGGCCTGAGAAGGGCGGTCCGAGATACTGTCGACCCAAGAAAGGCGATGAATGATTGTTATTCCGAGATAAGATAGAATCCCGAATAAGTTGCGATATATTTCTAACAGATATGGATGAGAAGTCCACAACTAATTTAATTAATACGAAAAGTATTGATTAAATGAAACTCTAATAATAGAAGATAACTGCTTGATAGAGAGTTATTCGGATTAGTGACCAATCAGAAGACACTCCACCCTAATTGAATCCTAAGAGAATTAGGAAGGTTAAGTCACAAAGTCTATAAATAAAGATCCAGATTCATGAAAAAAGATACGCTCTCACATGTAGATTTATTGGCTAATAGAGAATATTAGCTCCATCCCATTCATCCTTGTGAACTTTGTCTGACTTAACCATCAGAGTGTCTTCCCGTCACAGCGGTGGAGGATTTTTTGACGGTTTATTATTTTGCAGATCACAGGTCCACCTAAATTGAGAGCATTATTTTTGCTGGATAGTGAGCTCTTGACTTTCCGTCCTGATTGAGAAAATCCACCAATCTACAGTGACTATTCGGAATCACCTAACAGCCACCGGTCATGACTGTTGGCAAAAGGTACCTATTAAACAGTCATGTCCCTTATTATTTTTTTCTTTCTAGAAGATCTGTTCGGGCCACTGAAAACCATTTGGGCCCAAACACAATATGAAATAAAAAGTAAAATAATTTTGAGCAAAGGCCAAATAGAATTAAATAAACTTTTTCCACCAATGTGGGGCGAAAGTTTCCTTCTTCAATTATTAAGGTTTTTTCTTTCTTCAATTACTAGCAAAAATTTCGTGCTATGCACGGGACGTATATAAGTATACTTTTATTGATACAAATGTAAAGCTAATACAATTTCAGTATATTAAACAGCAAAAATATGTATATTTTTTTTACACCATCAACCAAATACGGTAGTAAGCTAAGCCTAACAATTTTTGTCCGAAAGCTAAGCATAACAACATGATTGAATTTTATTATTTTTATTCTAGTTCTTATGTAAATGTGCATATCAATTATAAGAATTTTTAAACTCATTATAGAAACAAAAAATTATATTAAGAAAGAATAAGATTTGATAAATTTTAAATTCAAAAAAAAATTTTGGTAGATATGTTTTGTGCTTACCGTTAATTACGTTTACTTTCAAATTATCATCTTACACGTATTTTTTACTTTCAAACTATAAAATCTTTAATCTATTCACTGGTTTCTAATATTGGAATTTCACATATTTCTTATTTCTTTTTCGAGCATGCTGGAGACTCAAAACTTTGAAGCTATATTTGGAATGTGGAGAAAATAATTTAACATTGTATTTTCTAGAGAGAGATGGAATTTTATTAAGAAAACACTAAATTTTATGGAAAAAAATCCGTAGCTAAATATTTTAGTAAGAAAATATCTATTCGAATCTCAATTAACATTTTATTTAGAAATATTTGTCCAAGTCTTATTTTGAAATAATTGAGGAGAAATCCGAAGAAAATTGTGTACGACTTGTGATGAACATTAATAAGTGCAACTCCCCCCCCCCCCCCCCCCCAACCACCCAACCAAAAAAAAGGGAATTCTATATATTTTATATATATATTTCACCAATAATTTTAAAAAAATACAATTTCGTTCATTTATTTTAAAAATAGATGAACATTATCACCTTCTTATCTGTCCCGTGCTATCAACATTCATATTGCTAAGAACAATGTAGAAAGATTAATTCAACTTCTTTCGCCTCAATGATATTTTCCTGGATCTCATTTCAGGGAAAATCAAACATTCATATTCGAATTGTTCTAAAACATCAGGAAAAATTCTGTTGATGTAAGTTATTGCCCACGAATTTGAGCC
The DNA here is from genome assembly GCA_019985065.2 of Arctostaphylos glauca. Classification (NCBI taxonomy): domain Eukaryota; kingdom Viridiplantae; phylum Streptophyta; class Magnoliopsida; order Ericales; family Ericaceae; genus Arctostaphylos; species Arctostaphylos glauca. Next base: position 4,874,727 of record JAHSPW020000013.1, on the reverse strand, counting down.
CTTGCCCTCTTATGGTTCTGAGGTTTTGACTTTTAAAGTGACTTTAAAAAAATGTGAACCATGAAATAAAATTGAGTCATTAGATCAAATCAATCTCATCCTTATGAACAATCTAACTATTTATGATCATGTGAATTTTTTCTTTCATATAAAACCTCATGCATAAATTCGTGGCTTTATTCTCACCCTCAAATGCTTAATTTGTCCCCTTGCATAGTATTGTATGACCTTTTTTACTGACACTGTAACTAATATTCTGATCTCAATGGCAACTCACAAGCTCGCAATGATTATTAAAAATTAGAAAAGCACTTCAAATAATCAAGGAATAAAGAAGAGTTACCTTCAATCAGTGATGTGGGCGATCCAAAAGTGGATGAAAAGATCTTAGAATATGCTGAACCAAATTACCTGTAAAAATGTGTTTGGTGGTGAGAATAAATTCCTTAAACAATATTAAAAATATTAAAATATTAAAATAAGGATGAGATTCACCTAGCAAATTATGAAAATAATGTGCACTGATAAGAAAAATATGAATCAATGAAATTTATATAATAAAGAAACCGTTTAGCAATATATGGAAGCAAAGTTTTATAGGAACAAAATACAGATGATTTTAGGTTTTCTTTAAATTTTTTATTTTAAATCCCCGTATATTAATTTTCTCCCTAAAAGGATGCTAAATCCCTCCCAAAAAAAGAGGTTTATTTTGCTAATGTTGCTATTTTCTATCTACATAATAAATTAACAAATCTAATTCTAAATCCCCGCATTGATTTTCTCACTCCCAAAAGGATACTAAATCTCTCCAAGGAAGGAGAGATTATTTTGTTAATATTGCTATTTTCTATCTACATAATAAATTAGTAAATCTAAATTTAATTTAAATTTAATCTTGATTGTGTATACCTTTTTTGAAGTATTATTCACCTTAAATCTATTTGTTTTGGAAATAATACTATTACAATTACATTTACTTCTAATTACAAATTTGATTTGATAACTTTTTTTTGCGGTGCCACATGTCGCGCTCAAGGCGACTCTCACAAAAAGTCGCCTTGTAATAATATATAGTAAGTATAGATTAAGGTTTTTGTGCTACCTTTGGTAACAATTCCGCATTCACCTTTAAATATTGTTGGCAAATTAAATATTTGATTTAAATCTCCTCATGGAGATGAACGCAACGATATTGGAGACTGACCCAAACAAAGAATGAGACCCACATTAATCGGGCTCAATACCATTCTTAGCATTGTGTTAGTAATTTTTACCGCTTAGGATTCAGGAATCTTTTAGCTAATAGAAAAATTGCGGTTGGCAAAACATCCAAAAGAAACATCAAGCATTTTGGACGAGATCGAATGGAGGAATTTTATATAACAAGCACTAGTCCCGGATGCGCTTCATAAGAGGTATTAAAGATAAGATTGACGAGTTATGCTTTTGATTTGGACTGAACTACATTTACATTTTAATTATGTATGAATGTATACTTTAACATTTTTTATATAACAATTACTACATTGTTCCATTTGGACTGTGATATTTCTTAAATTATTTTTTTATTCTAATGTAAAATTTTTTGTAATTTTTTGAATTTCGTCAACTTTTTGTGGTGTATTGGTTCATCTCAACGAGCAGAGATGGAGCCAAAAAATTCACTATGCGGGAGCGAATATGTATTCACGACTATTTTAAATTTTGTTTAAAATATTTAGCAGGGGCGAGTCTATATACTTTATAATTTTTTTTCTTTTTGCTATATAATAACAGAGGTTTTTTCCTTTCTTGAAGAGATGGTAGCTCATACTAGTCTCTCTTTGGCTCCATTTCTGTCGACGAGAGCTTTTAAAAAAGTTATAAATAATGAACAAAATTTTAAAAAAATTTAGAAAAGACAAAAATAATAAAAATAGAGTTTGTTGAGCTTATTCGTCGTCTTTAGTGATTTTTTTTAATTTTTAGACATAATTTTATAAATTTTTAAATTTTTTATCAAGACGGACCAATAATTCACAAAATGTCAAAATAATAAATACAAAAATTTAAAAAAAACAAATTCGAATAAATAATTTAGGCCAAATTGAGCCATATATTTCACTTACCTTCTAAAGGAAATATAATAATTTCTTTAGTTTTTTTTGAATTTCAAAGATGAAACTTAAGAAATCTTATATACAAATTTAAATCAATAAATTTTAAAAGAAGGTCACTTGTGAAATAAATTTTCGAAAGGGTTAATATATACTAATAACAAATGTTTTTAACAAACTTTAAATAAGTTTAACTCTGTAATAAAATACATCAAAATTTATTCTTTTGTTTATAATATTTTCTTTTGAAGATTTTATTTTACATATGTTATTTAATTATTTTACAAATTTATAATTTAATGTGATCACATTTTTCATTCTTCATTACTTCTCCCGAAGGAGAATAGCGGAGTAGCGAGTGCGACGGCCTCCTGCTAGGGTTCGAAATACACACTTGAGTTCTCCGGTTGGAAGTAAGAGAGTACGGATTCTTCAAAGAAATTGCATCGCTTCTTCTTTCGATTCGCCAGATTGGAACTCTGATTTGCAAAGAGATTGCACAGTTTCTCTCTCTCTCTCTCTCTCTCTCGATTCTCTTGATTGGACTCGAAAGTTCTGATTTTCGCAAAGAGATTTGATCAGTTGCCCTGTTTCGTTGCCGAAGGGATTACCCTCTTCTTTCCAGGTTCTCCTTCTATACTTGCAGTACATTTATATATAGTTGCATTTTGAATCGATATTTTGTTAGTATCAGATTCTGTTTCCAGTTCCAGCATCTCCCTATCGCTCTCTTTCTCTCTCTCGTTGATTTCATTTCGGGAGAACTGTGGATTTGGTTACATTTTTCAGAGTCTGAGTTTTTGGAACATATCTCTTTCAACTGTTTTAAAAAAAAAAAAAAAAAAAAAAAAAACACACACTGACCGTTGTATTTAGAATGGAATTCTATTCCTGAAAAATTCTTTATATAATGTTCAGAATCTGTTTACCGAAGCGAGTTTTGTGAAAAGCGTTGTAGCGAATTGTTGAGGGAGTTGAATTGGGATAGACTCTAGTGGTTAAAATATGTTTGAGAATTTCATATTAAAACACTTTGTTCGGTTGCAGATAAAGTAATGGCATCACCAGCTTGGTTGCCGCAGGAAATGCAGACTTCAACATCTCAACCCTCTTCTTCTGTGTCCGGTCCATTAACGCCAACTGCTGCACCTGCTCCACTTGTGGGGACCCCTACTTCAACTTCAAATAGTGGAACTGGCCCATACGTATTCCCAAACGTTAGTACCAGTTCAGGGAGCTCACAGCTGTTGTCGTCCTCTCCTGTTAGTCATTGTTCCCCTTTCTTTGTGTAGTGATCTAGTATAGGTATCATTGTCCAGTGTATTTTATTAAGTAAAGACTTGGTTGGGTTGCAGGTTATAGACTCTTCTTCGCCCTCTTCTTCGCCATTCATTCAACCCCCGGTTCCTGGCTTGTCCGGGAACAATGGTCCTTCGTTTTCATACAGCATTCCAAATGGTGGGGTCAGAATTCCTGGTAGCCAGCAATCACAGTTGAGCACAGTAAGGGTCACAATTTTTACAAAAGCGATAGTAGTGTCAGGTAAACTGTGAGTACCATATGTGGTGGAACAGCAGTACACAATATGGGTGGTGGTGTCGTCATTTTATGGACCCACTTGAATGTCGCAGGGTATTTTTGGAAGTATTATCAATAGCTTATAATTAGCAGTAAAATACATAAAAGTTGATAATTTAATTGTAAGAGATATGTTTGCTAATATGCAGCTTATGTAACTGTCTTTTGAAATGAACACGTCATATACGGAAGGATATACAATACCAGTAGACACTGCCACATATAGAATGTTGTAACAGTTAAATTAATCTTTTGCACTGTTGGGAAAAGTAAAATTTATTGACATTTTCTCCGAGCAAGTCTTCCTGATTGACTGAGTGTACTTCATTTTATTTTGTAAATTGATTGCCAATGTTTGAGTTCTCAGAAGGGATAAGAGAGCGTATATGATTTTCACTTTTATCTAGGTTCTCAATTCTAGCAAGGGTGTAATTTAGCGTAGGTTGTTTCAATCCATGCTCAATGAAGTGGACACATCACAAACCTTTGTAAATGAAGAATAATGAAATAAAGCATGAATGTAAAGGCAAGATGCAGACAATGACTATTATGGTGGTTCTACTACTCACAATATTTGCTACTAGCATCCTCCTCACGATTTCAATTCCACTAAGCACGGGGGCTTTCAATATGAATACAAACATGATGACTTCAGTGATAATGTGTTGGACTGCGGGAAAGTCTGTAGATATTTAAAACTAAATAGCTTTATTGAAACACATAGATGCGATCTCGTAATCGAGAGCATACATGTTCATTTATAGGAAAGCCTTTCGACCTCTAGTGTCAAGAGCATAGGCTAGCATAAACAGCATTGAAACTTATTGGGACAGACAATATAATATCGAATTGAAGAGTCACATCTTTTATTGTATCTACTTTCATCTTAGTCTTGTCTTTGTTTTATTGGTGATAAGTATTGATGCATGTGCCCATTTGTTTCAAAGAATCTCACTTTATATCATATTGTTGATAAAACATTGTACAATGCATTGTTCTCCAAAGATTATTGCATTTTCTTATAGTTAGATTATATTTACCCTCTATAATAAACAGTCATTCATGTAATTTGATATGCAAGTTAGATTAATTAGAGAAGCGGTACACAATTTGTATCTTTATTCAACAACTTAGTTTGATGTAGCTTCTTCTCGCAGTTGATGATGGGTATGCATTTTGCCAGAGAAAGCATGTAGATACTTCAGTAAAGTTTATTTGCTAGAGCCGTGAGCCTTAGCAACTCATGTGGTTCATTGTACCCACACACAGACCTGTATTTTTGGTTCAATAAATTTTGCATAACACATAAGGTCAAACAACTCAAGGAAAGCTATGGTGGCATAGTGGTTCTTCAGGTGAGACTGTACTCATGTTGAAGCATTCTCTTTGTTGAAAAAGCATGAGCTTTTGAGACTAAATCAGCATAATTTATCACTCCAAGGTGTTGAAACATTTAGTTAGAAAGAGTGAAGGGAGAAGGCCGTTGTTGGGGTTTGAAATGGTCAAATAATGGATTGTCATGGATTTAACCCTGAACCCACAAAGCTATAGATTGAAAAGAATAGGCCCTTTTATTGAGTGGATTAGGTATCCTGGCTAGTATGGAGGGGATCATTTAGAATGAGCTGGGGTGTTGCATTTCTGTGTTCTAACATATTTCTATTTAAGTTATATTAGGGCTTTAGTTCATTTTCCCCTTCCCTGAGATAAGCAGCTAGTACCTTGATGTTCTGATAACTTCTTGATATGGGAAAAGCTAAGGAGGCTGAATATTCTAGTTTCAGACCTCTCATTTGAGCAGTTTTTACAAATTATTCAGTACAGTAATGTTGTCTTGCTAAAAGATTTACGTTTGAGGTGTCAAGTGGCTACACACAAGGTAAACAATACATGATATCCATGTTCTTTGTTCTCTACCTTGGAAGGAAAAATTTACTGCTCCTCCTGATGTCAAGCTGCCAAATGGCAATTTATAATCCCTGATATGGACAACACATTGTTTTATTGTTGTCTTGTTTCGTTCTGGCTGTTTATTTCTAAGCAGGCACGCCTTATCTTATGACACATATAGTTGTCAAAAATGATCTGGACCAGCATTAGGGGACGGTCTTTTGTTCAAGGCAGAGATTCAGAGCTGCATACTCATCTTGTGTCTCATAAGTGATATACACTTGGATCTTTTCTATGAAAGGTGGGATAAGGGACAGAGCCATATTTCATTCCCAAGGGTGCTTTTTTTTTTCTTTTGCATTTCTCATCAAACAAATAGAGGAAAATTTTCATTTCTTCTAGAACCCGTACCGGTTGATGGGAGTATTATATTCTGGATTCCTATTTTCTAAGTTGTTTTGTTGTTGTTTTGTGTTGTCAAACTGAATGGTATTGTAAGTCATACTACATGAGGAGCTTATATGCAGTGTTTTGGGAGCTTTTCTATTGGATCCTCCTAGAGTGTGTTGCATGCTTCTGATATTTTCTTCTGTCAAATGGCAGCCAGTTGCTCCTCAAGGGAGGAATAATGCTCCACCTGATGCAGCATCCTTACAACCTCCCATTCCTGGGCAGCCTGCAGGTCCTAATTCATTCTTAGCAGGAACGGCTGCACAAATTGAGCTACCTCCAGCTCCCTCGTCTGTTTGTTCCTCAAAAGAAGCCTCATCAAATTCTGTGAGCTTTTCTTTCAATGGGAGACCTAAATCGATGCAAAGCAATCAACCGACAAAATCTGTACGCGTGCTTCCCTTTTTATACTGAAGTCTCTTACAGAGTTTGTGAGCATGTAACAACAATGAGTCCAAATTTAGTTTTAATATTGAGGTTTTGACACAAGCTGTTAGCTTGAATAACATATCTTTTCAATGAAAACAAAAGGTGGTTTAGGGTTCATATCTTAGTCCGGAACTTTGCTTTGATTCAGTAGTGAATTAAATGTGAGAAGTTTAGTTTTTCTAGTAGTGCATCAACTATTCACCAACTATGTTATAACAGCGATATGGACCTTACTTCGAGTTTTTTCTGAAAGAAGGTAAAAGTTTTGTTTTGAATAAAAAATAATGAACATCTTGGGTCATTCTTTAAAAGTGGTCATTATTTACTTATGGTCTGTCAAAGAATTGATGCTTTGATCTGATAAACAGTAAAAGTTATGTAAAATCAGAATGCTAATTGATAACTTCAACTCGACCATACATTGAGTTCTAATGATTAATGATTCCTTCACTATTGGCAGAATTCTTTGGTTGATGGTACGCTAGAATCTGGCATTTTTGCATCTGCACCATCTGTTTCTCAGTCTTTGTCACAACCTTCTCATGGCACATCCAGTTCTGCGATGGCTGTATCTTCATCTCATAACTTGAGTCCGGCAACTTTACGAATACCCACGGCCCCATCATTTCATGTGCCTCCAGGAATTTCTGGAACTCCTGGAACAACTGCTCCCCCGGGAATATCTTCTTCTGCACCATTGCCGTCGAATCTGACTGTTCCCTCTCCAGCCATTGATTCTTCCGCTTCTGCATTACTAAGACCAATTATGCCAGCTGCACCATTTCTATCAAATCCAGCCATACAGCATCAAGCATATACTCCCTATCCCTCTGTACCTCATGTTGGTGCTCCCTCTCATGGACCATGGTTGCCACCCACGCAGTTGAGTGGCTTGCCAAGACTGCCATTCCTACCATACCCTGCTACTTTTTCTGGGCACTTTCCTTTGCCACCGCGTGGGATGTCTCTTCCTTCTGTTCCACTGCCTGATGCCCAGCCTCCTGGTGTCACGCCTTTGGGAACTCCTGGTGGAATCCCTAGGATATCAGCGGCTGCCAGCCCTCAGTTGACAACCGGCACAGGGATGCAGCAAGAATCACCTCCAGCAATTGGTATGCTTGAAATTCACGCGAGGAATTTATTATGTTGAAACTCCAGTTTTTTTTCTTCACTAAGCAATACATCTGCAGATAATGGTAAAAATGTCAATGATGTTGGCAACAAGGATGGAGCTGCTGTTGGTGAACATGTTGATACTTGGACGGCCCACAAGACGGAAACAGGAATTGTGTACTATTATAATGCTTTGACTGGAGAATCTACTTATGTGAAACCTGAAGGTTTTAAGGGAGAGGTACAAGTATTACTTCATTTTGCAGGATAAAGTTTTTTACTGTTGTTTTTTGGGGACTCAACAACATGATGCTTGCAATTCCAAATTCTGGGTAATAATACTGCCTTCTTTGTTATACGGGAGTTTTCGACAACTGTTTCTACTTTCTAGAATATAATGGGAATGCTATTTTGAAGACTCGATGAAAATGATACGTATTTAAAGAAAGGAAGGACTTGCTGGAAATGACTATCAACTTGGAGTACAGGTTCTATTTTAGTCTAATTGGGTTGTTGAGTGGGACGGCTTGGAGATCATCATATAAAGATATTTAGAATTCCACTATGTTCTTATAGCATTGATTCTCTTCTTTCTCGATGAAGGCCATCTTTGGGCAACTAAGAAGCTGATCACTAAATGAATAACCAACTGGGACTAGCCCGGCTGGTCACCCTTGTCCACTCCCAGCTGCAGGTCGGGGTTCTATTGTTGCCAAAGGCAAGAGTTTATCCTATTAGTGGGCTCTTCCATGAATTGATTATTTCTCCTCATTGTGGTTGTCCGGCTGGTTGTTGGACTTTCTTACACTTGATTCTGCCGTACTCCAGTTTGATGTAATTTCACAGTACATAGGAATAATCCTCTTCACAATTAACGAAAAAATCTGATGTATGGGGATTTGTCTGACTGACTAATGTAGAAAGAACTATTCTGAGTTTCTTGGTATTTTGATAGACAACTACTTTGACTGGTATGAAGTGGTGGTTTGCACTGATGAGGTGGCAGATTCTGCACCGTAATGGTGGTTTTTAATATTTTCTTAGTACTTTAATTCTCCACTGGAAAAATTTATTTGTTAACCTATATTTATGCAGTTGATCTCTCTGTAAAGGAAAAAAGCAAGGAGGAAATTAGAGGTTCCATAAGCTTTAGTAGTCTTGTATAAAATCCTAAGCTTGTCTGTCTCTGAAAAAGGACCTCAAAATCCTAAGATTCTCTCCACCTCAGCCTCAACTCCCCCAACCCCCCTCCCTCCCTCCCTCCCTCCCTCCCTCCCTCTCTGCTTGCTGTCTGTAATGTCTTAAGTATGTGCCTTATCAAAATATTGCCTCACTACTTGATTACTTATTCGATTTTGTTTCTCTTCCTTATATAATTGCAGCCCAACAAACTAACTGCCCAGCCAACTCCAGTTTCATGGTGAGTTCTCTGTACTTCCTTGGGAAGATTGATTTGTCACTTTTGATTGTGTTACAGTTAAAAGAGAATAAGTTGGTCCTTAATCCTTGTGGGATTTTCCTTTTGTTGCTGTAATTTTTGTACTAAGTTTTCATTTTTGACTCGTGGGTTCAGGCTTTCGTTTTTTCCTTTTAAGTTTATCTAGATTTTGAATCTATTCAAAAGTTTGTTATCTTGAGAAATGTTCGAAGATGTGAAATTTCATTCTGATATGCATATGTTGATATTGCTGTTGTGGTTAGGGATAAGTTAGCAGGTACAGATTGGGCATTGGTAACCACAAATGATGGCAAGAGATATTATCACAACATTAAAACCAAGGTATGGTGAATTCGCTTATGCATTGCCATTATTCCTTCTTTTCTTTGTTTTTTTTAAATATAAAAATCTGCGTATGAGTTTAATTGTTTGATGTTGAGGACTTGTTTTTATTTGGTGAAACCTACTTTGATGTCAATTGCCTTCTGAAGGTAATTGTTTGCGGAAGTTGCCATATTTAAGATTTTTATTGCAACTTCCACTATACTGAGGTTGTATATGACACCTTTGTTTGTCAGCTTACTGATGGTAAAAAAGCTACAGTTTCTTTTATGGTGACTGGTTTGTTACATAAAAGGTGTGGTAGCTACTGGTGATGCAGCTTCTCTCTCGAGGATTAAATTAGTTGACAACCAGTCAACCATGGAAGAGGGAACATGATCAATGAAGAGATGTACAAGAAAAACTGGGTGGCAAAATTTTAGTTAGGAAAATGAGGGAAAGCTTCAGAGAGAGAGATCTGAACCCGTAGCCGCATCACAAATTTTTAGAGTTCCAAAGAACTCTCCTCATACGTATCCATGGTGACTATCGTGCTTCATAGACCAGTCATAAGGGAAAATACTTGTGCTTTTCACCTTTAATACATGCCCAACTGTATGCACTTCTATATCTTACAATACTTATTCCTATCTCCTACTCGGACAAACGGCACAAGTTGACTGCAGCAGTAACTATCTCGTACTATACACCTCATATAAACCCTATCAATTCAGACCTCCATATTTATCACACGTGCTTGCATTCACTTCTAGTACAGCTTTTGTTACATGACTCTTTAATTTGTGAAGTACCCTTGTCATACAGAGTAGGATATGGGACATGTTTCGGGCATGCTTACTTGGACATTCACTGATTAAGAAACCTAAATAACTTGGCCTGAGACACTCATGCTACACATAAAATGCTCTATATTAGTTTGCAAATTACCATTTTCCCCTAAATAAACAAGAACATGTTCTAAATAAACAAGAAGATATGAAATCTAGTTCTGTATCATACCCGCAAATGACCTTTCGCTGGCGTCCATGTAACACAGAGCACAACACCAAGGTCAAAATCTTTGTTGAGAATTTTAGCACATCTTTCCCATTACACTTCCACGTTTGATCGTGCCTAATTAATGTGATTTAATGTCAGAATTATCACTTGAACTAGGACGAAGCCGGTTTTATGGTATTTTTGTCTCAACTTTATATGACGATAGCACATCAAGCCAGTAACTAAGACCAATAGACCACCACTAACAGCCCATTACCTGCAATTCTAGAAAGTGTCGATTTGTTTTTGGGTTTACCCCTTCTTCGAGATTACGATTAAACATACATGAAATTGACATGAGCATCTATTCTAGTATACAAAGGGAGAGCCACTTTTGGTGTCACCCTGTTTTTGATGCTCCCTGAATTTTTCCACTGGGGAGGCAAATGCGAGAATTCACATATTGGCATTATCCCCATGTCCCCTACAAATAAGAAACTACTGCCAAAATGGTTTTTCAATTGCATCAGTTTTCTCAATCGCAAAAAGAACTGCATCAGCTATGCATTTGATGGCTGCATAATTAACCAAATTTTTTTAATGCTCTCCACACCCAACTCCTTGTTCAACTGCTGTGGCCCATGGGAAACAAGACGACCCGATCAAAATTACTTCACCAGGGGGAATTAAGGGTGCTGTCACCATTTTGACAGGCACATATTCATGAATCAAGCACAATTCTTAGCCTAATATCTTGTGAGACATCGCCACTTTTTGAGAAATTCATTTTCCAATCTGCACTCTACCCGATGACACGAGGAAAATCACTTCACCAGGGGGAATTCAGGGTGTTGTCACCATTTTGACAGGCAAATATCCATTAATCAAGTACTTAGCCGAATATCTTGTGAGACATCGTCACTTTTTGAGAAATTCATTGTCCATTATGCACTCTACCCCATCGTCATTTTTTGGTTCCAACTGCCCAAACTTGATATCAAGTTATGATGTCAACACTTTTGAGCTGCCATTATATGCGTGACTGAAAATGCTATTAGCCCATATAGGCTATTAGCCCAACAACATTTCAGCCGTAACATTAGCAACAAAAATATCTCTAACCAAACAAATGCTCACTTTTGTGGCTTCCCAGAAATAAACACACCCAGATGGGCTATTAGTTCAACGAACCACAAAATTGAAAGCTTGACATTGGAAGTTGATAGTAAATCTTGGGGATTCATCTGTTCCTATAAAAAAATTGAGGAACAATGTTGGGTGGGGAAAAGGGTCAACATGTATTTAACCACAACTCCTCTTCCAACTTGATAAGTTTTTATTAACAGATTATGGGGTTTCAAGTTGATTCCTGTATCTATCTTGGTTATAAATGTTCAATCAAATTGGACAATGACCTTTGTTACATACTTAGAGATCTTTATTGATGCTATTTTAAGCCCTCATAACCTCCATTTTTTCTTGATCAGTTGAGCAGTTGGCAGATTCCGACTGAGGTAACAGAGTTGAGAAAGAAGCAGGATGGTGATGCTTTAAAAGAAGAGTCAATTTCAGTGCCAAATACCAATGTGATGACTGAAGCGGGACCTGCTTCTATTAGTTTGAGTGCTCCTGCTCTTAATACAGGTGGTCGTGATTCCACTGCTCTTAGAGCTTCAGGCGTGCTGGGATCATCATCTGCACTTGATCTGGTAAAAAAGAAGTTGCAGGACTCGGGAGCACCTACTGCTTCATCGCCTGTTCTGAATTTGTCAGGACCAGTTGCATCAGAGCCGAACGTAACAAGAGCAGTTGACACTATAGTTAGGGGCCCACAAAATGAGAAGAGCAGAGGTAAGCTAAAAGATGGCAATGGTGATGGTGACATGTCTGACTCCTCTTCTGATTCTGAGGATGTGGATAGCGGACCAACGAAGGAAGAGTGCATCATCCAATTTAAGGTACCTCACAAGAGAACATGATTTGTCCATAGGTAGAGGACAGCCAGATTTATTTGTTATGTCCTATAAAAGTGCCGAGTTGATTTATGCTAGTTTGAAACTATATTTTTTTGTTTGGGTGTCTACTAGTGAAATAATTACGCAATTGAACTTGCTGAGGAAATTGGTGGTATAACTTGATCCCTCAGTTAGAACTTGTATTAACTTTTTGAGGTACGGTTTCCCTAGAGCAGGTGCAGCTAAATACAAACTTTTAGTCAAAACCAGGAGTTAATAGATCCTACATTCTTAGTAGAAATTATATCCAAAGATAGGTGATCTTCTTTTCAAGTTGCCAAAGCCGGTCATCTGCTACATATGCTGGTCCAATCTTATAGCTTCCTTGTCGCGAGAGATGAAAATAAGTAATGTTTCCTAAAGGCAACTCACTTTTGTACAACTATTGTGGCTGTGGAATATTGGAGGCTTAATTTCAGTGAACCTGGGGCATTTAATTATTCAAAAGTTCAAACTTGTAGCTCATTGTAGGTGTATGATCCTGAGTCGAACTGGATTGCTGTTGTTTCACTCTGAACAATGCGCTAATATAAACTTCTGCATAGACCGGTGGGGAACCTCAGGTTTACTGCAGAGTTTTCCCGAATTTCTTTGTTAGTATAGAGGATATGGCAGCTCTACTTAGTCAACGCCGCTAGTTGGTTCAGGATGTTGCAACTTGAACCAGGAATTGTAGAGTAAATCTAGTAGAAGGCAGATGATCTGATTAGGTTTTTTTTTTAGCTTGACGTGTAGGCTGACACATCTATTCGCTAATTAAATGACGGTCTATTGGCGGGATGGAAGTTTACAAGGTAGCAAGAAAAATAAGAATACCAAAGTTATGATCATGGTTCAGTCCACCTAAAGTTTCAATCCATGATAATTGAACGTTAGAAACTAGTATGAATCACATTGTTCGTTTTAGAATCAGGAATGCCTTGTTAGAGATGTTAATGCCTGTTGATTAACTAGGTATTAACTTAGTATGTGTTGATGCTGTAGGAGATGCTTAAGGAACGTGGAGTGGCACCATTCTCAAAATGGGATAAGGAACTACCAAAGATAGTGTTTGATCCACGCTTCAAGGTTCGTAGATTCTAAAGATATTGCATTACTTTGTTCGAGATTTAGCATCCTTACTACAACAGGGACACCATGAAACAGGTTTGTTAGTCTCATGTTTCATCTTATCCGTGAGAAGGTGCACTTGGTTGTGTTTCTCTTTGCTGTCATTAATTTAACATTCATTGACTGCGTTCAAATGCCAGCTCTCATGTTTGCAAGTGTTTGGTATTTGTCGGTAGTTTGGGCATTACTCATACTCGATAGAACTGCTTCCCCTCTGATAAGGTTTGGATGAAGGGATAATGCTTGGTAGCCACGATAAGAGTTTAGGAGCCTCCCACATATCATGCAAGTTCACAATTGATGCCCTTTGATGATACCCAATTATGTGGGGATATTGCTTTATATATAGAGTTGAATTTGTTAGTGGAACGGTTGCATTTCAGGAGAAGTTCCTTGCGAATGAATATCAGTTAAATGAATTGGAATGGGACTAATATTACTGCTGCGCTAGATACAGAATCATTTTGTAATACCTTCACTTTGTTTGTGCATATTGTAATTACATTTTTTTCGTTCCCTCTATGCCTTTTTGTCAATGATATCTTTTGATGCTACTGTGTTGCATTCATGCTGCGGCATTCAGGATTGGAAACTGGAGCTGGGTTCTTGTTCGGTGTACTGCAGTTAATATACTTTGGTAGGCAGTTAATTGGTTATTATTTTGTATGTGATTGTTGTGTTATGTTGCAGGCTATTCCAGGTTATAGTGCTCGGAGGGCCTTGTTTGATCATTATGTTCGGACACGGGCTGATGAAGAACGCAAGGAAAAACGAGCAGCTCTGAAGGCTGCAGTGGAGGGGTTCAAACAGTTATTAGAAGATGCAAAAGAGGTTTAGTACAGTTATTTTATTGCATTGTCATTTGTTCCTGATAGTGTCCTATCACCAGTAGTATCTATCTGGCTTTTGAATGCTGTTGACTCTGCGGATTGCTTTCTAATCAGTTTCTGCTTTTCAGGATATTGATCACAACACTGATTATCACACATTCAAAAATAAATGGGGCCAAGACCTACGGTTTGAGGCCTTAGACCGAAAGGAGCGCGAAAATTTACTCAATGAAAGGTATCACCATGGAATAATTGGAAGAGACATTGGTTTTGTATGTGTTATTCTTTTGTAGTTAAGAGTACATGCCGAGGGCAGTGCCCAGGACATCTGCTTTGTTATCAATCACCTAACTAGTGATATCAATCAGCATAGTCGGTGCATTGTGCCACAGTCCAAGGTTTTAACTCTGTGCAACAGTTTGTAGATAATGCACTTTGTGAGCTGACTGATAATTACTGCCATTAGTACAGTGGTATGTGAAAATGGGCAAGACGCATCATCATTACATTATAAGGAGCATTGTATTATACAACAGATACAACATCATTTTTAGCTACAAATAACAACATACTACCTAAATGAAAGCTGTATAGGTTGTTATAAACATGGTCGTAAAGAGAAGGGAGAAAAAAATAAAGGGATAGGGTGACAAGTGACAACACAAAAATAAGAGGAAAGAGAGAATTCTAGTCAACTCAGGTTCTGTTTGTGTTTCTTACGAAATAAAGGGATAGGGTGACAACACAAAAATAAAAGAGGAGAGAGAGAATTCTAGTCAACTCAGGTTCTGTTTGTGTTTCTTCAGTAGCGAGGATCGATTCTTCGACAGAGCTGGATCCTTCGACGACAATTCCATTTAGGTTGGCTGCCATTTGTGTCTTCAACAGACACCAGGGCCTTTTTGTTTAGACGTAAATCTCACACAACATACGCGACAAACCTTTTTCTTCTGTGCTAAAACTGATGTATGAAATCTGCTAAATTCTTCTGAACGTTGCGTTTTGGCCCCCTATGTATCCGAATGTATAATTCCTGTATCCCCATCATATCAATTTGAATGCACGTGTAGGGATATTTACGGAAACAAACTGTTTGGGTACTTGCTTAATTTCTCATGTGTATCCTTATCCCATACCTAGCGGCTACTCTTAGGGCAGTATGTTGAATACCCGAACTTGGCAAAGGATATTTATTGATAAATGGGTCTGGCAACTGTGTTAACTGGACAGGTGTGCTGACTTGCGTGGTCAGTTAATTCTGCATAATTGAGTTTTGATAAAATAATTTGGAGAACATGGCAGGTTGTTATTTATGTGTTTATGAATGTTGCGAGGTTTATAAAAAATTCTCATGTTGCTTAGTTTGCTCGGATATGTTGCCGTTGCTTTTATGACATCTTCACTTGGCTCCAAATTCATGGAATTTTACTATTTCCAAAATTTTGAATGATCGTGAGGTGGATGTGTTGATGTTCTTTTCGGTTATTCTTGATTTTTTTTCCTTTCAGCCTAATTTAGCGACCAATGGTGTGGTCTGTTCACTCTAGCAGACTTTTTCATGCAATTCTTATTTTGATTTCTTTTGATAATCCATACTTTTTTCATTTCTTTCTCATAGTAGATAATATTGTGCATCCTAAAGCTAAGGTTTTTATGAGCACTTTGGCTCATAACAGTCTCATGAGTCATGACTAATAACATTTTTTTGACAAAGGAGATATAATTCTTTCACGACTAATAACATTTTTTGACAAAGGATATATAATTCTTTGTCCTCTGTGGTCTATTATGTGTAGGAGGAATGAGAAATCTTTGGATAATTTCTTGTTTTGTATTGCCCTTTGGCTTTGACTTTATAGCGCCGGTTATTTATAGGGATATAAATGTTGGGTGATTACAGTTTGTTGCTCTCAAATGCTTTTGATTGATTTTGGGGCTTGGGTTGGAATAAGAAGTCGGATGCCTTGTGGAATTGTGCTGTTTTGTATATTGTAGGTTGAGTTGGTTGGAGCATGATAGAAGGATTATTGACAATACATTGGAGTTGAATCTCTAAGGCATACTTATTTGTCATCTTTTTGGGCTTCGGTCTCTTCTTTTAAGAGGACTCCCTAGTTTTTTACTTCTGGAATTTGAGGGTGGTTTGTGATATGTACACGCGAGGTTTTATTTGCTTAGTATTTTCCCTTGGTGGACTTCTTGTTCTTCAAGATTTAATTTAGGAGTTGATTCTAGACCTTTCATTTAGCTAAATATACTCAACGCCCACAGTGGATTGGGACTGAATTGTCTCACAACGTTCTAAACCCAACTCACATACCGCTTTAATGGGCGAACAACCCAACCCTTGGAACATACTACAACCCCAGGTGGCGAAGAGCTGACATTGAGGTGCCAAACCTTCCCGTCGATGTGAGCTCTTGGGGAAGATCAGCCTATCTTTTTATACAAATGGATTCCTCTTAATGATCATATTTGTATCCTTGGGTATATCTTTGGGTGGGTTAATGGTTAGTTGATTTTCTTGCAAGTTGAAAGCATAAGTTCAGTTCCTATCATTTTTTGCCTGTGGAGTTTCAGCTACCCATGTGCTTGCATGCTTATTTAAATTCACAAATTAACTAAATAGGGTCCTTGTCTGGCATTGGCATGTCATGGGTTTTTCAAGGGTTGTGTTTGAAAGGTTATTCTGTTTATAGGCCGCGGGAATGTCGTAGTCGAAGAAGCTAATCTCTTTTTGATATGAATTCCCTTATTTCTCTTGATGATCTATATAAAACTCTGAACAGTTTGGAAAGTTGTGTTTACCATATAGACCATCAAATAGCATATAGGATACGTTTGACGTGATCATTTATTATCTATTTGGCATGTTTCTGATGGGAAATTGTTTGCTTTTGATTTGCATTGGGGCAACATGCGTCAGTAAGCTTCTTGTCCAGATACTGATATTCCCTCCTTTTTGGGGCTTTGAGCTCTTAGAGCCATTTGGACTAGTATGGTAGATATTACATTCTGTTCTTTATTCCATGCTATATTATATAGGTTATGGACTTATAGGGGTTTTCGGCTTCACTTGCAGGATACTTCCTCTGAAGAGGGCTGCCGAAGAAAAGGCTCGAGCAATACGTGCAGCAGCTGCGTCTAGTTTTAAATGCATGCTTCTTGAGAAAGCAGATATCACAAGAAGTTCTCGTTGGTCCAAGGTTGGTGCATCTGTTACAGTACTCTTGCCGGATGGGAGATATGGTTTATTTTGTGTTCCAGTAGAATGTATAACAGAAGGTGGTTATTTTTTAAGTTCTATTTTATTACTTTGCCAAATACTTTTACAAGTTTGGATGGTTTGGTCTCTCAAACATTTCTGTAAATGTTTCAAATGTTATTTTTCTCCAATATACAGTTAACTTCTTAACTCTTGGTTGTAATAGGTGAAGGATAGTCTAAGGAATGACCCCAGGTACAAATCTGTTAAGCACGAGGATAGAGAGATTATGTTTAATGAATATATATCCGAGCTAAAGTTTGCTGAAGAGGAAGCAGAACGGGCAGCAAGAGCTAAACAGGAGGAGCAGGTTACAAACCACTTCCCTTCTGCTCTTTGTACCTGCAAGCATCTCCACTCGTTTCTGTTCTTTTTTTGTGTTTGAGTATTATTGGTGGTTGAATGTGATGATAATGATTTATGCCGAGGTGTGTTGTCATGGATGTATTCAACTTGCAGGCAGGGTTTCTTTCGGATAAAAATGTATTTTCTGAATCTGGCACAATTTCTTTTCTGGCTTTGTTAGAAGTAGTTGCAACACCCCCACCCCCTGAAGTTTATATATGTTATGTAGACGTTTGTTCTTTATTTCCCCTCAAACTACTTCATTGTTTGTGCTCCTAAATTTTCTATGCAGAATGCATCTATAATCCGTGTACTTAGCTTATCACTTTGATTATCTGTTTTCCTATATGCTGACCACCTATTGGCCTATTTTTATTTTGTTGAGATGACAAGCACTAAATTTTGGCGATTAAATGAGATGGCTAATTTCACAAATTTAAGTTTTCTTGCATACTTACACTCAGGAGAAGCTGAAGGAAAGAGAGCGAGCATTGCGGAAGCGGAAAGAAAGGGAAGAACAAGAAGTGGAGAGGGTACGATCCAAAGCTAGGAGGAAAGAAGCTGTTGAGACTTATCAAGCTTTACTTGTTGAAACAATTAAAGACCCACAGGTAGTATCTGATGATCTCTCTTCTTAGAACTTTGTATTGTGATCTGTCTTTGTGGAATTTGTGTACTATAGTTGTCGATGTTCGAGTATTAAATATTGGATATGCCTTAGCTAGTCCTAGCTGTCTAGTAGGAAGTTCATGATAATTCTTAGATGTATGATTGCCTTGTGCCTTCACCTGGTGCGAGGTCTTTTTTGTAGATGAAACGCATGCGTTGGTTATGTTGTAATATAGTATAGATTAACATTGGATGCACCCAATTGATGACCTCATGGTGAACGTTTCTTGTAACAACCTTGGATTAGTGCTACACCTACGCAGATTTTAATGATCTTGTTGGTGGTTGCATGACCTATTGGTGACCGTTACAGGTAACCTTGGATTAGTGCTAAATGATCTTGTATGTGGTTTCATGACCTCGTAGTTCCGTTGCAAGTAACAACCTTGGATTAATGCCACGCCTACGCAGAAATTTAATGATCTTGTATCTGGTTGCATGACCTCATGGTGACCGTTACAAGTAACAACCTTGGATTAGTGCTACGCCTATGCCGAAAATTAATGATCTTGTATGTGGCTGGAGTATTATACTTAGGTCTGCTCCGTGAGTTCAATGTCTACTGGTAGCTTGGAAAGACTAGACCAGATGCTATAAACTGCAATACGTTCTTGGAACATGTTCAAGCTGTGCACCAAGAAAGTCGAACTAATAGCAAGCAGATTATGAAATTGGGAAGTATTTCTTGGAGGTGAAATGGTGATACCATGTGATGCAACATCTGGAATGGTAATACATGTAAGATAGGATTTGGAAGCCTAAAGCATTGGCTATGGGCCCAGCATCATGTATGATAGGATTTGATCAACAAATAAGTATCCATGATAGTGATGGTAAACTGTTGATTGCGGAATTTATTGGACTAGGGTTCTATTCTAGATCCGTGGTTCTTATTTTGGGTGAAGTTAATGACATTGATCATTAGATTTGAGTTTTATTATGTCTATAGTATTAATAGTCAAAAGATTTAAATTTTATGTTATTAGAAAAAAAATCCTAACTGCAGAGGAATTAGAAGTCAGAGTTCTACTTGGTCTTGAATATCTGCCACATAGCTTATTGTCTAAATTTGAGCCCTAATCCTTGAAGTAGGAGTCTTTGCTCATAAATTGATGTGGAATCTCATTACATCATTTGAGATTACAGGAGAATTAGTGTTGTGGCTTGTGATGTTTCCTAACTAGTTCTGTTCTTGGTACGGGCTCTGCATTACTGTGCAGGGCACTGGAGCAGCCCCATGAACCCTTTCTTTTGTTCTCAAAGCTCTGGTACTCTATATTCTGTTGCCAAACCGCTAGAAATCCTATTAAAATTATTGCAGAAAGTCCACTTTAGATACCGTGACATCTAGTTTGGGCTTGCTACTTGCAGGAGTGTAATCTCCTACTTGTCAATTTCCTGCATTCGTAAAAGTTGCTTTTCTAATTACTATCCTGACAGACAGTACACTCGATTCCAAGTTTAAACGCCTGCCTAAAGATTGTGAGGCAACTAAGTACGATGTTGCGACCTTGACGGAAGATGTTGCTTCAGTAAGGGACGACCCTGCGATGTTAAAAGGAACGCACGCACCAACACTACTATGGAGGAGTTAAATCATCAATAGAGTGGTGGCTGCTGCTGTCCTATCCAAAAGCTAACCAAGAAAACATTGTTCCAGAGTGTGGTGCTCAACAAATTATTCTCCTTGTGTGACGCAATATGAAAACTTGAAGCTCAAAATTGTAACTATTGGACCAAATAGACACAGCTAATCGGCCTACAATGATTTAGGGCATAGGCCAACAATGGTTTCTGTCTATCCAGTCTCCTTGTGCCGAGATGCAATTGTTTTCCATTTTGACTATTTGCTAATTTTTGCATTCTTGTCATTCGATCACATCATCTTCTATTTCAATAGGTTGGGGAATTTGGTTGCCTTTCTGTGGTAAAGTTCTTTTCTTGTAAACTAGGCATCATGGACTGAATCAAAGGCTAAGCTGGAGAAGGATCCTCAAGGACGTGCAGCAAATCCTTCTTTAGAGCAATCTGACTTGGAAAAGCTTTTCCGGGACCATGTGAAGATACTGCATGAGGTAATGCTACTTCTATTACATTTTCTGTTTCTTTAGTGTATCAATATATTGTTCTTGTCCCAGGCAATTCCAACCAAGATGGAAACCAGCATACCCATAGCGCAGCCTAGAGGACGTACATAATATATCCAAATAGTTTATTATCATTATTATTATTTTTGTTGAACTCATTTGAATTTCTCATTTAATTCTTGGCTCTGATCCTCTGTTTTGTTTCCCTTCCCCCTTCTTTCTCCTCTTTCTCTGTAATATTACGCTGAGACTCCATGCATTTATGGGCATGTGTCCATAGAAGGATACACGTCTCAACTTATCCAAGTGAAAAATTAAAGAAGATGCAACAAATATTATCTAATTTACTCATTCTGGCTTGCGAAGGCGGGCCTTGGCACCACTGGTAGGTGCACTGGCTTTCAGCCCCCAGGTCCAAGGTTCGAGCCCTGGAAACAGCTTCTTGGCAAAAATGCTAGGGTAAGGCTGCGTACATATAGGGTCTCCTTCCCCTGAGCCCACGTAGTGGGAGTCACTTCGGCGCTGGGGTCCGCCTTTTTACTCATTCTGGCTTGTCCCTGCACTGCGGTAGTGATGTGTAGGAGGATACAGTATGAAGAAATGATTTATAAAAATTATCGTTGTGAAACGTCAATCTTATCTTAAAAGTACATGGTGGAGAGGTTTTCTATGTATCACGACTTTGAATCAGTATTCTACCCACCCTTGAAGTAAGCAATGGTTTTGTTTCAAGGTCATTAATTGGGTTAAGACTTCCTGACCCCAAGGCTCTTTAGCCCTCCAAAGTTTCCCATCACGGACTTGCAACGGTGAACCGAATCTCATAGGCCTTGCAGAGAACATCCATGCAAAACATCAGAAACTTGAATAAAATCAACTTCTGTTTTAGGAAATTGTCGGCTTTAAGTTTGGATAATGGGATGAACAGTTCAGTTCATAGGCACTCTTGGAGGTGAGTTGACTAATTGTTTTTTTTTGTGGTTTTATTCTTTCAGAGGTGTGTGTACGAGTTCAGGGCTCTCTTATCTGAGGTCGTAACTCCAGAAGTAGCTGCTCAAGATACAGAAGAAGCTAAAACAGCTATTACTTCTTGGTCAACAGCTAAACGCCTTCTTAAGGCCGATCCTAGGTATACAAAGATGCCGAGGAAAGAGAGGGAATCTTTGTGGCGGCGGCATGTTGAGGAGATACAACGGAGGCAAAAAAAGTTAGTAGTTGATCGAGAGGGAGAGAAGAAGCATGCTGAGACGAGTAGACGATCTGCAGATTACGGGAAATATCGCGGTACTCATGACTGAAATTACCATTTTCAGCGAGGAATTAGTGCTTAAATCTTTTTTTTTCCCCAAGATATTAGAAAGAGAGCTGATTTTTTTGCTCTGTACCTCTGTTAGAACTGTATGGTAATTAAGCAATTAGGTTGGTATTTAACAAGCATAGTGAATATATTTCCTTGTTTTTTTTGTACAGAATTCAGGTGAATGGCGCTCAGCCTAATCGTTATGGACCAAGATCTTCTATGTGAGGGTTTCTTGATTTCTGACGCGATGGTCAGTGCAGAAATGTTTACATGTCGTAGCAGGATCAGGGTCATTGAAGTTGTGCCATCATAAACTGATTGTACTTTACTAAATAGAGATTTTGGCTTTTTTTGGTCCTCTTCTTATTCAGTCAATATTTTTTATTTTTCGACCTAGCAGAAATTATGACTATACGCTGAACCCCCCCCACACACACACACACACACACACAAAAATAAAAAAACAAAAATAAAAAAATGATAATAATAATAAATAGATAAATAAATAAAAAGAAAACAGTTCACATTATTTAACATCAGGACGTTAATAAATATGGAGAGACAAGAAAACAGCAGTGGTACTCTGTGTGTGTGTGTGTGTCATGTGTATATAGGGTTTAGGGTTCGTTCAATATGAACTAAAGTGCATTTGAAACCAAAGTATTTGATACTGAACTTTTTTCTCAGAAAAAATAACTTTTGAATGAAATGGGTACGCGCACCATTCTTATAGAATTCACTAAGAGATGCAGAGCAACAACTCGTCACTTGTCGGTGTAACTTTTGAATGAAAAGGATATGCTCACCACTTTTATGGGATACACCAAGAGATACAGAGCAACAACTCGTTACCTATCGGAAGTCTACCGAAGGATAAGAGTGAAACAAGAAGGAAACCTTCTCTGCGGTTAAAAAATTGAAATTGACACTTTTCTATTAACTTCTAAATGAGCTACAATTTAAGAGTTTAAATATTGTTAAAACAACCCTACAGCTGTAGGCAGTGTTTCCAAAACTAGAACTAGTCCCCATGTTGAGATGAAGTTGGAAAGACAGACTTAGCTTTAGAACCTAAGAAATCTAAAAGGACTTTAGAAGACACAAAGGACTACATTAATAACTTATTAAACTAGTCAAAGATTGTTGGAACAAAAAACAATGAGAAAAAAATGACACAAGTTGCTTGACCTTTAGACTTTCATGGTGCTACCTCTTGGATATCTGGAATGAACACTCCTGTGTCAAACACTTCTGTCGCATGCAAACTCGTCTTTGAGTTTTCACAACTTTGACCTTCATAGTAAGGAGAAAGATCTAGCTACATTAAAAGTAGCTGAAACACCATCGTCTCCCAATAGTCTATTTTGTAAGCATTTTCACCAATTCGCTGACGTACCCTGAAGGGACCATCAAGCTTAGTATGACGTCTAGCTGGAAATTTTTGCTTTCAAAGATGAATCCATACTAGATCACCTTCTCGAAAAGTCAGCTCTTGCGATATTTCTCATTTTGCTTCAGAATTTTGTCTCGAACTTGTTCATGCAACTTCTTTATGAACTTCACTTTTTCCTCAGCATCTCCACTGAAGTGATGAGTGACAGAAAGTGGAGCCATATCCAAAGGAATAATGGAATTCAGTCTATAGACAATTTCAAAGGGAATATGTTCGGTTGTTTGACTAGTAGATCAATTGTAGGCAAATTCAGCTTGAGCTAAAAGAAGATCCCATTGTCTAATGTTCTTGCCCACAAAACTCCTTAAGAGGCTGCCTAGGCTTCGATTAACAACTTCTATTTGCCGTTTGCGGGTGATGACAAGTACTGAATTGTAGAGTAGTGCCTAGCTTCCTCCAAAGAGTACGCTAAAAGTGACTAACAAACTTCGAGTCTCGATCTGAAGTGGTTGTCTTTGGGACACCATGAAGTTTTACTATCTCTCGGAAGTAAAGATCAGCCACATGTGATGCATCCAAGGTCTTGATACACAACACAAAGTGTGCCACCTTAGAGAATCGATGAGCCACCACCATAATAGAATCTTTGTTTCTTTGAGTTTTTGGTAAACCAACAACAAAGTCTATACTAACATACTCCCAAAGGGTTGTAGCAACTGGAAGTGGAGTGTATAATCCGGTACTTTGGCCACGACTCTTGGCAATGAGACAAGTTTTACAAGGCTCCACATGTCACATAACATCCCGCTCTATTTTTGGCTAATAAAACTTGTCATTGATGAGAGCAAGTGTTTTATCTCCCCCAAAGTGACCGGCTAGTCCACTTTCATGGGCTTCAGTGATAATTGCTTCCCTCAAGGAATAGTGTTGGATGCACAACTTGTTGGCTTTGGAAAGATAGCCATCTTGCAATAAGAATTGATGATAAGGCCCCCTTGAGCATTCTTCCCATAATATAGCAAAATAGAGATCATCTTTGTATAAGTCCTTCAAAACTTCAAAGCATATGACTTTCACTTGCAAAGTGGATAACAAAGAATGTCTTCGGCTTAAGGCGTCAGCCACTTGGTTTTGAACACTAGCCTTGTGTTTGAGAACAAACGTAAATGACTACAAGAACTCACTCCATTTTGCATGCTGATTTGAGTTTTTGTTGGCTGTTCAGTTACTTCAAAGTTTCATGATCTGTAAAGCCTATAAACTCCTTAGGAAGAAGGTAATGACTCCAATGGTCCAAAGCACGAACAATGACATAGAATTCCTTGTCATAAGTTGAGTACTTCTTGCGGGAATCACTAAGCTTTTCGCTAAAGTAAGCAATAGGCTTCCCTTCTTGGCTAAGGACTGCCCCAATTCCCACATTAGAAGCATCACAGTCAATTTTGAACACTTATCAAAATTGGGTAGTGAAAGAATAGGAGCTTCAGTTACCTTCCTTTTGATAAGTTCAAAACTTTTTTGTGCGGCATCCACCCACTTGATACTACCACCTTTCAGGCATTCTGTGATAGGGGCAATAATAATGTTGAATCCTTTGATAAATCTGCGATAAAATGATGCAAGTCCATGAAAACTTCGAATATCATAAAGAGATTTAGTAGCAAGCCAGCTTGTAATTGCTTCAATCTTGCTTGGATCCATCTCTATTCCCTTGCTAGAAACAACATAGCCCAAGAAGAGTACGCTATAGGCTGAAGAAATGGCATTTCTTCAGGTTAACATAAAGCTTTTGCTCCCTTAGGACCTCGAAAACTAGTTGAAGATGTTCGAGGTGCTGCATGCTTCCTGTACACCAAAATATCGTTGAAATATACGACAAAAAAAATGCCTAATAAAAGTTCTGAAAATATGATTCATGAGACGCATAAAAGTACTAGGTGCATTAGAGAGACCAAATGGCATCACCATCGATTCATATAGTCCTTCTCTTGTCTTGAAAGCGGTTTTCCATTCATCTCCTTGTCTTATCCAAATTTGATGATAGCCGCTTTGAAGATCTATTTTGGAGAAAACGGTGGGACTATGAAGTTGGTCAAGAAGATCATCAAGCCGAGAAATGGGAAAGCAGTACTTGATGGTAATCTTATTCACAGCTCTACTATCAATACACATTTGCCAAGTTCCATCTTTCTTAGGTACAAGAAGACTGGAACATCGCATGGACTCATGCTTTCCCTAACCAGACCTTTGATTAATAGCTCATCAACTTGCCTTTGCAGCTCTACATGCTGTTTAGGACTCATTCGGTAGGCTAACTTGTTTGGAATGATAGAACCTGACACATGATCAATGCAATTGATGCGGAGCAGATAGCCGTTACATTCATGGAGAGGTTGGATCGAAGAAAAACTTAATTAAAATTGTGCGAGCAGAATTTTACGATTTCCATACAAATTTTGGGTGGAATCGACGTGGCGAGCAATACTCATCGCTTCGCCATGACGTACGTCGCTTTTTGGCCAAATTTCATCGTTTGGGCCTTCAATTTGGAGTTTTTCGGTTTTTCCCTTTTTTATTTCTTTCGTTTTGTTGCAATTTCTCCTTCCTCGTAAGTCAGAATCACGATCCGTCGATTCGAGCTTACTCGTGAGGTCAAGTACTTTGTTTCGGGTCACTTTTCGTATTTTTCTACATGTTGGGTTATTTTCGTCTTTTAGACGTTAGGTGAATTAGGGTTTCGAGTCTTATTTAAAGCTTTTATTTCCTTTGTAAAGGCAGTTTTTGGAGATTAATAAGAAAAGAGTTTTGAGAGAGTTTCTCAAACCAATATCCTATTCTTTCTGAATTTCGTGGAATTGCAGATAGTGTAGAGCCCTAACAATCGGAATTGTTCGTTGGAACTCTCAACGATTCGAAGGAAGGCTGTGAATTTCGTGTTACCATCCGTTCCCACACCCTACGCTGCATCAGTTGGTATCAGAGCCGTGTTCGGTTCTTGCAATATGCCGCCGAGGAGGAGACCTGTGGATGATCTCAGAGAAGAACTCCGTGGAGACATCAACAGAATGTTTGAGGAGCATGGTGCTCGTTTGGCCCAGCAGATGGAGGCCTTGACGCAGCAAGTTGCTGCCATAGGTCTTCAACGACAACCACCGAATCCGAATCTGAATCCACGTTACATGGAGGAGGATGAAGACGATTTGGATGATGAGATGGAGAATCCTTTTGCGGATTATAGACAGCGGGATCGAAGACTTGCTGTTAGACCTGATTCGAGGCGGTGGGAGTCAGGATTGAAGATTGATATTCCTGAGTTTCAAGGAGGTGGACCACCTGAAGAGTTGCTGGATTGGCTGAATGCAGTAGAGGAGGTTCTGGAGTTTAAAGAGGTGCCTGAGAATAAACGGGTTCCTTTAGTGGCAACTCGATTTCGGAACAGGGCTGCTGCGTGGTGGCAGCAAGTCAAGATGACCAGGGTAAGACAAGGGAAGAAGAAGGTTGATTCGTGGGAAAAATTAAAAAAACTTATGCGAGCAGAATTTCTACCCCACAATTACACAAGGTTGTTGTATCAGCAACTACAAAATTTGAAGCAGGGGACACGATCTGTTGCAGAGTATACCACACATTTTCATTGGCTGGTAGCGCGCAATGATTTAGCAGAAACAAAAGAACAGTTAGTTGCAAGGTACATTGGAGGTATGCGTCAACAATTCCAAGACACTCTGAATCTCTTTGATCCGTTTTCCCTTTCGGAAGCCCAACAGCGAGCAACACAACTAGAGAAACAGATGAATCGACGGCCGAGGGGGCATGATAAGTGGAGGTGGCTTCAATGGCGGTAGAGGAAGTGTGAACGTCCCTTCCAATATAGGAGGAAAACCACCCATCTTAGGGCAGCAGACTAAACCACCAGTGGCAGGAGGTGGAGGGGGCCCTTGTTGTTTTAAATGTGGTGAAGCAGGGCATCGAATGGCTGATTGTCGGAAGGGTGATCGAGTGGGGAAGGCCTTGTTTATCGATGGAGACGTACAGGATCACCAGGAAGGAGACGATGTCAGGGACGATCCGACTTATGACATGGAGGATACGTTAGAGGAAGTTGTTGAGGGGGATCGCGGTCCATTGCTTGTGGTAAGGCGTTCATGCTACGCTCCAAGAGGGGCAGACGGCGATGATTGGCTTCGAAGTAACATCTTTCAGTCAACCTGTACGATTGGTGGAAAGGTCTGTCGTTTGGTAATTGATTCAGGCAGTTGTGAGAATGTGATAGCAGAAGAGGCAGTCCGAAAATTGGAATTGAAAACGGAACCGCACCCTAACCCTTATAAGTTGTCTTGGCTTAAGAAAGGGAATGAGGTGAGTGTGTCCAAACGATGCTTGGTGTCGGTTTCAATTGGTACAACGTACAAAGACCAGATCTGGTGTGATGTGGTGACAATGGATGCTTGTCATCTTTTGCTAGGAAGACCGTGGCAGTTTGACAGAGAGGTGATTCACGATGGTCGACGCAACACTTATAGCTTTGTATTCGAGAAAGTCAAGCTTACCCTTGTACCAACCAAAGAGGTGCCTCCTAACCCACCTAGTGGGGAGGGTGCCAATCTCTTAACCAAGAAGCAATTTTTGGGTGAGATGGTTGATTCGAGTATAGTATATGTGCTGATCGGAAAAGAAGTATCAAAGGGGAGCAAGATTCCAGCAGTGGTGCAGCCTTTAATCGAAGAGTTTTCAGATGTATTTCCTGACGACCTGCCAGAGGGTTTACCTCCTCTTCGTGATATACAACATCAGATTGAGTTGGCCCCAGGGACTATGTTACCCAATCGGCCTCATTACAGAATGAGTCCGAAAGAGCATGAGGAGCTGTGACGTCAAGTGGAAGACCTGTTGTCGAAGGGTTTTATTAGAGAAAGTCTTAGCCCATGTGTTGTACCAGCATTGTTGATCCCTAAGAAAGATGGCTCATGGAGGATGTGTGTGGACAGTAGAGCTATAAATAAAATCACAGTGCGATACAGGTTCCCAATACCACGGTTAGATGATCTTTTGGATCAGTTGAGTGGAGCTAGTGTTTTCAGCAAGCTGGACTTGAAGAGTGGGTACCATCAGATTCGTATCCGACCAGGGGATGAGTGGAAGACAGCTTTTAAAACTCGTGAGGGCCTTTATGAATGGTTGGTCATGCCATTTGGGCTCTCCAACGCGCCCAACACCTTCATGAGAGTGATGAACCAGGCCCTCCGACCATTCATCGGGAAATCAGTCGTTGTCTATTTCGATGACATTCTGATTTATAGTGCCAGTCCAGAGTTGCACTTGCAGCATCTTCGAGAAGTGTTGTTGGTTCTACGAAGGGAGGAGTTTTATACATCCCCTAGTAAGTGTTCATTCTTAACAGACCAAGTTCTGTTCTTGGGGTATTTCGTGTCTGGGGGTGGTATTTCTGTGGACAATGAGAAGATTGAAGCAGTTCGAAACTGGCCTCAGCCCAAGAGTCTGTTTGATGTGAGGAGCTTTCATGGTCTAGCTTCTTTCTACCGACGCTTTGTTCAAAATTTTAGTACTATTATGGCACCTATCACTGACTGCATGAAAGTAGGGAAATTTACGTGGACAGAGGCAGCCTCTGCGGCGTTTGAGTTGATCAAACAGAAGTTAACCACAGCCCCTGTCCTTGCTCTCCCTGATTTCTCTCAGCCATTTGAGTTACACTGTGATGCGTCCAAAGTAGGGATTGGTGCCGTGTTGAGTCAAGGAGGGCGACCAATAGCTTATTACAGTGAAAAGCTTGGTGGCAGCAAACTCAACTACAGTACGTACGATGTGGAGTTTTATGCTCTTGTGCAGGCCCTCAAGCATTGGCGGTATTACTTACTGCATAGGGAGTTTGTGCTGTTTTCAGACCATGCAGCCCTAAAACATATTAATAGTCAAGACAAGTTATCCGGCAGACATGCAGGTTGGGTTGCTTATTTGCAGCAATTTTCGTTTGTGATCAAGCACAAAGCAAGGGTACTAAACCGGGTGGCAGATGCCTTGAGTCGGCGTTCCTCCTTCCTAACCGTGATGCAAACTCATGTTATTGGCTTTGATGTTATTCGTGAGTTATATACTGCTGATTCATTCTTTTCTACAATCTTGGAGAGTTTGGCTGAGGACAGAAATTCTGATTTTTTATTACACAATGGGTTCTTGTTCAAAGGAAATCAGTTGTGTATCCCAGACTCCAGCTTGCGTCTGAAGATTATTAAGGAGCTGCATGATGAGGGGCACGCGGGAAGAGACAAGACCTATCAGTTGGTGGCTGAGTCCTATTATTGGCCATCAATGCGGCGGGAGGTGGAGAGCTATGTAGCAGCGTGTCGTATTTGTCAGACGTCAAAGGGAGGTGCCACCAACGCAGGCCTTTACATGCCACTGCCAGTGCCAAGTCAGCCATGGTCTGATGTCAGTATGGACTTTATTCTGGGATTACCTCGTACACAGCGGGGTATGGATTCGATATTTGTGGTGGTGGATCGTTTCTCCAAGATGGCGCACTTCATTGCTTGCAAGAAGACGACGGATGCAGTGAGTGTGGCGCAGCTTTACTTCAGGGAAGTGTATCGCCTACATGGGCTCCCGACTTCTATTGTCTCGGATAGGGATACTCGTTTTCTGAGCCATTTTTGGAGAAGTTTATGGCAATTGTGTCGCACCAAACTTGATTTCAGCAGTGCTTATCATCCGCAGACGGATGGCCAAACTGAAGTGGTCAACCGTTCATTGGGTAATCATCTGCGCAGTCTGGTGGGGGACAATCTGAAATCGTGGGATCAGAAATTATACCAGGCAGAATTCGCTTTCAATCATACGGTGAATCGCAGCACAGGTCTGAGTCCCTTCGTTGTTGTGTACGGATTCATGCCTCGTGCCCCCCTTGATTTGGCTTCAATCCCTAATCAAAAGAGGGTGAGTATCAAGGCTGATAATTTTGTTGAACATCTGCAGCAGATTCATAAGGCCACTCATGTCAAGTTGTTAGACTCAAATGCAAAGTATAAACAAGCTGCGGACCAAAAACGGAGGTTAGTGGAATTTGAAGAAGGTGATTTTGTATGGGCAGTTCTAACCAAAGAACGGTTTCCAGCAGGAGCGTACAATAAACTGTCAGCTTGCAAAATTGGACCCTTGGAGGTGCTCAAAAAAATAAACCCCAATGCTTACCGTTTGAAACTGCCAAGTCATATTCACACGGCTGATGTGTTTAATGTAAAACATTTGATTCCTTATCGAGGTGACAGTTCAAGCGAGGAAGATGAGTCCATGAATTCGAGGTCGAATTCTGTCCAATCTGGGGAGAATGATGCGGAGCAGATAGCCGTTACATTCATGGAGAGGTTGGATCGAAGAAAAACTTAATTAAAATTGTGCGAGCAGAATTTTACGATTTCCATACAAATTTTGGGTGGAATCGACGTGGCGAGCAATACTCATCGCTTTGCCATGACGTACGTCGCTTTTTGGCCAAATTTCATCGTTTGGGCCTTCAATTTGGAGTTTTTTGGTTTTTCCCTTTTTTATTTCTTTCGTTTTGTTGCAATTTCTCCTTCCTCGTAAGTCAGAATCACGATCCGTCGATTCGAGCTTACTCGTGAGGTCAAGTACTTTGTTTCGGGTCACTTTTCGTATTTTTCTACATGTTGGGTTATTTTCGTCTTTTAGACGTTAGGTGAATTAGGGTTTCGAGTCTTATTTAAAGCTTTTATTTCCTTTGTAAAGGCAGTTTTTGGAGATTAATAAGAAAAGAGTTTTGAGAGAGTTTCTCAAACCAATATCCTATTCTTTCTGAATTTCGTGGAATTGCAGATAGTGTAGAGCCCTAACAATCGGAATTGTTCGTTGGAACTCTCAACGATTCGAAGGAAGGCTGTGAATTTCGTGTTACCATCCGCTCCCACACCCTACGCTGCATCAGCAATGCTGAATGTCTCTGAAGACCGGGAGGAATTTCTTTCGGAATAACATCTGTCAATTCTGTAAGAAGAGGTTGCATAACAGGAGGGGGTTCATTCAGGTCTTCGTTTTCTTCCAACATGAAAAGAGCACAAGCTTTAGTAGAACATTCAAGTACTTTTCCAAAATTAGATTTAGAGAGTAAAGTATTTCCCTCTCCTTTAGATGGTCTAAGAGGTCTCTCTACCTTAAAAGGACCCAAAATAATTTTAACTCCATCTTTGAAAAAAGTATAACTGTTCTTGTATCCATCATGAATAATCTTCCTATCATATTGCCACGGCCTACCAAGAAGCAAATGGCATGCATCCATAGGCACAACATCACACAACACTTCATCTTTGTAATTCTTTACAACAGAAAATTGCACATGACAACGTCTATTCACTTTTACCTCATTTCCTTTGAGAAGCCAAGTAAGCTTGTAAGGCTCCGGACGTGACTCCGTCTTTAGCTTCAATTTCCCCATCGTGGTTGCTGCCACCACATTTTCGCAGCTTCCCCCGTCAATAATGACATTACAAACCTTTCCTTGAGTAGTGCACCTTGTGCGGAAAATGTTTTTGCGAAGCTAGGATTCATCTTCTCCCTGGACAACATTCAAACTTCGACAAGTGACAAGACATTCTCCTTGACTAGCATAAGTGTTATCATCTTCCACTTCCTGTTGTTCCTCCTGTGAGTCATCTTGATCATTTTCATTGACTATCTCTTTTTCAACAAGAGGCATGATCTTACGGTTTGGACAATCTGCAGCAATATGACCATATTGTTGGCACTTGACGCACTTGAAGCACTTGCGGGAGTTGGAATTGGAAGAACTTGGGGGGCTACTACCAGCTGTATTCTCATTTTTAAGGGATGGCTTTATGGTGTTTATCTTTGCAGCT
Organism: Arctostaphylos glauca; assembly: GCA_019985065.2. Classification (NCBI taxonomy): domain Eukaryota; kingdom Viridiplantae; phylum Streptophyta; class Magnoliopsida; order Ericales; family Ericaceae; genus Arctostaphylos; species Arctostaphylos glauca. The sequence continues at coordinate 4,842,508 of JAHSPW020000013.1, read as the reverse complement.
ATGGCTAGTTTGGAGGATGAGTCTCTCTTCTTGTTGGAAAATCCCTCCCTAGGTACAGACCGATAACTATTCCTGCAAGAATCTTTCACTTGTCTTTGCACCTTTATTTCTAGCTTGTTCACATCATTATACGTCCAATACGATTGCAATTGGACAACATTTATGATTTCTGTCTTTAACCCGCCAAGCTAGCGAGCTATAGTCTGCTCCTCTGGTTCAATGATGTCGCATTTCACCATGAGATGATCAAATTCCCTTGTGTAATCTTCTACCGTCAAATCACCTTGCTTGAGATTGTGAAATTTAAGAAAAGTATCATGTTGAAAGTTGTCCTGCAAAAACTTTCTCTTTAGCTCCTTTTTCATCTTTTCCCAAGTCACAATACAACTTCTCCCTTCGTGAGCCCGCTGCCTTTTTACATTTTTCCACCATAAAGAAGCGTACTTCTTTAATTTGATGACTACAAGCTTCACCTTTTCCTAATCCAACACATCCTTGTACTAAAAAATTTGCTCAATGATACGAAGCCAATTGAGGAATTCATCTGGCTGCATTCTTCCTTCAAACTCTGGCATATCTACTTTCACATTTAAATCGTCATGCTGGAATTCATTGTTCTTGCGAACACGGCGATGAGAAAATTTCTCTTCACTTGACGTAGAATTGGTCAGGAGCACAATAGAAGGGGTTAAAATCTTCCCCACTATATGAGAAGAATCTTCCTCTAGATCTTGGCGTGAACCCTTATGTTCAAAGGGCTAATTCTGTTCATGCTACTGCTGAAGTTGCTGCACTTGTTTCCTCAATTCCTTTATTTTGATGTTGCGGAGATCCTTTTCATGCACTGGAGTCTTTTCCATGTTTGGCGTCGACCTCCAACCATGAGAACCCAAGAGCTCTGATACCAAAATTGATACCAGACTTTTTTATGAGAGAAAATAACTTTTGAATGAAACGGATATGCTCACCACTCTTATGGAATCCACCCAAGAGATATAGAGCAACAACTCGCCACCTATTGGAAGTCCACCGAAGGATAAGAGTGAAATAAGAAGGAAACTTCTCTGCAGTTAAAAAACTAAAATTGACACTTTTCTATTAACTTCAAAATGAGTTACAATCCAAGAGTTCAAATATCGCTGGAACAACCCTCTAGCTGTTGGTAGTGCTTCCAAAACTAGAACTAGTCCCCATGTTGAGATGAAGTTGGAAAGGTATATTTAGCTTTAGAACCTAAGAAATCTAAAAGGACTTTAGAGGACACAAAGGACTACATTAATAACTTATTAAACTAGTCAAAAATTGTTGGAACAAAAAACAAAGAGAAAAAAAGACACTCATGTTGCTAAACCTTTAGACTTCCATAGTGCTACCTCTTAGATATCTGGAATGAACACTCATGTGTCAGTATGGATGGTTAAGGTTGAGGGCACTAGTAGCTATCTAAAAAAATGAAAACGAGAATGCCAAACTTCAGGAATGGTTAAACGTTTTAGGTTGACTCCATACCAACAAACATAAGGAGATGTCATGCACCTAACAATAGAATAGAAATTTAACAGTCACACTCTTGGGATATCGTCACGTGTTGTCTCAAGTTCATTTTTTTTTAATCACAGGAGCTTAAAATTTAGTGTATAGACATTGTAAATATGTGTAGAGGAAAGTCCTAGAATAGCATGCGGTGATACCTGAAGAGCACCGAATAATTACTCCACACTTTTTGATAATTTGATTCCCTTTTTCTTATTTTCTTCTCATTTATGACAGACCATCATATCTAGTATGTTTCTTCTCTCTCTAACCATAAACTGCCAAGCTATCCTCAACTCCATAGATCATAATCGATGCCTTTCCTAGTTTGTGAAATGACAGTGAAGCTTTTCCCAGGAACCTTGCAGTCATGGCCCATGGGTTTTCGTATCCAAATTTTGAATATCTCCTTTCTCAATTATAGTAGATGAAGGCCCCTTTCTCCATGGATAGTTGTTTTTATGGACCGAAAACACAACGTAGGCTATTGATTTAGACCAAAAACTCCTCCATTAAGTTATTTGCAATGTGTTTATGTTGTTGTGGTGCAAACTAAATACACAATGAGTTTTCCACAAAGAGAGAGAGACTACAAAATGATAAATAAAGATATTTCTTTTTAATAATTGATAAAAGGTCCCCACATTATCGTTGATCTCGCGCAAGACTTCACAAGGACCTACTTTTGATTATTTAACTTCCTACCCCATGAGGATGCATTTCCTTGTTCAAGATTACCCATACAAGATCCCCTTCTTTAAGTAAAACCTCCCTCTTGTGTGCAGCAAAGACCGCCTTATACTTTGCGTTGGACTTCTCAATTTGGAGCTTGGCTCAAGAATGTACTTCTTCACAAATGTAGCCATTTCTTCTGACTTGGAGTGCCCTTTCTTAAGAGTTGGTAAAGGAACTAGATCAACTACACTAGAAGGCTTCGACCCGTAAACCACTTCAAATGGGAAATTGTAAAATGGTGCGGTTTAGAGAAGAGTTGTAAGCAAATTCTGGCAAGGGAAGAACGCCATCCCAATCTTTCAGATGTTCACCAACTAGACATCGCAATATATTCTCAAGACTCTAGTTAACCACTTTCGTGTGTCCATCGGTTTAAGGATTGAAAGACGTACTAAAGTGTAACTAAGTACTAATTTTCTACCACAAAGTCCTCCAAATGTGGGCAAGGAACTTAGCATCTTGGTCGGAAACAATCGAAGTAGGAACTCCATGCAATTTATACACTTCCTTGAAATAGATGTTAGTCGCATCTATAGTCTTCTTGCAAGGTATAAAATGAGCCATGCATTTTTGAGAAACGATTAACTACCACCATGATAGAGTAAATATGCCTTTGTGTAGGAGAAGTCCCAAGAAAATCCATGCTAACACATCTGCAAGGATTGTCTGGCACCATAAGGGCATATAAAGCCCCACATTAGCTGATGTTCCCTTACTTTGTTCGCATGTTTGACACTTTTGCACATAGGCTCCCATATCTCTACTCATTCCTGACCAATAGTAATCATCTTGAAGTTACCCAAGGGTCTTATCCTTGCCAAAATGACCCAATTTGTGACTTTCGGCCAAATAGTGGTCCCTCCAAGAGCATTTAGGAACACACAACTTGAGCCCGCGAAAGAGAAACTCATCCTTCAACACGTAACATGGATGGGGAAGTGTGTCACCTCTTTGCAAAGCCTCGGAAATATTTGTAAAGTAAGTGTTAGAAATATAGGTTAAAACTGAATTTTGATTATTTTTCAAATACTCAAGTTTAATGAAGGTTCAAGCATTCCCTTTTTTATATATATATATATATAAATCTCTACATATCTAACGATCTTATCTAAAGACATGTCAAAGAACTTTTTCAGGTATTACAAATAGAAATAGCCAGTCCAAAAGACATTTATATATTTCAAGCAAAAGCTAACTACTGGATATAAGACATGACTACCGGTTCTAAGCACCGGCATTCCTGCCAGTCGTCTTGTCCAAAGAAAAACTATTAAATCAGTTAGAAATGACTACCAGATAGAATGTGTAACTACCGATTTTCTACACCGTTCAACCTGCCGGTCTTTCAATCAAGGCAATTCAAGCAAAATATGAGAAAGTGCAATTACCGGGAAGAAGGGTTGACAATCGATAATTTAAACCGGTCGTCCTGCCTGTCAACCGACCCTTTGTGTTTTGGTCGACTGACAACAGTTTCAACAGGCAAAAATGCATTTATGCATCACCAACTTATGACCAATGGTTAGATCAAGCAAAACAACATTTATATCTTCCCTTGGGTCATTTATGAAGAGACAACAACTTACCAAGAGATAACTACTCAAGCATTCAAGAACCTTCATCAAATTTCAACCTTTTTCTCTCTTGAATTTATTGTGCTTTCCATTTTTGCAACTACTCAACTAAGGAGTGATAGTGTTGTATATAAGTGAGCTTCAAATTTTCTCATACACAAAAAACCTTGTAATCTTTGACTGAGTGTTTGAGAGATAAACACTTGCGAGTACCTTAAACTCAAAGTTAGGAATTGCTTTGAAGATCAAGATTGTAGGCGGTTTGCTAGCACCTCGGGAAAGCGAGAAGTTGTAATGGCATATGAACTGGTGGAACTCAAGAAGTCCTCTTGAAGAAGTGGAATAGAGGTTCGAGACCAACAGATTGCCGAACCACTATAAGTTGTTTTTGACTCTCTTGTTTTATTTACTTATTTCACACCAGGTATTTGATAAAATTTCTAGCATAAATTTTATTTAGTATTTTTACTTAGAAACCAAATTTACCCCCCCTCTTGGTTGCCTATTGGGATAACAGTAAAAGTTGTTATCATAGAAAGTATGAAATTGCTCAAATCCAACAACCTTATTCTTCATTTCCATCAAAAGGGTCGTCTTTCTATTCAATCTATCGGCCACTTTGTTGAGAATCTCCGATTTTTACCTCAAAGAGAATGTTAATTGTTGTAAGTAAGCCACCCACTTGGTATGACGTTTGTTGAAGTGTTGTTGACTATTGTTTTAATTGAGGGCTTTATGATCGATATTGAGAATGAACTCCTTGTATGCAAGATAGAAGATCCAATACTTGAGAGCTTGGATAATAGCATAGAACTCCAAGTCATAAGGAGAGTACTTGAGTTTAGCACTGTAAGGACCTGAAAAGTTTTGTGTTTTAATAATTTATTTTGACCTTTTATTTAATTATTTGAAATTTATTGCGAGGTATATGATAATTTGTTTTTATATATTTCGAGATCTTTGGTAGCGGGGTTCGAGCCCGGGAGCATTAATTAGACTTGCACGCATTTAGAGTGGCATTAATCTATTTGGAGGGGTCCCTAAACTTAAAAATCAGATTTTTGGGCTTGAGAGGGGAAGTTTTCACTTCATTTTCCTCACCCCACCTCTTTCTCTACATTCAAGCTCCACTTTTTCTCTACCACCACCACCAAACCACTCCATCTTATTCAAATTTCTTTGAGATATGAGAAGCTTGGGACGTGCTTGAGTGACATTCAAAGATGGATCGTACGAGAAAGCTCAATAAGGGAGGATTTGAAGATTGGAAGATCAACGAAAGCTAGGGTTTATTTTTTTTTATCAAATCACTCGATCCAAAGCTTGAGGTAGGAATGTTTCACCTCTGTTATGTGTTTATAGCATATTTTGATTGATTTCATGGTGTTATTGGTCGAATTTGGGAGTTTTTTGTTCAAAAAGCAAATCTGTGATTTTTCTAAAAAGTACTGAAATCGCCAAAGTGACTCGAGCGACTTGTTTAGCGACTTATCTAGCGACTTCTTCTGTCCAAAAATGTATCAAGCAACTTTTGGTTGTTAGAGCGACCTGTCGGGCGACTCTGCCTGATGGTTTGACCTTGGTTTTGAGAGTTTGGATTCTTTGATTATAGTTTTGGATCATAGTCTTAATTGGGCAATATATCATATATCAATTGTTTCGGGCTTTCTTTTGATGAATTATGCGTGTTATGGATTTTTCCTTGGCATTGTGGATGTTATGGATTTGAGTAATTTGTCGCGACTTGAGTTATTGCTTTGACATGTGCAATGTCTAGCCTCCAACGAGAGATGTGCTAGTAATGATATGTCTAGCTTTCATTTGAAAATGTGCTAGTTGATCTTGACATTGTCTAGCCACCGTTTGGTGAAATGCTAGTTGGAAAGATAGATTTGGAATCGAAATACAATATATGGATTGTGTGATGTGAGTAGCGTAGTATGACTTCATTGCGGATGTTCAATAGGAAAGACAATTATGTATGCTCTTATCATTTACGTGTGTTATTATAAATTGTTCATGAAGCATACCATATCATTGCATATTCATATAATATTGGCATAGACATCTCTACTGGGTATTGTGACTCATCTCTTTATTTTTCAGGTACTGTTCCGGAGGCATGATATGGATTTGTATGGATGCATGATAATGCATATTTTTGGAGAGCTTTCATCCTAGGAATTGTGTAAATTAACTCCTCTTTTTTCCTTTTATGTAATTGGAAGTATGTCAAACTATATTCACTTTAAGAATTTTCTCTTTTGGGTTACTTGGGCCGGGAGTGCCCTTTTTAATTGTAATATGTTGAAACGTGTTATCACGTGGATTATGGGAATCACATTTTGGGCTTATTATGGAGTAATATTGACAAGTTTTGTTGATAAATATGATTAATATTTATGTATGAAAATGAGAGCGTGACAACTTGGTATCAAAGCATGAGTTAGGATACTTACCGTGGGGAGACTTAGAGTCTCATGGGTTCAAAATTTTGCATTTTAGAAGAGCATGTGTGTGCTTGTGTACATGACATTCATATGCATTACAATTATTGTTGCTTATGAGTAATGTAAAACTGATGACACGTGTTGGAAACTTGTGTAAGGCATTAGCCTTGTATTATATAGTTGTTTGATGTTGTTAGTACTTTGTACATTGTAGCAATATGCCTCCTAGATGTGGAGTGAGACTAGATGGACCCTGAGGCTGAGGCCACTATCGTCAGATATTGTTAGAGGACATTGTGAGTCAACAGAGAGAGGTCCCTCCACAGAAGAGGTGAACGAGAAAGTGGAATAGAACGTTGAACCGCTGGTTGTTCCGGGCGTGTTTGCAAGGGAGTTCGTGGCAGCACTTGCCAAGCTAATTTGCTAAATCAGGCTGCAAGGGTCGATGTTGGTAATCGGGCAATCGATGCGATGAGGGAGTTTTGTCATCTCAACCCACCACAATTCAGAGGGGAATGTGGTGACTTTCTCGCAGCCAACCATTGACTTTTCGAGATACGTAAGTTATTTAATACTTTGAGGATAATGAAAGATGACCATAGGGTCTCTATTGTAGCATACTAGTTGATGGGGGAAGCAAACAAATGGTAAGAATCGATCCTTGAAGAAAGAAATGATGCGCGAAGGGCTGCTAGGCTAGTGGCTAGGGTTGACAAACCGATGTGGATAAGTTGACATAGACAAACTTTGTTGTTCTTTTTGAGAACTAGTACTTTTCGTTATACTACCATGAGAACCTACGCGAGCAGTTTGAGAGGTTAGAATAGGGGTCATGGACCGTGTTGAAATATGCTATAAGGTTTCAGACCTTATCCCCTTTTGCACCGGAGCTAGTAGCTTCAGAAGATCATAAGTGTCGGCGTTTTGAGAGGAGTCTTCACTTTTCTGTTAAGAGGCTCATGGTGAGCCAGCACAAGCTGAGCTTTGTCGATATCGTGGAATGTGCTATGAGTGTTGAGTTTCCCAAGGAGGTACAGCGAGTTTCAGAGTTTGGGAACCAAGATAGTCGAGTGTGATTCCAAATTCGTTGTCTTTTGGGAGTTCTAGAAGTCAGGGACGCAAGCGACAAAGGAAGCAATTTCAGTCTACAAGGGGCCATTCTAACCTTAGGCTACCAGCGTCGTCGGATTTGCAGAGCAATACCTCTAGGCTTCCAAGTGCATGCTTTTGATGCAATCAACCAAGTCATATCTGTTCTCAGTGCCTCCCAAAGATTGTTATACGTGGGGCAAAAAAGATCATATTTTGAGAAACTGTCCTCAAGGGGGAAGAGCACGTAGTGAGGTTAGTTCGGTGCAGCAATCGAGGCAAGGGCAGGGGCAACAAATCGTATGGAGGCCCACAACAACAGCATCAATCCCATTTCCATCAGACCACGTCAGTTCAAGGTTCTTAAGGGGAGATAAGAGCGAGTTCATTGGCACCTATGCAAGGTCCCGATTGAGGAGCTATGCACAAGGACAATGCGTTCCTACTAGAGCTTTCAATATCACATCTGCTGTTACACCTTTGACTTCTCAGAGCCCAGACATCTATTGTGAAGGGTACATTTCTCATGTTTGACTCTTTTGCGAAAGTTCTATTTGATTTTGGAGCATCCCATTCATTTATTGCTGCATCTTTTGTTTGCACTTTGGAGTTAGAGACCGATTTGTTAGATCCACCGTTATATGTTGAAACACCTATGGGAGGGAGATCCCTACCTGACTGTGTATGTAGAGATTGCAAGCTTGTCATCGTAGACCGTCGCTTTTCATGTGATTTCATTGTTTTGATTATGATTGGGTTTGATGTTATCTTGGGTATGGATTAGTTGTCTACCCGTCATGCTATGATTGATTATTTTAAACGTCGGGTTTGTATTTGTTCACTTGATGATGGTTATTTTGAGTTCTTTGGAGAACATCGAGAGCCGTTAGAGCCCACGTTTCAATATTGTCTGACCACCACTGGGTGATGTGCTAGTTGGAATATGATAACTGAATCGGTCTGGAAACCGCGAATTGATCAAAGTGGTTGACATGCAGTATTGTTTATGGACTAATGGATTACCTGTCATACATGTGTTATTATGAACTGTTCACGAAGCATGTCATATCACTCATATTCATATAATATTGGCGTAGATATCTCTACTGGGCTTTTAGCTCACCCCTTCATTCTTTCAGGTACCGTTCCAGAGACTTGACATGGATTGCATGGATGCATGGTGGTGCATGTTTTGAGCAGGCTTTCATATAGGAGTTATATAGCATCTTTAGGACTGTTTTTGAAAGATGTAAACTAACTCCTCTTTTGTCCCTTCATTGTATTTGAAAGCAAATGGTGTTGTATTTGTTCAAACTATATTTTGGGGTGATAGGCCGGGAGTGCCACCCATGAATTGTGATATTTGAAACATTTTATCAAATGAAGGATTTTAGAAATTGTATTTTGGGCAATTGTGAGATTTTGGAATGGTAAATAGGATTATGCCATATATCTGAAAATCAGGGCGTGACAGAAAATCTAAGGACTGCTCAAGCCACTAAAACAAAGTAAAACCCTTTCTAGGATCAACTACACACAGAGTAGGCATAAAGAGAAAGAATCTTTCACACCGCCGTCTCACCGCACAGCTCAACACCAAGGTTGAACATAGTACTCCTCTATTACTTATTCTTGACCTGAACAACATATTGCACAAGTCACTACACTATCTTCTCAATCCAACAATCCACTTAACAACTTCTCGGTTCACGTAACACATCCCGTGTCAATCATCTCTCCCATCACCACACTTGACTCATGACTGGAAAAACCATGTCATGAGTATGAAATGGAATGGTATGTCAAGCAAACTCAACAATATAATCTAGGCACGTATCAATTACACAACATCAAGAAGAATATACAGGAGTACTAGAGCAAACATGTAATCATCAAGTCGTTCCTTAGTCAAAGGCTTTGTTCCTTAGTCAAAGGCTTTGTTGTGTCGAAGAACTTATAATTCTCGTCGAAACATTACTTACATGTGTTATGTTGTCAATTCCTGAAACTCCCCCAAAGGAGGCCAGTGCAGCATTCCTGAAGGAATCCAGTATATTAGTCATTATCTCGTCATAGTTTTATGTGTCAACGTTCATCGATATGTTTAATGTTCAATGCCGTCAAGATTAAGGCTCCAAATTGTTATTCACATAACAACCATCAATGTCCAATAACAATATATAACATGAGGGAAAACATAGATTTCATGGAGGTATTAAATGCAACATTCGGAAAGGAAACCAACAACAATATCATAAGAGTTCTTGATAAAAATCAAGATACATGGAATTCACGTCAAATTTCGTATTCAAATTTCATAAATAAATTTAAACCAAATCTTTTTTGAAAATTAAGTTTATATTATATGACAAGGGAAATACACAATCAAAAAAATTTTAGAAATTTTCAATCTCGAACCTAACTTTCTAACAACAAATTTTGGGTTTCTAGACTACCAAATCAAAGCATAAACATGTGTATTGGAGTATATATCCCTACCTCAAGCTTCAAATCGTGAGATTTGATGACGAACCAAAAATCCTAGCTTCCAACATCCACCGAGCCTCACACCTTCTCCCCCAAGCTTCGAAAACACAATTTGGATTTGGATATCACTCAAGCAATGAACGGGGCTTCTATATCTCCAAGGAATTTGAGATTGATTAGTTGAATCGACAGGAAACTTAGAGAGAATGGAGAACTCAAAGGGTTTAGAAAGAGAAGGGGCAAATGAGATTTCAAGGCTTATGTCTCTCTTCACCCTTCAACGAATCAGATTTTAACAAGTCTAAGGGTCCCCAAATGGTCTCAACACATCTCATTACATGCATGTGTCTAAATTAAATCTCTGGATTCAAGCCCCACCACTAAAAATTCAAAACACATAAAAATAAATCAAACACATATCATGGAACCTATTGCGAATAATTATTTTAAAATGAAAAAGTAACATAGTATTACGAACCGCTATGAGGAGGCACTGTAGCTAGACCCCAAACATCTGTATGGACAAACTCTAGCTTTTGAGCCCTAGGAGGTCTGCCGCCTTTCTGAAAACTCACCCCTTTTTGTTTTCCGAAGATATATTCCTCGCAGATGTCAATATCCATTGATTCTAAACCTGGTAGCTTCCCTTTTGACTGTAAAACCTTCATCCCCTTCTTGCTTATATGCCCCAGTCTATTGTGCCACAGATCTGAACTCTTCTAGCCATCTGCAACTGCGAGTATGTCGTTACCACGTGAGATTAAATAAAGTGTACCAATTTTTTGGCCTTTAGCTACCACCATGGTACTGTTGGAGACTCTCCACGTGTCTCCTGTGAATATAAAAGTATAACCTATTGCTGCAAGCAGTCCAACCAAAATAAGATTTCTCTTCAAATTCAGAACGTGCTTGACATCTTTCAGACACTATCTGGACCCCTGCGTCGCAATCTGAACATCACTCTTTCCCACAATACTACGTGGCTCATCGTCACCCAAGTATAATTTTCTAAAGTCCCCTACTACATAATTCTGAAGAATCTCCCTATTAGCAGTGACGTGAAATGAGGCGCCCGAATCAATCACCCATGACTTGGTGTCACTGTTCATAGTAAGAACAAGTGCATCGTGCAACACTTGAGCCTCATGCTCACCCTTATCCTTCTTCGGTGCTTTGCTAGCTTGTGATAGGGCAATTTCAACATTCACCTTTAATGAGCCGAACTTGAGATTTACCCTGATTGCCTTTACCTTTCGACTTCGACTTGTCTCTGTTCTGATTCTGACCCTAATTCTGGCCACCCTTATTCTAACTTCTGCACCTCGGTTGCTTGAAGCTTAGGGCTGAACCCGAAGTACCTGAACCTGAACCTGAACTTCCGATCAAATGCCTTCTGACCTCCTCTGTCAAAATCAAATTCACAACCTTACTTAGTTTTAACTTTTCTTTTCCAGCCAAATTACTAACTGTAGTAATCGTACCCTATCAGTTCTTTGGCAACTGAGATAGAATCAACAAAGCTTGAATCTCATCATCAAACAGGATATCCACAGAGGTATGTTGATCAATAATCGTATTGAATGCACTAAGATGTGACATAAAGGAAACCCCTTCAGCCATAGATAGGTTGAAATTTTTTTTCATAAGATGTACCTTATTTGCAGCAGGCAGTTGCTTGTACATCATTTTCAATGCTTTCATAAGATCCTCCATCATTTTCTCATTTCAATATGCTTTGGGTGACCCCCTTTGATAGGGACAGATGAATAACCCCAAATGCCTTTATGTCAAGAACATCCCAATCTTCATCGGACTCTTCTGTCTTCTTCTTCTCTTTTTCTTTACCCAGCAGTGGCCGATAAAGATCCTTCTGAAACAGATAGTTCTCTATTTGTTTCTTCCAGTACGCAAAGTCTAACGCGTCAAACTTTTTGATCCTCTATTTGCCTTCTTTAGAACTCATAGCTCCCACTGAAATCCTAGGTTGTCCAAACAAGATTAAACCCTAATTTGTTGAACAAAATCTACCGCAATTGGCTCTGATACCAGTTGTTAGGAAATCAAACAAACAACATTCAATCCCACAAAGCCCCTTTCGGATCTTGAGAACAATGAATCACCAAACAAAAAATAAAACAATCACACGTGCGTAGTAGAAATAGAAACGGAAAAGAAATGAGACACAGGATATACATGGAGAACCTCAACGCGAGAAAAAATTACAGGACCCACACTAGTCTACTATGAATCAAATCAGGGAGTACAAATCTTCTCATAATCTCTCTGAGATTGGTTTTCTTTTGTCTCTCTCTCTCTCTCTCTAAAAGCTAATCTTATATTTAGGAAAACTCGTACAAACATATATAACCAAGAGTCCTAATCCTATTGCAACCATAAATAGAATAGGCAATAAAATTGTGCATCTTGAGGTACCGAGCGTTCGAACAAACTTCACCACCGTCCAAACGAAAATTTCAATAGCCGAGACTACATCAGGGTGTTCGGACGGACCTTAAACGTGTTCGGACAAAAATTCCAGTAGTCGAGCGTCTAGATGGGCTGCTCTCGGTGTCCGGATGGACATCACTCCCATCCGGACAAAAATAACAGACTTGTGCGGGGGGTTCTTCATCCTAACAAAGGTAGAGGTGTGTGGCCGTGCTTTGTTTGCGGAAAGACCAATCACAAGGCAAGCGAGTGCTATTATTGGAAAATAGAGGAATACAAACTAAGGACAAACACTCATACTTATAAAGGAGGGTCTAGTGGTCAAGGAGCGCAAGTGGTAAAGATGTTGACAGAACAAAGAAGTAATGCAGAACCTAATTGAGGTATATCCCTAAAATAAATTTTACTTGTGAGAATAGTGGTTGGTGGTAAGACTCTGGTGCTAATATTCATTTTTGTTTTAAAAATTATCAGGACTCAAGTGGAGGAAGTCTAACATTAGGAAGTGGGCCAGTTGCACCGATACTTGGGATTGGAGATGTAGACTTAAGGATGACAACAAGAAAGATCTTAACTTTGAAGAATGTGCAACATGTACCTGAAGTGAGGAAAAACTTAGTTTGTCACGACCCATCTCAAAAATACATGGTCGCGACCGGCCGATGGGGTTTAATCCATCAAGGCCTCAATTTATAAAACTGGTTTAGGGATTTCCATAATATCAGAGTGCGATATAAAAAAAATGCGGAATAACATTAAAAATACTCCCGAGGTGCTAGTGATAAATTAACTATTACATCATCCATAGTAGAATCCTTGGCTCGGCCACAAGCGGCTCGGCCAGGTATCAAAAAGTACAAAAACATAAGTCTGAAATACAAAGTACATTACTAACAACATGAAAATCTAATAAATTGGCGAAGATACACAAAATCACGCAACGTCCTCGACTTCAAAAGCACCTGTAGTTGTAATCAACAACAACTCTTAAGCACTAGGCTAGTGTGAATTTCGTTATAACAATGCTTATCGAATTTTAGGCAGAAAATGACTTTTTTCGTATACGTGCAATTTAAAATAATTTATAGTTCACAATTATGCCAAGTGATCCATCACATTTATAAAGAATCGTAATTCTTTTTCTGAAGTCTGACTTCTCATTTCAGATTCCAAGTGAATTTTCACTTCTAGGAACTATATCCATTTAGAATAATATTCAGTTAATTTGTTCAACGGTCACCGAATATAGGGAGCTACCCTATCAGATATAAAATCGGCATGACGTCATCCGGCGGATCTATCGGTCGTCGATCCTTTCACCTTATTTCATTCACCTCGCCATATTTCTTATCCCCTGACGGTCGGGGCACCGTATGAACATTTAATCGATAATTTCCTCGATAATCTATAAAAGTAAATCCGAATAGCATGGAAATATTGTTTGTCAACCACATTTCTACTCAACACGTCAAGTTTGCCAACTTCTCAATTAAGCTAATTTCTTTAATTCATGCAATTTTCATGATTTCGATAAACATCTCAATATTTCCTTAATTGATTTCAATACAAATAACATGGCTATTAAAGATATAAATTTTCGCCAAAAAGATATATATGTACTTTTTTTTCCTAAAATCGATAAACAAGGCATAACAAAACTCACCTCGATAGTCGTTCGCCCGAAAACTCTCGTATTGCCCTACGCGTCACCGACTTCGGGATCTAGCATAAGGGTCAAAGGATTTAGCATGATCGTAATCTAATTTATTTTTTTTTTTTTTTTATAAAAAATATTTCATATTCCGATGGTTTATTAGACTCGTGTCAAAAACGGCGTTCGATGTGTCCAAGGGTCACGTGGTCTAATTGTTTCTAAGTGTTCGGCTAAGGTACTGTTTTTATGGGTTAAGTGACGAGTTTCGGTCAACCACTAAGTCTCGGGTTGGGTCTAAAAATATTTTGGTTCAAACGAAAGTTACCGGTAAAAATAATATTTTTTCGTCTCGACCAAATAATGCTCGTACGAGATCAACCCGAACCAATTCTACTAAGTTTGTGTCGAAACTGACCCGAACAAGGACTGCCCGAGCAGGGGCTGCCCGAACCATGGGCTGCCCGAAACTGCCCAAAACTGGACAGTGTAAACTGTCCAGAAGCTGAGTTTAAACTGCTGAAAAAATCAGCTGTGTTCGACAGTGAGTTTCTCCCATTCCCGAGCCTTCCGAGCCCCGGGTCCAACACGCATGCATGCTAAAATGTGTCGTCTACAATCCCCAATAAGTATTTTTCGTAGAAAAGTTGTAAAATAAAAACTCCGAGTGATTTAGCAAGGTATGTTACCGGTAAAATCTGACAGTGTGCATTTTGTCGTTCGGATGGCCAAAACTTCGTATTTTTCAACATAACGACCCCGTTTTTGAACATGCATGAGTAGTATGGTGTCTAAGCTACAAATATCATCAAAAATCTCGACCCGAAACGTAACGAGATAAAAACGAAACGCATTTAAACACAAGGTGCGTAAAGTAGAGGAATGAAAATCGGTACCTCCGGTCGCGTTTTGCTCCGGATTCGAGCGTCCCGAGTACGTCCCGAGACTGACCCGAGTCTAACCCGAGCCTTCTCTAACTCTCTCTTGCTAGTTTGGCTCCTCTCCCTCTCTCTCTCTCTCTCTCTCTCTAAAATGCTAGGAATCCCTAAATATGTAAAGTGCTAGTGTGTTTGTGAGGGGTGTGTATTTATAGACCAAAAGAATTTGCATGTGCCAAGTGTGTGTGTGTGTGTTGCCGTGAAAGAAAGGGGAGGGTCAGATTTTGCTTCTAAGGTCTCCCAATTGCATGTATTTTTATTGGCCTTGACCAATTATACATGTGTTTTTAATTTTTAATTTTTTTTTTTATGCATGCATGATTAAAATCTTAGTGTATAATATAAGTAAGCTTAAGAAAAAATGATGGCCTACAATTCCTAGCCATGAGAAAATAGGTGGGGCCTACCCGGTCCCGACTCGACTGTTCGGTACAAAATCTGTTCAATTTCGATCGCGGACAAACCTCGTAAAATTAATGTATATAAATTTTTATATCAACGTGATCGAAAACACTGTAAATTCGGTATTCTCGAGTGATCGGACATAATCCATGTGTCCCTCGTCGGTTAAATTAATAACATCATCACATTACCGATATTTTCGTTAAAATTTGAATTTAGACCAAAGAATCATTTTTTTTTAAAACTCCATAAAATTAATAATTTATAAACTTAAAATTTTAAATTTTCAAAATAATTTAATTGATTAAAAGGATCAGGGTTTCACATTCTCCCCACCTTGGGAAGTTTGGTCCCCAAACTGTCGTTGCTCTCAGGTCTGAATGGTAGGTCTAATTACTCTAAAGACTAAAATTCAAATATAATATCATAAGGAATGTCATTAAACCTGAGTCGAAGAGGTGCGGGTACTTCCGTCTCATATCGCTCTCCAGCTCCCACGTGGCTTCTGCTGTTGTTTGATTCTCCTACCAGACTTTGACCAGCAGCACCCTTTTGTTCCTTAGTTGCTTGACTCGGGTATCTAGAAGTCGTACGGGTTGTTCTTCATAGCGCATATTTTCCTTAAGTTGAATTGGCGGTCGCTCTAAAATATGAGTCGGGTCGGATATGTATCTTCTCAGCATCGAAACATGAAAGACGTCGTGTACATTACTCAATTCTGAGGTCAACGCGAGTCGATAGGCTACTGGTCCTACCTTTTCGATGATCTCGAATGGCCCAATATATCGTGGATTTAGCTTCCCTCGCTTCCCAAATCTGACAATTCCCTTCATCGGAGAGACTTTGAGGAAGACCCAGTCTCCTTCTTGAAATTCTAACTCTCGGCGGTTAGCATCTGCAAAACTCTTTTGTCGATCTTGAGCAGCCTTTAGTCGATCTTGAATTAGACTAATCTTTTCAGTCGTCTCTTGCACTATCTCTGGTCCTGTCAGCTCCGCTTTTCCAACTTCTCTCCAGCATGATGGGGATCTGCACTTCCTGCCGTATAATGCTTCAAATGGTGCCATGCCAATGCTGGCCTGGTAACTATTGTTGTAGGTGAATTCTGCTAGAGATTGGTGCTCTTCCCCGTTGCCTTGGAATTCCATGGCACAAGCTCTGAGTAAATCTTCCAATGTCTGAATTGTTCGTTCGGACTGCCCATCGGTTTGTGGATGAAAGGCTGTGCTAAGGTTCAACCTTGTGCCCATCGCTTTCTGTAAAGATTGCCAAAAACGAGAGACAAATCTTGGGTCTCTGTCTGAAGTGATCGTCACTGGCGTCGCATGCAGTCGAATGATTTCCCGAATGTACGTGCTAGCCATCTGGTCCATTGAATAGGTGTTCTTAATCGGAATAAAGTGCGCGGATTTTGTTAAGCGGTCAACTATTACCCATATTGAGTTGTTCCCCTTGGCTGTCCGTGGAAAACCAATCACGTAGTCCATAGCTATGTCTTCCTATTTCCACTTTGGTATAGGTAGTGGGTGAAGTAGTCCTGCTGGCTTCTGGCGTACGGCTTTGATCTTTTGACATTGCAAGCATCTCTCCACGTATTTCATAATGTCGCGTTTCATTCCCATCCACCAATATGACCGCTTCATGTCTTGGTACATTTTCATTATTCCTGGGTGTACTGAAAACTTTGTCCGATGCCCCTCGTCCATAATTCGCCTCTTGATTTCTGGCTTGTTGGGTATACAAATGCGATTTCGAAAACATAAACGACCCTCGATCATAGTGAAGTCAAAGTTTGGATTGGTGGCCATCTGATCGTGGATCTTCTTGAGCTTCGGGTCCTCCATTTGTTTGAGCTTAATCTCTTCCAAAATTGCTGGTTCGGCTGCGATTGCTGCACAGAATCCCTCGATCACTCCTATTGACTCCCTCTTATAAGTGAATAGTCGATTCAGTATCCCTTGTGCCTTTCTGCTCAAGGCATCTGCGACAACATTAGCCTTCCCTGGGTGATACTGGATGTTGATGTCATAGTCCTTCATCAGCTCAAGCCATCGTCGCTGCCGTAGGTTCAACTCCTTCTGCGTGAAAATATACTTCAGGCTCTTATGGTCAGTGAAAACGTCGCAAGTGACTCCATAAAGGTAGTGGCGCCAGATTTTTAGGGCAAAAATCACTGCTGCCAATTCTAAGTCGTGCGTTGGGTAGTTTTTCTCGTGAATCTTCAGCTGGCGGGAAGCATATGCGATAACCTTGCCGTGTTGCATAAGGACACACCCGAGCCCTTGATAAGATGCATCGCTGTAGATCGCGAAACCTTCAGTGCCTTCTGGTAGCGTGAGAATTGGTGCCGACGTAAGCCTCTTCTTAAGTTCTTGGAAGCATTCCTCTCGTTTGTCGGTCCAGACAAATGGTTCCCCCTTGCGAGTCAATTCGGTCATAGGCATAGCGATCCTTGAGAAATCTTGGACGAACCTCCGATAGTACCCTGCGAGTCCCAAGAAACTTCGAACTTCTGTGACGGTCGTAGGCCTTGGCCAATCTACAATCGCTTCGATTTTCTGAGCATCTACCGAAATCCCGTTGCCATTGATAATGTGTCCTAAAAAGTTCACACTTCTTAGCCAAAACTCACACTTCTTGAGCTTGGCATACAACTTCTCCTCCCTCAGCTTCTGTAGTATGGTTTGCAGGTGTTTAGCGTGCTGCTCTTCATTCTTGGAGTAAATGAGAATGTCGTCAATAAAAACGATTACGAAATCATCAAGGTACTGCTTGAATACTCGATTCATCATATCCATGAAGGCTGCCGGTGCATTGGTCACTCCGAATGGCATTACCAAGAACTCGTAATGCCCATAACGAGTTCGAAAGGCTAACTTTTCTACATCTTCAGGCTTGACTCTAAGCTGGTGATACCCTGATCGTAAGTCAATCTTTGAAAACACCGTGGCTCCTTGCAGCTGGTCAAATAGATCGTCAATTCTCGGAAGCGGATAACGGTTTTTGATGGTGACCTTGTTCAGCTCTCGGTAATCAATGCATAGACGCATCATTCCATCCTTCTTTTTAACGAACAAAACCGGCGCTCCCCAAGGCGACGAACTAGGTCGAATGAAGCCTTTGTCGAGTAAATCATCCAGTTGTATCTTTAACTCTTTTAGTTCAGCTGGGGCCATTCTATATGGCGCTTTGGATATCGGCTGTGTTCCGGGAACGATATCAACAGAGAAACTTATTACCCGTTCAGTCGGTATCCCGGGTAATTCATCAGGAAAATCACATACAATAGGAATATTGGCAACCGAAGTGCCCTCCGACGAAGTCGGCAAAATACTACATAGGTATCCTCGACAACCCTTCTGCAAAAGTCGTCGGGCTCGAGTCATAGACACGAAACACAGGGGTGTAATCACTCTCTCACCCGAAAATTCAATCTCCTTTCCATCGAGTTTTTTAAATACAACACGTTTATTAGCACAGTCAATCGTTGCCCCAAATTTGGATAACCAATCCATGCCAAAAATGATATCGAAATGCTTCATATCCAACGGAATCAGATCCGTGATCATGCACAGGCCCTCAATGTAAACATTACAGTCTCTATACTTAGTAGAGCAAACCGTGCCCTTACTCATAGGTTGGGAAATCAGTAAGTCATAACCCAAAGGTTCGGCCTCCCTATTCATCTTAATGGCAAAAGACTTGGACACAAATGTATGCGAAGAACCAGAGTCAAAAAGTGCATATGCTGGTAGAGAATCGATCATAATGTTACCTGCGACCACGTTTTCATTGTTGGCTTGGTCCCCTAGAACGATGGCGAAAGCTCGACCGTGTCGTTGCCCGTTGTTGTTGCGATTCCCTTGATTGTTGTTGTTGTTCCTATTTTCCCCAGGTCTGGCTACCTGTCTGTCATTGTTTCTCTGCACTTGGCCACCTTGACCTCCGATTGGAACAGTGTTAGCCCCTGTCCTAACATTTGGGCAATTCTTTCGAATGTGTCCAACTTGTCCGCATCCGAAACATTTTCCGGCCTCTACCTTCCTCCAGCATTCTCCTCCGTGAAGTTTTCCGCAGGTGTTACATGGTGGCCTTTTGTCCTCGATTTTCATTGTTTCTGTTGTTCTGTCTCTTCTGGTTGCGATTTCCCGATCCTCCAACTCCAGACTTCCGCTTTCGATTCTCGTGGTATTTCCTGAACTCGTCAGCATCTTGTTCAACCAAAATCGCTCGATCCAACACCTCAGCATATGTGGGAAGTTGTAGAGGTCGCACCACCTTCTTGATGTCGTGTCTCAGCCCTTCTTCGAATCTTCGAGCCTTCATGTCCTCTGTTCCCACCAGATGTGGGGCATAATCTGCAAGGTTGGTGAATTCTGCTTCATAGTCCGCAACGGTCATAGGTCCTCTTTGCCGAAGTTGTTCGAATTCTGCACACTTAGCGTGCTGCATCGCTCTGGGCATATACTTCTCTTTGAAGATCTCCACGAATCTGGTCCAAACCATCCTTGGCTCCCCAACTCTCTTCAGGTTCCACCATCGGTTAGCTTCTCCTGTCAGTAGGTACGCTCCAATTTCCACCTTTTGCACTTCTGTGCACCCAATTAGTCGAAAGTTCTTCTCCAATTCAGCTAGCCATTCGTTTGCTCGCACTGCATCCATGCCTCCATTATATGTTGGCGGTTTCAGTTTTAGAAATTCGCGAGTGAGCGCGATATCTGCCGTAGGGGCATCGATAGGTGGGTCTTGCTGGTTGTTATTTTCTGCTCCTGTTGGTACTTGTGGACTGGGGTGTGGCACCGACTGCTGTTGAGGTGCGGCTTGTTGTGCTTGACGTTCAAACACCTGTTGCTGGGCTTGCATAGCCCCTATGAGTGTCTGCATCATGG
The DNA here is from genome assembly GCA_019985065.2 of Arctostaphylos glauca. NCBI lineage: Eukaryota > Viridiplantae > Streptophyta > Magnoliopsida > Ericales > Ericaceae > Arctostaphylos > Arctostaphylos glauca. The sequence goes on along the minus strand of JAHSPW020000013.1, from coordinate 4,822,312 downwards.
CCCTCATTTCTGTCATTTCGTTGCCTCCATTCCCGCTTTCACTCCCGCTGGCATTTCCATTCGTCCGAGTCCTCACCATCTGAAGTAAAGATGCAAAGCAAATAGAGGGCAAAAGGATCACTTCACTCCTTTCATCCGACAGTACACAAGATATAGTCTTGTTAGTACTGGCCTACGCGTGATCGTTACTTATTTATACAAGTTACGTAGGTAATAACACATAGCCAAGTAACTATTACATCCAAGTGTGTGATCATCGTGTCTCAAATCTCATAGCACCGGGATTTTATTTTAAAATCCGAAAACCATGCTCTGATACCACCCTTTGTCACGACCCATCTCAAAAATACATGGTCGCGACCGGCCGATGGGGTTTAATCCATCAAGGCCTCAATTTATAAAACTGGTTTAGGGATTTCCATAATATCAGAGTGCGATATAAAAAAAAATGCGGAATAACATTAAAAATACTCCCGAGGTGCTAGTGATAAATTAACTATTACATCATCCATAGTAGAATCCTTGGCTCGGCCATAGGCGGCTCGGCCAGGTATCAAAAAGTACAAAAACATAAGTCTGAAATACAAAGTACATTACTAACAACATGAAAATCTAATAACTTGGCGAAGATACACAAAATCACGCAGCGTCCTCGACTTCAAAAGCACCTGTAGTTGTAATCAACAACAACTCTTAAGCACTAGGCTAGTGTGAATTTCGTTATAACAATGCTTATCGAATTTTAGGCAGAAAATGACTTTTTTCGTATACGTGCAATTTAAAATAATTTATAGTTCACAATTATGCCAAGTGATCCATCACATTTATAAAGAATCGTAATTCTTTTTCTGAAGTCTGACTTCTCATTTCAGATTCCAAGTGAATTTTCACTTCTAGGAACTATATCCATTTAGAATAATATTCAGTTAATTTGTTCAACGGTCACCGAATATAGGGAGCTACCCTATCAGATATAAAATCGGCATGACATCATCCGGCGGATCTATCGGTCGTCGATCCTTTCACCTTATTTCATTCACCTCGCCATATTTCTTATCCCCTGGCGGTCGGGGCACCGTATGAACATTTAATCGATAATTTCCTCGATAATCCATAAAAGTAAATCCGAATAGCATGGAAATATTGTTTGTCAACCACATTTCTACTCAACACGTCAAGTTTGCCAACTTCTCAATTAAGCTAATTTCTTTAATTCATGCAATTTTCATGATTTCGATAAACATCTCAATATTTCCTTAATTGATTTCAATACAAATAACATGGCTATTAAAGATATAAATTTTCGCCAAAAAGATATATATGTACTTTTTTTTCCTAAAATTGATAAACAAGGCATAACAAAACTCACCTCGATAGTCGTTCGCCCGAAAACTCTCGTATTGCCCTACGCGTCACCGACTTCGGGATCTAGCATAAGGGTCAAAGGATTTAGCATGATCGTAATCTAATTTATTTTTTTTTTTTTTTATAAAAAACATTTCATATTCCGATGGTTTATTAGACTCATGTCAAAAACGGCGTTCGATGTGTCCAAGGGTCACGTGGTCTAATTTTTTCTAAGTGTTCGGCTAAGGTACTGTTTTTATGGGTTAAGTGACGAGTTTCGGTCAACCACTAAGTCTCGGGTTGGGTCTAAAAATATTTTGGTTCAAACGAAAGTTACCGGTAAAAATAATATTTTTTCGTCTCGAAACTCAAATAATGCTCGTACGAGATCAACCCGAACCAATTCTACTAAGTTTGTGTCGAAACTGACCCGAACAAGGACTGCCCGAGCAGGGGCTGCCCGAACCATGGGCTGCCCGAAACTGCCCAAAACTGGACAGTGTAAACTGTCCAGAAGCTGAGTTTAAACTGCTGAAAAAATCAGCTGTGTTCGACAGTGAGTTTCTCCCATTCCCGAGCCTTCCGAGCCCCGGGTCCAACACGCATGCGTGCTAAAATGTGTCATCTACAATCCCCAATAAGTATTTTTCGTAGAAAAGTTGTAAAATAAAAACTCCGAGTGATTTAGCAAGGTATGTTACCGGTAAAATCTGACAGAGTGCATTTTGTCGTTCGGATGGCCAAAACTTCGTATTTTTCAACATAACGACCCCGTTTTTGAACATGCATGAGTAGTATGGTGTCTAAGCTACAAATATCATCAAAAATCTCGACCCGAAACGTAACGAGATAAAAACGAAACGCATTTAAACACAAGGTGCGTAAAGTAGAGGAATGAAAATCGGTACCTCCGATCGCGTTTTGCTCCAGATTTGAGCGTCCCGAGTACGTCCCGAGACTGACCCGAGTCTAACCCGAGCCTTCTCTAACTCTCTCTTGCTAGTTTGGCTCCTCTCCCTCTCTCTCTCTCTCTAAAATGCTAGGAATCCCTAAATATGTAAAGTGCTAGTGTGTTTGTGAGGGGTGTGTATTTATAGACCAAAAGAATTTGCATGTGCCAAGTGTGTGTGTGTGTGTTGCCGTGAAAGAAAGGGGAGGGTCAGATTTTGCTTCTAAGGTTTCCCAATTGCATGTATTTTTATTGGCCTTGACCAATTATACATGTGTTTTTAATTTTTAATTTTTTTTTATGCATGCATGATTAAAATCTTAGTGTATAATATAAGTAGGCTTAAGAAAAAATGATGGCCTACAATTCCTAGCCATGAGAAAATAGGTGGGGCCTACCCGGTCCCGACTCGACTGTTCGGTACAAAATCTGTTCAATTTCGATCGCGGACAAACCTCGTAAAATTAATGTATATAAATTTTTATATCAACGTGATCGAAAACACTGTAAATTCGGTATTCTCGAGTGATCGGACATAATCCATGTGTCCCTCGTCGGTTAAATTAATAACATCATCACATTACCGATATTTTCGTTAAAATTTGAATTTAGACCAAAGAATCATTTTTTTTAAAAAAACTCCATAAAATTAATAATTTATAAACTTAAAATTTTAAATTTTCAAAATAATTTAATTGATTAAAAGGATCGGGGTTTCACATAGTTAGTGGGTCTTGTTTACAATTAGGTTACAATGTTGTAATGGAGTCAAATAAAGTACTATTGTTTAAAAATGATAAATTTATTGGAAAATGTTATGTTAGTTATGGCTTATTCAAATTGGATGTGGATGATTCTGATAGTTATCCCAAAGTTTACAATGTCTAATCATATCTTATTTGGCACAATCGTCTCGGAGACGTAAACTTAAGAATAATGAAAAGAATGATGGATCTCAAACATTTTCCTAAAACTGCAATAGATATACAACGTAAGTGTGAAATATGTGTGCAAGCAAAACAAACTAACAGACCACATTGGATAATTAAACGTAAGAACACACAACTTCTAGATCTTGTACATAGCAATGTTTGTGATTCAGGTAACTACAACTAGAGCTGGTAATAATTACTCTGTGACTTTTATAGATGATTGTCCGAGATACTACTATATATATTTGATTAAGAGTAAGGATGAGGTAAAAGATAAGTTTAAAATCTTCAACACTGAAGTAGAAAATCATAGAAAGAAAATTTAAAGACTTCGATCTGATAGAGGAGGCGAGTACACATGTGTCCTTAGAACATTTTGTGAAGAACGTGGAATAATAAATGAGGTTACGTCACCCTATTCTCCTCAATCCAATGGACTAGCACAACGAAAGAATAAAACCTTATTAGACATGATTAATGCTTTATTACTAAACTCTGGGTTACTTGAAAACTTATGGGGGGAAAGTTGTATTGATAGCCTGTTTCATTCTAAATCAAGTGTTAGTAAGCAATTGTGATAAAACACCATATGAGGTTTGGAGAAGAAGAGCACCTAATTTGGAAATCTTGAAAGTGTGGGGATGTGTTAAGAAATATATTTTCTGTGTATTCTTCTCCTAAGAGGAGGCACAATATATATAGAACAATGTACAAACTGAATCCCTAATTTATCTCTAACTGAATCCCTAAATAGGCTCCTAATTATATGCCTACTATTTACATAGTTAACAAAGTAATGATAAATACAATCTAACACTCCCCCTCAAGTTGGTGCAAAGATATCGATCATGCCCAACTTGAACACGATAGGGAATAAACTCTTGCTACCCAGTCCTTTTGTGAAGATATCGGCCAATTGGTCTCCAGACTTCACAAACGGCATACATATCACACCCGCACTCAGCTTCTCCTTGATGAAGTGTCTGTCTATCTCTATGTGCTTTGTTCTATCATGTTGAACGGGATTGTGAGCAATATTAATGGCAGCTTTATTATCGCAATAGAGTTTCATCGGGCTACTATCAGAAAGACCCAAATCACGTAACAGGGTTTGAATCCACAAGAGCTCGCAAACCCCATGAGCCATAGCTCTATACTCAGCTTCTGCGCTAGATCTGGCAACCACTGATTGCTTCTTACTTCGCCAAGTAATCAAATTTCCTCCAAGGAAGGTACAGTAGCCAGAGGTGGACCGCTTGTCATCCACAGATCCAACCCAGTCAGCATCAGTAAATGCCTCCAACCGAAAGTGACCATGATTAGAGAACAAAATCTCTTTTCCTGGAGCTGATTTGAGATACCTCAAAATACGATAAACTGCATCTAGGTGTGGAGTAAGAGGATCATGCATAAACTGACTAACAACACCAACTGCATAAGAAACATCAGGTCGGGTATGAGCTAAATATATCAGTCGACCCACAAGTCGCTGATACCTCTCCTTATCAGTACGCTCCCCCATATCTCCACTCAGGTGATGGTTTGCCTCAATAGGCGAGTCTGCAGGTTTACAGCCCAACATACCTGTTTTTTCCAACAGATCAAGTATGTACTTTCGTTGAGAGATAAAGATGCCTCTATCTGATCTTGCTACCTCCATTCCAAGGAAGTATCTCATTGATCCTAAATCCTTAATCTCGAATTCTTGTGCTAATCGAGACTTAAGGTTATGGATCTCTCCCTCATCATTGCCTGTCATTATTATATCATCAACATAAACAATAAGGACAGCAATCTTACCAGCACTCCTCTTGGTGAACAGAGTATGGTCTGCATGGCTCTGCTTGTACCCAAAACCTAGCATAGCCTTTGAAAACCTGTCAAACCACGCTCTAGGTGACTGCTTCAGCTCGTAAAGTGCCTTCTTCAACCTACATACCTTTCCCTCACTGGCAGAGGAAGAAAAATCCGGTGGTATGGTCATATACACTTCCTCCTCCAGATCACCATGGAGGAATGCATTCTTTACATCAAACTGTAAAAGAGGCCAATTCATGTTGGCAGCACAAGATAAGAGAGCCCGCACAGAATTTATTTTTGCTACCGGAGCAAAAGTCTCCTCATAGTCAATACCATAGGTTTGAGTAAATCCCCTGGCAACCAGTCTGGCTTTGTATCTCTCAACTGTACCATCAGCATTGTGCTTTATAGTAAACACCCATTTATATCCCACCGATTTCTTTCCTCCAGGAAGTGATACTAGATCCCAAGTACCATTCTTCCTCAAAGCTGTCATCTCCTCTACCATAGCTCCTTTCCACTCAGGTATAACAAAAGCATCCTGCCAATTCTGTGGAATAGATATAGAAGAAAGAGACGAAACAAAAGCACGATATGAAGAAGATAAACGATCATAGGAAACAAACTGGGATATTGGATGTAGAGTACATGACCTCTTTTCTTTCCTAAGAGCAATTGGGCGATTGTCAATAATAGGAGGTTCAATAAGAGAAGAGTCACTACTAGAAGAGTCAGCAGAGAGAAAAGATTCATTACCGGATGAGTCAGCTGGGAAGTTTGGAACTGGAGTTGGAGGCTGTGAATGACAAGGTGGTACAACACATGTGGGGTCAGTGCTTTGCAGCTGTTGTCTCCGTTTCTCAATATCACCCCCAATGTCATGCGTTTCTGAGTCAGCAGATATAGATATTTGTTCCTTTCTAGATTGATCTCCCAGTTCCCCCTCACCATGATTGTAAAACAAAAGTTGCTCCCCCTTACCAGTATAAAAGGAAGCCATCTCTTCCTCCTGACTAGTCTCCCCCTGAAAAGATGGGGAGTAAAAAGACTCTGTCTCCCAATTCCGAGAATGAGGATCATAACACTTATAGCCCTTTTGGGTTGGGGAGTACCCAATGGAAATGCACTTATGGGCTTTATGACCTAACTTACCCCCAGAGGGATGTGGGGCATGGACAAAGCACACACATCCAAACACTCGGGGGGGAAGTGTTGTGATCCGATAACTGCTAGGAAGACACTCTATAGGAGTTTTGAAGGTAAGAACACTAGAAGGCATACGGTTGATAAGATAAGTTGCTGTCAAAATCGCTTCTCCCCACAAATATTTTGGAACATTCATGGTGAACAAAAGAGAGCGAGCAACTTCAGCAAGATGACGATTTTTGCGTTCAACAACTCCATTTTGTTGTGGAGTGTCAACACAAGTCGTCTGAAAAAGAATACCATGCTCATCTAGAAATGCCCTAAAATGCCCGTCTATATACTCAGTACCATTATCACTACGGAGAATTTTAACATTGGCATCAAACTGAGTACGCACCATGGCATGAAAGGAGCGAAAACAAGAAAAAATCTCACTTTTTGACTTAAGTAAATACACCCAAGTAACACGAGAATAACAGTCAATAAAAGTGACAAACCATCTATGACCTTTAAGAGAAGTAATAGGTGAAGGTCCCCAGACATCAGTATGAATAACCATAAACGAAGAATCACTCCTCTTATTAATGGGTGCATAAGAAGAACGTTTATGTTTACCAAGCTCACAAGCTTCACAAAAAAACTGACTCTGAGAACAAGACTTTATTAAACTAGGAAACAACCTCGCTAAAATCCCAAATGAGGGATGACCCAATCTTCGATGCCAATGATGTAACATAGAAAGAGTTGGACTCATATCGGCCTGCAGAGCTGAACCACATGACATGGGCTGCTGAGGTGGACAAGGTGCAGATTCCAGGTAATAGAGGCCATCATGTGCTCTACCACTGCCAATCACCTTCCCCGTATCCAGTTCCTGAAAGACACAATGAGTGGAAAAAAATGTCACTGAGCAATTGGCAGAACGAGTAAGACTACTAACAGACAAAAGGTTAGTAGCAAAGTTGGGAATATGTAGGACTGAAGAAAGAGATATTGAGGAAGAATAGTTGACAGAACCTTTCCCTGAAATAGCAGAGAACGACCCATCCGCTATTCGGACCTTATCCTTACCTGAACAAGTAGTGTAAGAATCAAATACAGAGGAACAACCTGTCATGTGGTCTAAAACACCAGAATCTATAATCCAAGGAATGGCAGAAGAAGCAGTAAATGCCTTAGCTGGAATACCTGTGTGAGCAAAATTGGAAGAGGATAAAACTGCGGAAGAAGTAGGAGCTATAGTAGATGGAGAATTAGCCCGAGTCAGAAGGCGCCTGAGAGCTTGCATTTCCTCCTGAGAAAATCCACTAGGGGCCTCCCCCTTTCCCGCGAGAAGGAGGTTTTTCATGTAACTTCCAACAGAACTCCCTAGTATGATTGGTGTTGTTCGATGGAAACCGGATGGGGATGATGACAATGACGTCGGCGTCGGAGAAGCCTCAACGACGGCGACGGAAAAAGAAGCCGACGATGTACGGCGGCAACAGCGGAAGTATATGGCGGCAGGTACGTTACCGCTCTGATACCATGTTAAGAAATATATTTTCTGTGTATTCTTCTCCTAAGGGGAGGCACAATATATATAGAACAATGTACAAATTGAATCCCTAATTTATCTCTAACTGAATTCCTAAATAGGCTCCTAATTATATGCCTACTATTTACATAGTCAACAAAGTAATGATAAATACAATCTAACAGGATGTCTTGCTAAAGTAATTATTCCGGATCCAAAAAAAGGAGAAAAAAGGTCCGAAAACTATTGATACAGTATTTCTAGGTTATGTTCAAAATAGTAATCCTATGAGTTCTTAGGTATAAAATCTGAGATTAGCGATATTTCCCATAATACTATTATTGAGTCTCATGAAGCAACCTTTTTTGAGGATATTTTTCCTTATAAGAGTAGAATTTCTAGCCTTAACTCTACTAGTCATACGTCATCTTTTAGTTCTAGTGCTATTATTAGTGAATCCGAACCTTTAGAAATAGAACTCAGAAGGAGTAAGAGGATAAGATTTAAAAAAAAAAAAAATTGGAGACGAATTCTTTACCTTTTTAACAAAAGGTGAACCTAGTACTTATAGCAAAGCAATGTCATCTTTAGATGTCTCAGTTTGGAAAGAAGCAATCAATAGTGAAATAGAGTTTATACTTCAAAATAATACTTGGGAATTAACAAATCTTCTTCCAAGGAATAAGGCCATTGGTTGTAAGTGGGTATTTAGAAAGAAGCTAAAATCGGATGGTAACATTGACAAGTATAAAGCTAGGTTGGTGGCTCAAGGGTTTACTCAAAAGAATAGAATAGACTATTTTGACACATATTTTCCAGTATCTAGAACTGCAACCATTAGGACTTTAGTTGCTTTAGCTTCTATATACGACTTAGTTATTCATCAAATGGATGTTAAAACTATTTTTCTTAATGGTGATTTAGAAGAAGAAATATACATGGACAACCCGAAGGTTTTGGTGTAAAGGGTCAAGAGCACAAAGTGTATAGATTAGTTAAGTCTTTGTATGGTCTTAAACAAGCACCTAAGCAATGGCACAAAAATTTTGATGAAAGTTATTCTTGCGTATGGTTTTTACTATTAATGAAAATGATAAGTGTGTATGCTTTAAAGGCGACAAGAAGGAACGTGTAATTTTATGCCTTTATGTTGATGATATTTTATTATCTGGGACTAAGTGGGGAGTTGTAGAGAAACTATAACATCTATTTGTCTAAAAGCTTTGATATGAAAGACTTGGGTGAGGCTTACATTATATGGGGAATGAAATTGGAAAGAACACCTAGTGGTATTACTTTAGATCAATCTGGAATTATAGAAAAGATGTTTAGAAAGTTTAATTACTATGACCTTAAACCGGTATCAACACCATATGATCCTAGTTTTAACCTGACCAAAAATACTTGTGAACCTGTGTCTCAACTCAAATATTCACAAATTATCAGATCACTACTCTACATAGCAAATAAAATTAGGCCTGATATCTCCTATACTATTGGTAGACTTAGTAGATATACTAACAATCCAAGTAATGAACATTGGACTGCTTTAGAAAGAGTATGCAAATACTTAAGAGGAACTTTAAATTATTCACTTTGCTATAGTGGTTTTCCTAGTGTTATGGAAGGTTATAGTGATGCAAATTGAATAACAGACAGTTTAGATGTGAAATCTGCTTTTAGTTATATATTTATGTTAGGTTTTGCAGCAATATCATGGGGTTCAAAGAAACAAACTATTATATCTAGAAGTACTACGGAATCTGAACTAATAGCTCTAGATAGAACATGTGCGAGAAAGCTAAATGATTAAAGAATCTACTTCATGATATTCCTTTCATACCACATCCTATGCCAGCTATATCAATACATTATGATAGTAGAGTTGTATTTGATTTGATAAGACAGACTTTTACCAATAAGAAGATGAATTGACTTATTCAAGTCAAGTATAAATCTGTCAGAAGTCTGGTAAACAAAAATATTGTACCATTGAGTTTTGTGAGATTTGAAAAGAATATTGTTAATCAGTTGACCAAGGGTCTATCTAGGAGTGTAGTCCTATAATTGTTGAAGGGGATGGGCTTAAGCTTACAGGGAGTCACCTAGGGAGGTAACCCATCTTCTGTGATTGGAGATCCCATGAAGGAAGTTCAATGGGTAAAAATAATCCATATAGCGTGACTCGTTTCCAGCACTACTATCAAGGAGACATGAGATTTAAAGAAATATTTCATGTCCATCCCTAAGGCATAAGTGCTTGTGAGTAGTGACAACAAGGAAAAGTTTAACCCTGAATGAAACCAAGGCAACCATTTTGTAGTACGATATATATTCGTCACTTATATCCTTGGAGATTTCACCTAAGTGAGAGCATCGTGAGGTCGCGACCGTGGAAATTAGGCTATTCTCTAAACTCTCATAAGAATCAAGATTTGTGTACATGGCTATTAATAGTGTCAACCTTCGCCTTAAGTTATGTTTCGGTACCATATGTGCAATAGTTAACTTCTTATTATAGGGTTTTAGCTCAAGACTTGGTTCGCTGAGTTTCCTCAAATGAGAACTGTTGTCACTAAGTGTAGTGTTCAAGTTCAAAAGACTCCTACATTTATTATATGATAAAAAAATACCCAATATTTTTTATTATAGTAATACATAGATGATTTTGATTTTGTTTGATTTTACAGAATTTTAATTCTTGTAGGGGATTGTGGTAAACAAGGTTTCTTAAGCCCCAAAATGCTTTTAATTAATTATTTGTTAATTAGTATTTTAAATCGATAGGTGTTTGGTTTAAATGGAACACTTCACGCCCTTTCACTAAAACACATTGAGTCTTTTATTTTGAAAGGAAATATCCTTTTGAAAGGACACCAAGATTCTATATAAAGAAAACTCTTGTAAATCTCACAGTACATTCTTTTTCTCTTCTCTTCCGTTCTCTCACGTTATCTCTCTCACATTCATTTCTCTCTATCATATACTGTTGTTACTTTTTATATACTTTGGGCATTCAAAACATACGTGGCATTTGTCTGTTGCAACTGTGAATTGTGGATCAGATTGTTGTGAGCATTCTGGATTATAAGTTTGATTTGTGTGCAACTGTCAAAACCTTCACAGAGGGAGGCGCATGCAGCTTTAGGACAACGACTATTTTCTAAATCCTTATTCTATGTCGTTTTGATTTTTTTGTTTTAACTTGTTTAAATTTATCATTTTGTTTGTTCAATCAAAATCTACAAAATATCGCTTTAGGTTTTTTGTTTAATTTGATACTTGTACTGTTTTTCTAATAGATAGCCAACTCTGTGCATATCATTGACACGTTACAAGTCTAAGGAACATGAAAAGCGTGTCATAAACAGTGTAGGAACAATGAATACAGTGACTGTAAATATTAGGCAAATGACAACAGTAATGGAGTGAAAAATAGAACTAGAAGCTAAGAAAACTAAACTTAATGAGCGAGTAGATGCATTTGTATTACTTAAGACTTCGAAGGAAATTGAAGGGTTAAATCAACATAGTGTTGCACTTCGAAGGAAATTGAAGGGTTAAATCAAAATAGTGTTGATGATTCTTTTGAGAATCTTTTGCACGATGAAGTTAAATCGAAGGCATTTATAACATCTTCTATTTAGATAAAAATTAAGTTTTTGCAAAGGGACTTCAACATTTACGTGAACAACAATAATTTTAACTTTTATGGTATTTTATGAGATACTTGTCAAAGTAGTTTATTTTCTGAAAGTATTTTTATTTAGTGTTGTGAAATAAAAATAGATATTTATCTAGTTATTTATTTAACTTTCTAGAATGAAAGTACATGTTTTTCTTAATTGATTTTAAAGTTAAATGATGATATTTTGATTTTTATAAAAGAGTTGCTTGTTAGTTGAAAGGACAGATTTTGAACATAATGACCAGTTTTCATGCTCTAAAAAATTAATTTGGTTCATAACTAGATGTTGAACGCTGGAAAAAGAATTCTTGTTTTCTTTCTCATAAATGAACAAGTGAATTTTTATTTTCCTACAAAATTTCTTTGTCAAATAAACATACACGAGAAAATAAATTTCCTTCTATTTTATTTCACCTTTCTTGAGAATAACTTTCTCGTACAACATTCGTGACAAATGAACAAAACCTTACGGGTAGTTAAATTTTGTGAGGCACGCACACAATCATGGTTTACAACATAGCGCCGTCGTTGTCCCCCAGACCGGGCCATGGCACAAAAGTCCGTGGTTTGGGCCCAAGTCTTACCCTTTTGACATCCCACAACTTCGGACATGGGCTTGTTGGCACTGGTTCTGGATTGTCCAAAATATTTTGGAGTGAGCAACGAGAGGTCCTGGACTTTCATCTGTCATCTGTTGCTGCACTTAACATTAGAATTCATACCTCCGTTCTGCTCAGAATTGATTTGGCAACAGTCCCAAGGGTTTGCGAATTTATTGGGTTGAAGCTGTAGAGTCACCTCTTGCTCTATAAATTGGGCCTCTTCCATCTGTAGAACACACACAAGTTTATATCATTTGGCATATCCAGAAATCCAGTGCTTTCAAAATATCCCTTTGTTCCAGTGAGAGGGAGTGCTTCGCAGTTTCTGTTCACCAGACAGGTTGTTTTTGGTGTAGCAACTGGCTGTATCCTATGAGACTTGTATTAAGGACACTGTGTGCTACACAAATCTCATTCGTTATCATAATTTTCTTACAATATATGCTTTATCTATAGATTTTGTTCTTGTTCTTGGTGCAGCAACCGGCTGCATCATGGTCATTATGACATGTACTCTGCAAACTAATCTTTTCTGTTATTAGGTTAGTTAGATAGTTTTTGGCGGGAAGATCGGAAGAGAAGTAGTGTTGAGTATTTTGTTCCTTCCCAATTGTAATTGCGAACCTATACTTCCTTTCGTTAGTAAAAGCACAGAGCTTCCATTAGAGCTCTATTTTCATTTGTTTCCATTCTTGAAGTAAAGTGGTTTTCAACCTTCACCAAATCATCGATCTGATCAATCTTGTAATTCACCTATTGTTGTTGTGGGCAACCCAATTAGACAGCATTGGACTAATATCACTATAGTGGAATCGATTTTCCTAAGTTCGGGGATGATGACCTAGAAGGGTGGGTTTTTCGCTGTGAGAAATTCTTTGAAATCAAAGGGATTGACGAATTGCAAAGGGTCAAGATAGTTGCAATTCATCTGGAGTATAATGCCGTTAATTGGTATAGGTGGTTTGAGAGGTCTACACCTTGCGTTCTCGGAACATCTGCAGTGAATCCATCGTTACTCAGTTTGGGGATAATTCCTTTGAGGATCCCGTAGGCCAATTAACCAAATTACGGCAAACTTCTTCCTTTAAGGCATAGAAGAAAGGACTTTGTTTTGGCTATTTGGGCCAACCCAAATAGCCAACAATGGTGAACGATGTTATGGCTCCAGTGAAGAAAATTACTCGAAAGGACTTTGACAGAGGCGAAAGGGTGCATGTTTTGGGTGATGAGAGGTATTTTCAGGGACATGTTTGCAAGAAGAAATAGTTGCTCCTTTGAGAAGCTGAAGATGCTGATGACATGGGAAATACAACTGTTTTAAAAGAGGATCAAGGGCGAAAAGAGGAGTTAGAGGAACGGAGATTTCTGTTCATGCATTGTCTGGCTCATTGTCCTACAGAACCATGAGGATTCGGGGTAAAGTTAAGAAATGTCCTATTACTAATAGATTCAAGTAACTTCTTGGACCCAGTAATAGCCAAGAGAACTGGGTCCCCCATGGAGTTCACACACCATCTTTCTGCTGTTGTGGCTGATGGTACCAAATTGTTCAGCATAGCAGTAATCAACCGAGTATGTTTCGACCATTCAAGAGACAGTTCCAGGGCCCAGGGCAGCATGAGATTCTAGGGATTGTGGGGGTGGCAGGAGGAGGACTGGAGAGAAACTAAAAAGTAGAAAGAAATGGTAACGTTTGTAAATTTAAAGATTTTGGATGGTTTTTATGTCTTAAGAAAAGCTTACTCAGTAGACAGGTGAGTGATAATTCAGATAAAAAAAACCTAACGGTGCATACAAGTTGGAAAAGTATAGTTTTATGTGCTACTAATTGAAAACGGACGGATGAAATCAGCATGAGGAATAAGGCACATAGTTTAGGATATACCAAGCAAAGTATCCTTTCCTGGGTATTCTTCATGAATTAAGCTTAAATAACATTTTCGTTTGGGTCTCAGAAACAATTCAACATGTCACCCACAAAGAATCACTCAATCCAGACATCTGAAAATATAAACTTTCAGAACAAAATCATTTCTGTCAATAAGTTCAAACACACAAACATCACCTGTTTTTAGCGTGTTTTCTCTGCAAAAGAGACGCCAACCACGAGTTATCATGCATACATTTCTTCGATGTTGTGCAGATTTCACTCTCACGGGCCATGACTTATCTGAAACAACAAGTGTTCCATCCCGTCTATCCTCTTCCATGTTGCTGATGATGAAACGTACTGGTATATGCTGCAAATTGTAGAAAGTTTGCACAGTATAAGGCATCTAAGTATTTGTGGATGTCAATTGACTCATTCTAGTATGGTTGCCACGTGGTACCACCGACAAAGACAAAGACAAAGACACCACACTGATGCTTTGACACGCAATTTTTGTTTAGAAAATAGAGGACATGATACATTGGGAACACGCAGTGACGGATCCCAATTTTCAGCACAAAGTTACGCATTACTCAACCTTGAAATAAATTACCATGTCCAAGCACCATTAAAATAGGAGCAATGCTACGGTTCCAGAAATTAGACCAAGAAAGTGTTCCCGAATTCAAAAACAATGGCCCTGATTCATTTGGATTAATAGGATCACAAGTACAAGGGAATCATAACCATCAATTTTGAATTCAGAGAAACTTTCTTGGTCCAATTTCGGGGACCGTAGACTTTTCCTTAAAATAGACATTCATTGCTACTCAAACCAATATTATGTATATTGTCACAAAAGTTTCTAAACATGCACAAAAAAATAAAGATAGAAGCAAAAGGTGAAGAAATTGAATTTCTTTATTAAGGCCACTAGACCATCAATTCGATTATATTTTAATTGAAATAAAGTAAATGATAGAATTTAACAGCTCATGAAATTAAAACCTACGACAAAAGTCGGTGCCCTAATATTTTCATATACAATCACATTAATCAAAATTTAAAAGCATGTAATGGAAAGTCGTAACAAATGATTATTACCGAATGGTCCTTTTTACGTCTTATTTGAGGATTACATGAGGGGCTATGTTGATAATTTTCAAAATATTAGGAAAGCCCGACAAATTTAATGTGGGCACTAGTGTAAAGTTCTGGGGGCATAATTGAAATGAACTATAAATATTTTGGAGCATATTGTTAGCACCAAAATCTTGTAGGGACATGATAAGAAGTATTTGTGTATTTCTATCATATATACTGAATGTTTAAAAATAATAATGACAAAGAAAAAAAGGGCCCTAATCACAATAAAAAGACCGCACATGACTTTTTAAATTTTCCATTACAACGATTCGTCATTCACTACTTTATAATCAATTAATCATCCATTACCCAAAAAGAAGACTTTTAAAGCTTCTACTAGAGCTTACTATTTCATTTGACACCACCAAAGTATCCCGTCAGTGTTCTGTGATTGTCCTAGCGACTAACATGTCCCGAGTTCTAGAGTGTCCACAGATTTTTCGACTTCTAAAAATGGAGAAAAAACAGGACACTTTTGGTTTGAGTGTCAGACATGTCTAAAGAGTGTCATGTCCCACAAGCATCTGACACCGGCGGGGTGTCCATGCTTCATAGGTTGACACATATTATTAACTAATCCTTTTCAATAAGCCGGTTCCCAAGATACTGGTTAAAAGCAAAATGATTACAATTTTATGCAAGAAACCACCTAGATTAATGTGGCAGTGGTATCTTCAGTATGTGGCTTCCAAAAAACAAGCTTACACGGTAGGTATTTTAAGGCATAAACTTTTCTTTAGTAAAAAAGTCATAAGCTGTTCCTGCTCTACAAAAGCGTGCAGATTGTATACGCTAAAACAGTGCAAATTCGACCAATAAGCACGTGACCGATTGCTACAAAACTCCTCATATCCAAGATCCAAGCACAGCCTAAATGGATTTGCCATGGGGAAATAATACATTCTTGTGCTGCCTAATCTGTCATAGAGAGGAAATCCCCTACATTTTATATATGCATTTTTGCTCTACGAAAATACAGGTTCATAACCTTACCACTGGTCCACAAGGCACGTATGTACTCCTCATAACAACTTTGAAGAATGGAAGTTTGGACTTGAATTTCTGGGCTTCCTTAAGAGCTGAGCTTTCCTTTTGAAGCTCCATAGGAAATCTGAGCCCCAAATTTTTCTCAGCTGCCAGCCATTTAGATTTCCCTGCATTATCTAACCACATGCTTAGTCCAATGCAGTTGTTACTTATGTTGCATTCTGCAGACCTGGGTTGGTGCTATGACTTGGGGGGCCAGAGCAGTGGCGCTGTCCTGCAATTGGTCCCTCCTCAGGCCCCTATAATCTGATCGGTACCGTTCATTTTGTTAGGCTCGTCAAAGCAGATAATGGATGCAAAAGAAATCAGATTGATCAAACATAATTAGCCAGCTGAGCGGACACATTTGTCTTGCTGTTTATTCTCCAAATTATATACCCTCCAATTTTTTCAAGACAAACAAGATCTAATCATCTGTCTACCGATCAACCTGATTTTTCACATTAATGATCTACTAAATGAGCCCTACACGATGAACAATCTAAATCGAATCATGAGGCCCGAAGTGGGACAATTGCACTCACAACACGACCCTGGTCCTGGGTTTGAATATCATAGAAACTTACTATGTTCAACTGTTTGATTCTCTTGGGAAAGTGAAATTGCTCCGTGAATATCACTAGTAGGAGCAGTTGGCTCCTTCAGACAACCATTTTTGCCATATATTTTGGCGTAAAATTTTGCATTACCACCGTAGTAGAATAGGAGGAGGTCTCCAAACTCTAGTGAATTATCCAGCACAAATTGATCCCAACCTTTGTGGAAATACAAATAGTCATTGACCGTGTTCAATTCGACCTGCCATGATCTTCTCTCCAGACTTGTAATTGTAGAATTGCAAGGTAAAACTCCATCAAAATGCTTCACAAATTCTGGTGGGATTTGCTACGACAAAATAGGAACGAGTGGATAAATCCTTGGAAAAGATAACTTTTGATCATTCTACTAGTAAGTCACGGCTCACTAATGGAACTGGTAAAAGGGAAGAAACTTGGAAGTGGTATAAACTGCATACAGTAGACACGCCGTGTTTTCCAAACACAAAAAAAAATTTATGTTCTGGGACTTCCATAATGATGGAAACGTCAATAGATCAAGGGTCAAATCTTGGATAAAGGAAACAGCAGTGAAAGTACTGAAAACACACACTGGTTTTCCTGAAAACTTGAAATTTCAGAGTGGCCCCCAAACAAAACCCTCAATCTGTCTCCAATTTCTGTGGCCATATGAATTTTACAGAACCATGAAGATAATACTTCACACATGCAATAATCAAGGCCATGGAGATAAACAACCCTCTGTAGAGAGAGAAGAAACTATGGTTTGCCTAGTTAGGGTGATTAACAAAAGAGCAGAGGGATTAGATTTTACCAGTTCTTGAGAGGATTTATGGGGTAAAAATACTTTGAAGAACTGAGGATAGCCCTCCGAGAAAGAGAAGTCTTCACCCAAGCCCAGCTTCACCATTGCCTCTACTCAGGAGACTCAGGACTGACCTTTAGCTTTTAGGGGCCATAAGCGAACATATACGATGCTCCCCTACACATTTTCACAGTCTTATTCACAAAGCTAAAATCAACATCATATCAATCATCACAATAATTGCAAAGGATATGGTTGTCTTTTTGCTTCATATTTCAACAAGAAAAAAGCAGCAATCTCAAAAAAGAGTTGAAGAACCTCCAACAAAAATTTCACTTAGCCATCCTCATTCTCACACTTGTAGCTACAAAACTACTAATTTAAACTTGCATAATTACTATTATTCCACTTTGTGTATTAATTAACCTCACTTAAGGGGTGTTTGGAAGCTTCCTTTTTGCATTTTCTCGTTCCTAATTTGAACTACTCATTCTCCATTTTGGACTTTAGGAGCAAAAACTTTAAAGGAGATCTAGAGCTCATTTTTGTATTTTCATTATCATTTTCTATTTTACTACTTTTGCAAAATGCATTTTGCATATTTTTCCCAAACACTCCTCTCAAATTCAAAACTCATTCTGACCATAATTCAAGAAGTCAAAAAACCAAAAATCTAAAAATGAAAAGCTAAAAAATAAGCTCCCAAGCACCCCCTAATATTCCTGTACATATTCTTAATGCACATGTTCTCAGTTTATCAAACAAAATTTGTTCATTACTCTAATATGGGTCATAAGAAAGCTTCTAACACTATCAATGCAGTTAATTATGCAAAGAAATAGTGATAAATATCGTCAAACAAATATGAAAAGTGCTCAGGGGGAAGGTTCTCCGGAGTGTCAGCTTCCCAAAGTTCTTTATTGTTTGAAGTAGTCATACCGAGCTTGGTTTGACACATTTAGTGATGTTGTGTTACAATTTGGTACACGTTGCTCTCATTCTGATTACTCTGTCTTTCATCTATCATCAAATCGAGGGGAAATCCTGTTAATTGTGTATGAGGTGATATTATCGTTATAGGGAATGATCAGGAAGGTATACATGAGCTGAAACAATTCTTGCAACGTCATTTTGATACCAAAGATTTGAGTAAGTTGCGGTATTTCTTGGGTATTGAGGTAGCAAGATTCAAGGATGGGACTAACTTGTCACAGAGAAAGTGTGCATTGGATATTCTACAAGAGACTAGATTATAAGGGTTGATACCTATAGAGATACCTATGGATCCAAATGTTTAACTTTATGTTGATCAAGGAGAGAATCTTCCTCATTGAACCAATATTGTCGCTTGAATGGCAAGTTGAATTACCTCACATTACTCATCCTGCTATCTCCTTTGCTGTCAGAATGGTAAGTCAATTTATCTTATCTACTCGTATTCCACATTGGGACGCTACCCTTCGCATTGTGAAGTATCTTAAGGCCCATTTTGACCGCGATTTGTTTTGCCACTATGATGGTAATATGCATGTTGAAGCCTTTACTGATGGTAATTGGACAAAATGACCATCCGATAGACGATCGATGATCGATTATTCTACTTTTATTGGTGGCAATTTTGGTACTTGAAAAAGTAAGAAACAAACGGTCATTGCAAGGTCTAGTACAGAAGCTAAGTATAGAATCATGCCTCACACTACATGTGAGATTGTATAGGTGCGATCTTTGCTTGAGGAGTTAGCATTTGGTATGCAATTGTCCATACCTACATAGTGTGATAGTCAGTCCACGATCCATATTCCTTCAAACCTTGTATTTTATGAAAGAACCAAACATATCGAGATGGATTGTCATATCTTCTGGGAAAAGGTAGAGCATGGTGTGTTGGTGACTCCCTTTGGACTATCAGGGCTCAACTAGCCAATATTTCTACCAAACCGTTGTTCAAACTAGGATTAGAGTTATTGTGCAACAAGCTGGGACTTTATGCTATTTATTCTATAGCTTGAGGGGAGTTATATATATATATATATATATATATATATATATAGAGAGAGAGAGAGAGAGAGAGAGTTTATGTTTAGTATTAGGTGGTGAGGGTTTCTTCATTAACTCCACGGGTCATAACGCACTCTTTGCACAAAAAATCCACTTTTGAAGTTGACTTAAATTGAGAAAGAAAGAGTTCCATAGATGCAAATCAAAAGATGAGCATTATCAATGATCCACTGCAAACACTCAGGAGCATCTGCTTCCATGCTATTTTCATCAAGGATCTTCAACAGAGGTTTAGCACCAGATCCATCTACCAACTTGAGAAGACCTGTTGCACGCAGAATATTTTGACATTGGCTTCTGCAAATGATGTAATTCGATGAATCGAGTTTGATCGTGACAAAGGAATGAAGATCTAATAGAGATGAGAAGAGAGAGATTTGAGGAAGGAGAAGACGATTTTGCAGAGGAGGAAGAGTAAGGAATATTAGGGTTTTCCATTGAAGGATCCTGAGCTCTTTGGAGCGATATTTGATCAGATACCATGAAAGGATTCTGAAGTTCAAGATTCCTTTATTCAGTACAATCCAGCACAGATGTGCATCACCTACATTTTATAGCAGCAATTTACACTTGTAACTAACTAATAAACTCGTGCTTAATAGAAAATATGCTAACTAATTAACCATGACACCATCTAACGAATTATGTTATTAGGTAGATAGGCTATGGTGTGATGAAGGTGAAGGAACTGCAGCTGCACCATGATCCTTGATATGCTTAACAGCTATGAAACAATTTTGAGGGGTAAATCATTGAGGCAATTTTGTATCTGTCAAGTTTCGAAGTTTGACCCAAACAAAACGAAAAAATCGGCACCCACATAACTCATATGCGTCAACTAACCAAAATAATCGATCGAAAAGAAGTGTAAGGATTAGGGTTTTTAGAACTCTGCAAGAGAGAGGGGAGAGAGAGAGAGTGAGGTATAGCATACCAGATGACAGTAGCAGCCAAGCACGCCGGTAGCCGGTTGGTGGCAGGCGTTACCCTTGAGGGGAACGTTGCAATGAAGTTGACTGAGAAAGTGAGAGAGAGAGAGAGAGAGAGAGAGAGGAGTGTAGAATTTCAAACCAACGTATAATTTTTTCACTGTTTAATTAACTATTTTTTCACTTTTACTTTTACTGTATAATTTTTCACTGATAATTAACTATTTTTTCACCAGCTATGGGCTATGCTGTATAATTTTTCACTGTTTAATTAACTATTTTTTCACTTTTACTTTTACTGTATAATTGTTCACTGATAATTAAGGGTCCATTTGGCGTAACTAGATTATGGGATTATTGGATTATGTTGGGTTCCGTGGGGAATAATCTAGCTCAAAGTGTTTAGACTAAATTATTTATGGATATGTAAAATTATGTTGTGTTTGGACTAGATTAATCCAGATTTTTTAGGTATATAATTTAGCCCAAATGGGGCTAGATTATTTGCTCAATAATCTATACAATCTGAAAAATCTAGTTTGGCCAAATAGGGCCTAACTATTTTTTCACCAGCTATGGGCTATGCTGTATAATTTTTCACTGTTTAATTAACTATTTTTCCACTTTTACTTTTACTGTATAATTAAAAAATATTTAATTTATTTAGCTTGAATTATTTAAATTATTTATTTTCATCTTTTTGTAAAAAATTCTGTTTTATAATTTTTTATAATTTTTTTTTCGTCTCGATAAAAAAATATAAAATTACATTAAAAAGATATTAAATATACATAATAAGTCAAAAATCATGTTTTAGTTTATTTTTCATATTTTTTAAATTTTAGACATAATTTTATATTTTTTCAAGATGAACTAATATACAAAGAAATTAAAAAATAATAATGAAAAAATCATGTAACAAAGAAAAACAACCAATAAGGATAATCTTATCCATTAAAAGATCTAACTTATTAATATTTTAAAATATTTAATTTTAATTAAAAATAAATTAGTTCAGACTTAATGAATCAATTTATTCTTATTTTATATTTTTCACCAATTTTCCCGTAGAACTTAACGCATGAAGTTGTTGTTTATCTCGTTTTAAGATCCATAAGATTTAAAAAAGAGTAATGCTATATACACAGACTTAAAGACACAGGTGTGTCCGACACTATTGGATGCATGTGAGACTCTCAATAATTCAAGGGCCATATATGTATCCAAAGATATCGGACACATCTGTATCCAGTCTGTGTCTCTTAAGTTTGTGTATGAAGACTTTCTGTTTAAAAAATTTCAGTCAGGTCACCAATTACTTTCGGTGGCCTATGGACTTTAGCTTTGGACTGAGATTTTGATTTGGGCTTTAAGAGATCTCTCTGTTCTCTTTTAAAAACTAAAAAAAAAAAATTACAATTTTTTACTATTTTTAATGTCGTATTATTTAAATTTTTTAATTTAATTCATGTTTTTGTGTTTTTCTAATTCATCTCATCAAAAGAAATAAGAAAACATAACAAAATTAACAAAAAATTACAATAATCAAATATTATCTATTATTTTTAATAAAAAGATATGATCAACAGCCGTAGTTGCACTACAGTAATTCAACTTCCGTAAATCTAAACTCAAGTTTACTCAATTTGGAATAACGTTTGATACTCAGTAAGGATTTGATCTCCATACTCCTCCGCAATAATCTTGGAGTAGAAATTTATTCTCTAGAAAAGAAAATATGGATCTTGAAAAATAAAGACACAAAAAGAAGAAGAAGAAGTATAAGCAAATGATGGTTTAAATGTTGGTTTGGGCATTAGTTCTCCAAATAGGTTAGGTCATAAGGCATGGAGCAGCTAATGTAATCTGGTTTGGTGGTCAAGACTTGAGATTTAAAAATGTACTCATTTGTAAGTCTTATGTTTGAAATTTCTCAGGTGCTAACAACTTTTATAGGTCAGTTCATATTAGGCAAGACCTTGGCTTCAAATGAGCTCTCCGCTAATAGACGGTGTGATTGATCTCTAATAAATTAGTCGAGATACGCATAAACTAATCTAAACACACCACGGAATCATCAAGTTTGGTTCTTTACTGTTTCTAATAATGGCTCCTTATAGGCCGAAAACATGCTATTATATTGATCTTTAATTGATAAAAAAAAAAAAGTTGAATAATATTATTATTTTTTGATCATCAAGTTTAATATATTTTACCATGCAGAAACTTGAACTCATCAAAATATGAAATAAAGACGTGGTCGTAAATACCAACATGAGAGCATATAAAAAACGTTCACATAATTATGACTGAAATACTACTTCTTATCAAAGAAATACTATTGTTCTTTCGATACAACTTACAAGAGGTGTTTTTTTTTTTTTTTTTCCTAACGTGTTGGTGTGAATTAACAAGTTAATTCTAGTTCTTCGAATCCAAATTGTTTGTGTAACGCCCCATGTTTTTGTGGTACGTTATAATAAAAATACATTTAAATAAGCAGCGGAATAAAATTTTCTATTTAAAAACAAAGGACCCAATTCTCAAATATTATTAATTGTCGGCAAAAAACCGACTAAAATTTAGCTCATCAAATAGTTTTGAAAATAAATAATTCGAGTAACAAATTGTCATTAATTAAAAACAACTAAAGGGACATCCTAGGTCAACCCATTGGACTGTTATTGGTACAGCCATGGTTCTGGTACATTCATCTCGTCCTCCTCAGTCTCTTGAACTTCCAATTTATGCTCCATCTCAACCTGTTCCTCAAAACCTGGTGTGAAATACCAGGGGTCAAGAAGTAGCTCCAAATGAGTGATTAACACTCAGTAGGAAAATTTAACCTTACCCTTAACTTACAAATAAATCACATGATAATAATTATACACAATATGCCAAGAACAATAATTCAACAAACGTGAAATATGCAATATCGTGCATAAACATGAATATGCAATGTCGTTCATAATGTAACGACCCGGATTTTTGGGATTTATTTTTTTTTATACATATATTATTTATGTTTTATTTAGATTAATAAAAAAAAAATTTCTGATTGATTATCTTGAATTTTTACTTGTGTATATCTATTTATTTTCGCTCTGTCCAGATTCGTTGAATCTTTAGGGAGAGTTATCTGATTTACTTTTTTTTGTGTATTAAATATTATATTTTTATGATTATTAAGTATTTTTATTAATTTTATCCTAACCGATAATTATTATAATATTTGAATCTCATTCAAACTCTATCCCTAGTATTCAAATCCTACTCAAACTCTATCTTTGTTAATTTGAATCCTAAGTGAACTCAGATACGTCCCCCTTTGTCTATTTATATAGCATTTGATCCATCAAATTCATTTTATCGTTTCAGAGTTTTTGTGTGTGTCTTGAATGTTTACGAGGTATTTTCTTAAAAATCTCACGTTCTTGTATGTGTGCACATTTCTCTTTTTTCTTCTTTTCTTTTTCTCTTCTTTTTCTTCTCTCTCTCACGGCACTCTCTCTACTTTCTCCCTCTCTCTGCTTCTCTCTCTTCTTTGTTCTCTCTGTCTTTCTCTCTCTCTCTCTGTTCTCTCGTCTCTCTCTCATTCTTTCTTCTCTCTCTCTCTTTCTTCTTTCTTCTTTCTTCTTTGTTTTTATTTAAATTTCTAGTTATTATTTACTTATACTATTATTTAGTATTAATATTATACTGTTTTCTTTGAAAATATTATATTTAAAGTATAATTTTGATTATGGATTTGATAGTGTTGCGATAATCGGATCTTAGTGCGGCGGGTGATTTGTGAGTTTTTCGGTAGTGCTTTATTCGTCGGATCGAGGTAGGAATTTCGAACCGAGCCCTACATATATATGTGATTTATGAGTAGATTTAGTTTGTGTTCGAAGATTGTGTAGGGGACATGAATCGAATTGTTAATAATTAATTATTAAAGAAATTATGTGTATTTAATTATGTGAATTAATCAAGTTGAGAATTTATTATACGTGACGATTCGTGATTCAATTTAATTTAGGTGATAAATTAAAGAACTATTATTTGTTGAGATCGATTTGTATGCTAGGGCCCACAAACGTTGTATGTGACTTAGATTTGATCGATGTTGATGATATCGCATGATTTTAGTGATTTTAATTTATGCTCGATGCATGTTTAACTAAAATCGCATGATGAGTATCTTTTAGTTATTATTATCTCCACCGGGGTCTCGCAATCCCCCATATCAAAAGTACAACCTCAGGGTCTCGCAATCCCCTTCATCGGTATCGAAACATCGGAGTCTCGCAATCCTCCTTAGCCAAATTACAACCTCAGGGTCTCGCAATTCCCTTCATCGGTATCAAAACATCGGGGTCTCGCAATCCCCCATAATTCACCACAACAACAAAATATTCTGATTATCACTCATTATCGCAACAATGAGATCATTTAACCCTGCCGTTCAATTAATCTTCCAATTTTCATGCATGCGTGCACAATGATCATCCGTCATGCTCAACATACAACAATAAAATATCATCATGCGATTTTAATTAAACATGCATCAAGCATAAATTAAAATCACTAAAATCATGCGATATCATCAACATCGATCAAATCTAAGTCACATACAACGTTCGTGGGCCCTAGCATACAAATCGGTCTTGTTAGGCAAAAATTTGATCTTTGTTTTAACATAATCTCACTCACATAAATAGTAAGTTTTTATTATGTAGGTCGGACCCATTCAAAATATAACATATTTCTTAATTACATCTTTCGATAAAAGAAAACCTTTTGATTCCAACTATGGTAGGTTTAAGAGCTAAATAAATAAATAACATGATGTTTATTTACTTTGGCAAATAAACATTGGAATACACAAAAGATTGTGAGAAAGCGGCATCACTGCTAAAAAGAAAGCATCCCAACTAGGTTGGCACCCAATCCTTAGCCAATCATATGCCATCCATATTCAAATAATGTATACTAATTGTGACTGAACCCATATAGTGGGTTGCCTACGTATCCGAGTCAAGAATGAATCTGGACTGGAATCAAGTCAAATCGTAGTTCTAATATTTATAAGATATTTTGATATTTGGGTGAATAATTAAGGTTCACCAATTTAAAATTACGACTGAACCCATATAAATGGATTGCCTACGTATCCGATTTAAATCGGAATCAAGCCGATACGTAGTTCAAATTTTTTTAGCAAAAATATTTGATATTTGATCTTTATATTTTTTTTTTAGGCAAACTTTGACTTGTTTCTCAATTGGCTCATGACCATAAATATTGAGATATGTCCAATCTTTTAAGCAAATTAATTGCAAATATGCTTAAAGCCTTAAAATAGCCAACTTAGGCTAATTTCTTTTTGGGCCTTGAGTGGGGCAATTTCGAAGCCTGTAGAGGGTAAATTTTACAACCCGTAAAGGGTATTTTTCTTTTAAGCCACAAGGGGCGTTAATATTTTTTAAGACTGTAAGCAGTGTCGATAATTAGTTGAGACCGCGAGGGGTGTCAATAATTATTTTGAGACCGCAAGTGGTATTAATATCTTTTAACACCACGAGTGATATATTTTTACCGCAAGCGATATCGATAATTAGTTGAGACCACGAGGGGTGTCAATAATTATTTTGAGACCGCAAGTGGTATTAATATCTTTTAACACCACGAGTGATATATTTTTACCGCAAGCGATGTCGATAATTAGTTGAGACCACGAGGGGTGTCAATAATTATTTTGAGACCGCAAGCGGTATTAATATATATATTTTTTTTTTAAGACCACGAGCGGTGTCGATAATTAGTTGAGACCACAAGGGTGTCAATAATTATTTTGAAACCGCAAGGGCTTTTCTTTTTTTATTATTATTTTTTTATTTTTAAAACCACGAGCGGTGTCGATAATTAGTTGAGACCACAAGGGT
This sequence comes from Arctostaphylos glauca, assembly GCA_019985065.2. NCBI lineage: Eukaryota > Viridiplantae > Streptophyta > Magnoliopsida > Ericales > Ericaceae > Arctostaphylos > Arctostaphylos glauca. Next base: position 4,795,990 of record JAHSPW020000013.1, on the reverse strand, counting down.
GTCAATAATTATTTTGAAACCACAAGGGCTTTTTTTTTATTATTATTTTTTATTTTTAAAACCACGAGCGGTGTCGATAATTAGTTGAGACCACAAGGGTGTCAATAATTATTTTGAGACCGCAAGGGCTTTTCTTTTTTTTCTTTTTTTTTAAAAAAAAATCAATTGCCATTGGATACATTTTTTGTGCAAACAATCAGGTTTGTTGAACCCACAAACAGTACTCCCACAAACAATCTAGATTGAAGAAGGTTACCAACTTATCATGAACATCAAACAGATTGTGGGAAGAGCAGAATGGGTTTGGTACTTTGGTCTAACGGTTTGGCAAAATGATGGAGCCTTGAAACTTGGTAACTGCCATAGAGTTCCATCGATGGGCCTTTTTAGTTACGATTTTAAAAATGCCCTATTTTTTGGAGATAATACTAATCTCTATACTTATCTTGATAGGGTAAAATTTATTTTATTTAAAAAAAATAGATTTTGGATAGATCCAAATCTCTTTGTATTTTCATCTTTATAAAAGAAGATAAAGCATATGAGAAACTCTCAAAAGTGAAACCCAGAATTTTAAAGAACCAGAGAGAGAGAGAAAGCAGAGCATATCAATTTTTTTGTTTAAATAAAACAGGGAGAAGAAGAAAATTTTATACCTGAATTCGTCAAGGTATTTTCTACAGGTATGATGTCCCTTTTTTTTGTCTTTCTGTTCACGTTGGGAACTTTTTGATATCTTCTTCAGTCTTCACTGTTAAAACTTCTGTCCGTCTCTCCTCTTCTTCTGTTTTTTTTTTTTTGTTCTCTCTGATCCTCCCGCATTGCCCATAGTATTGGGTATTTATAAGCAAAAAAAATGAAAATGTTTCACTTCCCCACGTTGGGGAGTGAGCAGTTGCTTTCCCAAAACAACTCCCCCATGAACCCACTTTCTATGAGTGAGAGAGAGAGAGAGAGAGAGAGAAATAAGGGGTTGGTGTGCAGTTAACCCATGTTTCCACGTCAAAAAGTGGGGTAGTGGGTAGTTGGGGAGTGTACCATGATGCCCACCTCCTATTTTGTATTTCTTTTAATTGTTTTGTTAAAATTTTTTTTAATGAGGACAACTGGACTTTAATTTCCAATCCGTGGACTTCTATTGCGAATTGGACTTGAGTTTTTTTCATGTCAAGCGACAGTCCAACTAGTTTTCGGTTAGCACATGTTGCAAACTGTTGTTTTGGAAAGCCCAATTTTTTATTTAGATACTAGTGTATAATTTCATTTTACTTTATTTTTACACTAGTTTGAACTAAAAATTCTATTGGCATGACTCTAGCAATTTATTTTGCTAGATTTTTTTTAGTCAATCTCAGTGACGTGTACCATTGTAATAATTGTACATCAACCTGCGTATCACAGAATTTCTTGGTCTGAACATAAAAATTTTCATCTTCAACAGGTCTCAACAAATAATAGTTCTTTAATTTATCAACTAAATTAAATTGAATCACGAATCGTCACGTACAATAAATATGTAGCATTCCTATGGTTTTGACTCAATCCCAATCTAACACCTAATATTTATTAAATTCTCAACTTGATTAATTCACGCAATCGAATACACATAAACACTTCAACAATTAATTACTAAATATTCGATTCATATCCCCTATACAATCTTCTAATACAAATTAACCAAATCTACTCATAAATCACATATTTATGTAGGGCTCGGTCCGAAATTCCTACTTCGATCCGACGAATAAAGCACTATCGAAAACTCACGAAATCAACCACCGCACTGAGATCTGATTGTCGCAATACTATTAAATCAAAATCAAAATCATACTTTAAATATAAGAAATAAATAATAACAGTATATGTAAATACATTAACCGTAATATATAAAAATAGTGTATTATTAATAATAATTAATAGGGTAAGTAAATAGTTTAACTATAATATATATATATATATATATATATATATATAAGTAGTGTACTATTAATAATAAAAATAGAATAAATCAATACTCTAAATGTAATATATGTAACAAAAATATAGTATTACTAATAACAATAAATTAATAGACTAAATAACAGTATTATATATGTGTATATATGTGTGTAAAAAGTTTACCTATTATTAATAAATAATAGAGTAATACTATAAACATAAAATATATAACAAACAAAGTAAATTGTATACTATAGAATCAGAAAATACTAACCAATAATAGGAATTAAAATAAACTAAAGTAAAAAACAAAGTCTGCCATATGGCATGGAGAGAGAGAGAGAACAAAGAACAGAGGGAGACGAGAGAGAGAGTATGAGAGAGAAACCGAGAGGGAGAGGAGAGAGAAAAAGAGAAAGAGAAATAAGGAGAAACCGAGAGAAAAGAAGAGAGAAAAGAAAAGAATAAAGGTAGTACACACGTATAAACCAACACGAGATTTTTAAGAAATTACCTTACCAATATTCAAGACGCACACAAAAACTCTGAAACGGTGAAATGAATATTTGATAGATCAAGAGTTATATAAATAGATAAAGGGGATGTATCTGAGTTCAATTAGGATTCAAATTAACAAAGATAGAGTTTGAGTAGGATTTGAATACTAAGGATAGAGTTTGAATGAGATTCAAATATTATAATAATTATCGGTTAGGATAATAATTAATAAAAACACTTAATAATCATAAAAATATATATAAAAAAGTAAATCAAATAACTCTCTTTACAGATTCAACGAATCTAGACATAGCGAAAATAAGGAGATATACACAAATAAAAATTCAAGATAATCACTCGGAAAAAAAATAATATATTAATCTAAAAAAATATATATAACATATAAAAAAAAATTCAAAAATCCGGGTCGTTACAGTTTGTCTTCCTTTTTCTTTTTTGAATGTTTCAGATTTATTGTCATTTTGAAAGTTAATAGCCAAACTTTTAAAAAATCATTGTTTATCGCCTTCGCCTTTTTTTGTTTTTTTTGTTTTTTTTTTTTGGGTTTTAGGTTATGCTTCACAAAATCCTCTTCGTAACATCTAAGAAAAACATCATGAAAAATTTACGTCTTCAGTGAAAACACGTCATTTATACAACTTTGAAATTAACTTATTTAATTAAAACAATGAGATTTGTAGCAACAATTGTAGAGTTTCTTTAAAACATCAAAAATAAAATTTTGGAAAAAACCCAACATTGTTATAGTGAGGCGATTTCAAATCCTACTGATTGGATCGTGACTTTTTTTCAAAATGCCGAAAAATCAATGGATTATTTTCTTTTAACGTGATTGAATCGTGTGATCGTAATTAGGAGCACTTGCACAATGGGAATAGATCTTTCATACACTTTTCCTAGCTAGTGTGGCCGTAGTCTTTTTTTGTAACGCCCCACGTTTTTGTGGTACGTTATAATAAAATACATTTAATAAAGCAGCGGAATAAAATTTTCTATTTAAAAACAAAGGGCCCAATTCTCAAATATTATTAATTGCCAGCAAAACAACCGACTAAAATTTAGCTCATTAAATAGTTTTGAAAATAAATAATTCGAGTAACAAATTATCATTAATTAAAAATAACTAAAGGGACATCTTAGGTCAACCCATTGGACTGTTATTGGTACAGCCATGGTTCTGGTACATTCATCTCGTCCTCCTCAGTCTCTTGAACTTCCAAATTATGTTCCGCATCAACCTGTTCCTCAAAATCTGTGTGGAATACCAGGAGCCAAGAAGTAGCTCCAAATGAGTGATTAACACTCAGTAGAAAAATTTAACCTTACCCCTAATGTACAAATAAACATACATGATAATAATTCTATACAGCATGCAAAGAACAATAAACAAACATGAAATGTGCAATATCGTGCATAAAATGAATATGCAATGTCGTGCATAAAGCTTTCCGCATTGAGTATCTTTTAGTTATTATTATCTCCACCGGGGTCTCGCAATCCCCCATATCAAAAGTACAACCTCAGGGTCTCGCAATCCCCTTCATCGGTATCGAAACATCGGAGTCTCGCAATCCTCCTTAGCCAAATTACAACCTCAGGGTCTCGCAATCCCCTTCATCGGTATCGTAGCATCAAGGTCTCGCAATCCCTCTCCGCTAAATTTACAACCTCAGGGCCTCGCAATTCCCTTCATCGGTATCAAACATCGGGGTCTCGCAATCCCCCATAATCCACCACAACTCCAAAATATTCTGATTATCACTCATTATCGCAACAATGAGATCATCTAACCCTGCCGTTCAATTAATCTTCCAATTTCCATGCATGCGTGCATGCACAATGATCATTCGTCATGCTCAACATGCAACAATAAAATATCATCATGCGATTTTAGTTAAACATGCATCGAGCATAAATTAAAATCACTAAAATCATGCGATATCATCAACATCGATCAAATCTAAGTCACATACAACGTTCGTGGGCCCTAGCATACAAATCGGTCTCAACAATTAATAGTTTTTTAATTTATCAACTGAATTAAATTGAATCACGAATCGTCACGTATAATAAATTCTCAACTTGATTAATTCACATAATTAAATACACATAATTTCTTTAATAATTAATTATTAACAATTCGATTCATGTCCCCTACACAATTTTCGAACACAAACTAAATCTACTCATAAATCACATATATATGTAGGGCTTAGTCCGAAATTCCTACCTCGATCCAACGGATAAAGCGCTATCGAAAACTCACGAAATCAACCACCGCACCGAGATCCGATTATCGCAACACTATCAAATCATAATCAAACTATACATTAAATATAAAACATAAAAAAGTATAGTGTATTATTAATAATAAATAATAGAGTAAGTAAAACAAAAACTTAAATATCATATAATGTATGTATAAAAAAAATAGTGTGTTGTTCTAATAAATAAGAAATAATACAACACTAAATAATGTAAATAAAATAAAAATAAAACAAAGAAAGTGGGGAAGGGGTACGGGGGAGAGAGAGAGAACAAAGGAGAGAGGGAGACGAGAGAGAGTATGAGAGAGAAACCAAGAGAAAGAAGAGAAAGAAAAAGAAAAGAATAAAAGGGGATGCGCATGTATAAACGAACACGAGATTTTCAAGAAAATATCTTACCAATATTCAAGACGCACACAAAAACTCTGAAACGGTGAAAATGAATATTTTATGAATCAAGGGCTATATAAATAGACAAAGGAGGATGAATCTGAATCTAATTAGGATTCGAATTACAAAGATAGAGTTTGAGTAGGATTCAAATATTAAGGATAGAGTTCGAATGCGATTCAAATACTATAATAATTATCGATTCAGATAATAATTAATAAAAATACTTAATAATCATAAAAATATAATATTTATTATATAAAAAGTAAATCAGATAACTCTCCCTAAAGATTCAACGAACCTAGACAGAGCGAAAATAAAGAGATATATACAAGTAAAAATTCAAGATAATCACTCATAAAAAAATATTAATCTAAATAAAAATATATAATATACAAAAAAAAAATTCAAAAATCCGGGTCGTTACATTTTCTCCCAACCTGATTTTGATTTCGGTTGCTGTAATTACATGATCGAAAAACATATTTTCTAAAAATAAATAGTTAATGTGATTCATAAAATAAAATATGAGAGAAATCTCTTTGAATCAAGAAGTTGTAATTAAATATTGATTAATTTTTTTTTAGAACAAATAAACTTTTTAATGAATTTTATAAAAAATAAACAATTTAAATTGTGATGATAACAATTCGAAAGGTCATAGTTTGACCATGTCAGGACTTAGGTCCACCAAAGGTGGTGTGGCCAAGATTCTCACACCAGTACACCACTCGACGACACATTCCAAAGGGACCTGAAAAAGGAATATAAATCTTTTCAGGGAGTGGTCCCTGATAGGTTGCTTTTTTCTCCTTTTCTATTTTGATTATCGAAATTATTTTTGTTTTAAATTTTGTTGAGACAATTAATCATAATAAAAAATTATGTTAGCCGAAGGTAAATTAATATGATGACCAAACCAATTTATATTGAAAAAATATTTTGTGTCGCCACTATATAATATCGTGGCAATCAAGTTAATTTATTGATATCCAAACGATATCAATTTTAACATGCTTAATAGTCTCAACGAGCTATATAAATACACAAAATTTGACGTTTTAGTCCATTTTCAAGACCAAAGAGGAGTTGCACTCGAAGAAAAAAAGAGCTAAAGACGCACATGAAACTACACACTTGCACACACATACTCCAATTGGGTAATGTTACTCTGATTTCGTAAAATTTGATGGTTCGTACCAAAATCTTTGACAAACCTAAGAGTGAAGCAACCAACAATGTCGAAAAACTTTGTCTAAATCTTTCTTTAACAACATATCTCTCTCTCTCTCTCTCTACATATCTCACACATAGAATTGAAGCAAGTAAAATGTTGAGGTGTAGGAGTAATTTATATATTATTAAAACTGTTTATTGGTGATACAATATTTGGATTTGCCTAACCCCAAAATAATACAATTGGGTGTCTTTAATTCCCAGATATTTTTTTTCGGATTATTGCTTTACACACCCTTACTTAGAATAGTACACTATTTTGCTCATAGTCGATCAGTTTCTTTAAAACCAAAAATACGATGACCGTTGTAGAAATATAGAACAACAAAAAATTAAAAAAAAAATCTAGAAACACATATTTTGTGCATAGATTTAGATATATATGCGTCTGGAATCATCCGATGGACATAAAACCTTCTAAAATAATATGAACTTCACATATATTAAACGATTTCAAGTACATCTGTATTTAAATTTGTGCACATAAAAATATGTCCCTAGACTTTTTTTAAAAAAAAAAAAGTGGCTCAACATAACTGCTCCTCTCCTGCCCCGAGGGATGGATTGTTCAGCCTGGTTCTCATGAGCCCACCGTTTTATTGCAGAATGCCGTGATTATGTCTTTATTGCAGAATGCCGTGATTATGTCTTTTTTAAAATGCACTGACCTCCCCTGAGGTTACTGACAAATGTAGGGACCTCTCCTGAGGTTTAAGAAAATACAATGACCTCCCTTACTTTTGAAAATATTTGATTGTTACCCCCCTCCAACTAACTTCTGTTAATTTTGGATGGGTTTTGCTGATGTAAGCATGGAAAATTTTGTAAATTCCGAAAATACCCCTCAAATGTATATAATAACACCATTTTTTTTCGATAGAATATAATAACACCATTAACTTACCCTCTCCTCTCTTAATGCACACAAAATCCCTCTTCCTACTCACCTCACATTTAGGTATGAAAATTTTCACACTTTATTTTTTTATTCTAATGCGTTTATTAATTTTTTTAAACAGATTTTATTTTTTAAATAAAAAAATCGACTGATAAAAATAAATAAATTATTGTGCAAATTAGTTTTTAACTTGTTCTCTTACTAGAAAACTTCATATTATTGGTAATATAGATTAGAAGTATAAAAATTATGTCTAAAAGCTAAAAAAAATTTATAAGGACAAAAAATAAGTCAAACGGACTATATTTTTGGATTATTTTTGTTTTTTACAACTTTTTTTAAAGTTAATTTATATGATTTCTAATTTTTTTAAACTTACTATCGAGATGAATTAATAATCTACAAAAATTTATGAAAAATAAAAAATTACAAAAAAATTCAAATAAGAACAAAAAATAGTCCAAAAAGAAATTAGTTACTCTATTTTTTTTTGTCTTTATTTAATTTTTTCTTGTATTTGTTAGTTTTATATCTAATTTTTGTGGATTATTGATTCGTCTTGACGAACAAAATCTAAAAACTAAAAAGTTTTAGAAAAAATTCACTAAAGACGAATTTGTTGAAGAGTAATTAACGATTGTCTTTGAATTTTATAAGCCTTGAATCAATTGCATCCTAATTAATAACTACCCAATTTGGAGTGTAATGTTAATGACACTTAATGCATTATGATAAAAAAATCTTTTTATTTTTTAACGAAAAGTTAACAAAAAATAAGAAAAAGAAAGGGTAAATGACCTCAGGGTAACATTACACTCAAAATCGTCTTTAGTGAATTTTTAAAAACTCTTTAATTTTTAGATTTTGCTCGTCAAGACGAATCATTAATTCACAAAAATTAGATATAAAACTAACAAATACAAGACAAAAAAATAGAGTAATTAATTTTTTGGACTATTTTTTGTTCTTATTTGAATTTTTTTGTAATTTTTTATTTTTCATAAATTTTTGTAGATTATTAGTTCATATCAATAAGAAGTTTCAAAAAAAAAAATTATAAATCATAAATTAAATTTTAAAAAATGTAAAAAATAAAAATAATCAAAAAATATAGTCCGTTTGACTTATTTTTGTTCTTATAATTTTTTTTAACTTTTAGACATAATTTGTATACTTATAATCTATATTACCAATAATATGAAGTTCTAGTAAGAGAACAAGCTAAAAATTAGTTTGCACAACAAGTTATTTATTTTTATCAGTCGATTTTTTTTTAATTTTTACAAAATGATATCTGTTAAAAATAATAATAATAAACGCATTTATAAAATAAAAAAATAAAGTGTAAAAATTTTCATACGTTAATGTGAGGTGAGGAGGAAGAGAGGTTTGTGCATTAAGAGAGGAGAGGGCAAGTTAATGGTGTTATTATAATTGGAGGGGTATTTTTGGAATTTATAAAAATTTCCATGCTTACATCAGCAATATCCATCCAAAATTAACAGAAGTTAGCTGGAGGGGGGTAACGATCAAATACTTTCAAAAGTAGGGGAGGTCACTGCATTTTCTTAAACCTCAGGGGAGGTCCCTGTATTTGTCAGTAACCTCAGGGGAGGTCAATGCATTTTACCCTATTTTTTTCTACCTATGATGGACGTTAATAGGGATCCAATATATATTTATCAGAAAAGCCAACAACCGCTTTTAGGGCGTTGTTTAGTGTTAGAGCATCCACATCAACCTCTCTAAACTCTCTTCTTTCCTAATTTGAGGAGCAAATCCTTTTAATAACTCCCACACCAGCCTCTCTATTTCTCCAAAATGAATAGTGACTCCCTAGTTTTAGGGTGTCACTATTCACTTCTAACATTTTTTTAAAATTTTTTTCTCCTCTCTTATAACATTTGAAGTAAATATAAAATAGAAAAAAAGAATATTTTAATAAAATAGGGATAAAATAGAGAGTCTGATGCAGGAGACATTACAAAATATGACTCCCTAAAATAGAAAAGTGAGATTTTCTCTCTAATTTGGAGAAAAAAATAGGGAGACTGGTGCGGATGCTCTTAAATCAATAGTCAAATAGTACTAGTCTCTGGTGTTAAAAGCCAAGTGATAAAAATAGAAGGGCTAAATTATAACAATCTTTCCAATATTTTTGAATAATATAAAAAGCACGGATGTTGCTTAATGTGAACGTCAATAGCAAATTGCAGTATACTTAAATTTAGGGGTAAAATGCACTGACCTCCCCTGAGGTTTTTGACAAATGCAGAGACCTCCCCTGAGATTTTAGAAAATGCAATGACCTCCCCTGCTTTAGAAACTAATATACCATTTCCCCCCTCTCGTTACTTTACCTTAGACACCGTTTGTTTTTACCTTAAAATGACGATAACACCCTTTAGCATAAAAAACATGTTCACTGTTTTCACCCATCATGCCTTCAAGTCTGGGAGGGAAAGAGAGATACAGAGAGAGAGTTTGAAGGTTCCATGTCCCCATCGTTTTTCTATTTGCATCATCCCGATCCTTTCACGCCGGGTTTAACACCAATCGTTCAATGTATTTTCCTTCCTATGTTGCAGATCAAGTTGGTAACCGAAGGTGCATTCACCGTATGTTGCAGATCAAAATGGTGGGTTTAGGGTTTGAGCAAAGAACCCAAGTTGCAGAAGGTACCACTGATCATTTTTTCTCGTAATAGAAGGTACTTGCATGTTTTGAAATCGAGCCAAGTGCAAACCAATACCCATTTCTAATTTTTTTTTCCGTTTAATTTTGTAGTTTTGTTTTTAGTTTGTCTTCGTAACAATAAACCCTCTAATGGCATCATTAGGTATTTGTTTTTGGGCATGAGTATGCTGCAATTGGTGACTACAAGGACAAGGATCAAGACATAGGTCACACAATCAGCATAACTGCCGCTCTTGCCCTGCAATTGCAAATTGGTGAACTTAAGTTTAAATTAGATGAAATTCGCGAGCTGTCGAATTTCAGTTTGCAAATTTGTACAAAAGAAATGATTTTAAAAACTGTTCGTGGATGTACTGTAATGGGTTTATTTTTTGTAATGGATTTGCTTCTTAAAGCACTCGGATTTGTAATGAATTATATCAGCTATCTTTGGAATTAATTGAAATGGATTAGCAATGGAAATAGATTTTTTGTTTGCTGCATTTCTGTTTGTTTTGTTCCGGCATCTACTGCATTTCTGTATCTGTTTCCATTCTGTTAATGGGCAATTTTTGGATATGCTACAGAGTTTTTAATCTTAATGGGTAACAGAGGTTTTGGATATACTAGAGTTTCCATTATGCTGCATTTCTTTTAAGATGTTAATGGGCAACAGAGTTTGCAATGGCTATTCTATATTTTTTATACATATCCATGTTTGTATCTTGTGTTGTGTTTTGACTGGAAGTTGTTGCTTATTGCTCCTTGAAGACACATATTTACTTACAAATGCACAAGTACACGTATGATCTAGAGCTGACAATGGACTATGAAATGTGGTAGCCCTCCCCAGCTCCCCTGTACACAAAACAAGCCAATAGTGGAGCCACATGATACACCACATGGTTTGCATATCTTATAGGTGACCCTTATTCAAACTCATTGACATCTCTTAAGCTACTCAAGGAGTTAATATGGAGAGTTTGAGATTTGAAGATAAATTGTCTATAAAAATGTCTTTCTAATTTCTGCTTCATGATATTTTCTGATAACTTGAGTTAATCAAGTATTGATTGGCTTGTGTTTTTTTGGTTAAATACATTAAGGTGAGGTGATGAGAGAGAGTATTTTGTGACTTTTCATGGACATTTCAAAGGGTATTTTGGGCATTTAGAAAGTTACTCTTGCCACGTCATCAAAACTCATCCAATTTTTAACGGAAGTTAGGGTGAGGGGGCAAACAATCAATTACTTTCTAAAGTAGGGGAGGTCATTGCATTTTCTAAAACCTCAGGGGAGGTCTCTGCATTTGTCAGAAACCTCAGGGGAGGTCAGTGCATTTTACCCTAAATTTAGATAAAAAAAAATTTGTTCTTATTTAAAAAAATTTGTTATTTTATTTTGCGTTAATTTTTTATAGATTATTATTTTGACTTGACAAAAGCTTTCAAAAAATAATAAAATTATTTGTAGGAATTAAAAATAGTTTAGAAAAAATAAAAAATAAGCCAAAATAACGCTTGTTTATATTTATTCTTCGTATTTATTAAACTTTATTTAATTTTTAAACGTAATTTTGTACTTTTTAGATTTCTTTCACTCGAGACAAATCAATGAGGCACGAAAAATACAAAATAATAAATGTAATTTTTTTGAGTAAAGACAAAAAAATAATATATTTAAGTTAGCCAAATAGATATTGGCCAAAATTAACTAAACTAATTTAGATTTTTGTATTTGTTATTTTTTCATCATTTTTTAGGATTTGTTGGTTCATTTCAACTAAAAAAAATCTAGAAAATATAAATTTATCTGCAAAACCTATAAAAAAATTCATCAAAGATGAAAATAAATCAAAATAGAAAAATAGTATTATGCGACTTGGCTGCTCTCCCAAGTAAACATCGGAGCGGAATTAACCAAGGGGCCCTTCGACATTTTATTCGCGATCTTGACAAAAATGGTACTCGCTCCTTTATTTATAGAGAATTTCTGTCTCATTTCATGGACGAGTAATTTAGGTGGTTGATCGAAGAAAGAAGATGAAAGTTTCATAAAACAAGTACCTTTTTTTTTAGCGTTAGTCAAATAGGGGCTGCAGACACTGTTTTGACTCTTTTTTTAAAAAAAATTAGTTTTAAAATAATTTTCTACTTTTCTAATATCTCTTATTAAGGCTAACTAACAATCGACAAAAAATTATAAAAAACTTCGAAGAAGGACGAAAAATAGTAAGACAGTAATTCAATAATTACTACAGTGTAAAATAATAAAAATGTAAATTCTATTCTATTATCGTTTCCAAAAAAAAGTTTTCAAAAAAATTATTAAATTTAGAGCAGATTAAGTAGCTTTTTTTAGTTTTATTTTTAGAGGAAACTTTAAGGATTCTAAATGTTTTATTAAAATCTTTACATTATTGATTCGTTTCGACAAGAGATTTTAAAAAATATTATCAATTATGAACTAAATTTGAAAAAAATTAAAAAAGACAAAAAAAATAAGATTTATTTGTGCTTATTTTTTATTTTTAGTAATTTTTTAATTTTTTAATATAATTTTAAATTTTTCTTGTCAAGATGAATAATAATCTATACAAAATTAATATAAAAGTAATAAATGTAAAAATAAATAAATAGTTTGAAGTTGAAGTTTGAGATTTATGGAATGGGGGGAGGTGCTGTGCACCTGCTGTGCATTAAAACGGCACAGTTTTATGCCCCAACCAAACTCTCTTTTGTGTGTTTTGTGCACGTAACCTATTAACAAATTTTATTTCAAAATTTTGAGTTCATGGTTAATTTCAAAATATTCATTTAAGTCGACGGTGAATTTTTTAAATTTAAAAAAAATAAAATTCAAAAAACACAACCTAAAGGGATTCAAATGAGCTGTATCGGTGATTTTTTTAATGCGGTGGTGGCAAAATAGACATATTTTTGTAGTTTTTTTTTACTCTTGTCACTTCCGCATTAAAAAAAAATAACTGATACCGCTAATTTGAATCCCTTTAGGTCCTTTTTTTAATTTTATTTTTTAAAAAATTTGAAAAGTTCACCATCGATTTAAACTAATATTTTGAAATTAACCGTGAACTCAAAATTTTAAAATAAAATTATGTTAACAGGTTATGTGCACAATACACACAAAAAAAAATTTTAGTTGGGACACAAAATTGTGCCAGTTTAATGCACAACACCTTCCCTAGTTCGAGATTTAAATTAAAAAAGTTACAGTCTGAGATTTGAAAAGAGAGACAGAGAGGGGGGTTTCATGTTTGACTGCTAGAGAGAGAAAGAATAGGGAAAACTTTGAACAAGCAACAGAGTGGCAGAGAAAAGAACTTTTTACGGACGCCCAATAGAAAAATCCTATATTTATATGTGCAGGTACTCTTTCTTTTGGGGTAAATTGCACTGACCTCCCTTGAGGTTTCTAGTAATTGTAGAGACCTCTCTTGAGATTTTAAAAAATTAAATTTTTTTTTAAAACTATTAGATTGTTGTTCCATATCGTTAGTTTTCATTAGTTGCTGTTAATTTTACATTTAAATGTGAGCATTTTGTCTTTCCTTCGTACTAACTCAATTAATATTTATTTAAATAATTTTTAAAAACATTCATGCTTTTTTTTCAAATCAAAAGATTAAATATTTTTGTGAATATTTTTAAAAATTTATTTTACACCAATTTAAAGAAGTAAGAAAAGAAATTAGTGCCTAAATTCTAAAAAAAAAAAAAAAGAATTCATACTTAACTTTTTAAAATATTAGCACCAATTTAAAGATCTTCATTACTTCTTTGAATTAATGTAAATAATATTTAAATATATGCACGAAAGTACTTTAATTTTTTAATCCAATAACTAGCACAAATTTTCGTAATGAAAAAAATTGATTATAATATATGAAAAAAAATTAATCTACACATAAATAAAAAATAAAAAATTATTTATTTATATTAAATGAAGATATTCATACTAATTTAAGTGCATCTCAATTAAAATTTGAAGGGGTATAATAAATTTATTTTTAAAATAAAAGTTCTCCTAATTTTTTACTATTATACCATTATCAAACAAGCATACAATATTTTATAACATTTAACCTTTCAACATTATAGATTTTTTCACAACATATCTATTACTTTTGTGAGGTATTTGCTCTAATCAGAAGTGTCAACTCTTAAAAAAAATTCAAAAATAATTATTGAAAAAAATATTAAGAGAGTGAGTGTGAAGGAAGGGTAAAATGGACAAATATAACTAAGGGAAACTAATAAAAACTAATGGCAGAGAGTAATGATCTAATAATTTCAAAAACAAAGAAGGTAAATATATTTGCAAAATATTAGGAATGAAAGATCTCTAAAATTATTAAAAATCTCAAGGGTGTTCAGTGCATTTTACCTGAAAGGGTGCAGTGGCAGGTACACTCCTTTCTCCTTTATTTATAACAGGACAAAGTAGTCTAATTGGAATCATTTACTACACTTTTCTCTTATACTATAGATAGACTACAATAATTCTAAGGTAAAATGCACTGACCTCCCTTGAGATTTCTAACAATTTTAAAGACCTCTCCTGAGGTCTCGAAAAATGCACTCACCTCTCTTATTTTTGAAACTATTATACTATTTCCACCTACCGTGAATTTCTGTTAAAAATTGGTTAGTTTTTTATGAGATCATCATATTACTTTTGTATAATGTCTAAAACAATCCTTTGTCATGGCTATAAAATGGAAAATAACTCTTTAAGACACACAATTTTTATTTTTCTCCTCACTACATTAAATTAAATGTATGTAATTTTTTTTATTTTAGTTATTTTGTAACAAATACATTAGTTGATTGTTTCTTTATTTATCGATGTAATTTTTTTTCTTGTTATGGACTTGTCATCTAATACTGGAAGCGTCCTTAAGGCTAAGAACAAAATGTGGCATAGAGGGGCAAATGCCATTATTTTTACTTATCAATGTAAATTATTTTTATTCATTTATGGTCATATCATCTTCTAATACAAGACACGCCGTTAGGTCTAAAAACAAATATGTTAGTGTGGGTATTATATTTTGTTTAATAATATTTTATATAACTTTTTGTTAGTTTTTTTAAGCCTTTTTTTAATCGTCGCCACGAGAGGATCGAAAAATCATAAAAATAAGGACTAAAATTGAAAAAGTTCTAATAAGATGATGCTAAATACTGTTAGGCAAAAATTTAATTCTTGCTTAGCATGATCTCACTTACATAAATAATTATTCATGCAAGTTTTTATTATATATGTTGAACCATGTTGGATAGTTGAAATTAGTGGAGAAAACCACAAAAATATTTATTTGGCCTCTTGTTCAATTTGTAACATTTCCTTTGCCGTGACTTTGAAATTGGAACCGTTACTTTTATGTGCGCTAACAAGTAACAACGGTGCTCCTTTCCCCTAAACGTGGACTAGCTCCCGGGTTCGGAGATTCATCCAAAAGTGGCTTCGATCGACCGCTGCACCACTCCTTCTTTACCTGCCCGCCATGTAGGTAACCACATCCATTTGATGTCCAACATATTATTTGGGCATATGGTCATTGGATTATCAAGTAGACAACGAGAAATGATCAAATCAACTTCTCAATGCAACCACTTTGTTATTTTTTAAGACGTATAAAAAATTTCATTTCAAAAAATATACTTAAGACGGTAAAAAATTATCTTTTAAAATACATATAAAAATTTTTAGTTCTCCGGTAAACATTCACGATGTAAAAAATTCAAGTACAATGGGTTAACAAATATGTACTTCCCATAGATAAAATACATGTAAAAAATAAAATTAATCAAAAAAATAAAGTAAAAAATATTTATTCCAATTACTAGAATATGATATATAATTATATAAAATTGTCATTTTTCATAAAATTTACGAACAGAAGCTCTTATTTTCATATTTGTCATTCCTTACCTTAATTTTGAATGTACTTTTTGGAAGAAAAAAAAAGTTTAGTGAAATTTTGAATCTTGAATCCTATATCCCATCAAAGGAATGTTAAGGTTGAAAAACCGCCTAATCCTCCGAAGGCTTCTTGGGGAGTCGATAAAGTTAAGTTTAAAGTTCTAATAGACAAGGAAACATTAAGTTAAAATTAAGTTACATTAAATTTTTTTAACAAACTCGTGAGAATCATTTTTTAATATAATAGGTTAAGATATAAATGTGTTTTCTATTAGATAAAATAGATATATAGGACAAAAAAATAACGATATTCATTAAAAAATAATTTTTTTTAAAATTAATAGTAGTTACTAAAATTTAAGACGCGTAAGTAATTTTATAATTTAACTAATATAATTTAAATTTAATTTGATTCATTATTTAAAATTCAACTAAAAAATGAATTAAAGCATTAATGAAAAAATAAAATAAATTTAATATAATAACTATAATTATATAACGCACGCATATTTTATTATTATTATTACATACACATACATAAATAGACTAAGTATATACAAATGACAGATAAAAAGATTAATGAGGGTATTTTGGTCTTTTATTCATCAAAATTAACGGTATTTGTAGAAAATTAACAGTGAGAGAGAAATGGTGTAATAGGTTTAAAAGTAAGGGAGGTGAGTGCATTTTTCAAAACTTCAGGGGAGGTTTCCTGCATTTGTTAGAAACAGAGGTCAGTCCATTTTACCCATAACTCTATTGTTATTTGTATGAAAAATGCTAACCACCATCCATTAGGCGGTAAATAATATATAAAAAGTGTGTTGATATGTGTAAAATATGTATTGATATTCATGTTTGTTTGACATTATGTGTATATTATCTACTGCCTACTAAGTGGTGGTTAATAAGACCATTTGATGTTGTGTCAATTGTTCATCATTCGGTAAATGATTATTAAAAATATTTGTATGTGATTGACACAAATATCAAAACTTAAAGTATATAATCGTTCATTAGGATCTTTTGAACACGTTATCAATCATTGTTTTACACTCTTGCTCTTAATTCTTGTTCTTTAATCATTATTTTACGTTGTCAATCTCATTTATTAGAAATTATATGATAGAAATTTCCGACAGAATAATTGCAAAAACAACAACCACAATACCAAAATAAAAAAATAAAATATCAAGAAAGATTTAGAAAAACTTGTGGCGAAGTCGAGGCACACGAAGATCAAATCATTTAACGTGATAATTACGTGTTGTTTTACTACTTTATTCAAGACATTATAGCTTCTTCTTTTTTTCCTTCTTTTTCTTTTGACTTGGCCCGCATTATTTTTTTCCAGAAAAAAATAAAAATAAAAAATACTTTTATAAAGATTTTTAATGAATGCCAGCTGGGCCCATACACTATGAGTGGAATAGACTCAACGAAATGAAATGGAATATGTACCCTCCACCACTTATGTTCCCCCTACGTTGCACAATATATGCCATTCCCAGACTGAAAAGCCAAAGTAATGGTTGCACGAATATCAATCAATATTTGATTGCAGTCATCCATTTTTCAAACAAATGACGTGACCTTTCACTAACTTAGGCCTAATTTGGTCAAGGGTCCATTTGATAGAATTATTTTTCTAAACTTATTTTTTGTTTTTATTTAAATTTTTTTTATATTTATTATTTTTTATATTATTTTTCGTAGCTTATTAGTTTGTATCGATGAAAAAAATTTAAAAAATATAAAATTATGTCCAAAAATTTTAAAAAAATCACTAAAGACAAAAATAAGTCAACACAGACGTTGTTTTGGCTTAGTTTTTGTCTTTTCTGAACTTTTTTTAATTTTTTAACATAATTTTATACTTTTCTGAAATCTCTTGTCGAGCCGAACCAATAACCATCAAAAAATTGATGAAAAACAAAAAATTAAAAAAAAATTCAAATAAGGACAAAAAACTAAACAGTGAATAATCCAATAATTACCATAGGCCAAATTGATCCAAAATAATCAAGTTTTGTTTTTACTCACATTTTTTTGACATTTGTTATTTTGGTCTCAATTTTTTGTCCATCTCGATAAGACGAATCTAAAAAGTATAAAATTATGTCCAAAAGTTAAAAAAAAATCACTAAAAACGATGAATAAGTACAAGAAAATTCTATTTTTGAACTATTTTTGTCTTTTTTAAACTTTTTTCAAATTTTGTCCATTATTTATAACTTTTCTGGAAGCTCTCGTTGAGATGAACCAACAATCCACAAAAAATTAATGAAAAACAAAAAAATGTAAATCTTTTTTCAAATAAAAACGAAACAATAATGAAATAATCAAATCAGACCAAACCTAATAATTTGTTAGAGCATAATTATATGATTCAAAATGTTTAAATTCAAGTTATAGCAATAGCATGTATAGTTTCTTACAGCGACGGATCCAAAAATTTCATAAAAAATGATCACTTATTTAGAATAAACTTAAAAAAAATTATCACAAGTCACACTATAATATAATGAAAGTAAATTAAGTTTAAACATTTATAATCGAGCAAAAAAGTTCTAACATTATACATTTCAAAAGTTAAGAACACAAAATAAAAATAAAAATAAAAATAATATATATATATATATACCCCCCCCCAAAAAAAAAAAAAAAAAGGTTTTTACAATTAAGCTCGACATATTTTTATCTTTTGAAAATTTTGCATAATTACATTATTATCAATCTCGTAAAAAACATCTTTTACTAAC
Source organism: Arctostaphylos glauca (assembly GCA_019985065.2). NCBI lineage: Eukaryota > Viridiplantae > Streptophyta > Magnoliopsida > Ericales > Ericaceae > Arctostaphylos > Arctostaphylos glauca. The sequence goes on along the minus strand of JAHSPW020000013.1, from coordinate 4,777,355 downwards.
AAAAACACAATATAATGAACAAATATTTAGTTGTTCTATTGTGTTTTTCATCCTCTTGATTTGTCTAAATATTGTTCTACTGTGTTTTTCAACCTCGTTGCTGTGTTTTTCATTCTCGTTAACACACATAGTAGCATGTTAAAGTAGTATGGCCACTTTTTTTTTTTTCTCAGCAAAAAGGAGTATAAATATTATAATGGAAAACGACGTAGATACATGAGTACAACATCTAAAGCTTAGACAAAAGAAAGGCACCTAGACTATAGCAGAGACTGTTGGCAAGGGGCCAACTGTATCTCTCCCGCACTAGCCACGACATCTCTTCATTGCTTTATGAACCCAGATTAGAGGTATGCATCTGCTCCTAAATTTCTTCTGCGATGCTGATATCTTTAATGATGTTAATGCCTCTTGTTGATAACTCCCTTGAGGCATCTCTTGACATCCTCAACCGAGTAGTCCTGAAGCATGTTCTTTGATTTAACCCAGATAATTGCCCTAGATTTTATCACCTCCTCAAGATCCCCAATCACCAACTCTTTGTTATTGAACAATTTGTCATTCCTAGCTAGCCATAGAGACCAAATTGTGGCATAGAAGCAGGACTCCCAAACTGATTTAGCAACTTTTAAGAGTTTCTAGTTCAACCAGAAAACAGGCATACCTTGTAGGGACATGGGACTGACCCAGGTGTGGTCCCACCAATCCACAATCATACACCAGTGGGCAGTATGGCCACTTGGTCAAATTACTATCCATGTACGAGCAGGAAAGGTAACTCTTGAAGTTGATTTCATAGACATGCCATCGACCTATAATGCAATAGGAGGAAGGACCTGGCTCCACACGTAACGCCTCAATTTCTTGAAATATTATATTATTTTATTATTAAAGCGTAAATCAAAGAAATATCATTCTTATTATTAATTAAAAAAATAGAAATACGATAAATCAGAGTTTTTAAAGTGTTGAAATAAAATTGACAGAAATACTCCTCAAAATTTATATCTATTCAGAAAATAAGATAAACAGAGCATCTAGGGGTAAGGCAACCAAATGCCGCCAAGATCTTCTCCAACAGCTCCCAGCTCTTCTTGCTCAGACGAATTCTCCAACTGTTCATCGAGATTTGGTATGAAACACTAAGGGTAGAGAAATTGCACCGATGAGTAATGAAACTCGGTATAAAATAATACCCGACAACCAAACTTAAAGAAAACATGCATGCTCAATAGGATACATAAAGAACAATGTAAATATTAACAGAGTAAACTATAACTGAATAATATAAGATAAACACATTGGTATGTTATGAGTTTGTTCTTTTATGTTTCTAGGAATTCCACCTAGGAACTCCGAATCTTACCCAACGTATCTAACTTAGGATACTCAGCTGATATTGATTAGTCCTTACTTACTCAAGACCCGTAGTCCCAGGTTATGTACCTGATTTGAATACTGATTCGGCAAGAAAGGAACCTTCTACCATTCACTCATGTTAATAACTACCTCACCCTAGTTAGATCCGACTGAACATGGCGTCACCAGGTTAGGTACAAACGAGCCTTGCTGCTTCCCATAGTCTAAGATTATGCACCCGACTGAATACCGACCTGGTAAGACAGGGACCTTCTACCGTCCACTCAGGTCAATACCTACTTCACCTTATCTAAATCTCATAAACATGGCTTCACCAGGCCCAGTCACAACGTACCTTAACTGTTTCTCCTTATCAGTTCAAAGACGCACAATACATTGGTAGTCACTCCTTCAGGTTTGGGGCTGCCAGCGTAGATATCCCGAAGTCACCTTCAATTGTGTTAAGCTATTCCTAGTTGGGTACCTTATAAAGAAATCATAATCAACTTCAGAAAATTATGCCATAAAAACATGGTAAAAATTCGAATCAAACTGCCACCAGGGTCCAAACCGATTTTATTCTTTCATTTAACGTGCTTTAGTGTCACTACACATTATCCGAATACAATGCAAGCTCTAATCACCCTCCGCTTTCATGTCATAAGAGGCATCCGATCCAGTGCCCCTAACGTTTAACTCTAGGTTTTCCCAAATACAAATATACTTAGTTCCGAAAATAAAATCGGCAGCATAACAACTATAAAATGATCTAAACAGAATTTCAACATGACATTATTATGTCAAAAATTTCATTTACAACATGATCTTTCTTTTCAGAATCTCAACAACATTGCTAATATTATTTAAACAGGAAAACAACTAAACAAAATATAGTCGGTTTTGGCATTCTTGCTCTTATGAGATCCCATGAGGATTGTGAACATCATAAACGTTTATGCATGTGCAAGTATTGTATAATTTGGATAACTTTTAACCATTTGGGCCTTGACCCGATAAAAAATATATAATTTCTCTAAAAAAAGTTACACATAATATTTACAAATTACATCAAACTAAGATTGCAAGGTATGTGTTTTTACCTCGATCTGTGGTTCCAACAATGTAATTAGCGGTGATCTGATGGGTTAGAACTTGACAGTGTGCTTCCTAACTCTGAGAACTTCAATCCCTCTCTCTGGTGTTTGGCGTGAGTTGACAATGGAAGAATAAGTAAGGCTGCCTTATACAGGCAGTAGATAATAAATTTAGAGTTTTTGGGTTCAAAACCCTCCCAATTTCTAAGTAACCGTCCATTTTAGATTAAATGGATTTAAATGGTGGTTGAAAATTGAAGGAATCTTGGGAAGAATTCAAGGGACAAATTGAGATATTTACTACCAAGTTTCCTAGGTACATCAAAGCATGAAACGACAATTGTCAAGGAAAAATCTTGTGTTGCTTAATATGACCTTTTGAAGATAGGATCACATTAATGGTGCCTTAGAAACCGAAGCATTTTGAGAAATCCTAACGGTGAGAGCCGTTACCTTGGGCATGATACTAATCGTTCGGATGCACGATAACAAATTAAATATGATCAATTAAATTCAAAGTAAAAAGAAAATAATTTTATTTAATGATTAAAATTATTTATTGATTGTTCAAAAATTTGGGTCGTTACATTTACTCTAGAGTCATCACAGCTTTTATTCGAGCCAGTTCCCTAGTGACTAGAGTCACCATGATATTTCATGAATTTTTTCTCTGGTGGTCACACAAATTCTCGAGCCCACTCGGTCGTGTACATCGGTCACTTTGATACAATTTGTAATGCCTCATGTACCTAATAACTTATTAGAGTCTCACCTGGCTCAAAATGCTTAAGTCCAAGTTATTAGTAGTATATTAATGATTATTTACATATCCAAAATCACCGATATAGACTTTCGATATGGGATGAGATGTCACACTACTTCTGTTCTGATTTGTTTGTCTACTTTTATTATTTCTGACTTCTTGAAAAATAATTATATTTCTTTATTTATAATTTCTTTTATTTACAATGTAGATCTTGTTTGATAAATCCCGATTAAACAAAAAATTTATAACCATAAAATATGTTATAAATGACTCAATTTAAAAATACAAAGTTATAAGGGTACAAGTGGGAATACCCTAAACTAGGGACATGTGACCCCGTATTTATTGGATACCCTCGGAGTACCATACTACCATGTGATATGCTTAAGTAATATTTTCCGTCAATGAATTATACATTCTCTTCTAACAATTCAACAAATAAGTGTTTTGATGTCTCGTCCAAAAAATTAACGCTATGTAATTTATTGAGAGTACGATATTATAATCTGTTAAATAATTACTTCTTGTCCATTGGATTCGGCACAGTGACTCTATGTATACTCTGTGTCCCAAGAACAGTACACATTTACAGATTAACCCCCCAAAAAATGAAAGTCTATTTTTTCTTTTTTTCTTTTTTTAGCCAATTTCTCATGAAAGGTAAAAAGTGGTAAAGTAACCTTTTGTTGGGATTGCTTTCTACCCTCTCTCTTTCCCTTCTCTCTCTTAGGAAAGTAGGTTTAAGTCAAATGGCTTGCTACCATTTGTAAAAGTAAATCAAGTAAATTACATTGATAAATTACATTGATAAATTAAGAAAAAATCAAGTAATGCATTTGTAAAAAAAGTAACTAAAATAAAAGAAATTACATATTTTTAGTGAGGTGAGGAGATAAACAAATTTGTGTGCCTTAGGGAGAGTTTTTTTTTTTTATAACCATTACCAAGGATTTTTTAGATATTTTAAAAAAGTAATATGCTTATCTCATAAAAAATTAACCATACTCTAACAGAAATTATGGGCATGGTGTAATAGTATAATAATTTCAAAAAAAAAAAAAATAATTGCATTTTCCAAAACCTCAGAGGAGGTATCAGTATTTGTCAAAAATTTTAGGGGAGGTCAGTGCATTCTACCCCTTCTTCTTTAGTTAGATGTAATGCTAGCTGTTAAGATCACTTTGCGCATATTTTGATTAATTTTTTTTCTCTATCTGACCATTCTCCATTTGTGCAGGCATTGAGTGCCACATATGCTAATGAGAAAGAAAAGGGTTTTAAAAATTCTTTTATACTTTTTTTTTTTTTTTGGTATTGTTGGAGGACTCCGCTCGTGATTGGTTGAAATTATTGTAATAGTACTCATGAGGGTTTCAATATTCTTGAGACTAATGTACCCCGAATAGGACATCCATGAGGAGAATCTTAACATTTTTTAGAATTGTTATTCTCTCTCTCTATATATAACTCAAGTTTTGTATGTATATATAAACTCATACAAACAAGTGGAGCAAAGTTGCATATGTGTGTGTGTGTCTTTATATATCTATATAGCACCCACTACTAGGGGCACCCAAATTTCATCATCACTTAAGCCTCGTATCTTTCTGATCATCTTCATCATCCATCCCCAGCTTACTCTTGAACCCAATAGCCATGGGTTCAAGGGCCTCCTCTTCTTCATCATCTATTTCTAGGAGTGGTATTTTGATGATATGGTGGTGGAGCTTGTTGATTCATGACTACTCAAACATGGCGTTGGGTTCAAAGATCAGGCATTTCAAATGGGAAGTTGAGTACATGTACTGGTCACCGGACTGCGTTGAGGGGGTGGTGATGGGGATCAACGGTCAGTTTCCCGGCCCCACCATCCACGCTCTTGCCGGAGATACCATCCACATCCAACTCACTAACAAGCTTCACACCGAAGGTGTTGTTATTCACTGGCACGGCATCAGACAGGTATATTTTTGCTGTGGGAAGAGTTTTATAAATAAAAAAAAAACTTTTTTTTTGAATAAATATAAAATTTGTAGATTCTTTCTATTGAGTTTTTTTTTTTCTTTCTTTCTTTCTTTTGTGTGTGTGTTTTGCAGCAAAGAACACCATGGGCTGATGGAACTGCATCCATCTCACAGTGTGTTATTAACCCCGGAGAAACCTTTTTATATCGGTTTAAGGTTGATAAGGTAAATCTCTCTCTCTCTCTCTCTACCTTACATTATTTAATGAACTTTTTTCTAAATTTTTGGTAATGAAGTGTATAGCACTATAAAAAGTATGCAAAAACAATAGAACATGTGAAGCTTTTGGGCTTATATATACATACACACATATATAAAAGTGTATATACATATGTAAAGTTTATTATTCTTGGAAAAAGAAAATGCCGTGCATTATTTTATTATTTTTAATGTGAAACCCAAACAAGTAGATCTCATTTGCATTTATGATGGGTTGCAAGTTCCTGGTAAGAAAATGAGGTGAGAAAGAGATCTTGAAAAGCATAAAGAGGTTTATTAGTCTTAGCCTTTTTTTAGGGCGCCTCATTGTGATCTGTGATGATCAATCGGTTAAGTTACAAAAATAGGTAGCCTCTCTACTTGTAAAGGTAATTTATGCATACACCCATTTTTTCTCTAGACCCTACATTAATAACGGGAGCCTCGTGCATTGTGTATCTTTTTTTTACGATCTTTAATTTATTGCTCTCTCTTGAATTAGTTCGTCGTGCAAGTTTTTTTTTTTTTTTTTGCAAGATGTAAATTTGCTCCATTTAACCAAACTACATTGTTGGATTATTCGATGGTTAATACGCCCAAATAAATATTTATTTGGGCTAAATTATTGCAGACTTTTAATTAGGTTTGTGGCTTGATTGGCAGGTGTGACATTGTCCTATAGAAATAGACAAAACTACCTTATCAAAAAAACCTTTAATCTAAAGATAGTTAGGTACAAAGTATATCAGTCATTAAATATTTTGAGTTAAACAAATACCTGTATTAAATATGGTAAAGGGAGAGAATTTGATCTTCTCCCTCCCTTAATGACTTTCATGAGTTTACTAAGAGATTACTCCTTCGTGTCCAATATCTATTGGTAACTTCACTTAACTGTCGGCTCCATGTGTTCTGGAGGCTATTCGACAGGAGAGGAATTTGCTATCATCAAGACCTTTTATTCGGTCATAAATTAGTCTAAAGAACTAAGCTGCAAGAGGCAACGGCATATCTCATTAGTCGAATCTTGTGTTCTCTCCTTAGATGCCTCTTATGGCTACAAATCTTGGACCACATAGGGACAAGACTAACTGAGTTTTCACTCTCCTCTAAGATCAGCCAACAACTTATAAAACTTTTTCTAAATTTTTCAAAATTTGTTTTTGCGAAAAATAAAACCGCATTTTCAAACTTTCCAACATTTTTTGTTTCGTAAAAACAATGCATGAAAATTAAAGAGAGAGAGAGACAGTAATGCGATTGAGTTTTTTAAATGTGAAAATTTAGGCTCCCAGGAAAAAACTCCGAAACTCTTCCGAATTCAAAATCAAAGACCACCCACAAATTTAAATGAATCATATCATTTAATTTTAAATTCGGAAGAATTTCAGGAGCTTTTTCCTGATATTGTAGCATTTCTCTTTTCAAATTTAGAACTCAAAAAACTTGTACAATTGGCAGCAACAGCAGTACCATTATAAGTGACAGCTATTTATAATACCCAATTGGGGAAAGCTAACAACAGCCTTAGCCCCGAAGTGCTCGTTTGCATGAGGTAAATGAACCCCTCATAATTTATTACCCGTTGTTAGGGGTGGGTCCCTCTGGTTTGGCAACCCAGAAATCAGCCCCTCTAATTTTTTACTCGGCATAACTTTTCACTTGTGAAGCTCTTCTCCATGATAATATGTTTGGTTAGCCTTGGACCCGCCCAAAAATTATTCGGTTTTTGAGGGAATAAATTTTGTCTATTTTACCCCTCTTTATTCCTTTAACATTCTCCTAATTCATCCAACTTTGGATAAAAAAAAAAGTGATCCACACCGCTTATCCGAACTCCTTTTAGTCGTGCTTTCCGAATTTTATTTTTGGAAAAATATTAAAAATTACTTTTTACTTAAAAAATTATTGAGCTCAGAATATTTTGATAAAGAGTTGTTGAATTATGGTAAGATATTCTTTGATTTATATTTGTTTTTTTTTGTTGATTGATAAAACAAAGTTAAAAATCTCTTAAATTATTCAAAAATATTCACATTCATAATACGTCCTAATGTGCCCAACTTTAGAGCAAAAAAATTAACGGACACTACTTATTCGAACCCCTTTTGATTGTACTTTCTGAAATTTATTCTTAAAACATACTAAAAATCTACCATTTATTTAAAAAATTATTTCGAATTAATCGTGAGCTCATAATATTTTGATAAAGAGTCGTTGAATTATATTAAGGTATTTGTTGATTTATTATTATTTTTTTTTGATTGGTAAAACAAAGTTAAAAACCTCTTAAATTATTAAAAAATATTCACATGCATCATATATCCTGATGCACTACTCATTCGAACATCTTTTGGTCGTGCTATCTGAATTTTATTCTCGAAAACATATATACTAAAAATTTATTTCAAGATTAACCATGAGCTCTGAAAATTTTGATAAATAGTTGTTGAATTATAATAAGATATTTGTTGATTTATATTTTATTATTCTTTATTGATAAAACGAAGTTAAAAAAATTCTTAAATTATTTAAAAATATTCACATTTATCACATTTATATATATTGGATTTTACATTTATAAATTTTATTCAATATATAATCAAGTTTAACACTACATAAGGGCAAAATAGTTATTTGATAGTTTTTTCCCTTATCCAACAACTCTTATTCTCCATATTTCATAAACCATTCAAACCAAATCAAAATATATTTTCCTATTTAATCTTCCATCCAAACCATCTGATTTTTTATCCTCCTCTATAAATATCATATTAGTGTGGGCTATTTCTCTAAATATAATACTCGTTCTTATCTTATCCTCCTTCAATAATTTATCTTCTAAAAATAATTATCTATCCAGTCGATCCCAAAGGGTGTTGTTAATTTAGTGTTCCATCACCTGTGAAGTAGTACAGACCTTTTTGACAGATTTTAATCAAATGTCAAGTTATACAAGGACCATCGTTGACAATAAATTAACAAGAGGGGGTCTAGAAATATTAGTATTTTATAAAATAAGGAAGAATAGTGTAATTGTCAAAATCACAGGAGAGGACAATGCATTTGTAGTAAACCCCAACCGAGGTAAGTGAAATTTACCCTGGTAACTTTCCTAATTTTTTTAAATAATATTGTTGGAATAAATGAAGAATTACAACGAACTTTTTATTCTTTAAACTTAAACCGTATGCCATCAGTGTACTTGTATCTCTTGACCAGTCATATCATGTCACCTCCACCTCCCAAATCTTCTTGCTTCCAATAAGTGCTGAATCCAAAAATACCCTGCTTCACTCTTTTTGTACTTATTTACTTCATTTATGAGAGAGATAAAAGTCTTGTGTACAATTTTTTTTGTTTTATTTCAATTTCGAATACTGAAATCAAATATAATTTGAAGTATATTAGTCAATATTATAAAATTATTTATGCATCTTATTTTTCAGTAATCATAAACTAGTTTTATAAAAATTAATATTTTTTACTTAATAAATATCGTTATTTTCTCATCCCCTACATTTAGGCACATATATACATCCTAACCTATTATATAAAAAAATTCTCATGAGTTTATTAAAAAAAAAAATCAATGTAACTTGCATCTAACACAGTGTTTCCTTTTTTATTAAAACTTGAGCACCCAATGTGCTTCACCTATTTTTGGAGCGTAGCAAGTCAATTTGTGCTACATGTATGTAATTTTACTTCTTTTTTTTTGGAAAATTGTGCATATACTTTGCTTCTGTTTCTTTATGATGACAGATTCATAACTGAAAAAATTTTTTAAAAAAAAATTCATGCTACTGCTGAACTTGTTACTCAGTAAATTCTTTTCATGCAAGAGAAAAATATTACCTCTGTGGATAATAAGTCAACAAATGCATTCAAAAGGGACAAAATGTGTCCGAGTGGTAGAACAGGCAAGCTGTAAACCCCAGATGCTGAGTTCGAAACTTGGCAACCGCAAAAACTTGGGGCCACTGGAGGGTATTCCCGGTCGTTCACTTCAGGGCCCCGAGGACTAGTCGGCATAGGTGGGGGGCTCCCCCAGGCAATCCCAGCCTAGTCCCCAAGCCGTCGGACACCTCGGTTAACAAAAAAAAAAAAAGGGGACAAAATGGTGGGAGTGAATTTCTATGCCGGCAAGTAGGAAGAGAGAAGGTATGTTAATTGTTTGAAGAGGAGAGAGAGAGAGAGAGAGAGAGAGAGAGAGAGAGAGAGAGAGTAATTTTAGGACACATCAAAAGGATATTTTGGACATTTCAATTAAATTTCTAAATGACATTAGTAATTTCAATTAGGTAATTAACGATATGGGGAGAAAGTAAATTGTATTATAAAATAAGAGAATTCTACATTTTATGGTTCCTTAATGGACGCTTATCAGGTGCTTGACAGCACAACCCTTATAATTTATGTGTGTTTTGAGTGGGAACTGTGTACGGTGTAGGCGGGTACATATTTTTACCATGGACACTACGGCATGCAAAGATCAGCAGGGCTATATGGTTCCCTTATAGTAGACGTGGCAGAAGGAGAGAAGGAGCCATTCCAGTATGATGGTGAGTTCAACCTATTACTGAGTGACTGGTGGCACAAGAGTGTTCATGAACAAGAGCTTGGCCTCTCCTCCAAGCCTTTTCGTTGGCCCGGTGAACCACAGGTATATAATACATGACTAATACTATAAGAACACAAATTATCCGAATATATTCGAATACAAATGTGTTTAAAATTGTACACGTGAAATTTTATACATCCAACAATTTTGTACACATCTGTGTACAAAACATTTGCGTTCTTAAATAATATATAGAGTAAATTACTCAAATGATCTCTCTATTTTGATCTTAATTTTACTTTAATCTCTATCTTTTTAAATAACTCGATTTTAATCTTATATTTATATATATTTTTTATCCGGCTAGATACTTCAGTTATTAAAAAATGAAAATGTACCTATGCATATATATATATATATATATATATATATATATATATATATAATTATGACAATGTAGGCTGATTGATTTGAAGTTGGCATGTTTTCTTCGGAAATTACCAATTTAACCCCCAAATGGTGGATACATCTTTTATCCTTTAGACCAATTGGTTGTGCTAACAGATGGAGAAGACCAAATATTAACAATAATAGGATTGGGTACTACTAAAGTGAAACATTTTATCCCTTTATCAGCTTTTATTTACTTCTTTTTCTTTTTTCGATAGTTTTATTTACTTTTTTACTGTCACGGGACTCTCTCTCTCTCTTCAGAGTTTGCTGATGAATGGTAGAGGCCAGTACAATTGTTCTCTAGCTGCGCAAGTTAGCAATTCATCCTCCACTCAATGCCAGTTTACGGGAAGAGAACAGTGCGCACCTGAAATCCTGCGGGTTCTACCAAACAAGACTTACAGGCTCAGGTTGGCTAGCACGACCGCACTCGCTTCACTCAATTTGGCTATAGGGGTAACATAAACCTATGCCCTCTCTCTCCCTCTCTCTCTCTCTCTCTCTCTCTAAAGCTAGAAAAGTAAAATAAATATATCTGGAGTTAAAATGTTACTACTAATAAAGAAAAAAAATTATGACTTACTGTCCGTTTAATATTGGTCTAATTAAAAAAGATATATTAAAATGAACAATTATTATAGAGAAGTGATTCATTTTATCGGATTTGTTTATATATATTTTTATAAAGTAAATATGTAGATATGGTATTTTTATAATTAAAAATAATATTTTCACAAATAGAGTTCAACCGTAGGAGGAGATAAAGTTTGAAGGTGGCCAAATTAATTTACTACCCTCCCATTGAGATTAGATTATTCCCTAATATGATATTCAAGATAAATAAATAAATAACTACAGGATATAAGTTAACTCGAATAATTGTATCTAAATAATGTATGCAAACATTTGTGACCCCCGACAAATATCTCATTGCTGTCGACTCTAATGGACTCATTAACATACTATGAATACACCCTATTTGGGCTGTGGTTTTTATGTGTTTATTTATTGAAAATTTTTTCGTCCTTATTTGAAATTTTTTTGCAATTTTTTGTTTTTCATCAATTTTTTTTGATTTATTGGTTCATCTCGACAAGAGCTTTCAGAAAAGTTATCAATCATCGGCTACATTTGAAAAAAGTTCAGAAAAAACAAAAATAAATAAAAAAACAGAGTTTTTTGTACTTATTCGTCGTCTTTAGTGACTTTTTTTTAACTTTTGGACACAATTTTATACTCATTAGATTCCTTTCATCAAGACGGACCAATAAACTACAAAACATTGAGATTTAAACAACAAATGCAAAAAAAAAATGAATAAAGACAAAAATTTTGAATAAATATAAACTAGAGGCCAAATAGGGCCATTGTCACTCTTAACAATATGTATAAAATTATTGTATCAAAAAAATCAGTATAAAATATTATTAAAAGAAATTCGGTATGCTTGTCATTTTCTTTGTAACAAAATGCATACAACGATTTCCTTTTAAGAACTACAAAACATTCGTGTAATCTAATCGCAAACAACATATCGAAATTGGGATTGAAGGATGTTATAATTCCCGTCTACATTATAGCGACGTGGAGTGACAAAACGACGTGATTTTACAATGACGAGGAGCGACAAAACGCAAATTTTGGGCTTCATTAGATTCATATTAAACTAAAGAGTCTAAATTATTCTAAATGGCAAAAAAGTCATGACATTTTATTCAACTACAGAACATCCCTAAATCCACGAGACCCTAAAAAAAGTAATAACATACAATTATTCGTGCACAGATTTAAACATGCACAACGTGTTTCGAATTGTTAAATACACCTCTCAATTATTTTGTAACAGTTTTGAATTTATTCATGTATAGACTTTTTAAAAAAAAATAAAATGGGTACAGAAAATTTGAGAGTAGTAGTAGTACACTGGTCCATAAGCTTTCACACACCATAAAGTGGACGAAAAAGGCTGAGGGTCCTTTTCTGGTGACCATGTGATAGATATTTTTTTTCCACTAAACAGAACAATAAGCACAGCGACGTAGTACCTGTTTCGTTGTTTCTGACTTATTCTGTCAAGTTATACATAATTCATCAAATTGGAACCACAAAAATAGTAGGGAAAATTAAGAAACAATGGCATGGACAGAAAATAATTCTCACAACTACAGATCATAGTTTTGAAATTATCAAGATATAATAATATTTTAAAAAACTAATTTTCAATTTGTTACACTATAGTGTAAATCATTCACTTTCATTGTATAAATTACTCTGTTTCAGGATACAAATTAATGCTGCCAGAAAGATATTATGGTCATAAATGTATATAATCGTCGTATTTTAAAAATTACTTTCCTAATGACCATGTTTAAAAATTTCCAAAACTGTGTGTAGAAATTATTTTTGGTCCACATCATTGTTTCGTAATTCTCCCAAAAAAGTAAACTCTCGTGAAGGAGCATCACATCATTTTGAACAAAATCAGGGGGAGAAAAACAAGGACCCACCTGATATTTGGAAAAAAAAATCACCCAGACCTTACCCTAATTTTCAGTACGGTAGGCCCCGTTGGTAAGGGTAAGAAGAACGCGAATATGACTCTAGTCTAGGGATGACAATCTCGTTCGATCCAATTCGTTCCTACTCGTTTTCCGCCCCAAATGAATAGGAAATTCGGGGATAAATTTTTTTTAAAAATGGGGACCGGATAGTATTCGGAGTTAGGTGTCTCCACCCCGATCCCCGCCTCCACCCCCGCCCCTCCCCTCCCCGCCCCGCCCCGTGATGTTTTATCCCTTTTACGTAATAGGCTTGTAAGGAGAAAGAAAAAATAACCATGTTTTGCAATTGGTGAAGGAATACAACAATCTTTAATGGACTCAATGACAATATTCTTGAGTACATTTAGTTATTTTTGTTAGGATTGAAACTTATGGAACGATATTATATTTATTTTAATTAGTTATTGTTGTTGTTTTTGAAATATTTTAGATTGTAAAAAATGAATAACTTTTGCTTAAAAGTTTGCATGTTTTTATTTACACTCTTTTGTTATTTTTTGGATGAAAATGAAAATTATTTCAAATTTTAAGTAATTACTAATGTAGTTTTTTTATTTTCGGATATCCAATCTCCATTTGGAGATCCCCGTTCTTCGTTTGAGGCAGGAGTGGAGGGCAAAAATAGTCTCCGTTCAGGGATCGGGGCGGGGATGGAGATTAGATATAGGTTCGGGGATCGGAGATGAAAACGGTAACATTCACCTCCGATCCAACCCGTTGCCATATCTACTCTAGTCTTAATACATAGTAATATTAAGAACACAGATGTGTGCGAATATATCTAGACACCGATGTACTTGGAACCATTAGATGTACGTAGAATCCTCAACTTATTAAGGACTCTACTTGCATCTAAAGACTCCAAACGCATATGTATCTAAATGTATCCAAATACATCTTTGTCTTTAGACTTTTTCCTTGATATAACAATCCGGTTCATCTATAAACTTGTTTGCATTTTTAGCCTGGATATGACAATCCCAGAACTGCCCCTCTACATAGAGATATAATTTAGCCTCCGTTATAGAAGTCCATAATTACTCATTTTATATCCGACTTCTATTTATAAAAATACCGTTGTTAATTATAAAAAACTCAATCATTTACGATAATGTTACTTTCTATCCATATCCTCCTCAAAAAAAACTTTAAACAAACGTTGTATAGATAACTCCTCGGTATAACAATCTCTCATTTCACTGTATGCCACCTCCTGTTATACCTTCTAAACCTCTCCAAAACTTATCACGTTTAACAAACGGGTCAAAGAAAGGGAGAGATACATAGCATAGCCCAAGATATAGCAATTCAATCCATGGTTCATTTGGACTTTGTTAATTATTAAATTATTATCTAATTATTTTTTTGTTCTTATTTATAATTTTTTATTTTGCACTGATTTTTTGATGTTTATTGATTCGTCTCGATGAAAAAAATCTAAAAAATACAAAATTATCCACAAAAGCTAAAAAAAGTTTAGCAAACATAACAAATACCAAAAAAATTAAATAAAGACCCAAATACACACACACACACACATATATTAGAGGCCAAATTGGGCATTCGGGGTTGGTTGCATTTGCTCGCCCGTCTATAATATTCAAAATACTAAATAGACCCACTTTATCCGAATAAAATTTCCACCCCCACCCCCCTCCCTTGTCGATAATTAGTCTCCCTCTCTATACTCAACTTTTATTTACAAACATGTCACTATTAATTATAAAAATACTATTATTATTTATGAACACGTCATTATTCGTCCATATCTCCTTTACCAAAACCAAACCAACCAATCACCCAATACAATAATACCTCATACTATAACTCCTTCCACATCCGTTGTGCATATGAGCGAAAGAATTCATCGGGCATCCTATCTCTAATAGAATAGGGCATCCTATCCCTACAAAAATTATTCCAGGCCATAAGCTTTTACTTCAATGGCATCAACAAAGATTGGGATTTGACTGATTCAAACTACAAATGTGAAGGAGTGTTTGTGTTTTATCTTAAAATGTCAAAGGGTGTCCATGATTCTCATCCCTCAAGTTTAACTACTCTCTCTCTACATGCAGAATCACAAAATGGTGGTGGTTGAAGCGGACGGAAACTACGTCCAGCCATTTGCGGTGGAAGACATGGATATCTACTCCGGTGAAAGCTATTCAGTCTTGCTTACTACTGATCAAGACCCTTCAAAAAACTACTGGGTTTCAGTCAGTGTAAGAGGTAGAAAACCCCAGACCCCTCAAGGTCTCACCATTCTACAGTACCACCACCAAACCACCTCCATTATTCCTACATCGCCACCGCCGGTCGCCCCCCTCTGGAACAACTACACCCACAGCAAACTATTCACCACCAGAATCCTAGCCCTCATGGGCACCCCTCAACCACCAACCACTACTCACCGTCGTATTGCCCTCCTCAACACCCAAAACTACATCGACGGCTACACCAAATGGGCCATCAATAACGTCTCCTTGGTCCTACCATCCACTCCTTATTTGGGTTCCATCAAATACGGCTTGAACAACGCCTTCAATAGCAAGAAACCACCAGAAAACTTTCCAGTCAACTACGATGTCATGAATCCCGCAACAAATCAGAACTCAAGTTACGGAAGTGGGGTTTATATGCTAGGTTTCAATACAACTGTGGATGTGATACTTCAAAATGCAAACGCTTTGTCAGCGAACACTAGTGAGATCCACCCATGGCATCTCCACGGGCATGATTTCTGGGTGCTGGGATACGGAGAGGGGAAATTTTCCAACCAGAAGGAAAATAACTTCAATTTGAAAAACCCGCCGTTGAGGAATACAGCACTAATATTCCCTTATGGGTGGACGGCGTTGAGGTTTGTGGCGGACAATCCCGGAGTGTGGGCGTTTCATTGCCATATTGAGCCTCATTTGCATATGGGTATGGGGGTCGTTTTCGCTGAAGGTGTCCACCTGGTTGGAAAGGTACCAAATGAGGCTCTCACTTGTGGTTTGACGGGGAAGATGTTCATGAGTAAAAACAAAAAACCATGATTAATGAATGAGACTATCTAATAGTTCTAAGGTTCTATCTTATATCTTTTGGCAACTATTTACCTCATTGACATCATCCCTAAAGCGAGCTATCTATTCTACATATGGGATGTGTTCTACGAGAATTAAAGTATATATCACCCACTTTTATGTGACAATATGCCACGTTTTATGTGTGTTACGGATTTCATACTGTTTTATTTTGTTGTGTCCGTGCATGATCTGGATGAATAAATGGCCCCATGTCACTGGCTTGCCACCTCAGATAGCAAAGGCAACTGTTCCGCAATAGATATTCGATAATAGGTGCAGAATGATGGATAGTGACTATTAAAAGTCTTATGTGTGTAGAACTGTAACTAGATTAAATTTCGGATTTGTTTCTCTATGTAAAATAGAAGTAGAATTAGTTAGAGATCTAATTAAATTATGATTTGTTTTGCTTGTATAAATAGTACTCTTGATGAATAGAAAAACGTCATTGTGGTTTTATTAAATCTAATATGGTATCAGAGCAGAACAAAAATACCTAGCCCTCACCACCGTTTAACCCTAAGCTGTCGCGGCCGGTGTTTGTTGTTGGGGTTGGACAGTGCTACACCCACCATAGCGTTGACGCTATCCCCCCCCCCCCCCCCCCCCCCTCTCGGCCTTCCTGTTGTTTTTTCCCAGATTTATTTGATTTGTTTGATTTTCACCACTGTTATTTTTCCAATGCACCATAAGTTATCCACCTACCACCATCACGTTCGAAATCTTCATACCATTCCAAAACCACCACCCCATCGCCGAAAAAACCCCCACGTGCCACCAACATCCTCGGCTCGTGGTCAACTCCGCTACCAGCCGCTCACGTGTATGCATATGCGCTACGTTCGCATCCTCGTCAGCGCCCAATCAGCCTTAGCCATTTCAGCTCTAGCCCACTCAGCCAGCCAAACCAAGCCGTCTCAGTTGCTAAACGCCTCGCTAACGTCAGCTCGACCAAATTCCAACCGATACAGACTGGTTTCAGCCCGATACAACCCGGTTCCAACCGATACTGCCCGATTTTGTCTGATTTTTGCTTGGTTCTACTCGGTCTTTGTCCGGTTCCAGCCTGGTTCTTTTCGTTTTCAGTCCGTTTCTACCCGGTTCTATGGCTGCGAATCAAAATTGTTCCCACGGGTTCATTCGGTTCTAAAGATTCTTCCAACCACTATGATCGGCTCTTCGACAATGCTCTTTTGGATATGTTTTCTCTCAAATTGGATGGTTCCAACTATTTATCGTGGTCTCGCACTTTCACTTTATCCATTGAAGCCAGAGGCATGTCAGAATTCATTGAGGGCCCTGTTTCCCCACCTGATAAAAGTGAGCATGTTGCCCTTAAACGGTTCAAATATTAGCAATCATTAGTCATGAATTGGTTATTTACTTCTATGCAGGCTGAGATTCGTCATAACTTTCTACTCCTGGATACATCGTATAAAATTTGGACTACTGCAGCCCAAACCTACTCATAACAAGGTAATGATGCGCAGTGTTTTAAGTTGAGAAAACGCCTTCGCACGTTGGATCAACAACATCAGTCTGTCTTTTTATATTATGTGGAGTTAAGTAGAATCTGACAGGAGTTCGATTACTATCAGGGCTTTCAGGCTGTTTGTGCTGGTGAGGCTGCAACTTAGTTAAAAAGATTGGAGAAAGAGTGCGTTTGTGACTTTTTTACTGGCCTAGATATTGAATATAATCAAATACATGTACATGTGTTGGGATGTGTTTTGTTTTCATTTTTAGGTGAAGCTTACGCCATTGTCCAACAAGAGGAGAGTCGGAGGGGTGCTATGGTGCACACTCCTCCTACTAATGCCTTGCTTGCCCCAGCCTAGTTTTAGCAGTGGGACTCAGAATCGTGAGACTCTCAAGTGTGACTATTGCAATAACCTCGGTCATATCAAAAAAATTTGCTGGAAGTTACACGGCCGCCACATCCGTGGGCAAGGGGCGGCTACGACGGTCATGGCTCCGGGTGCTCTCAGGCCCAAGCCCATGTTCTGAAATCGTGCTCTGTCACCTTGCCAGATTTTGGGTTTAGTACTGGGGTTCATGCATCCTCTGATCATGTTGGTGGATTTTCTCAAAGAGAAATATAGGCTCTCCAGCACCTTATGGTTCGAGTTGATTCTCCATTTACCATAGCTTTCGCTTCCACAATAGCCTCCACATCATCCAATTTTGCTCACAAAGGTATTCCAATTAGTGCACTTACTGCCTCTTCTGTTGTCCCTTGGATTATCGATTCTAGTGCTTCCGATCATATGACAGATTGTTCCTTCGTTTTTAATTCTTACTCTACTTGTTCTGGTAAGGATAAAGTCAGGATAGTCAACGGATGATTCTCTGCTATCTAGGAAAAATGTTCCGTTCACTATTCTCTCTCCTTATTTCTCTCTTCAGTTCTACACATTCCAATTTTGCTACTAACCTCCTGTCTGTTAGTAATATTACTCGTTATACAAATTGTTCAATAATGTTTTTTCCTACTCATTGTCTTTTTCAGGAACTGGATATAGGGAAGGTGATTGATAGTGGTAAAACACATGGTGATCTCTACTTCTTGGATTCTGCATCCCGTACAACTCCTTCACCCAGGTCCTTTGATCTCGCTATGCAAGCAACTACAAATTTTGCACTTTCTTTGTTACAACAGTGACACCGTAGATTAGGTCATCCATCTTTTAGAACTAGGGGTGCTCACGGTCCGGATTGGTCCAGATTGGCATGAATCCAATCCTAATCCGCGAGTCACGGTTTTTTGAAAATGCAATCCGTGTCCGATCCAAAAGTCTCACGGTTCGGTTCCAATCCGAACCGCGAGTCACGGATCGGTTCCGGATTAATCCGCGGATTTTCAATTTATTCGGAAACAAACAAAGGTAGTAGCCAGTAAGGCACGCACGTACCAAATGCACTAACTAGAAAACTTATATTACAACAAAGGCAGATAGTTATAACTTATAAACACAAATAAAACAACAAAGGCAGCAAGCATATTGTTACTTCCAAACTTCCACACTTCCAGATCACTCACAATGGTTACTTCCAGTGCAGTAACAAACAGAGGCAGTCACAAACAGAGGGCAGAGACAGTAGCAAATAGTTTAAGTTCACAAAGACAACATAAAAAATAACTACTAAGTAAACAACTTCAAAACACAAGGCAGCAAGCCAACAATCACTTCAAATGCAAGGCAGCAATCACTCTTGAATTGGATCAAGTGAAACCTTTTGTAGAGCTGCAAATAAATGAATGAAATTAAGTTAGATTATACTCCCTCTGTCCCATTTTGTTTGCCTAATTTCGGCAAGCGTGCCTTTTAAAACATTAGCTAAATTGAGTAATTAATAACATTTTAAATGATTATAAAAATATTGTCTAATAGAATTAATCGAGATCTATCAAACAAGATCCATATTGAGTATAAAATAAGTTATAAATTAAAAGATATAGATCATTTTTTGAGAAGTCTGGAATAGTGAAAACAAGCAAACAAAATGGGACGGAGGGAGTAGTGAAATGAAACTCCAAGCATATAAATTCACTAAGTTATATAACTGAAATACAAAAACCCCAACAAAGTTAACTTTTACCTAATTCAAGCTCTTGCATTTCTTCCGTATTCTCTTCCACTTCAAATGGCAATGGAGTAGCACGCAACCAATCTTGCATACAAATCAAACACTCAACAAGCTTTGGAGAAAGAGAACTACGAAATTGGTCAATAATACGACCTCCGGTACTAAAGGCAGCTTCAGAAGCAACTGTTGAGACAGGTATGGCTAAAACATCTCGAGCAATTTCAGAAAGAACCGGGTACTTAACAGCGTTCACCTTCCACCATTCGAAGATGTTGAAGTTTGGAATTTTTTTCTCACAACGTTCTTCTAAATACCTATCCACCTCTGATTTCCCCCCATCATCTTCTTCTTCCAATTGTTTTAGAAACTTGGATTCCAATGATGCTCCCCCCTTCTCACTTCCTCTGCTACACGATCGGTCAACCTCCATCCCACTACTATTTTGGGTAGAAAATGGAGCTCCTAAGTTAAACTTTTCGTACTCAACAAAGACACGATCCAACACTTCCCTTATCATTTGTGTCAACTCTTCCTCCACATTAGATCAAAAAGTTCACTAAAACAGAATATATTTTGCCCCCTGGAGTTTATACAGAGAACAATATAACCCATTAAGTCATTAACAATATCTATATAGTATATAAATATAAAAGTGATAAAAAATATATATATATAAAAATTATAAAATTATATATATATATATATATATATATATATATATTTTAAAAAATTATATATAATAAAAATCTCACGGTCCGGATCGGTTAATCCACGGTTTCAAAATCAAAATCCGTGTCCGATCCAAAAGTCACGGTTTTTTATTTTTTGAATCCGTGTCCGGACCATTAATCCACGGTTAAAATCCAAAAGGTACGGATCGGTTCGGTCCGGACCGGATTCACGGTTCACCGGTTTTTTTGAGCAGCCCTATTTAGAACCTTAGAAATTTTTTTCCTCATTTAGTTCAAAATTGTCCTAGGACTTAGTTTTTTTTGTAAAGTCTGTGAGCTTGAAAAACATAAACGTTCTTTTTATGCATCTATTAATAAAAGAAGCGACACTCCATTTATAGTTATTCATTAAGATGTTTGGGGTCCTTCCCCCATTCCCTTTCTAAAAAGTTATCAGTGGTTTGTCATTTTTATTGACTGTTTTTCTCATTTTACTTGAGTGTATTTACTTAAGTCTAAAGATGACGTTCATGGTTTGCACTTAGTTTGATTTACAAATCAAAATTCTCCGTAGTGACAATTGCACTGAATATATTGATAGGAATTTTTGGGCTTTCCTCGATGCCAATTGTATACTTTTTCAAACCACTTGCGTTGACACTCCACAACAAAATTAGTTGTTGAACGCAAAAATAAACATTTTGCTAAGGTTGCTCGCTCTCTTTTATTCAATATGAATGTTCCTAAATTTTTATGGGCCAAGTCATTTTAACTGCCATCTACCTTATCAAACGCTTACCATCCAAGTTCTCTTTAAAACTTCTCTAGAGTGTCTCCCGATCAACTTTTGTGTCATGACCCTTCCTCTGCGAGTTTTTGGATGTGTGTGTTTTGCTCATACTCCTTTTCCTTCGAGTGACAAGTTAGATTCTAAAGCCCACAAATGCATTTTCATTGGGTACTTCCCTGCCCAGAAGGGCTACAAATGCTATGAGTCATCCTCTAAAAAGTTTTATGTATATGGATGTCACTTTTTGAGAATCTGAGTCGTTTTACTTTCTCTCTATTCCATCTTTTTCAGGAGAGTCTAGTCAGAAAGAGATGCCTACCTGGTATACTCACATTGAGGGAGAGCCCATGTCTGCTGAAGGGGTAGCCACACTTGACACACATGACAACCATAGTGAGGAGGACCCTATATCAGCTAAAGGGGCCGCCATACATAACATTGGTGGTGATACAGGGAAACGGTTACACTGACTACAACAGACTAACTTAAAAACCTACACTACCCAAAAGAACACAAAGTCCTCATGTGCAATATCACCGTGTCCATCACAATCACGTATTTTAGTTCCAGATTCCTCAACTGACCCATCTGGTAATGTCTTATCTTGCATTGAAACTCCCTCTATTGATTATAATAGTGATTCTGATAATCTTTCTATTGCTTTTCGAAAAGGTGCTAGGTCATATACTCAACATTCCATTTTCTAATTTGTTTCTTATGATCGTTTATCTCCTTCGTATGATTCTTTTATTTCGTCTCTATTTTCTATATCTATTCCACATAAATGGCATGATGCAGTAATGATACCTAAGTATAAATGAACTATGGTGAAAAAGATGATAGTTTTGAAAAAGAATGACACTTGGGAGCTAGTATCATTTCCAGAGGGAAAGAAAGCAATAACATGTAAGTAAGTTTTTACTGTTAAGCAGAATGCTAACAGTACAGTTGAGAGATACAAAGCGCGATTTGTTGTCAAAAATTTTACTCAAACCTATGGTAATGACTACAAGAAGACGTTTGCTCCAATTGCAAAAATGAGTTTTACTTTTTTATGTGGCAAATCTGAATTGGCCTTTTCATCAATTTGATGTGAAGAATGCATTTTTTCATGGTGAGTTAGAAGATAAAGTGTATATGGATATACTACCAGGTTTTTCTTCCTCTGAGACAGAAGGAAAAGTGTGAAGGTCGAAAAAGACTCTTTATGGGTTGAAACAATCACAAAGAGCATGGTTTGACAGATTTTCAAAGGCTATGTTGTAATTCGAATACAAACAAAGTCATGCCGACCACACTATGTTTATCAAATGAAGTGACTCAAGTCTAGTCTGACTCAAGAATTTAAGATTAAGAATTTAGGATCACTGCGGTACTTTCTGGGAATGGAAGTGGCAAGGTCTGATTGAGATATTTTTTTTATCTCCCAACGAAAATACATCCTTAATCTATTAGAAGAAACAAGTATGTTGAGTTGTAGATCTGCGAGTTCGCCTATTGAGGCAAATTATCAACTCAGTGAAAAATCGGGAGAACGCATTGATAAGGATAGATATCGACGACTAGTGGGCCGACTGATATAATTAGCCCACATTCGACCAGATATTTCTTATACAATGGGCATTGTTAGTCAATACATGCATAATCCTCGTTCTTCACACTTGGATGCAGTATATCGTATTTTGAGATATCTCAAATCAGCTCCAGAAAAAAGAATCTGATTTTTTAATCACGGTAACTTACGGTTGGAAACATTCACTAATGCTGACTGGACTGGTTCAGTGGATGATATATGTTCTACTTCTAACTACTGTACTCTCTTTGGAGGAAATTTAGTTACGTGGCGGGTCAGAAGCAATCAGTGGTCACTAGGTCGACGCAGAAGCTGAGTATACAACTATGGCTCATGGAGTTCGTGAACTTCTATGGCTCCAAACCTTGTTACGTGATTTGAGAATATCTGACAATGGTTCGATGAAACTTTACTATGACAACAAAGCTGCTATTAACATTGCTTATAATCCTGTTCAACATGATAGAACGAAACATATTGAAATTGACACACTTAATTAAGAAAAGCTAAGTGATGGATCAATATGTATGCTCCTTGTGAAATCTGAAGATCAGTTAGTCAACATTTTCACGAAAGAGTTGCGCAACAAGAGTTTCCACCCTATTGTGTTCAAGTTGAGTCTGATTGATATCTTTGCACTAACTTAAGGGGGAGTGTTAAAAGTCTTATGTGTGTAGAACTGTAACTAGATTAGGTTTAGGATTTGTTTTTCTATGTAAAATAAAAATAGAATTAGTTAAAAATCTAATTAAATTAGGACTCGTTTTGCTTGTGTAAATAGTACGCTTGATGAATAGAAAAGCATTCTGATTTTATTAAATCTAATAGTGACTAATGAATATTAAGAAGTCCAGGAGCCAAAATCAACAATCCAAAAAATAAATAAATCACATTTATGCAATGTTGTCAATCAATCAAAGTTAATTTGAAGTTGCAACTTGAGGAGCATGAATAACAAAATCACATTTATGGCTGGTGCGCTGAGTAAAAGTAAAATTGAGGTTGCAACTTGAGAAGCATGAATAATTCTTACAAAATTGCACAGAAAAAAAAAGAAACTCTTGCAAATTAGCCAACTTACTATCAAAGTCAAGCAAGCCAGACAAATAATAAAAAGGGCCACTCTCATTATGAGTTCTTGATTTCATGATTCAGACAGCTGAAGTAAAAAGATTCAGAGAGATTAAGAGAGCGACAAAACACTCAACAAAATTACAGATTTATGGTAACTTGATTTCCAGATGGAAAAGGACAAAGCTCTGGGAAAAAATCGCACTTCTGGATGTTGTGATACAGGGACAGAATACATGATACAGAGTATTAACACTCTCAGAGTATCTACACTATTTTCAAGTGTCAAAATGTGATTCCCATGAGGAAAAATTATGGAAACCAATTATAATCAAAAGCAGACAACAAATAACTGGACAAACTGTTGAGAAGAAAGAAAAAATAAACGAATAGATTTCCTAACCAGAAAACAAAGCTTCCAGATAACCGTCAATATAAGCTAGGCATGGCCAGTGATCAGTTCTAATGCGAACTAGAGTAGAAACATCACAAACCTCCATTTGAAAAAGTAGATGGTACCTTGGTGGGAGGAATATCAAAATAAGAAAGCAACCCATGTTTTTCTTGCTGAAATGAACGTGGTTCTCTCTTTCGCCCTCGTCTTCAACATACTTGAGATAAAGCGGTCCCTGATCTAAATTAGAATCTGAAATAGCATCACCAAACGTAGAATCCAAAGCAGCATCCTTCCATATGACATCCTTTATGATCCCCCCATTTTTCACAATGTCGACGAGAGGTCCACCAAGTACGCCAACGACAAAAGGTGCCAAGTAGTGCTCGACGGCCCAGATCAAAGCGGTGACAGGAACCTCAAGCAGCTTCACTGATCGGGTTCCACTAATTGCTGCAGCCCTTTCGCCTCCTTTCAGTAGAAAGGCTTCATGCCCAGTGTTGGTAGAAGAACCGCACGCCTCCCAGAGAGCATTGAACAAGTCTAGATAATAACCAGGTACTGCATCTTGTAAAATGTCAGGGGGAACAATAGCCCTAAGAAACATATCTTCAATCCCAATAGTGATACTCTGAAGCTGCCCACGGATAATTTGGCCATTTTCTGTATTTGCTTCAATGGAAACATCAACAAGACCAGGCACAGGTTCCCGTGGTTCCAATTCAATCGTATTGGGAGCCTTGAAGCTTTCTTCTTCTCTGGAACCATCTTCTATAGGAACAACATCTAATGAATCCCCTTGGCCCGCGGAGTAGTCTTTAACAGGAGGCTCGCCAAGAAGGAAAGGTATGTGATTGGATGGAATTGACCCATATGGTGCTGAAGAAGAAAACGTGAGCACAGTCGCATATAAAGCAGGAAGTGCATCTAGTCCATCAAAATTTTTATCACCTAAATCAACTCCCCATACACGATTGAATGGTTCTGTTTTAAAGCTCAAATTACAGGGTATCCTAATCTTTAGCCCTGGCATGTGTCTAAAATCAGGTATAGTGGAAAAATGCTGCCTTAAAATTCTAATTATCTCGGATATCTTCGAATCCATAACACGTAAAGGCTCATGTGGACGATCAACTCTTCCCACCTCTGAGTAAATTTGGTTAGTAGTGTTTCCATCAACCTCCCTCTGCTCCACTGAGGGTTCACTGTCTCGGATGCCTTCTAGATAATCAGTGTTCACAGCGTCGCTGCCTAGAGTTGATAAAGACAAAGACCAAGACTGTTTGACTCGAAGTGGTATCACCCGCATAAGGTGGATGTAGGACAAAATTGCCCTAGATTTATTACGATTGTGGGAGGGTGGAGGTTGTACATTGAAGTACAAGCCCGACTGTGGAGATGGTGCAATCCCAGGGAGTTGGTCTCCGCTGTTCAGTATGTGCCTGAGCTTCTTTCCTGGAATACAGATCAACATCCGCAGGTACATCCTGCAAAATGACACATTTCTTTTGAGGAAGACTAATAATATCGAAAATGTTGCTTCAGTTAACGATAGGTACTTTTTCTTCTCATAAACTATTTAGAACTTTAACAGGATTGCCATTAGGAACTACCAGGAATACACTAACCTGTAATCTCCAACCTGAGGTAATCTCATTCAAATGTCTGGATAATCAGAAATATTTTCCAGGAATAGTTCATTTAGAAAACTTATTGTCAACTTTTCTTGTTTCTGGACTGCACCTGGAATGTAAGATTACCATGCAGGAGGGTGGAGATCAAATTCCTACGTAATTTAGGAATGTGAATTCCGGGTCAGCTAGTTCATCAGGAATCATATTCCTATTAAAATACGGATCGTGGGGATCCAGAATCACGTTCACAATTGTGTCTCAAGATTCCTGCCATCCAAACCCTTATAGTTTTCTACTCTACTCCTTGCTCCCCTTTTTGCCAAAAAAAAAAATTCAAACGAAAACAGAAATATAACTTTGTTGTACCTTGCAACGTCACGAACTTCCAGATCAGGAAAATAAAGGGAAGTGAAGGAAAGGAGACGAGATAGTCCAAGAAACAATCTAGAGCTATGGTGGTGCATCAGCATGGTTCGACAAATGCCAAGAACTTTACTTCCCTTAGACCAAGACTTCAATCCTGTGTCTGGCCCATGATTCTGAACAAGAAATATCATGAACTGGGTGAGCACCTCTAGTAATCCACCAGGAGGTACCGTCTCATTCTTGGCAATTCTATCAAATATTAAGAAGTAAGACGACAACCGATAATCTATCTTGACCTTGGGAAACAAATGCTTGTCAAAGGTCTGTAGCAGGCGCTCTCCCAACCAGCAATGCTTATGACAGCCAAACAAGCGGTCAACGAAAGCGACAACAATTGGAACCAATCCCTTGAACTCTAGTATCAGGTCCACTAACATTGTCTGTGCAACAGAACAAAGATGGAAAAAAATGTCATGTACAACATCAACCAGAAAAGAAAACAGTAGGGAAAGCAAGAAATTAAAATGAAAAGATCTGGCTCATTCAAACAGCAACTTTTTCATACGTCACCTTCTGACAGCAACGTTACAAACAAAAACGACCATCTGATTAAATAAGAAAGAAATAGCTCCACATTACTATCTTCGGTCATTGCACTGAGCAAGGGCCCATACTCGGATACAACATTTACAGTTAGATTGCTAAGTGAAACTGGCTCTTCCCAAGAAGGGGGGCAAAGGGGTGTGACTACTTAATATTGACTGATAAGCGAAATCAGCTCTTTCCCAGGGGAGAGGAGGAAAATGTGCAACAACTCTATCACATATTAAGTCCCATGAGTATTGACTATGTACACATCAGATTTTCTTTTTTTGGGTAATGTATGAAGTTGAGTACATGTGACAACATTTTGCTCCACAATCAAATGATCTAATCTGTGTCATGGAACTAGATTGGGAATACGATGAATGCAGGGTCATCAAGTCGGGATATGCACCATTAAATTGGTCCCATGATCTCAGATTGCCGAAATGATCCATACGTTTTGAAATCAGCATTATGTCAGAATAATAAGTAGGATTGATAAATAGCAAAGGATTGTAAGCAGCATTGCCATTGGAATGGTTGGGATTTTCAACATTCTCTATAAATGTAAAATGTCAACATCCTCTATCTGGTCCTGGGATCCGATCCACTACAGATCATGGATTTTGAGTACAATTCCACTGTAAACTTTTTAATTGATAGCAGCATTACATTCACTTTGTTCCCATTTTATATGAGAATTGACCATATGCAGTAGTCATAATAGCTTGTCTAGTCAACAAATAGATGCACACAAGTTCCCAGGATATTGACATGGAACATTTGTGACAAGGAGACTAAGAGAAAAATGCACAACTATGAAAGCAAGTAGAGTTATACTAGAAATCACAATTGGATAGTTTCCTCCAATTTGTTCCCTTAATAACATCCCTTCTCCATCCAGACCTTCACTTTTAAACCAATTACAGGCACTAGCAATTGGTAGGTGTCATGCAGAAGGAGCACTTCAAGAAGATAACATGCAAATACCTCCGCAGTTCAGATAATTATCTGGTAGTCCAGTAATATTTCTCTTCTTCAGATGGTTTTTAAATTTATTGGGAGTATGGGACCTGGTCAATGACAATATGTGGAATCTAAAGGACCTAAATACATACAAATGTCATTTGAAACAATCCCTCACTCTAACAAGCATCAAAAAATTTCTATTACTTGTTCTTTGTTATACAGTTTTGCACAGCCACTTCTTCAATACATAGTCAAGACCCAAAGGAGGTCTTAATATTAGTCAGCAACCAATTTATTAAACAGTTACCTCATTACTATAAATTGTGCATGCAAATAGCAACACTCTCTACAACACGCTGACAAAAATTAACATACAGAGCTGAGCTTAGATTGGTAGGATATCAAGCTAGGACATAGGAGCCACTTGAGACCTCCCATAACCATGGTTTAATTTGACCCGATCAGTATTTTATGCATTTTACAGATTGGTTTGCTGCATGTTCAGTCTTAAAATGTGTTTGTTTAGATCCTAGGAACCAAGAGCATTCTGTTAATAGAACATTGTCAGAAACTGGAGAAAAATAAGTTTAAGTCGGGTGAATGTAGGGATCTCCATATGTTAATAAGCCGTTATATCTCATTATCAGTTGGTTTAGACTGATCTTAAGTTAACGTCCTAAGTTTTAAAATTTGGAGTCTCCTGCTATGGAGTCTTTAAGTTTCAAATTCCATATAGTACATCATTAAAGCATTTCACTAGCTTGAAGATCGTTTAGGATTGCTGAATAATCTAATAGTGAGGAGTGATGCCTAAGGGACCGTGCGAGGATTTCCATCTTGTATGTGGAATTCCATCTACCCAAGATTTCCTATATTTTTCTTGCCTTCAATTGTCTGCATTGATATATCTTTAGAAGCCCAGCATTCTCAACAGTTTTCTTACCTTCCAAACAACTCACAATTAGATCAAATAGCAGCAGCACCCATTCAATATTCATGAGCATTGTTCCGAGCCCCAGAGGGCTAGAGCAACTGTCAAGTTTTTGCCTTCCTTGCTTATTCCAAATGAAAAGACATATCATAGCAAATCAGAATTTCATACATTTACCAATCTTACGTCTTCTAAAACCAAGAATGGGCTGAATTATATGGACGACATTAATTTTCCATTGATTCATTTCTGACCATGCAAGATGTTGGAAATAATGTGTATATGGTAGTATATATATTGTAATTAGGCAAGTTAGTCTATTAGGTAGGTAGCATCAATTAGGGATTTAGTCTATTATTTTCTTTCCTTATTCATCTATTATTTTCTTTCCTTATTCATCTTGTACACAGTCTATATATTTCCTCATTGTGAGAAGAATAAATCATATCGTTCGTATATTTCGACATGGTATCAGAGCGGGTTCTAGGAACCTGACTTTCTCCTCTTCGTTCTCTCCTTTTTTTTCTAAAACCAACCCTATCTCTACACAGAAACCGAAACCCTAACCCTAGCCGCCGCCGCCGTCAATCGCCGCCACCTCCCTTCATCGTCGGCTGTTGCTAACCCTAAATCCACAACCTATCAGTCGCCGCCGCCGCCGTCAACCTATCAGCCGCCACTGTTATTCCGCCGCGGTTTTCTCTTCTGGTCTTCTGATTCCGCCACCATCCGCCTCTGTCCACCTCTGTCCGCAACCTATCACCCGGTAGTTGTCGCCACCGTACTCTTTTTTTTTTTTCCTGTGGGTAACTCTCGGATCTCTTCGTTTATATCTCTGATTTATTATTTATCATGGGTGATAATAAGAACAAAGATGCTGAGAATAAAGACATTGGTGCATCAGGCACCAAGGATGTTGTTCGGGATTATCGTCGGTCTCTCACCACGATTAAATTAAATGGATCCAACTATTTGCCATGGTCCCGCGCAGTAACTGTATCTCTGCGCGCCAGTGGCGAGACTTCCTACATCACTGATGATGCATCTACTGATCCCACTTGGACCCAACATGATGCTCATATCATGACTTTACTTTGGAATAGTCTTGAACCCGATATTTTTAATAATGTTGCTTGCCAAGAGACGTCCAAAGCTGTTTGGGACACTCTCAAAGAATTATATTCATCAGATCAGAATACTTCTCGTATATATCAAATTTATCAGCAGATTTTCTCTTTCCAACAAGGAGATCGATCGCTCGATGACTACTTCTCTACATTGAAAGGGATGTGGGATGAATTAAATGTTTACCAACCGTTATCCACAGACTTACGGGTTCAACAGAAGTACAGGGATGACTTTCGTGTTTCCAAGTTTTTGTCTGGCCTAAATTCAGACCTTGCTCCTCTAAGTTCTCAGATTCTATCTGGCAAGGAAGTTCCTACTGTTGGTGAGGCTTTTTCTCGTGTTCGACGGGCTGCTACCCATTCATCTGGTTTAGAGCGACCGACTCCATCTGCTCTTGCTGCTCCCATTACATCACCTACTTTATCTTCTGGAAATTTTGGCAATCACATTCCCCCCCACAGTCATAGTAGTTCCTCTGAACGTGGTGGTCGGCGTGGAGGACGTGGGGGGCGTGGTGGTCGTGGCACCAAGAAGTGTACTCATTGTCATGCAACCAACCACGATGTTGCGTTTTGCTGGAAGCTTCATGGCAAACCAGCTTGGGCTAACCAGGCTACACTTGAGGGGGAGCCGTCTGCACCTGCTCCTCCTACTCAGATTACTATATCCAAGACCGAGTACGATTCTATGATTCAAAGGGCTAATGCATCTTCTTCTTCTTCCACTGCGACCCATGTCTCTTCAGGTAATACTTGTCTTCATTCATCTTCTCGTACTGGCAGAAATCCTTGGATACTCAATTCTGGCGCATCTGATCATATGACAGGTGACTTGTCCCTTTTAACTAATGTTGTTACCCCTTCTGTTCCTTCCTATGTTACTATTGCTGATGGATCTAAAATTCTTGTTCATGGCATTGGTACATATTCCTCATCTGGTCTTGTTTTTCCTTCTGTCTTATATTTGCCACAATTCCCTTTTAATCTTATCTCCATTCATAAACTTTCTCATACTCACCAGTGTTCTGTACGTTTCTATTCTTCTTGTTGTGAATTTCAGGATCTCAAGACGCAGAGGCTGATTGGTGGGGGGTATGAGAAGAATGGTCTGTTTTATCTCCGGGAAGAGAAGCAGCAGCAGGCGTCCAACTCTTCCATGTTATCTGCTCTCCATTCTACTGTCACACCTTATCAGTGGCATTGTCGTCTTGGGCACCCATCCTCTGCCAATCTTCGCAAGCTAGTCCCTAATCTACCTCATTTTTCTCCTTTTAGTTGTGATACTTGTGAACTCAGTAAACACCGTCGGGTTTCTTTTCCTTTACGTACTGAGTCACCATGTTTAGAACCTTTTGCTTTAGTTCATTCAGATATTTGGGGACCTTCGCGCACTACGAGTTTGTGTGGTGCTCGCTATTTTGTTACATTTATTGATGCTTTTTCTCGTTTAACTTGGGTGTATCTCCTCAAAGATCGGTCTCAATTATTTTCTGTGTTTTCAAAATTTTATGCTGAGATTGTCAATCAGTTTAATGCTAAATTACATATCTTACGGACTGATAATGCCCAAGAATATCTTTCTAATGAATTTACGCATTTTAATGAGACTCATGGCATTATTCATCAAACTGCTTGTGTCACCACCCCGCAACAGAATGGGGTTGCGGAACGGAAAAATGGGCCCGTTTTAGGTGTAGCTCGTGCTCTTATGCTTCACATGAACGTTCCAAAACTTTTTTGGGGATATGCTGTTCTTACAGCAAATTACCTAATAAATAGAACACCTTCTCGAGTTTTGAATGGAAAAATTCCTTATCAGGTCATGTTTCCTGCCAAGGATCTTTATAGTCTTCCCCTAAAACTTTTTGGTTGTGTTTCGTTTGTTCATAATTTATCTCCTGGTCGTGATAAGCTTGATCCTCGGTCTTACAAATGTATCTTTCTTGGTTACTCTCGCACACAAAAAGGGTACAAGTGTTATAGTCCCTCATTACGGAAGCACTTCGTGAGTGCTGACGTCACTTTTTTTGAAACCATCCCATATTATTCCCTCGAAGGTGGACAGGTGCGACCACCCATGTTGGCTGACCTTGGTCAGTCCCCTTGTATCCCTGAGCTTACTTCTCGACCACCAATTACACAGGTTTATGTTCGTCGTCCTTCCGCTACTGCTCCTACTGTTGCTACTACAGATCCGGCTTCTGTACCCACACCATCTCCTCTAGCGTCTGCGGATCCTACTCTCGATCTTCCTATTGCTCAGCGTAAAGGTACTCGTTCCTGCACTTCCCATCCTATCTCTCACTTTGTCTCCTATGATCATTTATCTCCCTCTTTTCGCGCTTTTTCTGTCTCTTTGTCCTCTCTTGTTGTTCCTAAGTCTTATCAGGAGGCTCTTTCTCATCCTGGATGGCGTTCTGCTATGGAAGAAGAGATGCGCGCTTTATCATTGAATCATACTTGGGATCTTGTTTCCAAGCCTTCTGGAGCTCATATTGTTGGTTGTCGTTGGGTGTTTACTATCAAACACAACCCTGATGGTACTGTTGATCGTTTGAAAGCTCGTCTTGTGGCCAAAGGTTTCACCCAAACCTACGGGCTCGATTACACTGAGACTTTTTCTCCGGTTGCCAAACTCAATTCTGTTCGAATTGTTATCTCTCTTGCGGCAAACCTTAATTGGCCTCTTCATCAACTTGATGTCAAGAATGCATTTCTTCATGGTGACCTCTCTGAGACTGTCTATATGGCTCAACCACCCGGTTTTGAGTCCAAGGGGGAGTCTGTGTGTCATCTTCGCAAATCGTTATATGGACTCAAACAATCTCCCCGGGCTTGGTTCGATAAGTTCAGTAGTACCGTTGTGTCTCATGGTATGACTCGAAGTCAAGCTGATTACTCTGTATTCTTTAAAAGGACTACTCGTGGTATTGTGATTCTCGTGGTTTATGTGGATGATATTGTCATCACCGGCAGTGATGGTGTTGGGATTGAAATATTGATTCGTCATCTTTGTTCCAGTTTTCTTACTAAGGATCTAGGCAAGCTTCGGTATTTTCTCGGCATTGAGGTTGCTCGTTCCAAAGCGGGCATTAGTTTATCACAAAGGAAATACACTCTCGATCTCTTGAAGGATACAGGTTATCTTGGTTCTAAACCTGTAGCTACTCCCATGGACACTAATCTTAAACTAATGCCGGAAGATGGTGAATTGGTTGATGATCCTGAGATGTATCGGAGACTTGTGGGTAAGCTTATTTATCTCACTATTACTCGACCTGATATCTCCTATGCAGTCAGTATTGTCAGTCAGTTTATGACGTGTCCTCGAGTTCCTCATATGGAAGCAGTTGTTCGTATCTTGAAGTATCTTAAAAATGCACCTGGACGTGGACTTCTCTACAAGTCATCTGGACATCTTCGTATCGAAGGATATACAGACGCTGACTGGGCTGGATCTCCTGCTGATCGTCGTTCTACTACTGGTTATTGCACCTTTATAGGTGGCAATCTTGTGACTTGGAAGAGTAAGAAGCAGTCAGTTGTGGCACGTTCTAGTGCAGAAGCAGAGTATAGAGCAATGGCTCATACCACTTGTGAGTTGACTTGGTTGCGTACACTTCTACAAGAGTTTGGGATTCCAGTGCATGGTCCCACTCCTTTATACTGTGATAATCAGGCTGCTATCCACATCGCTAATAATCCCGTATTTCATGAAAGGACCAAACACATTGAAGTTGACTGTCATTTCATTCGGTCAAAAGTGGAATCCAAAGAGATTAGCACGCCTTTTGTTCCTTCAGGCTCTCAACTTGCTGATATTTTCACGAAGGCTCTTCCCAAGACTTCCATTGACTCTATTTGTCTCAAGCTTGGAGTATACGATGTATACGCTCCAGCTTGAGGGGGAGTGTTGGAAATAATGTGTATATGGTAGTATATATATTGTAATTAGGCAAGTTAGTCTATTAGGTAGGTAGCATCAATTAGGGATTTAGTCTATTATTTTCTTTCCTTATTCATCTATTATTTTCTTTCCTTATTCATCTTGTACACAGTCTATATATTTCCTCATTGTGAGAAGAATAAATCATATCGTTCGTATATTTCGACACAAGATATGGTTCTTTACACTTCTCATACACAAAGAGCGAACTTGGTTGCGTATATAGAGCCTTGTGAATATTCCACCTCTTACAATTGCCCATCACCATAAGAGAAACGGCAAAAGAATGAATCAAGAAAACTAGTATGTACCTGTAAAGTGTGAAAGATGGTGGACTCCATTAGAACTACCGTGGAAGAAGGGTCAGTGTCAGAATGAGACGACGCACCTATCAAAAATTTGTGGAAGGCGCGGAATGCCACCGCAGTCTCAGAGCTCCACGGTGGTAACCATTTGAATGATGATACAGAAACCAGACCATCTTCAAATAGCTTCACCACGGATAATCCTGAACCTGCATCATCATCATCCTGACTCCTCACTGTACCTTCTCCATTCGGAGATGTAGAGATGTTGTTGCCAAGTAAAAAAATTGAACAATAAGCAAGAACATCGAGCTTCAGCGACTTCAGAGCAAGGGGATCAAACACAGCAGGGTAAAACCTCAAACCCGCATAAACAACTGCTTTCTTTTTTCCATTTGATAACCACCCAATGAAACCCAGTAACCAGTGAAGTGCAAGCAATCGAAAAACCAAATAATGCTGGGACTCTTTTGAAATTAACAGAAGACGGCGGGCAATTTCGCCCTCATGCCCATTGAAGGCATCTAAGAAACGCTTATATACCAATAGAAATCCGTGACTCAATAAAGGATCGTAGGTATAAAGCAAACCAGCAAACTGCACCTTCAAAAGAGAAGCCTGCAATTCAAGAACCACCGCCACCGGAAGAATCAAAGATATGAACTCTATCAATCCCCATGAAGTCAAAAGTTGAGGGCATTCTAGCAAAAATGACATCGCCCTCCTAAGCTCCTTATAACTAGACCCCGAAATCTCCTTATTAAAACCACCACCACCCTTTTCTGTGATTAAAAACTGTGGGATGTTGAACGGAACCAAAGGTAATGAAGTATTAAGAATCGAGACATTAGCCTTCCACAAGACAATACCATGGATTACAGTAGCCAATAACAAGACGTAGCTCTGGGAAGCATGAGTCCGTTCACTCTGGCACAAACCCCACAAATGGCCAGCGATCTCGGACAACAAACAAGGATAAGCTCTCTCCAATTCTCTCAAACACTCACACGCAACAGACCGGGTCTGCCGGTCGGGCCCGTGGTTGGGCCGGTTCACCACGGTCAACAACAGTTCAGTCAAGCTCTCCAGCTGCCGTATGTAATTGTAGTGGAGCAATTCGCCGTCGATTCTTAGGGTAATGAATACAGAAGACGTGAATACCATCATTTGCTCTTTGAGAGGCGCGGGGAATCCGTCGATCGGGGCCAGGGTTACGTTTCGGAGGGTTTCTACTAGGCGAGTGAGGACCTGTTCAGCGGCATCGAGGTTTGAGTCGCCGCCGCGAGTGAAGAGGGCGTCGGAGAAGTACTCCTCGAGGAAAACGATGATGTGGAGCTTGAGATTGATAGGAAAGTCCCTGCGGAGGATGACGGAGAGAGAGATTTCGAGGAGAGAGAGTCCGGTGTAGTTGGAAGAGGTCCATCGTTCGCGACGGGCGCCTCCGAACTGGAAATCGTCGATAAGGCACTCCCAATCGAGCGTCGACAGCGGCTTCAATGGCGGCGGTTTCTCCATTTCTCAGAAGATTTCACAAAGAATGATCGTCGTCGCTATCATCATCACATAGAATGGATGCGGAAGATGAATCTGATGGTATATGGTATAGAACCGAGAATCTCATTTGGTTCTTCGGAACCTCGACGGGCTCGACCGAAGCTTCTGTAAATGCACCACGCCAGAAGGTCTCAGTATATCCACAAAAAAGCCTAATTTCCCGTCTGTTTCAAAAAAAAAAAAAAAAATGTCCGATTTGCAAACTAATAATTTTAAAAAGTACACATATTTTGGGGTAATTTTAAATCAAATTACTTTTGTTAGCTCATCCTAGATTTTCACCCATCTACTTTTTAAAATTATATTTTTATTTTATTTTTACTTAATTTGACGCTTTTACTATTATTTTTTAGTGTTAATTTATCTTTTATCCTCTCCTAAGTGAAAACATATAATTTATAATTTGATAGGTTTAAAATCATAAAAATAATTAGACTTGAAATGTGAATTAAATAAGGTAAGAGAGAATATCACCGAATTCAAAAAGATATTCATCAAAATTTTAAAAAAATTCACCGAAATCTGTTAATATGTCCGAAATCTGTTTGAATGACCTTCGTTAAGAAAATCAAAATCCCAAAAATTATATCTTATTTTATTTTTTTCACCGAAAATTTGTTAATATACTACTTTCACGAAATTTGTTTTAGCGACTCACAGTAATCTTGAGAATATCACCGAATTTTTTATTATTCTTACACGAAATCACAATTTTTTCATTTCTTTATGTTCTTATATTTAAATTTCTTATAGTTGTCATTTTGTATGACATAAACTTGTCAATTTTTTGTTTTCCATCATCGAAATCTAAGTGTTACGAGTTAGAAGAAGAGATTTCATCGTCAAGCCTAAATAATATTTACCTAAGACAATTCAAATTCTACAGTGAGTGAAATATATTTTGTTGTTGTTTCTATTTATAGTATCCGTCTAGGATAATATTGGTTAAACATTATATGACAGATTGCTGAAATTTACTATAATCTGTAAATTTATCATGCAAAAGAATAAGATATTTTAGAGTTGTAGAAATTTATCATGAATTACAAATTTACTATTGCAAAAGAATAAAATATGTTAGAATTGCAAAAATTTACCATGATATGCAAATTTATCATCCCAAAAGAATAAAAAAAAATTGAAATTGTAGAAATTTATCATGATCTGTAAATTTATCATTGCAAAAAAATAAAATATTTTGCAGCGAGTTAGGAGGAGAGATTTTTGGGCTAATAAGAATTATTTTCTCCAAACCTTGACCCAGTGATCTCATATTTTGTTTGATACCCGAAATGATATGGTAATACAATTTTAGTATCATTTTTCTAGGAGTTGAGTGCTTGAATTGTACAATTTTTAAAATTAAGAGTAATTTGGGTATTTTTTTTTTTAAAAGACCAAAACATAACCTTAAAAAATGTACTGTGATAAAAAACTAGTAAATACTTATAGGACCAAAAAACAATTGCTCATTAATTCAATGATTGAATAATAATAATTGTAACGCCCTATGTAAGTCAGTGACCCAATAACTTATTAGAGCCCAATTATTTGACCCAAAATGTTTAAGCCCAAATCACTACTAGTAATATACATGGTTTATTATATACCCAAATGTTGGGGTTTTATATTAAAAGTTATGATTTTATATAATGGATTAATATTTATTTGAATTATTTATTAAACAATTATTTCTTTTCTTAATAAGAATTTTAATGGGTAATTTTTGCATTATATTTTATTATAATGTGCATGAGTGTCTCTTATTACACATACTAGATAATCTAGTATGTAGAATTTGATTTACACATAGAGGATCAGATTATTGGTTCTTGTAGAATGTAAGTATTTGGTTCACAGTTTTACGTGGAATTGGATGCATCGCCAGTAGAACTGTAATATACTGTTTGAATAGATCTGTCTTGACTGAGAAAAATAATATAGTTTTAACTCATTATATTAGTACACATTGTGTGTATTGAATAGGACCACTTTGAGGTAATTGTATTTATATTGACAATATAATACAATTCGAACTTCATGGTTATTATATATGCTTGTGCTCTTAACCCAAAGATAATTAATCGATATGTATATTTAATGTTGTTAATTTTGATTCATTATAAAGTGAGGCCTTGTGGACCAATAGTCTCGATGGGTTAGATCACAATATATAAGTGTATGATAACTATTAATTATTAATGGAATCCATATTTTTTTATAAGGATTGATGATATTTTTTTAGGAAGCTTATAAGTTTTGATTATGTCAAACCTTGTCGGTGAATATTAGTATCCGACATAATGAATAAGTTAAGTAGAAGATCTCAAGAAATTTTATAGATGTTGATTAAATAAATTGTTAGTAATTTATTTTAATCAATGGGTATCTGTAATTTTAACGTGGGGAGATAAATAAGTATTTAATAACATGAAGTTTGAAATACAATTTTGAGATATGGAAAGGGAATGCAATTATAATTCTGTAGTAGTATGAATTGTAATTTATATAATTCAAAATTAATCTGAATTGAATTTGGAATCTCGAATTATAATGGAAGTCCAGTCCATACTTCTTCTGGGGGTTCCTACCGTTGCCTATATATACACTATTATGCCTTCTAGGTCAGATATAACTTGATACTTGAAATATTAAGAGAGATTTTGTGAAGGCAAAGATATCACGTTTTTGAACCTAAACTCAGTTCGTGATCAAAGTGCAATAGGATTACGGTAGAAAATCTCGAGTTTTCAGTCAAGTAAGATCATTTCAACCGTGCTCAAAGTTTGATCAAGATCAAACTGTGGAGATAATTGAGATCAAACCAGAAAGATCTCAAAGGTATGAACCCTAATTTCGCCTGTAGGGGTTCATATTTTTTATTGTATAATCTGTACGAATTCATCAATGGGTCTCGAAAATCAATCCCTAACACTAGGATCACCATGTAAACCTTCAATGTGAGATGAGATGTCACAATCTCTCCACCTTTAAGATCTTACATCCTTGCAAGGGGTTGAACACTAGAGCCACAATGGCCTAACTCCGAGTTTGTTCCTTGGTGACCAAAAAATTTCGATCCACACTCGATTGTGTACACGGATCGCTCTGATGCAATTTATAACGCCCTATGTAAGTCACTGGCCCAATAACTTGTTAAGGCCCAATCACATGGTTCAAAA
Source organism: Arctostaphylos glauca (assembly GCA_019985065.2). Classification (NCBI taxonomy): domain Eukaryota; kingdom Viridiplantae; phylum Streptophyta; class Magnoliopsida; order Ericales; family Ericaceae; genus Arctostaphylos; species Arctostaphylos glauca. The sequence goes on along the minus strand of JAHSPW020000013.1, from coordinate 4,738,576 downwards.
TACTTAACCCCAAGTTACTAGTAATAGCATATATGGTTCATTATATATCGAAAATCACTCATATAAATCTTTAATGTGGGATGGGATGTCACAATGAACCGAACTGGCTACATCCCTAGCGGTGACGGATAATTATTTAGAAAAATGCTAATCACCACTCATTAGGCGGCGAATAATATATAAAAGGTACATCGATATTCGTAAAATATGTACTGATATCCGTAAATATGCATTGATATTTATAAAATATATATTGATATTTACGTTTTTTTTTATATTATGTACCTATTATTTATCACTTAATGAGCAATAGTTGGCAAGACTTTTTAAAGACGGGAGGATGGAGTAAATAGTATGCTTTATTATAATGCAAAAGGGAAAATTTCTTATTGTGAACAAAATTATAAAATTATCTCACAGATGTACTTATCAAACTTGTCCAATAAAATTTATATATTTTTACAACTATTTCTAATATAGCATGACTTAGCTATTGGGAAAAAAATGTAAAAGAACTCAAAAAAATAACTAAAAACTTCTCACTAATGACATAACTACTCGAAAACTTAAACTGAGAAAAAGCAGAGAAGCGACCACAGGTTGAAAAATAATTATTCTCGAATTCATCACGTGTACAGAGACTATTGTACTTTTATTGCACTTCTAGCCCACAATAGAATTATGGTTGTGTATAAATATTTTATATTAGAGTAATGCTATTAACACATCACATTATACATTAAGTTATACATCATGTCTATATGACATTCACTAATTTAAACACATATAAAAAATCACGAGACCTGCTTTTACATTTTGTCTTATAATAATATACCACATAGACATGATATACACTTTGATGTGTTAATAGACTTGTTCTTTATATTACTATGATTGTCTTTTTTTATTATTATTTCTAATTTTTTATTAAATTCGCATCGAATTTTTTGATTTAATCATTCATTTCAACAAAATAAATTTAAAAGAAAAAAATATGAAAAAACACCTCCCAAAAAACCATTAAAGGCAAAAAATAAAAAATAAAAAATTATTGTCTTTAGTGTCTCTATAGTTGTCTTATCAGATCTTTTTTTTTTTTTCAACTTCAATCTATATTTTCATATGTTTTTAATTAGTTTCGTTGGAACGAACAATTAATACAAATACTTTAACTGATAACATATAAAAAAATACTAAATATCAATGTCACTCGCTATATGTATTTTTTTTCCCAAATGGGCCCTTTAACTAAAAACACATCCCTCTCTCTAACACTCATCACATTCTGATTTCTATCAAAGTTGTCAATATCGTACCGTACCGGCCGGTACGTACCGTTTTGACATAAAAACGGTACCAAGTACTCCTAGTACCGTACCACCTTCAATACCGATTGGCCCGGTCGTACTGGCTAATACCGGCCATATCGGCCCGTACCGGATTTTTTTTTTTAAAGAATTGCGAAAAAATTAAATTTTTTGGACTTTCTCTCTATAATTTATATATATATTGATAGTTGCGATAAATCCGATACGGTACCCGGTACATGACCGGTACCAGTACGTACCGTACCAGTAGAAAAACCGATACCCAAACCGATCCGGTATTCAGAACATTGGTTTCTATACCTTTTGACACCACATAATATGGGAACCATTAAGATAATGACACATGAATAATAGAGTACAATTGAAGTTAAAACGAAATACTTGAACATAAATTGGAAGTGGCCTGCCACGTGGTATCTATTCAAAATTCAAGGGTTATGAATGAATTGTGACACTAGAGGGTCTCACGACAATCAAAAGATCTCATCGTTCCACAATCCAAGGGTCTCCATTGATGTCTCCATTCATGCATACAACCCAAAGGTCCTTTCTGTGTCAACAACTCAAAGGTCCATCTACTACTATAAATGTTGAGATCATTCCACATCTGCCAAAAAATCATATAGTTGTGTTCTTCGTGTGAGAGTGAGGCAGACTCAATAATTTTGACAACCAGATGAGGGTTGGTATTTCTCCATTCGATTGAGCTCTTTTATCTTGAGAGACAAACGCCTAGTTGCGATCCTCCAACACCCATAGTGAGGCGACTAATCAGTCTTAAGGGTATTATGAATCCACATAACTCGGTTCGTTATCATATTATTCATGTTTATGTTTTGTTCTCTTATGTACTTTGTAAATTTCTTTTCTATAATTTATGTATCAATGATCAAGGATGTATATTTTTTAGAATCCGCATATCTTGTTCGAATAATTTTTTCCTACAAGCTAAAGTCTGATTTGTATTTCAAATTCTAATTTTTTTATTTACAAAAAAAGATTCTAGTTTTGAAAATATGTTGTGACCTCCAATTTGGAGCGTGGAAAAATGAATTCGAAGTTTGTTTTCAAAATCAAAAAATGACTTCGAAGTTGGAAAATTCATTATACACAAAATTTGAAGTTTGAAGTTGTATAATTTGAGGTTTGAAGTTCGTATTCAAAGTTGGAAAAGAATTCGAAGTTCGAAGTTGGGTTTCAGAAATCAAAGTTTGACATTTTCCACATATATGAAATTGAAAAATAAACAGATTAGTTTGTATTAATTTGTTAACAGTATTTAGATTTTCCAGATAATATAATATGTTGAGGTTTACTGTTTACTACAAATAGGAGTTTGTTGGAAAAGATTGTTGTTGTAGAACAGATATTTTTGAGGCATCAGTTCTCGGATTGACAAGCGATTCAATTATAGATTATTGTTGTAAAGCATCGTGCATTACATGTTAAATTTTCATTCAAAAACACTGGCTACCTATGTCACCTATGTTTACAGCATTCCAAGATTATCGAAATTTTAACCAGATGATATGGACAACGTGTCAGTGTAAGCCAACCATCGCTATTCATATTATTTAGTTATGAGGTAATGCATTTTTGGTTTATTGATTTTATGAGAAATGAAAATAAAGGTGGTACTAACTATTACGGGATGACGGGAGAGGAAATGTGACGTAAAATGGTAAAAGAGTTACAGAAAATGGGGAATGAGAAAGTGTAGATGTGTATATTTTCTCAATCAGGACAGAAAGCTAATACCTCAATATCCAGCATAAACAGTACTTTCAATATGGATGGACCTGTGATCTGTAAAATAATAAATCGTCAAAGAGCCCTTTGTTGCTGTGGCAGGAAGATACTTCGATGATTAAATCACGTAAAAGTTCACATGATGAACAATAACTCAAGCTAATATTCTATTAGCAAGCGAAATTATGCACTACTTAAAACATCCCTTTTTTTTTGTTGATGTGGAGCTTTATTTATAGACTTTTCTTTAATCCTAATTCTCTTAGGATTCTAATTGGAGTAAAGTGTCTTCTAATTGGCCACCAATAAGATAACTCTCTATCAAGCAGTTATCTTCTATCATTAGAGTTTTATTTAATTAATACTTATCGTATTAATTAAATTAGCCGTTGATTTCTCATCCATATCTATTAGAGCTGTATCACGACTTATTCGAAATTCTGTCTTATCTCGGAATAACAGTCACTCATCACCTTTCTCGGGTCAATGGTATCTCGGACCGTCCTTCTCAGGTCGGCAAGACGTGGGGCCGCCTTTTTCAGGTCGGCTGGTTACCAAACCATCTTTCTTAGATTGGCTCATTAGATATTTGACCTTCTTCGTTCAAATATTGTATGGATAACCTTTCTCAAGTCCGCCATAACCTCACGTGATCGGCACGTGTGTCCTGATGTATCTTTGTATTGATGCCGAACTAAATCCTTGCTGAGGGAGATAAATGTATTTTCTCACTTACATTTTTACCCTCGTCAGAAAGTTAGGAGTTAACTTCGGTAGGTACTGATGCAATCAAGCAATATACTGGGAATGTAAGCATTGGTTTTGAGTAGATTCATATAGCATGGACTAAAAGACGTGCATGGTAGAGCAGGAAAAACAACTAGAATCGTGCAACATGCCCATTTCATCCTAGAGTTCTTGTTATAAAAATCTCGCTCAAAACAAAATCACGAAAGATACGCCAGCCCAAGTCGACTTCAACTTCCGCAATTTTGATCTCAGAAAGACGACATTCTGATATTCTAGAAGTGGGGATTAGAATCTTTAGAAATGAACTAGAGGTTCTAAAAACCCAGACTAGAGATGTGGACGCCGGCTTTCTGGAACGTGATATTTACATTGAAAAGTAAAGAGGTAAATAGAGACGAAAATAGATAAAGAAATCAGAACTTAAATAAAACGGTTGTTGCAACGCTACCTTGTATTGATTTTCTGAGCTGGTCGGTTACAAGAATATGAAAGACGTACGAATGCCTAAGGCAAACCATAACCTGACATAACAACAAATATTGAATATTGATGTTATCCCGAGCTATGCTAAAACAAAAATTTACGTTTGGATCTTTCTAACAATCGAAAATAAAATGGGAAGAGCCTTTGCTTGTATTTGGATCAAAACTCTAACTAAAAAACCTTAATCCTAATTTGTTCTGATACCGAGAGTTCGGAATTAAGGAGTTAGAAATGCTCGGAGAAAGAACAACTCGAGGGCTTCTAAGGACTTTTTTAACCCTCTGATTTTAGTATGAGAAATGGAAAAGAGAGGAAGAAACTGAAGAAGAAAGCAAAAGGCCTCTGCTTCAGTTTTCGTTCTCGGGTTTTTGGGTATCGTATTTTTTATTTCAGCATTAGGGTCGTGAAAATTTTTCTTGAGAGTTTTTGCCGACCTTAGAGGTAAAAATCTGATCTCCAATTCATGGCCAAGTGCCCATATTTATTGAAAAAGATAACCAATAGAAATCAAACCTTAGAACTAAGTAACCACCATTTTGATATTACTTTTTAAAGCCTTAACCAAGCCAATATTTGAAAAAAAACATAATTTGCGCCTCAATTGCACCCCTCTTGAGCCCCTCGTTCCCTAGGTGTGCCCTAGGTCACGCAAAATGACTAAAATGCCCCTAGGGCTCTGAACGCACTTTGAAATGCTAGTTTTTGACCCTGAATCCCGAACGAACTCAGATCAGACCCTGAGTATAGCTGTTGAACTTGTATCATTGTGATGATCAATAACATGTGTCCCTTAAAATTTGGAAATGTAACCCCATAAATCGTGCCTCTGGATCGTCGCTGATATGTCGCTAAGCGCTTTTAAAATGTGACTTCTTGACTTATCGATCTCAAACTTGATTTTGGGTATAGATGATGGACTTGTATCGTCCTACTGATCAATAATATGTGATTTTCGAAGTTTGAAAATGTTAGCTTAGAAATCGTGTTGGCCCTGTTTTGAACAGCCGAAATTTGCTTGCATCGTCTGATTTTATTTCAGTCATTGTTAGTGGATTTGTATTATCGTAATGGTTATTAGTATGAAGTTTGCATGATTTGATAAAGTTGTCTCGCGAATGGCGCTCCCAGGTCCTGGTCTATGCAAGGGTAAAATGGTATTTTTACAGGCTAACTTGTCGAACTTCTTCAAGTTTATTCTTTGGCCATGCAATTGTCCTCCAAGACACTTCAATGACTCTGTATTGAGATTATTCATCAAATTTAGGGTGGTGAATTCGTCCCGGCTTGATGTAGATACTCCCTCGTATCTCGTTTGACTTAGAAGGGCAAAAATCGTCTTTTTGCAAGCTGATTTTTTGAACATGTTTAGGTTTGCTCTTCTGACATTCAATTGACCTCCAAGTCACTTCAATGGTATTGTATTAAGATTATCCAACAAAAATAGGGCTGTGAGGTTGTCCCAGCTTGATTTAGATGCTCCCTCAGCTCCCGTTTAATTAGAAGCGTAAAATTATCTTTTTGCACTCAGGTCTTCTCTGAGCTTACTGGCACAATTTGATTGAATTATAAATTACGTGAATATCCATTCATACACTGTAAAGGCATCTCGAGTTGATTGAATTGATATTTAAAACTCATTCCTGATGAACTGTCTGTCATGGGGCAAAATAGTCATTTGTACCTAGACTCTGCTGAACTTTCTAAAGTTGCTCAAGTATCATCCAAATAATATTCACATGCCTACTTAGTGTTTGAAAATGTCTCCGATGAAGTTCTTTGGTCTTCAGATCATTCCATGCATCCTTGGCCCAATAAAGGAAAAAATAGTCATTTTGTACACGAGTTTTTCTAAGCCCGTTCTGATGACATATTTTATGGTAGTTTTGAGCGGTGGAGTAAAAGCTGGTATCAACAGCTGCCTCTCTGTAAGGGCCTGAAAAAGTGTTTGTGCTTTAAAATAATTATTTCATAATATGTTTGGAATGTGGAAAGAGATTTAGTGTTATTGGAAACGAGAGTTGATAGTAAGAAGGTTAAAATTCTAGAGTTTTCAAAAATTTTGGATAGTAGGTGGCCTTGATCGATCAGGGTCTGGACCAACCAGTACAGATCTGGTCAGGCCTTGAAAAATGAACTTTGCATTTTTTGGACAGTAGCTAGCCTTGACCAAACTCCGCCTGAGACGTTCTTAAAGCCTTATCTTTAGATCTCAGCCGGTCCCAAGCCCGGATAAAGGAGGAGGGTTGTGCGTTAGGTAGCTGACAGCCAGCACATAAAAAGACCCGTTAGATCCCTATGACATGAATCCTAAACTTACAACGAGTAATGCTAGGGCGTTCCCTTTAAGCGACGCGTTGTGCCTGCCTTCGGGTGCTTCGAAAAATGAGCAAGGGGCGCCACATCGGCGCTCGAGTGTGGTGATAAGTGAGCAAGGGTTCCCGCGTGTGCCTGGACGAGCGCGGGTAAAGAAGCTAGCCCAGAACTATAGGATCCGCTTAGCAACTTGGAATATAGGGACCTTAACAGGTAAGTCTAGGGAGCTAGTTGATACCATGATTAGGAGGAGGATTAGTATAGCTTGCCTGCAGGAGACTAAGTGGGTAGGGGAGAAGGCTAGAGAGATAGAGGATACAGGGTATAAGCTCTATTATACGGGTGTGGATAGATATAGAAATGAGGTTGGCATCGTAGTAGATAAGCACCTTAAGGATTCGGTAGTCACAGTCACGAGGAAAGGAGATCGGATTATTTTAGTTAAGCTTGCGATTGGAGAGAGTATAATTAATGTTATTAGTGCTTACGCGCCCCAAGTAGGCTTGGATGATCTTACTAAAGAGAAATTTTGGGAACAGATGGATGACGTGGCTCAAGGGATACCTTTGGGGGAGAAGCTTTTTATAGGAGGTGATTTCAATGGTCATGTGGGAGTGCAGAAGCAGGGGTATGAGAAGGTACATGGTGGATTTGGATTTGGAGACCAAAATGAAGGTGGTAGGAGGATTTTGGATTTCGCAGTAGCCCTTGACCTTATAGTGGGGAATACTTTCTTTAGAAAGCGTGAGGAACATTTAATTACCTTTAAGAGTGGAGTCAATAGAAGCCAAATAGACTACTTTCTTGCAAGAGGCGCCGATCGGTTGCTATGTAAGGATTGTAAGGTCATTCCCGGAGAGTGTCTAGTGGCACAACATAGACTTTTGGTGTTAGATATTGGCCTCAAGGAAAATAATAGACCGAGAAAGGAAACTAGATGCCCACGGACTAAATGGTGGTTCCTAAGAGGGGAGAAACTAAAGGTGTTCAAGGAACGAACATCCCAAGAAATGGAGTGGGGAATGGAAGGCGATAGTGATAGTATGTGGAGGACAATGACCGATGGTATTAGAAGGATATCGAAAGAAGTTCTCGGAGAGTCAAAGGGGAAAGGTCCAATTTCTAAGGAGACATGGTGGTGGAATGACGAGGTTCAAACCATGGTAAAAGCCAAGAAGGAATGTTTTAAGAAGTGGCAAAAGGACCGGAAGGTGGAAAATTTTCAGCAGTACAAGCAGGCTAACAAGGAAGCTAAGAAAGCCGTTAGTGAGGCTAAGTTGAAAGCCTATGAGGATTTTTACGCTAGACTTGATAGTAAAGATGGGGAGAGAAATATCTATAAACTCGCCAAGCTGAGAGAAAGGAAAGCTAGAGACTTCTCTCAAGTTAAGTGTATAAAAGGTAGCGATTCAGTAGTGTTGGTGAAAGATGAGGATATCAAGGATAGGTGGAGGACGTATTTCGAGAAGTTGTTAAACGAGAAACATGAAGGAGGCTTTGGTGAGGAGGAAGTTGATGTTCCTAGCGAGAAAATGGAACACGAGTTTTATCGGAGGATACAAAAGTCCGAAGTGGCCAAGGCTTTGAAGAAGATGAAACTGGGTAGGGCTTTAGGACCAGATGACATTCCTATTGAAGTATGGAAAAGCCTAGGTGATTTGGGGGTGACTTGGTTGACAAAGCTGTTCAACAAAATTATTTTATCTAGGAGGATGCCAGACGAATGGAGGAGGAGTACCTTAGTACCTATCTACAAGAACAAAGGGGACATTCAAAATTGCAACAACTATAGAGGTATTAAGTTGATGAGTCATACGATGAAGCTGTGGGAAAGAGTTATGGAGCATCGTTTGAGGATGGTGACTATGGTGTCGAAGAAACAATTTGGGTTCATGCCTGGGAGATCGACCATGGAAGCTATTTACCTACTAAGAAGAGTGGTAGAGAAACACAGGTCAATGAAGAAGGATCTTCATATGGTCTTCATAGACCTAGAAAAGGCTTATGATAGGGTGCCCAGAGACATTATATGGGGGGTTCTGGAGAGAAAGAGAGTAACCAAAGGGTATATCGATGTTGTTCGAGACATGTATGAAGGTGCTGTCACTGCCATTAGATCACCAGCAAGGGAGACGAGTGAATTTCCCATCACAGTAGGATTGCACCAAGGGTCAGCCTTGAGCCCTTACCTTTTCACTTTAGTTATGGATGAATTGACTAGTTAGATTCAAGTGGATATTCCATGGTGTATGTTGTTTGCAGATGATATCGTTCTTGTAGATGATACTGCTAGCGGTGTTAATACTAAATTAGAAATTTGGCGGGATGCACTAGAGTCTAAGGGCTTTCGGATCAGTAGGAGTAAAACTGAGTATATGGTTTGCAAGTTTAGTGATACCAGAAGTGCGTACGAAGAAAAAAGTGATAATTCAAGACCAGGAGATACCAAAGAGTGACCGTTTTAAGTATTTAGGCTCTATTATTAGTCAAGATGGAGAATGATGTGACCCATAGGATCCAAGTGGGGTGGCTCAAGTGGAGAAGTGCTACTGGCGTACTGTGCGACAAGAGGGTACCCACAAAGTTGAAGGGAAAATTCTATAGAACTGCTATAAGACCAGCGATGCTTTACGGGACAGAATGCTGGCCTATGAAGAAACAACAAGTGACCAAGATGAGTGTAGCGGAAATGAGAATGTTGAGGTGGATGTGTGGTAAGACTAGACGAGATATGATTAGAAATGAAACAGTCCGTGAGATGGTAGGCGTAACACCTATAGACGAGAAGTTGAGGGAAAATAGGCTTAGGTGGTTTGGACATGTCTATCGTAGACCTACGGATGCAATAGTTAAGAGAGCGGATAGGATAACTTTGCATAGCAATGCTCCGGGGCGGGGAAGACCCAAATTGACATTAGATGCGGTAGTGCGCAAGGATTTAAGTCTACTAGGGCTAAGTGAGAAAGCAGCACTTGACAGAACTCTTTGGAGGAAAAGGATTCATGTAGCCGACCCCAATTGATTTGGGACATAAGGCTCAGTTTGGTAGCTAGCCTTGACCAGTCATGCATCCAGTAAAGGTCTGACTCTTTGGCACTTTTTGACGCAGTGGTCAGCCGTGACCGATTAGGCTTACCCTATGACTAGCCAGGCTCCTTTATACGGGTTTTTAAAGTCCAGATTAGATATTTTGAAAGATAGATCTAAAATTTTTCAAGGAGGGTCTTCTTCCCCACTCAATTTGCACTCCAAACCATTGATTCTATGTTGAATCCTTCAAATTTCTTTAAGATCCTGTTAGAGTTTTATACTAAAAGCTATGACTTTATATAATGAAATAGTATTTGTTTAAATAGTTATTCCTTTTCTTGATGAGAATCTTTATGAGCAATGTTTTGTATTATATCATAATCATATTGTGCATGGGTGTCTTTTATTCCACATAGTAGATAATCTGGTGTGTAGAGTTCGGCTTACACACAGAGGATTAGATTATTTGTTCTTGTAGAATACAAGTCTTTAGTTCACAGTTTTAGATGGAATTAGACACACCACCAGTAGGATTGTAACACAGTGTTTCAGTAGGTCTATATTGACTAGGAAAAATGATATAGTTTCAACTCACTATGTTAATACATTGTGTGTGTATTGAACAGGATCACTTAGAGCTAATTGTATTTATACTCATAATATAGTACAATTCGCACCTCATGGTTATTATGAATGATTGTGCTCTTTGCCCAAAAATTATTAATAAATGTGTACATGTAATGTTGTTGACTTTGATTCATTATAGAGTGAGACCTTGTGGACCAATAGTCTTGATGAGTTGGGTCACAATATTAATTATATGATAATTGATAATTACTAATGGAATCCACTTTCCTTTACAGGGATTGATGATATCCTCTTGAGGGAGTTTATAACTTTCAATTGTGTCAAACCCTATAGGTAGATATTTGTATCTGACATAACAAATAAGTTAAGTAGAAGGTCTCAAGAAATTTTAAAGAGGTTGATTAAATAAATTGTCAATAATTTATTTTATTTAACGGGTATTTGTAATCTTAACTTGGGGAGATAAATAAGCATTTAATAACGTAAAACTCAAAATATAATTTTGAAATATGAAAATGAAATGCCATTATAATTTTATAATAGTATGAATTATAATTTATATATTTTGGAATTAATCCGGGTTGAACTAAGAATCCTGAATTATATAGAAACCCCAGCCTATACTTCTCCTGGGGGTCCCTATCGTTGCCTATATATACACCCTTATGCCTTCTAGGTCAGTGACAATTGAATACTCAAAATATTGAGATAGGTTTTGTGAAGGCAAGGAGATCACATTTTTGAGCCCACACTTAGTTCATGATCAAGGTACAATAGGATTACGGTAGAAGATCTTGAGGCCAATTGAGTAAGATCATTCCAACCGTGCTCATACTTTGATTAGGATCAAACTGTGAAGGTTGTCGAGATCAAATTACAGAGATCTCGAAGGTATGAATCCTAATTCTTCCTTATAGGATTTCATAATTTTTTTGTTGTATAATTTGTGCGCGTTCATCACTGGGTCTCGAGAATTGACCCCTAATAGTGGTATTAGACCCAACTGTGATAACACGTTTGGTTTATATAGACCATGTTGTCCACGTTAAATAAAATGTAGTATTGTGCTAACGTTTGTTTTGTAGTTTCTCATATCCCACTATTATAGTCATGCAAGTATACTTGTGTGACAGCCAGTTTTGATGTGATTTGATCCCACACTATTTTTATGTGTGGTTATGTTTTTTTTATTACTAGTTTTGGAATTTTATAATATTAATACGTGCATGTGAACTCCAGTCATATGGAGGCTTAAGTTTTGATGTAAAGGTTTTAGTTTATTTACAGCATCTGTTTTCGTTGATATAACCTTATAAATTCCTATTTAGAGACATAAAATCAATATGTAATAATTGGTTCTGATGATCGAAGAAATCAACAGTTTTGGAGGACAAGTCAATGAAAGAATTATGCCTGTTTTGGAAACTGATGATTTGGTCATAATAGTTGAGATTCCTACTATGTTTATGTTTCATTATTCATATGTGATTGGCATTGCTTCCTTATTTAATTATAGTTTTCCTTTAATTTTAGACAGTATGGAATATTGACCTATACTTAGATCACTCGCATGCAAATATTTTTGTAAACCTCATGAAAAATATTATTAAATATATAAGTGGGAGAGGGAGTTTGTCACATACAAATTCCATGATCTCCATTACTAATTTATAGATGATATGATTAATTTTGTGTATTGATTTTGAACCTTCCTCCACATTGGACAAAATTAATTATGGAATCATCGGTACACGCTTCATTGAGATAACTCTAACTTAATTTTTGTATGAATCATGTCTCCATCTAAAATGATTCATTACGGGATAATTAATTTAATGTGAGGTGATGGTCTACACTTAGTTATAAATTAATAGTATTGTCTCTATATGAGTCACTACTATTATTTGTAGGACCAAAGTTGAGTCGGTGATTTAATTTTGCTTAACAATAGTTTTTTTTTTGTCTTGATAGTCAAAATTAAAAGGAATAGGTTTATCTGCACAAATGATGAAAAGTAATAGACTTTTCCATCGAAGGCATACTTTTCACGGTGTGGCGGATTGTCGACGTTTTTCTTTAAAAAATTTTGACAGAGGGAACCAATATTTTAAATGAAATTCAAAAATTTTTATTTACCCTTCATAATTATTACTATGTCATTCTCGGATTCAGGAAATGGACTCTTTCAATCAACTTTTAGTCATTCTTAAAGAAAAAGTTCACTGGACCTAATTATATTGACTGAAAAAGAAACTTGAATATAATGTTGACTGCTGAAGAGTACAAACACCCGATGAGGGGGCAACTGATGATAAAGCCAAGCCTTATAAGAAGTGAGTTAAGGTTGGTGAGATGGTGCGGTGTTACATTTTGACATCTATGTTAAATTTTCTGTTACATCAGCATCAGTCTATGTCCACTGCCTATGACATGATGATGAACCTCAAAGAAATATTTAGGGATTAGAATCGTGCAGCAAGGTAGGTTGCTATGAGAAACTTGCTTAACACAAAGATGGCTGAAGAGAGCTCAATGAAGGATCATGTTATAAAGATGATAAGTCATCTAAATGAACCAGAGATCCTTAGAATTGAAATAGATGGGAAAACCCAGATCGATATCATATTCCATTCACTACTGGAGAGTTTCAAGAATTTTTGCATGAATTACAATATGAACAAATCAAAAGGCAAAAAGAAACAAAAAAAAAGACTCAAAAACAGGTTGCAATTCTTCAAGTGAATAATGGACCTGAAGGAGGAGTGAAAAAACGTAAGGGCAAGTGTTTTCACTATAAGTAGTCAGGGCACTAGAAGAAGTAATGTCCAGTCTATCTCGATAAATTAAACAATCTAAGTAAAACCTAGTCACTAGTGGTTGAAACATGTTTAGCGGTGTTATCTACCAATTCTTGGTTTGTAGATACGAGAGCTATTAATCATATTTGCAATTCGTTACAGGGTTTCAGGAAACTAGACAGCTTAGTGTTGGAGAGGTTTACCTACACATGGGCAATGCCACGAAAGTAGCAGCAGTTGTAGTGCGAGATTTATATCTTAATTTCGGTAGATATAGGATTTTAATATTATAAGATTATCTTTATGTTCCTAGTATTAGAAGAAATTTGATTTCAGTTTATGAGTTGGTTAAAAACGATTATTTGGTTAATTTCAACGACTCTGTGGTTATTAGGTTTAATAAACATTTTATTTGTTCTAGTTCATTGGTGGATGATCTTTTTGTTATTAATCCTATCTCTTATACATAGCGACTGAATGAATTGAATAATACAAATAGTATATCATGTAAGAGAAATATATCTTCTGAGTTGAACCAAATGTATCTTTGGCACTTACCCTTAGGTCATATTAATTTGAAAATAATTTCTAGACTAGCTTAAAATAGACCATTGGGTTCATTGGAATTAACGAAACTTCTAATCTGTGAATCCTATTTTGAAGGTAAAATGATAAAAAGGCCCTTCTTGGCCAAGGGGTATAGAGCCAAAGATCGTTGAAATTGGTTCACTTTGATTTGTGTGGACCTATGAATGTCCAAGTAAGATGTGGGTTTGAATATTTTATCAGTTTTATTCATGATTATTCAAGATATGGGTACATTTATTTGATGCGTCGTAAGTCCAAAGCCTTTATAAAATTTAAAGAGTATAGGGCCGAAACGGAGAAGCGTCTTGAAAAATGTATCAAGACATTACAATCTGATCATGGTGGTGAATACCTCTTGGGAGAGTTTAGGAACTACTTATCTAATGAAGGGATTATATCCTAGTTGTCTACTTTTGGTATGTCACAACAAAATGGTGTAATAGAAAGAAGGAATATGACTCTTATGGACATGGTAAGATCTATGATGAGTTACTCAGATTTACCAATTTCATTTTGGGGACATGCATTAGAAACAACAACATATGTTCTTAACTTCGTACCATCTAACTCTGTATCTTCTACTCCCACAGAACTGTGGACTGAGCACAAACCTAGTCTACAACATATTCGAATTTCAGGTAGTCTAGTACATGTGCTAAAAGGGAACGTAGATAAGTCAGAATCAAGGACAGAAGTTTGTTTCTCTGTAGGGTTCCCTAGAGGAATGAAGTGTAGTTTATTTTATAGTCCTAAGGATCAGAAGGTCATTGTTAGCACCAATACCCGATATTTAGAGGAGGACCATGTTATGAGCACAACAAAAAATAATAATTGACACAACGGTGCCTTATCGTAGTGGGAGGGTTATTATTCAACCCGATCAGTACATGTTCTTAGGAGAATCATTTGATAGAGTCCCTGAGGAACTATATGCTGAACCCTGTAACTATAATAAAGCAATGCAAGACACAAATGTGGAATTTTGGCGAAAGGCTATAAATTCAGAAATGGAGTCTTTGTATTCTAATCAAGTCTGCGATCTTGTAGAACCACTCAAAGGGATAAAACCCATTGGATGCAAGTGGATCTATAAGGAAAAAAGAGAAATGGATGAGAAGGTGGAAACCTTTAAGGCTAGGCTTGTAGAGAAAGATTTTATTCAGAAAGAAGGGATCGGCTGTGAAGAAACTTTTTCCCTGGTAGCCATGCTAAAGTCTATTTGGATTCTCTTATCGATTGCGTCTCATCTCAATTATGAGATTTGGCAAATAGATGTCAAGACTGCTTTCCTTAATGACAATCTGAATGAATGCATCTACATGGTGCAACCAGTTAGATTCATAGCGAAGGGCCAAGAACACATGATTCGCAAACTTAAGAAGTCCATTTATGGACTTAAGCAAGTATCAAGGTCTTGGAACATTCGTTTTGATCAGAAAATCAAGTCTTTTGATTTTGATCAAAATCTGAATGAGTCATGTGTGAACAAAAGATGCAACGAAAAAATAGTGGTGTTCTTCGTACTATATGTAG
Source organism: Arctostaphylos glauca (assembly GCA_019985065.2). Lineage (NCBI taxonomy): Eukaryota > Viridiplantae > Streptophyta > Magnoliopsida > Ericales > Ericaceae > Arctostaphylos > Arctostaphylos glauca. The sequence continues at coordinate 4,723,416 of JAHSPW020000013.1, read as the reverse complement.
ATGATATCTTGCTCATCAGAAATGATGTGGGAGTGTTATCTTCAGTGAAGGTGTGGTTGTCCAACCAATTTGGTATGAAGGACTTAGGAGAAGCCGGCCACATCCTTGGGATCAAGATTATTCGAGATCGCCAGTAAAGGATGTTGGGATTGTCACAAGCTACTTACATCAATACGATTCTTACTCATTTTGGCATGGCAAGAATCCAAGAAAGGGTTCCCTCCCTTTCAGACATGGAATTTATCTATTCAAGGATTGATGTCCCAAAACACTTGAAAAGGAAGATAAGATAAGAGTAGTTCTTTATACTTCTGCGGTAGAAAGTCTCATGTATGCTATGTTGTGTACGAGACATAGTAAAAAAGGGTGTCTTGTGTTTGACCAAGGTTTTGAACAATGTGGTGAGATGGTTGTGCAAGAAGTCCTTTATCGCATAGGCCAACTCTATGTGAAATTTCCAAAAATGGTTTACCCAATGCTAGTGTCGCGAGGAGTTCTCCTTATCCCTTCGAAGGGTGACCGACATTGTATTGCTATAAGGCATTGTGTCATGTATAATTTGAGGTAGAGGTGTGGATTGATAACCCTTATGTTGTGGTGCCTAATTCGTTTTGACTATTTTGGTTGGACTTAGCTATGCGATGTGTTACGATAGAACGAATATGATTACGAGACGTATTAAGATGCATTGGTTTAAAATGATGAGAATTGATTGGTAAGTGATATGTTGGTGGATGACTATTGTTCAAGCTTTCATTGATTATTTCTAATCTTACCTAAGGGAATGTCATTGTTATGCTCTATATCATTGTTTTCCCGTTGAGTGGTGATACTACACGAGACTTTAAGAGTTATTTTGAATAATGTAAGACACTCGAAATGTGACACGTGGACATACGTTAATGAATTGATAGAATATGGAAATCGCATGACTAGCCTTACTTGAGGAGTGTGCTAGGAGATAAACGGCATTGCTAGCCTCTTACGGGAGTATGCTAGGAGATAACATGACATGTACTAGCCTCCATTCGAAGAAGTGCTAGGAAGGATGTGAAATGTTGTACTAGCCTCCATTCAAAGAAGTGCTAAAAGTGATATGACATGATGTACTAGCCTCCTTCGGGAGAGCGCTAAGAGTAATAATGCCATGACTAGCCACCTTCGGGTGTTGTGGATAATAGACAAACTACAATAGGGAGTATTTAACAATATGTATGAGTGTATTTTGATTGAATGATTAGCTGGATGGTAAGTCATTGTTATGTAATGGTTAATGGATAACGAAGGTGTATTGTAAGATGGTTGATTGTGTAATTTATGTCTATCTTATGTTTCATATAAGCTCATATCAGTATAATGGATTAATGATCATGTTATATGTCATCCCAATTCGTGTTCACATAATATTATTACAGACATTCCTACTAGGCTGTATAGGTTACCCTATCATTTTACAGGTGTCGTTGCAGACGCTTAGCATGAAGCATGTGAGATGCATTGGACAGTGAATGTGTTGAAGATTTTTATTAGGAAATACCCAGTATCGTTGAACTGATTTTTTTTTTGTTTAAAGATGTAAAATTACGTATTTACGTTTTATTTATTCATGTTTGAAAGGAATGGAAATCATTTGAACTTTGATATTTAATTTGGTACATGTATCGGGCCGGAGATTGCCCATTTTGACGTAAAACTTCTGAACTTGATCTTAATACTCCATCATGTATGGAATGGGTTTGGAATATTTGGAATGCTTATTAAATACTGTGATATTTTAATTATGTAACATTATGATCTAATTATGTTGAAAAACGAGGGTGACACCCTCTTTGTCTACCGTTAGTGAAGCAAAAGGGTCGACAAAGATATAAGAAGTGTGATTTTGTCTCACTGCAATTGAAAATTAGGTCATGTTACGCTCCATTCTGAAATTGCCTTTGACAATCCTTTTGTTCAAAGTATCCGAGATAACATCCACCTTGTCTTGGAACTTGAGAGTCCAGGGATTGATCTGCACGTCTTCCCTCTTTCATGCCTTGTTCTGAGCTCTTCGAGATAGTGCTTTCTGTTGCTATCCCCCTTACATCCTTCGAGAAAACTTTGCTCTGAAAATGATAGCTTTGCGTTTTTTTTTATTGAAAACTTTGAAAATGACGCGAATAAAACTACTTCCAAAAATTTGATTTCGGAAGAATACTTGCAAATCCGAAACTTTTGACTAAAAAATTATTGAAAATTCGATTTCAAGATCTGTAACGTGTGGATCCTAAAATTGAATTTCAAAAGAGTGATAACCTGAAAATTCTCGGGAATCTGATTCCAATGTTTTTGAAAGTGAGATTTTTGAAAATTTGATTTCAAAACCTGAGTAACATGAGAAATTGATTTTGCTATCAAAAATTTCGACTTCAAGGTGGATAATGAAAATTCTAATTTTTTAAAAATGAATGACCCCGAAATTCGATTCCAAAGTGTTGGACAAAATATGAGAATTTTAAAAATTGACTCCAAAATATGAGTGCGACTTGAAAATTCTTGAAATTTATGACCTCAAGGTTAGTGAAAGAGGACTTGAAAACTACAATTTCAAACCGAAAATGGCCTAACGATTACAAGTCCATGGGAAACTTTGAAATTGTAACTTGAAAGCTACGGTTCTAAGATGAAAGTTTGAAAATTCTTAAAGCTTACGAGTCCAAGGGGAGTTTTGAAAATGTGACTTGAAAACTTTTGAAGTTTTACGAGTTCAAGAGAAATTTTGAAAGCTGTGATTTGAGAATTACAATTTCAGGTTGAAAGTAAAAGGTTTCTCCGGAGCATATGTGTCCATGAGGAAAAAGAAATGTAAAGATTTCTTGAAACATTCGAGTTCATGAGAAATGCTATAGATATAAAGAGTTTCTCTAGAACATCCGAGTCCATGGTAAATGCTGAAGATGAAATGGTTCTCTGGATCATATGAGCCATAGGAGAATACTAAAAGTGTGAAGATTTCCTAGAACATTCGAGTCCATGAGACAATGCCGAAAATATAAGGGTTTCCCGAAACATCCGAGTCCATGAAAGATACTGAAAATATAAAGATTTCCTAGAACATACGAGTCCATAGGAGATGTTTGAAATCCTCGAAAATTCGATTTCAAGGTTTTTGTAATAAGAACTCTTGAAAATTTGATTTCAAGGTTTGTATGAGAAAACTCTTGAAAATTTGATTTCAAGATTTGCATGAGAAGACTCTTGAAAATTCAACTTCATGGTTTTGAGAGACTCTGAGATTATGACTCTAAGTTAGGAATTAAAAAGTCCTTGAAGATTACAGCCTCAAGATTTTTTGAAGATTACGTCTCTAAGCTGAAAACTTGAAACTTCTCAAAGATTCGATTCAAATGTTTTGAGAGACTTGAAGATTATGACTGCAACGGCCCGATTTCTCGAGAACGTTAAGTAAAGTGTTTAAAATCAAAAGACTAAATTTTTCATTAATAAAATAAGTTTCAATTACATAACTGAAATAGAAATACATAATTAGAAAAGGAGCTCGATAATATCTAAGTAAATCCTAGATTACAGGGCACTAAACTGTAGTCTAAGTGAACCAAGGTGCTATCGAATCTTCTTCCGGATTGTCGTTGTTGGCGGATGAGATCTTGCATTCTTCTAATCCATCTTCAGTAGTTGGCGAGAAATGCCAATTGCAGAGAAGTTACACCAAATGAGCAATAAAACTCAGTAATAAAAATTCTACCTGTAGCCCAATTTATGCCACAGAATGAATGATGTATGAACAAGTCATGAACAATGATAATGAATAAGCGGAAGAAATATTGACAATAAATAATCAGAGTATGAAGTGCACAATGTAAGTTAAAGTCAACTTGGTAGACTCACTCTAAATCTCGACACATGTCCGGCCATGACTCATAAGTTTCTAAAGTTCAATTCAACATCTAAAGTTCAGGTCAAATACAATTGTTTCATGTAAGTCAAAATCATTTCCAAAATAGTGTCATGATGTTCCCGACCAATATGGTGCCGACCCCTAAGCTGAACCTCATATCCGATGCATACGTACCCAAATATCAGCTCCTGTATCCCATGTTCCCAACTATTATGCTCCAGTGTATTATGCCTCTCATATGTCGTGTCTCGATATACAAATTCAAACTGCATCACCAACTATGGTTTTATTTTCAAAAGACATGACATAGTTAAAGAACATAATTGGCTCACGATGTAACTTGACTTAATAGATGAGATGTGACTGACTCGACTCTAAGATGCAGCCTGGTGGTACCAGACATAGTTTGGCTATATCCATATCTTTGCTAAAGACATCTTAACACGACCTTGTAGAGGAGTAATATCACATCTCTTACGACATATCTTAGTGATTTTCTCAAAATCTCATTTACCATTCATAAACACGTGAGGGATGACTATACTCAAAGTGACGTATACTTAGACCTTCGTTACTAAGTTGACACATGCTCGAACAACAACTAGGAGGATTAAAAATGTCATAAGAATAATATGCTTTTATAACGTCAAATGTACTCCAAGTTCCACATCAGGCATGATTAATGATGACAATTGAAAATAGAAATCGTAAAAACATAGGTGTGAATTAATAACACCGAACTTTGGACTTTTATTCCCAAAAGTTCCGAAGGCTATCTATCCAAGAGATGGAAGGGCAGAGGCCTTTGGTGTCCCCTCCAGTCAAGAGTTGGGGCCTCATAATCACTAGCCAATATGCTTTTCTCTCATGCCTTTCTTCGTTCATGGTTCAATATTCTAGTGTCCTAGGGGATGAGAATCACAAACGTAAAATGGATAGAAATCATAAGTCATCTGATTGGATCATACTTAAGCATGAGTATGGTATTAGGGTTGAAAAGTTTAAAATTTATGTTTTGATATTGAAAATATGGGTAGAAAGAACATATCTCAGTTTAGAAATTCATCTGATCTCATGTTTGCATTATGTTGAAAAATCTAATTGTTGGAAAAATAACTAAGTATAGAAAAGTTAATTCTTGAAGTTTCGAAGTAAGGAATGAAAAGTGACGTTAATGATTAATTGGATGTTTTTAAGAACAATGGTATACTTATTTGGTTCAAAAACATAAAACCAGAGTGAGTTATGAGCCATTCTTTTGGAAGAAAAGACATTTTTTATTTTTGTACTAAAATAGGGGAGACAAGATTTTGATTTGATAGGAATATGAAAATTCTACTAATTGTTTTCAAATAGGAGATACTTTCTTATTTTTATAAAATCTTACATTTCTTTTCTTTATTTAACTTTAGGTAATGAAAATAAGATGCCAGTGGTGGAATAGTGACCAGTCAGGATCTACGTAACCAGTCAGGGTTAGTTTGCAAAGTCACCCAAATGCTCCACAAATGGCCCAACCGGTTGAAACAGAAAAATACACCATGTTGTAGATACAGAGTTGAGGTTCATCCGGATGGTCCAAAACATGACCAATCGGTTAGACTAGAAATTTCACAGTATAAAAGAAATACAAAGAAGCATCTCATCCGGATGGTCCAAAACATGACCAACTGGTTGGGCTATCATCTACTACAAAACTTTACACAACTGGATTTGCTTTTCATAACTTCGTAAAGTTCAAATCAATGGTCTATGACACAAATTGAGGTAAGTGAAGGGTTTCATTACCTTGTTGGAGTGAAAAGGAAGCTTGAATCGGAAAAGAAATGGCTTGAATTGGATGAATATGGCACTTGACTTGGGTTCCTTCTCTTCTTTCTTTCTCTCGCGAAAGTAAACTGATTTCTACCTCACTCTTTCTAGCCAATTTTGAATTTCAGAATGTGATGCTCCGAATGGAGGTGGAGAAGCCATATTTATAGGAGAGAGATGAAGTGTGAAGGTTGCCATAAATCCCTTAGATTGCAAAAACCTCGAGAGGTGAAATGGAGGTTTTGATTGAAACCATTGGAGCTATGGAAGTTTGGAGGAGGAAGATGGAGGTTTGAGGAAGAAAACTATGGTCTAAGTAGGGTTGGAAAGAAGTGGTGAGCAGGGATTGAAACTCCATTGGGGAAGAAGAACTCCCAAGGATTTGCTCTACATGCAAAATTGAAAATTTGAGACACATAGAGATTTGAAAACCATGTGCTCTGTGTAAAAAGATATACTGCAAAATTTCTAATGTGTATGAGTGAAGAAGAAGGTAAGTTGATCCAATGTGGGAGGGTTCATAGTAAGGGAAATTTCTCATGGATTTGGGTCAAACCAAAATAGATATAGGGTCATGGGTTTGGGCTTGGACCAAAGGAATTCTAGAGTTTGGTTTGGGCTTGGATTCAAACACCAAATAGGTCTAGTAAAAGGTTCAACTCATAAGTTAAATGGCTAAGTCCAAACTTAATAATATTAAACATAAATTATAAAACACATACAATAAACATGCACAAATTATGAATTAATAAAATAAAAATAATATTGATTTCTGAAAATTGAATTCAATAGAATTTTTTTAAATTTTAAAAATTTGGGTCTTTACAATGACTCCAAGCCAGAAATTTTAAAAAGACTCAAAGATTACGACTTGGAACCAAGAATTTTGAAAGGACTTGAAGATTACGACCTCGAGATCTTGAAAATACTCGAAGATTATGATTTTGAATCAAGAATTTTGGAAAGGCTTGAAAATTACGACTCCAAGGTTGTTGAAAGACTTGAAGATTTATGACTCAAAACTGAAAATTTGAAATTCCTTGAAGATTATGACTTCAAGGCTTTTTGAAAGATTCGAAGATTACGACTTCAAGTTGGAAATTGTGAACAGACCAAAGATCACGACTCTATACTGAGAATTTTTTAAAATTTCTGAATATTACGACTTTAAGGTGTTTAAGAGAGACTGAGAGATTACGACTCTAAGCTGAAAATTTTGAAACTCATTGAAAATTGACTAAAGGTTTTTTAGATACTTGAAGATTTCAACTTCAAGCTGAAAACTTTAGAATTATTTGAAGATTCGACTCTAAGGTTTTCGAAAGAGGCATTGAAGATTACGATTCCAAGTTGAGAATTTTTGAAAACTTTTGACGATTATGACCTCAAGGTTTCTTTTCAAAGACTCAGATTACGACTCGAATCTAGGAACTAAAAAGCCCTTGAAGATTATGACATCAAGGTTTTTTGAAAGCCTTGGAGATTATGACTCGAACATGGGAATTTTGAAATTCGTTGATGTTCCGACTCCAAGGTTTTGAGAGACTTAGAAATTGGATTCCTATTCGAAAATGTGAATTCTTGAAGATTATGACTTCACGATTTTGATGAAAATTCTTGAGAATTCGGTCTCAAGATTTTGTGAGAGACTTAGAAATCCAATTCTAAGCCAAAAATTCAAAAATCCATGGAGATTACAACTCTAAGGTTTTGTTGAAAATCCTTGAGAATTTAATTTTGTAAAGACCCAGAAAATTTTAAACTTTTATGTTAATATACAGGTTAATAAGCATAATTAATGTGGAGTATGAGAAAATTGGTATAATAACATGATTTGGGGTTAATGTGATATAATGTGGTAACCTTGGGGGCTTGTGGAAGCATGTTGTAAAATCGATGGGTGTAAGTGTAATTTTGGGATATTAGTTTTGGTTTATATCAGACAAATATTTTCGTTTGATATACAAACCCATCTCTCCTCTCTCTCTCCTTCATACATTGAGCTCTCTCTCAAAACCTATGCGGAAAACTTGCTCCAAACCTCGATTCCTTCAAAATTTTATGCATTTCCCTCACCATTGGTTGATATCCGGTAGTGGTTTATAACCATTTGCTTGGATGAGGTGTATTTGACATTCTACAATCTTTGAAAGATAGGGTTTGAAGTTAAAACTTTGATTCTTGCATCCAAGAGTTGAGGTAGAGATTTCTCATTTTTATTACGTGTATAGAACTTGATTTGGAAAACCCTTGGTTTGAGATTGAAATATGTTAAAAATGGCCCATGTTCGTGTACGATACACCTGTGCCTTGGTTTTTGATTAACCGGTGTCAATTGCTTTCTGTATCTTGATTTTTGGTGTTTACTCCAGTGCCTCTATTTTGATTATACTGGTGCCTCCCTTCTCAGTATCTCTATTGATACCACATTTTGCTCCACTTCTTTAATGTCTTTTGTAAACATGGTATTTAGAAGGATTTCAAAGGAGCCGGGCGTGCAAAAAATTGAGTTAGCCTTTCTATTTTAATTGAGATGGAAAGCATCTATTTAAGCTGGGCTGATTTCATAACGAAGAATCTCAATATAATGTTGTTAAAATGCCTTGGACGTCATTTGAATATTTCAAGAGTAAATCTAGAGGAATTCGGTAAATCAAAAGCAAGGGGGCCGTCTCGTCTTTTCACGGGCTACGGATCGAGAGCAGTATTCATCAATATGATGACACGTCCAGTGACAGTGTCCGGGTTGAAACAAGTGACATCAGCATTTTTCTCAGTTAATCAAAATAGAAGTTCGGGAGCACGATTTGTCGTGTCCACGCTTCAAGAGGAATTTTTCATTAATCAATGCAGCAATGTGACCCGAAGTTGATAACATTTTTTATTTTTGGCAATGAATCAGTTATAATTCGGGGTGTTATCGTAATTGAAAAAAAAGAGGGAATTCACCGGGGCCCACCATGCCGTGTGAGGCGTTGGAGGTGTGGTGGGCCGCTTCGCCCGTGTGGGCTTCCGTGCCTGCGTGGGCCACTTCGCCCATGTGGGCTTCCATGAGGCTTCCTTGACGTGGTGGGCTTCCAAGCCGTGGTGGGCTTTCATGCCCGTGTGGACTTCCAAGCCGTGGGAGCCTTCCTTGCCGTGGTGGGCTTCATTGCCATGTTGGGCTTCCATGCCCTTGTGGGCTTCCAGCAGTTGTGGGCTTCCATGCCCGTCTGGGTTTCCATGCCATGGTGGGTATCCGGCCATGATTGGTCCGTTCGCTGACTAGGAATGGATTTAATTGGTCCGCTGTGGCACCCAGTTCGCGTAGCTGACTTACTTTGCTTCGTCTGAGGGTAATGTTTCCGCTATAAATACCGATCCTTATTTCAGAAAGGAAAGAGAGAAAAAAAGAGGAAAAAGAGGAAAAAAAGAGGAAAAAAAAGGAGAGCTAGCAACAAGAGTCCTTAAGTGCTCACTTGATTTTGAAAGTTGAAACCGAAAACGTTTTCTTTTAATAAAACCCGAGGGCAAGAAGAGCTTAAGCAAAAATCTCAGTGAGATCATTTGAGTGTTCTTCGTCAAAACAGTCCCAACTTTCTAGTTTCGGGATATCGGCATTCGGAACGATATTTGGGTTCAGAGTTATTCGTCTAGGTTTTAGTCAAAAATCAAGAGGAGGTTCTGTCCATTTCTAGAGATTTCTAAAGACCAACATTCGCATCTCTAGTCCGCAATTCTAAAAATTTCTAGTCCGCATTTCTAGAATGTCAGAATGTCATATTCTTTTTTTAGTCTTTTCTTCTTCTTTTTTTAATGTGAATATCGTGCCCAGAAAAATCGGCATCCGCATCCCTAGTCCGCCTTTCTAGAATCTCTAATCCATTTCTAGAGATTTCTAGTCCGCACTTCTAGAATGTCAAGATGTCGTCTTTTCAAAATTAAAATTATGAATGTCGGTGTTGGCCTACGCCAATGTATTTTTCGTGATTTTAATGAGAATTCTAAGGTTTTTATAACGGGAATTCAAAAATCCTCACTATATAAATTTTCTCGAGCTTATATTTATATTCCTGACATATCGCTCGATTGCGTCGGCACCTGTCGTAGTTAATTTTTAACTTTTTTCCTTTCCCAAATCCTGTTACACTTTTTTGCTTTTATTCCTTTCCCATCTCTACGTAACAGTTACTACTATTTTCTTCTTGTTTCACAAAAAATTAATAAAGGCAAAAATTCGTTACTTCATAACTAAATAATATGAATAGTGCTGTTAGTTCATGCTGACGTGCTGTCCATATCACCGGGTTAAAAATCTCGATAATCTTGGAATTCTATAAACACACGGGTGACATAGGTAGCCCACGCCAGTGTTTTTGGAGAGAAAATTTAACGGGCGATGCACGTTATCTTTTCATAATAGATTTCGCGATCGAAGTGACGTTTGTTATATTCTATAATTTGGACCGTCAGTGTTTGTGTAGCTGCCGCGATGAAGGATTGCAGCTAAAAAATATATTTCTATATAAAATATAACAAAAAAATAAATTTAAGCAAATACGTGTCATGCCTAGAAACTTAGAAATATGAATAGCCGTTGTGCTGTCCATGTCTCCCGGTCTCTGGTTTCGATAATCTTAAAGTAAAGTATGTCGTGCAAATTGACAATTTATGTTAGTTTTGCTTGTCGTGCTTTCTCGGAAGATCATTGGAATGACTTTGACACTTTGTGCCAAATTAACCTTGAAACTCTCGGAACGTTGGTGACATAGGTAGTCAACGGGAAAGGAATGAAAATGCGATAACAGCTAACTTGGTTTAGGCCAAGACAACATATTGCAATTTCAAGAAAGGTTAATATGATAATTCACTAATAAAACAAGATCAGGCTATTGTTAAACTTGAAAATTCTTGCTGGGGATTTAAGGTACCTGACACTTCGGGAATAGAAACATGACGTGCAGATACCAGTTTGCATATCAAGTTTCTGTCAAAGTTTAACACATGCCCGTTTCAATATTTTTGCCACCAAGAGCTGAATTTTGCAAGCCGAGGTCATGCCCTCACACCCTGTTTTACTTTCTATCCAATTGTACAATCAATCACTAGATATTTATCACTTTGGCCAAGGATAATAAAATGAAATTAATTGGAAAAATTAAGTACCAGAAGGGTGATGTTGGGTGCCTAACACCTTCCCAACTCGTAACAGTAAATCTCCGAACCCATTTCTATTTTCAAGACCAGATTTCTTTTAAAGGAGTCATTTTATAAACAGAATCATATTTCTGGGTCAAAGTTAAATTATTTTTCTAAGGGTATCTTCTTTAAAAATGGCCTTAGAAGGTGAATTGACACACCCGGACTTCGTGTCAAGTGGCGACTCTGAGTTTTAAATAAGTCTCAGCTGTTAAACTATTTTTATTTTTCGTCGCATTACAAGTCAAGGAATTAATTAGCCCTGTTCAAATATTCTTTATTCGCGAGTGGGGCCGAAATATTTCCGGGCATCAGAGCTGGCGACTCCGCTGGGGACGATAAGGATTAATAAAAGAATTTACAAATTATAGCTCACCTTAGCGGAAACCATTAACCTATCCCATTGGGTAAACTTACGATGTAACGCAAGTTAAGGAATGCTGCCATTTATAAACTTTTTATTTTCCTTATCAGTGGATTTCGGCTTTTCAAATTTTTCCAAATTAATTTCCATTGAATTACATTTGGCCTGTTATTAACATCATTTTTGTGGTTGTATTTCAGGTGCGCTTTTATTAAAAGAAAATAAGCATGGATTTTATTTGCTACTAATATTTGTTTTGCAGGTCATTGCATTACTCTGAAAGGATTCACTCAAAATATTTGTAAACTAAAAAAATAATATTTTCAGCATATGCAACATTACAATTAGCACGACATATCCAACTCTCTTCTCAATCCCCATTCTACATTTTATTTTTACCCATAGGATTAGGAGGGGGTTCGAAGAACACTCCAACCAAATCACCAACCAAAGATGGTACTCTTTACAGGGCCGGAGGTTTGAAGATTTGGGAACTATGGAAACCATGCTAGAAATGTATTAGCATAACTAAGCCGTCATGCTACATGTAGTTTTTCTCAAAAAAGAGTCAAGCGAAAACCCTGATAAGAGCCTTCATGAAAAATTGTAGAGAATCCTCGTTGATTATGTTAAAAGATAAAATTTCTCAGAAACATCAACCAATATTTCTTGTTCCAATTGGCTTTAGGCTAAGTGTCCAGAACGTACTGTCAGGGTGTAGGAGCATCCTCATATGGACTTGCTTGACCGACTGGGTATCCAACAAATAAAGACAAAAAATGTGCCCCAAGCGTAGGACTGACTATCGGTGTAGCAAGATAATCCGGAAGTACCGGAGTCGAACCACAGAGACGGTGAACGGTGATTGACTCAAACTTAGTGAGATTTAATTAAATTGGCTCTAGGTAGCCACCGCTTGTTTGGATTTGATTAGTTTAACACGCTAAAATTAATTGAGTTTACTTATGAAATTAAAGGAGAGCACAGCCGCGGGGGATCGACGTCCATGATTAACCTAATTAATATTCACTCGGGCCACAAGTAAAAGTTTAATTGATTTCAGATTTTAAGAAAATGGATTCTAACAAATGCGCACCGCTTGTTACCAGTCCCATGCTCATTCGGAATCCGGCAATGCCTGGGTTTTTGTTCGTTAGAAAAACATTCCTATTACCTTAAATTGCTTCAAACACGATTAGTTCAACCCGAGGTAAACACTATTTAGATTAATCATGGATTTCCACCCCGCAGCTGCGCTCTAATCGACTACTCACACATACTTAAATAAAATGCAAGAATCAAATTTAACCTAGATCTAGACTTAATCAGGCAATAAAACAAAAAACTGAAAGAATGATTAACTATGTTACCGAAAATTTGCGAGAACGAGTGTAATGAATCACCACGCGTAGAACAACAATCCAACTTGAAATCAATGGAACAATGTAAGAACTTCAATCTAGAAATCAAAATCTGAAGGAGCAGCAGCTGTTTAAGAGAAAATTAACCTAGGTAATGAAAACATAATCCTAATTCGTCTAATTACGCATATTTATACCTAAACACACTTAACCCTAATAAAACTAATTAAAAAAATAATTATCCGCGGAATCTTCCTTCAAACGGCAACGTTTTGGCTTTATAACTGTCTCGGTAGCGCTACAGGCATAATGGGGTAGCGCTCCCGAGGCTCTTAGGGTGACCCTTTTGAACCTTTGACTACTGGAACGACGGCGTTTCACTTCTTGGCATTGTAGCGCTACACCATAATTTGTGTAGCGCTCCTGAACATTCTGGAGGATTTGGGACCTTTTGTAACCAATTCTGAGCGCTACAGGAATTTGTGGGTATCGCTCCTAGACATTCTGGACGATTTTGGGACCTTTTGTAACAATTTTGGAGCGCTCCTGGACTTTGTGGGTAGCGCTCCCGATGCTTTTAAGTCTTTTCCTCAGGTAACTTGGCCACCACGTCTCTTTTCCACAGCTCTTCTTCATAACGGACCCACACGACACCAATTTGTGCTCCAGATGTTCCCAAATTCCTGTAAAATCAATAAAACAAGCGAAACCAACCACGTGCACGAATTAAAAGGAAAATGAGGATTAATTCGCTCATCTAATGCGCTAAACCCCCTACTTAGGCGCTAAAACACATGTATTTCACGCGCCTATCATCTCTCCCAACTTGAGCGTTGCTAGTCCCTAGTAACGAACGAAATAAAAAGAAACACTCAACAGGGGATACAAGAGTTATGCGACCTGTACAAAAATCAAGTGAGTACTGATTTTATTTTACTGTTTCGTGCTAACTTCAACACATGCATGCTCTAACTAAGATTTTGAGTTAATTTGCATTAAAACAATTACATGAATTAACTGGCTCCCACAAGTCACAGCGTCACTCACTCACCCGATCACTCAACATCCCATGGGAGGCGTTTGGCGAAGAACCGTGGGGCGAAACAAAAGCTCACCACGTGCCAATCAAATGTACGCCGATCATTTCAATGAAAGCTTAAATACAAATTAAGAAACCGCATATTCATAGTCAAATATTAAACATGCATGCCAGAGAATTAATAACGTGCTATGGGTCGAATAAGGACTTCATTAAGCTTATAATGACCTTGGTTACAATTAGAAAGGAGAAAATGCAAAGGATGGCGGCCTATACTAGCGCATGGTCAATCTACCCTGACTGGCCGCCACCTAGACTAAACTGACACATAAAATCATAAAAAGAAAAAGAAAAGAAAATGACACGACGAACACCACCACCTAAAATAGACACTCCCATTGCCCTGCTTTTCGCTCAATCACCGCCATCTGACTGCTCCGCCTGCTCATCTGGCACATCCCCAAAGTCATCACTCACCTCCAACTCTCCCCACTGCCTTGGCTGATACGGCCCCGGATTCTGCCCCGAAATTTGCGCCTCCAGATGGCGCTGCCTGGCAAGTAGGTCTGTCTGATTCCTGGCCAGCTGCCTTTGCTCTCTCTTGAGTTTTCGTTGGCTTCTTGCAATCCCGGTAATACATCCAAAAATCTTTTCCAGCCAAGTCTTGGTGCTAGCACTTGGCGGCGGAGGAGTAAGCAATGATGTCTCGGCTGCCCTAGTCTGTGCCCTACTGCGAGTGAGAATGGAAGAGCTCATGTCCTTAGGGTTCAGGGGATCATTGGAGTAATACTGTCTTCCCGGCACACTCTTTTCCCTCAAAATCTTAGAAATCAAACACGGGAATGGCATTCTCAATGTAGCGGGTGCATCCCGAAAATCACACATTTGCCCGAAAACATAAAGGGCCCAGTCACAAACGGTATCATCCCTTGTAAAAATGTAGATAAGTTCCCCAACCGTCCTTTGGGGTTCACCCTCCTTGCCCCGGGGATACAAGTTGTAGCAGATAACTTGATTCATAAACCGATTGGCCAAAGTGAAACGGCCGGGCCAATGCGGTAACCGTGCATGTCTTCGGTCCGCATATAAGTATTCTGCTATGCCTTGCTCAACAAATTTAGCATCCTCAGATAAAGGGAAATTTGTGGGCCCCGTAGGCCTCACATATTCCCATGCACGGGCTATATTATCCACCGTGATAAAAACAGGAGTACGACCTATCGTCGAATTAATACGAGCATCCGGAGCCAAGAAGGTACCCGGCTCCGGTACAACCATGTTCTTATAAAACTCCTCAACTAATGCAGTATTATAGCCCGGGTTGGGGTGAAACCAATAGTTCATACCTTGTCGCCGAATTGCGTCAAACGGTTCGAACTCGGCCGGCCACAAGTTGTCATCGATAATATGTCGTTCATTCTTTACTCCTCTCCCCTTAATAGATGCCTCCCATTTCCTCTGATTATCCCTTTCGATCTCGTCTCGGCTCCTACGTCGGGCCCGGCCCGGATGATCCTCCTTGGCTGGAGCACTAGAAGATCCGGCTGCGGCAATCCCTTTACCCGTATTCTGCCTCTTAGATGCCATACTCTCATTGGTTTGGTGTAGGAAGAGGTTGGGTAAAATGTTGGGTTTTTAGATCCGGGGAGTTAAAGGGTTAGGATAGTTTTTGGTTAGATTTTATGGAAGAGGGGAGTAAATGGAAGGTTTTTATGAAGTTTGGTGGAAAATGGTGAAGGTTTGAGTGGTTTTTGGGATTTAAGGTTTGGAGTTATGGTGGTTATGGTGATATGGGAGTTGGAGGGAAAAGAAGATGAAAAGGTTTGAAGAAAGGAAGAAGAAGAAGTGGGGAAGAGAGAGAGGGAGAGTGTATTTACGGAGAAAGGGAGAGGGAGAGCCGCGACGTTCTGGATAACTGCCTCGGTAGCGCTACACAGAAACTGAGGTAGCGCTACCGGTCCCTTTAGAGTGACCCCTTTGAACCTTCGTTTTGTAAAACGGCGGCGTTTTTTTTTCTTCTTTAGAATTGTAGCGCTAAACCATAATGTGTGTAGCGCTCCTAAACCTTCTGGACGATTTGGGGCCATTTTTAATCAATCTTGAGCGCTCCGGATCTTTTTGGCAATAATTCAACTCCTACCAACTGACACTCCACCCAAACACCGGTTCCCTAGGTTCGACACAGGATTGACACAACGGTTTATAATTAGGATCAATGGGACTCTTTTAAGTGGTTTAATCATGCAAGATGGCCTTTTCTTATCCCCTAAGCACGTCACCTATTCTCACAGCATGCATGCAAAATATTCAACTCCGACAAGCGGTACAAACGCCTACTATTTTGTGCAAATGCAGAATTGATAGTCAAGAATCATGGGAATATTTTAACGGCACACTGTGGACTTAAGTGGAAACCCAAACTCACAATCGTTTATCATGCGAATTACTCATAAAATATGCTAGATATATGCATGTGAATAAGTTAAGCAGGTTGGCAGATAAAAGAAAAATCTAACATACTCGCCTAACTCATACAAACAAGCATAACAATTGTATCCCCACACATAGCAATTAACCAAAAATTTAAAATTCATACGATTTGAAATTTAACAGTTTGAAATTCCTAACTGCTACTAACAACGCTCAAAACAAAGTACATTCCCTCCCCCAACTTGAAATAAGCTCTGTCCTCAGAGCATAGAGATAAAGAAAAGAGAATAATAGGCAGGGAAAGAATGAACCTGGGGTAGTAGCCAACCACCATGACCACTGCTCCCATTTTGCCTCCCGTTGGGTATGTTCAGCCTTGATTTCCTTTGTATTCAGTCATGAAATGGATCTTGTTTCGCATACTGTCCGGATAAGCGCCATGAGGCTAAAGGACCTGTGACTTCATCACCCCAAACTGGATTTTTGTCTGAAACTCAAGGGATAATGATGCTTCCCACATCGTCATAGAGCATGAGGCGGAAGGAGTATGGATTATCCCAATAAAAATTGTAGGCCACATGATATATTGAAATTAAATCACGAGAACGCCAACATGGTGGAGCTGGAATGGGATCGTAAAAATGATAAACATAAAGTAGAAATGCATGGTCAATAGTTGAATAATCCCAATCTGGTATTTCCACAATGTCATATGCCCACAGAGTGGCGCAATACATGCGACCATGATAATTTCCATTATCTTCGATGAAGGCCGGAGGTGTCAATTGGAGACAAGATATTAGTAGTGGTAAAAGCTCTCTTCGGGTGGCAAAAATTGTTGGCATAATGTAGGTCAATTTTGTTTTGTTTTGGTTTGTGGCTTTATGAACCTAAAAAAAAAAAAAATCAACATAACACAAAGATAGTTAGAATAGTTAAATACAACGCTCTCAATCTCCTGTTTAGTATTTTATAGTGTTTTTGGATTTTCGATACAAATAAAGAATATGAGAAAAATAAAGAAAAACAAATTGCCCTTACTAACCGGAGCTGGGCACACGATCCTTATTGTAATAGCGGTGTGCGAAGCTATAAAACCCAAGTCAATGATGGGTGCCTCTAGAAGTAGAGGCCGGGGCCATACTCAATTAAGAGTATGGTACGCGTGAGCTACCCGTCCGAACACGGCCATTAAGGCTTATTCAACTGGGTCGTCCGAATAAACAGGATCGACCAACTCCTCATCCGGTTCACCTACTTCCAAAAATTCCAAATACGGCTTAAGTCGCTGCCCGTTAACTTTAAAAACTTGATCATCATTTAAACCATGGACATCCACCGAACCATTCGGATACACATTAGCCACTAAGTAGGGACCATCCCATCGGGATTTCAACTTGCCAGGGAATAAGTGCAGATGTGAATTATAGAGTAATACTTTCTGTCCTATCGCAAAGGTTTTGCGCTGAATGTTTCTATCATGATACGCCTTAACCTTAGCTTTATAAATACTCGCATTCTCATACGCGTCATTTCTTAATTCCTCTAGCTCACATAACTGCAGCTTCCTATGCTCACCCGCCTCACTTAAACTTGAATTGACCTTTTGGATGGCCCAATAGGCCTTTTTCTCTAATTCTACAGGCAAGTGGCAGGCCTTACCGTAAACAAGCCGGTAAGGTGAAGCACCCAAAACGGTCTTATAAGCGGTTCGGTAGGCCCACAACGCATCGTTTAACCTTTTGGACCAATCTTTCCTGGTCACACCCACAGTCTTTTCTAAGATTCGTTTAATTTCACGATTTGCCAACTCGGCTTGACCATTGGTTTGGGGGTGATAAGAAGTAGATACCTTATGCGTAATTTTATATTCACCCATTAACTTTTCAAACAATCGACTCGTGAAATGCGTGCCCTGATCCGAGATAATGGCGCGTGGGACGCCAAATCTCGACAAAATATTTGCCTTAAGAAACTCTAGCACGACTCTTGACTCTTCAGACTTAGTGGGAATCGCTTCTACCCACTTCGACACATAATCAACTGCCAATAAAATATACTCATACCCGTGAGACATAGGAAATGGACCCATAAAATTGATGCCCCAACAATCGAAAACCTCTAAAATAAGAATGGGCCGGAGGGGCATCTCATGACGTGAAGTCAACTTGCCAAGCTTTTGGCAACGGTCACATGACCTACAAAACACGTTTACATCTC
Source organism: Arctostaphylos glauca (assembly GCA_019985065.2). Classification (NCBI taxonomy): domain Eukaryota; kingdom Viridiplantae; phylum Streptophyta; class Magnoliopsida; order Ericales; family Ericaceae; genus Arctostaphylos; species Arctostaphylos glauca. Next base: position 4,705,114 of record JAHSPW020000013.1, on the reverse strand, counting down.
TAAACATCGCGGGCCACCAGAACCCACACTGTAAAATCTTTGCGGTGGTCTTCTTTGCCGAGAAGTGACCACCACAGGCCTCACTGTGACAAAATTCAATAACCCCCTTCTGATCAGACTCGGGGACACACCTACGCACAATCTGGTCCGCACAGTATTTAAACAAATAAGGGTCATCAAAAATATACTGCCGGACACTTCTTAAGAATCGCTGCTTTTCCGGGGTAGACCAATGGGGAGGAATTTTCCCAGTTACCAAATAATTGGCAATATCTGCAAACCATGGGCTCTCATTAGCGGCAAACAACTGCTCATCTGGAAAGGAATCTCTAATGGGAAGATCCGAGGTGGGGCCCTCGAATGCCAGACGGGACAGGTGATCAGCCACTACATTCTCTACTCCCTTTTTATCCTTAATCGTCAGGTGGAATTCTTGCAGCAAAAGAATCCACCTAATTAAATGAGCTTTTGCATCCTGTTTAGACATTAAATATTTCAAGGCCGCATGATCGGTAAACACTGTGATTTGCGAACCCACAAGGTAGGATCGAAATTTATCTAAGGCAAACACCACCGCTAATAACTCTTTTTCCGTAGTGGTGTAATTCATCTGTGCCTCATTTAAGGTCTTGCTTGCATAAGAGATCACAAAAGGATCTTTCCCTCTTCTCTGCCCTAAAAAAGCACCGACTGCATAGTCGGAGGCGTCGCACATGAGCTCAAAGGGAAGACTCCAATTAGGCGACTGAACAATAGGCGGAGTGATGAGACTCTGCTTCAATTTACTAAACGCCTCTTCACAGGCTTTGGACCACACAAAAGGTGTGTCCTTTGCCAACAGTTGACATAAGGGTCGGGAGATAGCACTAAAATCCTTGATGAACCGTCGGTAAAAACCGGCGTGTCCAAGAAATGAACGCACATCCTTGACAGACTTAGGAGATGGAAGCTTATGTATCAAGTCTATCTTCGCCTGATCCACCTCTATACCCTTAGAGGACACAATGTGTCCCAACACAATGCCTTGGGTAACCATGAAATGACATTTCTCCCAATTAAGCACTAAGTGCTTCTCCTCACACCTCTTCAACACTTTGCCTAAATTTTCGAGGCAATTATTGAATGAGTCCCCGAAGACTGAGAAATCATCCATAAAAACCTCAACTATCCTCTCAACCATGTCACTGAAAATTCCCATCATACACCTGGAAAAGGTAGCAGGCGCATTGCACAACCCAAAGGGCATGCGACGGTAAGCAAAAGTTCCGTAAGGACATGTGAAAGTGGTCTTTTCCTGATCCTCTAAGGCCACCTCAATCTGGTTATACCCCGAATACCCATCCAAGAAGCAATAAAAAGCCCGACCAGCTACCCTCTCTAAGATTTGATCAATAAACGGTAAAGGGAAGTGGTCTTTCCGGGTGCTCGCATTGAGCTTCCGGTAATCGATACAAACTGTCCATCCTGTGGGAATTCGGGTAGGCACTAACTCTCCGCGCTCATTTGTGACAACTGTCACCCCTGCCTTTTTCGACACCACTTGAACTGGACTCACCCATTCGCTGTGGGCGATAGGGTAAATCACTCCTGCATCTAATAATTTTAACACCTCAGCCCGAACCACCTCCTTCATATGGGGGTTCAACCGCCGCTGAGGTTGCCTAGAAGGCTTCACACTCTCTTCAAGATTAATGTGGTGTGTACACACCGTTGGGCTTATCCCATGCAAATCTGCTACAGTCCAACCTAAAGCTCCTATATGCTCTCTCAACAGAGCAAGCAACTGTGCCTCTTGATTTTCCTCAAGGGATGAGGAAATAACAACCGGATAAGTATCATCACCCTTCAAATAGGCGTATTTAAGTGTGTCTGGTAAAGGCTTCAACTCTGGTTTAGGTGGTTGAACTGATGATGGAAGAACCTTGGGTGGTGGGTCACCCAAAGGTTCAAACATTTGGTCAAAAGAGACCCCACATAAATCTCCAAAATCTCCCTCGACACTAAGCATCTCAAGAAGGTTACCTACCTCTGGATCATCTAAAAAGGCTGCCTCTTCGGCAATAAGGGCAATCTCCAGAGGGTCACTAATCAACATAGTATCAATGTGCTCTTGCACCAATGAATCAATAAGGCTCACCTCTTCTACCTCATCGTCATCCTCCTCTAGTATACTGACACTGTAAACATCCACCTCCATCGTCTCTTCGCCAACAGATAACTGGACTCTGCCAGTTTTGCAGTTCATGACGGCATTAGAGGTGGCAAGGAACGGACGACCTAAAATAATGGGAGTTTTCTCTAACACCTCCGGATTTGGACATGTATCTAAGACAATGAAATCAGCAGGGAACTGGAACTCCCCCACCCGAATCAACACATCCTCAACTACTCCCTTGGGCACTCTCACACTCCTGTCTGCCAGCTGCAATGTGACAGGAGTAGCCCTCAAATCACCCAGGCCCAACCTAAGATAAGCCGAATATGGGAGCAAGTTGACACTCGCTCCTAGATCCAACAAAGCCCTATCAAAAGTCTGTCCTGCTATATCCACTGCGATAGTGGGACAACCTGGGTCCTTGCATTTAGTAGGAATTGTCCTCTGAAGAATGGAGCTCACTTGCTATGTTAGCACTACATTATGACCTCCTCGATGCTTCTTTGTGCATAGGTCCTTCAATACCTTAGCACATTGCGGAAAAGAGTCAATTGCCTCCATCAGTGTGATAGGGAATTGAACTCTCTTAAACAGCTCTAGCATTTTGAGGTTCATGTTCTGCTTAGGTTTCACTGCCAGCCTTTGAGGAAAAGGTGCTACTGGCGCAGCTGGCGGTGGCGGAGTCGTGGGGGCCGCAACAACAGGCTCCACCACATCAGATGACTCCTTCTCAATCTCTATCTCCTCTCTTGAGACTTTTACCCTATCAGGAATTACTCTCTGAGCATCAACCAACTCCGGGAGTGGAGTCAATTTTTGCTTAGGCAATATGGTTTTATCAATCTCCTTTCCGCTCCTAAGAATGGTGACTGCTTTAGCCTCCTCCTGATTCGGGTGCTGATTACTGGGTCCGGACGAATTACCCACATAATGATTCGCTGCTGTATTACCCTGAGCTGGAAACCTACCCCTTTCCTGACTTAACTGACTTACCACTGTTGTAAGTTGTGACATTTGTGTTGTCAGGGCCCCTATCTGCTGTCTAGTCTCAGTCTGAAAAGTCATTTGGGCCTGCATAAGGGAATTGACTGTGTCTTCTAATCTATGGTCGCGAGTAGTTACCGGATTGTAACCTGGAGGAGGACCACGGGTGGATGGACCTACTCCCCTACCTGACTGAGGTTGATATTGGTATGGTGCTACTTGGGCCTGAGGAGGTCTAAATGATTGGTTTTGGTTATACTGCTGTGGCGGAGGTGGTGCAGGGGTTTGCACTTGACCTCCTCCAGCAGGTTTAGGATCGGCCCACCTAAAGTTAGGGTGAAAAGGGGTCCCTGCATTGTAAGTATTCGAATATGGGTCCCATGCCCTAACCGCATTCACCTCTTCCTGGTTATATTGACTCGCCTCTTTGGCGGCTAGAAAACCAGGACAAGCAATCGCCGTGTGTCCCTTACATTCACACCACACGCATACTTCCTCAATTGTCACCTCATGCACAGGTTTGGTCTGCCTAACCTCTAATTCCTCTAACTTCTGAGCCATTTTCTCTACCTGAGCCTGAAGACGCTGGTCTCGAATTGTGACCGCAACAACATTGGGCCCAGAGGGTTCGGATCGCTCATACTCGGATGGTTCTAACGCCCTCTGCCTATCGGCTTGGTCATCAAACAAATCCCAAGCCTCGTCCGCACTTTTAGACAAGAAATCATATCCTTTACAAGAGTACTCTAAATGTTGAACAGTTTCAGGGTTAAGACCCAAGTGGAAGAAACTGACTAGCTGAATTCTCTCAAAACCGTGCTGAGGTACCTTTAAGAGCAATTCCTTGAATCGCTCCCACGCTCTCAGAAAAGACTCATCCCGCCCCTGTCTAAACCCTTGAATTTGACGCCTAAAACTTTTGGTTTTACCCTCATAAAAGTATTTCTTATAAAAGGCATCACGTACTTGTGCCCAAGTGGTAAGGGAACGGGGTTTAAGAATTCGAAACCAGGTAAGGGCACTGTCTTTCAAAGTGGCCTCAAACAGCTTGAGGCAGGCGGTCTCATATTGGGTACTATTCGCGAGGTTGCGAACCAATCCCTCAAACGTATGCACATGCTCGTAGGGGTCATCACACTCTCTCCCATAAAAAGTGGGAAGGCTATTTAGGACACCGGGTTTTACTGTGTAGGCGTTTCGTGCCTCAACTGTTTCTGTAGGGAACACTATGGGTCCGGGGAGAGTAGTCCTCTCAGGGTGCAAGTATTGCCTTAAGGATTGAGTCGGAATCACTGGTTGGTCGCCCATCTCTTCTGACTCGGTTTCTAACTGGAAAAGCGGGTTACTGACTGACTCAAAGGATAAATCTATATTGAGACTGCTAATTGGGATAGACTTTGACTGATGTTCAACTGACTCTGACTCTGAACTTAAAGACGAAGAACTATCGAACTCAGGTTGACTCGATCTGATTTCTCTACGGACCAAACGATTTGTCGGGTCACAATAATATAAGGGATCCTGGATAGAAGGCACTTTCCTTCTACTACCTATGACTACTAATTTAAGACTCACTAAATTTGATCACACGTCGCCGTCCCCGGCAACGGCGCCAAAAATGCTTGACCGACTGGGTATCCAACAAATAAAGACTAAAAATGCGCCCCAAGCGTAGGACTGACTATCGGTGTAGCAAGATAATCCGGAAGTACCGGAGTCGAACCACAGAGACAGTGAACGGTGATTGACTCAAACTTAATGAGATTAAACTAAATTGGCTCTAGGTAGCCACCCCTTGTTTGGATTTGATTAGTTTAACACGCTAAAATTAATTGAGTTTACTTATGAAATTAAAGGAGAGCACAGCCGCGGGGGATCGACGTCCACGATTAACCTAATTAATATTCACTCGGGCCACAAGTAAAAGTTTAATTGATTTCAGATTTTAAGAAAATGGATTCTAACAAATGCGCACCGCTTGTTACCAGTCCCATGCTCATTCGGAATCCGGCAATGCCTGGGTTTTTGTTCGTTAGAAAAACATTCCTATTACCTAAAATTGCTTCAAACACGATTAGTTCAACCCGAGGTAAACACTATTTAGATTAATCACGGATTTCCACCCTGCAGCCGCGCTCTAATCGACTACTCACACATACTTAAATAAAACGCAAGAATCAAATTTAACCTAGATCTAGACATAATCAGGCAATAAAACAAAAAACTGAAAGAATGATTAACTATGTTACCGAAAATTTGCGAGAACGAGTGTAATGAATCACCACGTGTAGAACAACAATCCAACTTGAAATCAATGGAACAATGTAAGAACTTCAATCTGGAAATCAAAATCTGAAGGAGCAGCAGCTGTTTAAGAGAAAATTAACCTAGGTAATGAAAACATAATCCTAATTCGTCTAATTACGCATATTTATACCTAAACACACTTAACCCTAATAAAACTAATTAAAAAAATAATTATCCGCGGAATCTTCCTTCAAACGGCAACGTTTTGGCTTTATAACTGTCTCGGTAGCGCTGCAGGCATAATGGGGTAGCGCTCCCGAGGCTCTTAGGGTGACCCTTTTGAACCTTTGACTACTGGAACGACGGCGTTTCACTTCTTGGCATTGTAGCGCTACACCATAATTTGTGTAGCGCTCCTGAACATTCTGGAGGATTTGGGACCTTTTATAACCAATTCTAAGCGCTACAGGAATTTGTGGGTATCACTCCTAGACATTCTGGACGATTTTGGGACCTTTTGTAACAATTTTGGAGCGCTCCTGGACTTTGTGGTTAGCGCTCCCGATGCTTTTAAGTCTTTTCCTCAGGTAACTTGGCCACCACGTCTCTTTTCCACAGCTCTTCTTCATAACGGACCCGCACGACACCAATTTGTGCTCCAAATGTTCCGAAATTCTTGTAAAATCAATAAAACAAGCGAAACCAACCACGTGCACGAATTAAAAGGAAAATGAGGATTAAATCGCTCATCTAATGCGCTAAACCCCCTACTTAGGCGCTAAAACACATGTATTTCACGCGCCTATCAGGACTAGATACTCTCACAATTTTAGATCATATACCGAAGTCATGTCGAAATGCCGGCTAAGCTATGGAAAGTATGAAAGTCCATATGAGTGGTGGAGCTATTGATCATTACATTCGACTGGACATTTTGGACCTATCGGTTCTGTGGACATCAAACTGATGGTGCTTTTGTTTTCTTAATTACACAAAGTAATAAAGCAGCACGGGTCTTCAATCTCATTCTCTCTCTTCCTCTAGGAGAATTATTATCACAAGATCAAGATCTAGGGCCGTGGCAGAGGAGCCAATCGATCACAGTTACCCAGTCAGGAGACCGTTTCCCTGGAAGATTTCAATGCTTTTCAAAGGGATATGAAAACCTGCAGATGATGTTTACAACGCTATACAACCAGAGAACAACTCCCTCTCTAACTCACCAAGCCGGGGTTGGGACTTCTGGCTCGCTGAATCATGGGGCACCCAGTGTGCCTAATCCTATTGCTACAACACTCCCGACTGGGGTAGTACCAGCAGGGCCTTCGATAGGACAACATCAACAATAACCACCTGTTATTCCAGTTACGCCATTTATGCCTGTCCACGAGGATTGTGAGAGTCAGTAGGGGGACCCTAATCCTCCTCAGGAAGTGGATCCAACTTTACAGCAGAAGCTACAACATATAGAGGAGAGTTTAAAAGCTATTCAGGGTACCAATGCTTACAGCTGTACTAGCTTTTCAGATCTGTGCTTTTTCCCAGAGATGCAGCCCCCACCCTTCAGGATACCCGATTTTCATAAGTTCAATGGAACAAGTGATCCTATGGCCCATCTGCGGCTCTATGCCGGGGCATTATGTGGATATCCAAACCCGGAGAAGTTAATGATGCAATTATGTCAGCATAGTTTGTTAGGACCAGCAGCTCAGTGGTTCTCCAGGCTGGATGTTCATCGTTTCAGAACTTTTGCCGAGTTATCTCAAGAGTCTGTAAAGCAGTATCGCCACAATACCGAGTTGGTTGTTGACTGACTCTTTCTAATCAAAATGAAGCAGGAACCCGAGGAGTCATTCTGGGCATATGCATTGCGTTGGAAGAATCTAGCCACTCAAGTGAACCCGCCACTAGCTGACACTGAATATGTTCATCTCTTTGTCCAAACTTGCAAAGGGATATATTATGAGAAGTTTTGTACTTCCATTGGCCGGTCATTTATGGAAATAATCCAACAAGGGGAAATGATAGAAGATGGTATTAGGACGAGAAAGATTCTCGATCCTTATGCAACCAACTCACCCTCCCCTGCTAGTAAGAAGTTCCCTCCGATGTAGGGAAAAGAGTCTGGAATTGCTGTTGTCATCCCATATGACAAAAGAAATAACCAACCTCCACCATATAATCCAAATCCTCCACCATATAACTCAAATCCTCTACCAAGATATCCATCCCCATACCCACCAAATTTCCAAACACCTTTTCCATCACCTCCACCATACCAGAACACCACATACCAGCCCTCTCATATTTTCGTAGCCCATCACCAAATCGCCCAAACCAACCCAATCTTTACCAAGCACCCACACCTGAGCAAAGGAGAGCTCCTCCTAGAAGGAGAAATTATACGGCCACTGTCATACCCATGGCTGAGGTCTTGAGCCGACTTGTTATTTCGGTCACCTAACCCCAATCCCAGCAAGACCACTGCCAAACCCATTACCACCCACACATCGACCAGATACCAAATGTGCTTATCACTGAGGGCAGATTGGCCATAATATTGAAAATTGTTGGACTCTTCGAAATAGGGTTCAAGACCTTATTGATTCACAAACTATCAGTCTAGAAGAGGCAAGGCCGACAACTCCAAATGTTACAACCAACCCACTCCCTAACCATCAAGGAGTGAAATGTTATTTCAGAAGATATCGGCAATGATCCTAGTCATCTCATAGGATTGTCAGGCACTATCATCGCATCGGTCTAGCTTTCTAATAGCCTGCTCATAGCCATGGAAGGTTGTGGCGGACAGGATCAGAGAACGTTTAAAGAAAGAATATGTCGGGGGAATCACCCCCCAGGTAGCCTCAACACCACTATTCCAACTGTACCTCGACATTCGGTCAATCTACCAGTCCATCCTAAGGTCATTTTACCCCAGAGGGCTCAACCAGAACTGAACCTTCACCAAGTTTCATGGAAATATTCATCCAAGTCGAGGAAAATCACCCCTTTTCAAGAAGAAACGATAGATGAAATCGAAGGCCTTACATGATCTAGGAGGATTTATATACCGGCTGAGCTGGAAAAGACAAAAAAGGAAAAAGAGAAAGAAAGCAAAGAAGTCACCGAGCAAGAGACAGTGGAGTTTGTTAAGGCCTTAAACAAAAGCGAGTATGATGTCATTGAGCTCATATCAATATTTTGTCATTACTACTCACATCTGAGCCACACAGGCAGACATTGCTTTCTGTTCTAAAGGAGGCACAAGTACCAAAAGACATCTCCCCTGACAACCTCCAAAACATGGTTGGTACTGTGATGTCACCAGGAATAATCTCTTTTTCTGATGATGAGATTCCAGATGAAGGAACAGGGCACACTAGAGCCTTGCACATAGCTGTTAAAACTAAGGGGATGATAGTGGCCCGAGTATTGATAGATAATGGCTCAGCTCTGAACGTATGCCCCTATGCCACCCTGGAAAGGTTAGGAATGGATGAATCTTCATTACAATACAGTGGCATGATTGTGAGGGCTTTCGATGGCCCTCGTCGAGAAACAATGGGAGAGATTGAGCTGCCTATTGAGATTGGACCAGTGACTTTGCCATCCGATTTCAAGTATTAAAGATCCCTTCAGCCTACAACTTTTTGTTAGGCCGGCCTTGGATCCACGTGACGGGAGGAGTTCCTTCAAGCCTCCACCAGAAAGAAAAATTTCTGGTTGATGACAAAGTGATTTCAGTCTTTGCTGAGCCCGAATTTGCCATCTACAGTGCACCAACCATACCTTTCATTGAGTCTCCAGGGCCTTCCAGTTATCAAACATTGGAATATGTCACCGTTATTCAGGGGTCACCGGTTTGACCCAGAGATTTCAGAGAATGGGAAGATGATTGCCCGATATTTTCACCATCACGACTATCAGTTAGGAAAAGGGTTGGGGAATTCTTCGCAAGGCGAGCAGGGGTTGAGAAGAATACTGACCCAGACTTGCACCTTCGGCCTAGGGTATCGGCCCACCATTCAACAACAGAAAGAGGCACCAGCGCAAAAGAGAAAATCCAAAAAGTATCCATGGCCAAGGGAGGTCAAAGTAATTCCACCTCTCAAAAAGAGTTTTGTACTCGGGGAGGTGATGGAACCAGAAAAAACCTCAACGATCACGCCGATTCCCAATGTAGAATTCAGTCAGGTTCAAGAGCCTTTGAAGGGACTGACAAACATGTTCTCTGAGATGAAAATATTGGTCATTGATGGGCTAGTATACGGGAATGATAGTTAGAACACACAGGAAGGATCAATCCGACCCATGTATCCTGGCGAAAGGATTGCCAACTCGACCTCACAGTAAACCTGCAGAGCTCGCAAGTTTTGGTAAACTTGCTTGAGCAGAGTGATTTTTAACAACTTTTTGAGTAGCACGATTATTGTTGTCTTTATTCCTTAGTCTAGTACTGCCTCTTTTTGGGCTTGCAGCCATGTAAATGCCAATTAATAGAAGTATTTTTTCTTTCCATAAATGCTTCTTCTTCAAAAGTTTAATACTTTAAAAAATGTTGCCATTTTAGGGATCCTAAAATTCGCCCTTTTGATCCAAACGATGTCACAACCTTAGCACAGGACAAATATGACTTTGACATAGAACTAGATTTTGAGCTTATGGGATTGACCATGATGTATATACGGGTGAAGAGGTACTTGAAGAGATAAAACTCATGGCTGAACGCCACGATGGCCGACAAACTCCCAATATTGAGGAAACAGAAACCATTAACATGGGGACTATGGATAAACCAAAAGAAATTAAAATTGGGACAAAATTGGACCAATGACAAAGGCTAGAGTTCATTGAGATACTCAAAGCATACCAAGATGTGTTTGCTTGGTCCTATGAAGACATGCCGGGTTTAGATACGTCCATCGTGGAGCATCGGCTACCCACCAATCTTTCCATAGTACCGATAAAGCAAAAACTCAGACGTCTCAGACCCGAGTGGAGCTTGAAAGTCAAAGAAGAAGTGATGAAGCAGTTCAACGCTGGATTTTTACGAGTAGTCACTTACCCCGAATGGTTGGCTAATATTGTTCCCGTACCAAAGAAAGATGGTAAAGTCAGGATGTGTATTGACTTCTGAGATTTAAATAAAGCCAGCCCGAAGGATGATTTTCCACTACCCCATTTGGATATCTTGGTGGATAATACAGCTGGACATGAAATGGTCTCATTTATGGATGGATTCTCTGGGTATAATCAGATCAAGATGGCTGAAGAAGATCAAGACAAGACAGCATTCATTATCCCATGGGGTGTATATTGTTATTGCGTTATGCCATTTGGTTTGAGAAATGCCGGAGCAACTTACCAGAAAGCCATGGTTGCCCTATTCCACAATATGATGCACAAGGAGGTCGAAGTATACGTGGATGATATGATTGTAAAATCCCGACACCAGGAAGGGCATTTGGTAAATCTACGCAAGATTTTTGACTGGTTACGTAAGTACCAGTTGAAACTTAATCCTACTAAGTGTGCCTTCGGAGTCATGTCGGGAAAGCTGTTAGGGTTCATTGTAAGCCAGCGGGGCATAGAAATTAATCCAGCAAAGGTCAAAGCCATCCTCAATATGCCTCAACCCAGCGGGGAAAAAGAGATCTGATCATTCTTGGAGAAGTTAAACTTCATCAGCCGTTTTATCTCCCAAATGACGCATGTTTGCGACCCTATTTTTCGGTTGGTCAGAAAGACACGCTCAAAATATGGAACCCAGACTGCCAGAAAGCTTTTAAGGCAATCCAAGAGTATTTGCTCAACCCACCGGGGCAGTCTTGATTTTTGAAATTGGAACCCATTTACCCGCTGCCGCTAAATTGGTTTTTGAGCATGATGCAATTATTACTAACAACATGGCGAAATATGAAGCATGTATCCTAGGATTGCGAATAGCCTTGGAATATGAAATCTCAGAGCTCACAGTTTATGGAGATTTAGACTTGATCATCCAGCAAAGCAATAAGACATTCAAGACTAGGGATCCTAAACTGACCCCCTATAACCTAAAGGTGAAGGAGCTGCGGAGACTTTTCAGAAAGATCAACTTCACCCATGTACCAAGGACAGATAATTCATTTGCCGATGCATTGGCTACTTTGGCAACTGCAATCCAGTTTGAAGAATGGGAGATTCCTACTGTAGAGATCGAATTGCGGCATGAGCCAACATACTGTTTGGTGCTTACTGAAGAATCAGACGGCCAACCTTGGTATTATGATACTAAGAGATATATGCAGGACATAGTCTATCCTGAAGAAGCAATCTCCAATGACCGAAAAACCATCAGGAGACTAGCAGCCCAGTTCTTTCTCCGAGGGGAGGTCCTATTTAAAGCTCTATGCATGGCCCACTAAGATGCATCGATGTCGTGACGACCAACAGTATAATGAAGGAAACCCATGAAGGGGTGTGTGGGCCACACATGAGCGGGCATGCTCTGGCTAAGAAAATCCTCCGTACAGGATATTATTGGATGACTATGAACACCGATTGTATCAAATATGTAAAGAAATATCATCTTTGCCAGATTCATAGTGATGTTTTGAGAGCACCTCCCAAGGACTTGCAAGTTATGACAGCACCTTGGCCATTTTTTGCCTGGGGCATTAACGTCATCGGAACCATAGCACCCAAAGCATCTAATGGTCACCAGTTCATTCTAGTAGCCATTGATTATTTTAAAAAATGGGTAGAAGCTGTAACTTTTGCACAAGTCACAGAACGGGTAATCACCCGGTTCATCAAGCATAATATCATCTGCCGATATGACCTCCCAGAGACTCTGGTCACGAATAATGCTCGAAATTTGAATAGCACTCTCATGAACAGACTGTGCGCGCAATTTAAGATCAATCATAAGAATTCTATTATCTATCGACCAAAGATGAATGGTGCAGTAGAAGCAGGCAATAAAAATATCAAGAGGATACTCAGAAAAATGATTGAAACACATTGCAATTGTCATGACAAGTTTCCATTTGCGTTGATGGCGTACCGAACAACGGTGTGCACTTGCACTGAGGCAACCCCATACTCACTAGTCTACGGAAGCGAAGCATTCCTCTCGGCAGAAATTCAGATCCTCTCTTTTAGAGTACTGATGGAGAAAGAATTGGAAGATACCGAGTGGATAAAGGAACGGTATGACCAGCTTTGTTATTGGATGAAAAAAGAATGGCGGCAGTCTACCACTCGCAATGTTATCAGAAACGGGTTTCAAGATCGTTCAACAAATTCGTCCGCCCGCGCATGTTCAAAGAAGGAGATTTGGTGCTGAAGCGTATTCTTCCAATTCACGATGGAGCCAAAGGAAAGTTCGCATCAAATTATCAAGGCCCCTTTATAGTGACCAAAGTGTTATTAGGAGGAGCTCTTATTTTATTAGAGATGGACGGGGAGACTTTCCACAACCACTAAATTCAAATGTTGTAAAGTATTACTATGTGTAGTTCATTTTGGGGCCTTTAAGTGGTTGTATTGTCGAAATTGTCTCTTTAAAAGTATCATGTCTCGACTTAATTTTAATCAGATGGCTTATTCTGAAAAGTTGTTTTGATCATCGAGCAAATGATTCGTTTCTTTTTCTATTGTTATCTTGTGAGAATTGGGGGCCCTGACCAAAACAAAAAAGAAAAAAAGAAAAAAAAGCGCTCTGATGAGTAAAGTCCTAAAAAATATATATATATACACACACGTAAAGCTCTCTCTCCTTCTCTCTCTTGAAAAATTAAAAAATGCTCAATTTGATCAAAACTCATGAGGAACATCCCATTTAATTGGAAGTAAGTTGCTTTGAGTTATAAACAAAAATCCAGCATGGTCAAAATCTGAATGGGGGCCTTGGCAAAATCGGCTAAACCGGCGTAGTCAAAACCCGAAAGGGGGCTACGACAAAAATGACAAAAAAAAGGGGCAAGAGCGCAAAAATAATGAGAATCGGCATCATCAAAAACCCGAGAGGGTGACGGTGGCAAAAATGGTCCAAAGTGAGAATCCAAAGGCAAAACGGAAGCTAAAATTCTAAAATCGATTTCGTGTAAGTTGGGTTGGCGGTTCTAAAAAGGACAGAAGTCACTGGGGCGTCATGAGTTCAGTTTCAGCTAATGTTCAAATATGATTTTGTGAAAGTCATGAAAAGTCTTGTGCTAAGTTCGTGCACCGATTGGATCAACAGGTTCAATTTTTTTTTTTTGCAGATTTGTTGGTCTTCTAGTAAGAAAATCTTTGATTATCTTATTAGTAAACAAGTGAGTTTAAATTAAATGGCATATTTGATCTTTATAAAAAGAAGCATAGATGACAAGAAAAACTGCATCTACATTACATTCATTATTTAAACAATTATAAGGAACAGTACAGAAAGATGCAGGTACACAGAAAATAAAGACAACAGGTTATAGCTACAAAAAGAACGACAAAACAGAACCCGCGCAAAATTGGGGAGGTCCACTGCCACCACTACTTGGGAATCGGTATAGGAGGTCCTGGAATGTAGACAATGCTTCCCGGTATCGCTCTAACAATGTTTGATCATCTAGAGCTCCTGCGGAGTCAGCATCTATAAGATCCTGCACTAGGCCAAACAAGAAGTATATGCGGTCAGTGTCAAGCTGCCCATTTGGAAGGAGTTGTGCTACCATGAAGAGTTGACCGCGGAGTTCATCAATTCGATGCATCATATAGCCCCGTTCAAGGCTCAATTGGTGTTGTGCGTCCTGAAGTAGACGTTGGTACGTCTGGTTGGATTCATGAGGGGCATTGCGGATCATTGACACAGAGTCGCGTTCTTGAGTTATATCATTGAGTTGCTGTTGTGTAGATCGAAGAGTTACTTCCAAATCAGCAACCCTGGAGGATGAACCAGCCCCTGCCCGAGCATCATACAAGGCTGTGCTTAGAGAAGCAACCTCTAGCTGAAGGAGAGAAATCCTTTCCTCATTATCACAAAGAAGGGTTCTGGTTTGTTCATGACTAGTTTCCGAGAACTCTCTTGCAATATCGGCGGCCCATCTAGCTTGGATAGCTGCCTCCCTTTCTTTAATGAGAATCTCCCTATCCGTACCAAGCTGCTCCACCCATATATTCCATTCCCTCCATAAATGGAGGAAAGAGGCTTCTCATGACTCAGCATATCGGGCGTGTTGACCTGGCCCGGTAGGGCCTCTCGAAGGAGCAGGGGAATTATACTCCATGGTTTCCCTTGCAATCTCGGATTGTATCCAATCCAAGTAAGAATAAAAAACACCAGGTGTGTCGTTCACATCAGTGATCTGTACAATGGTTCTTTGGTTCCATATCATAAAAGCTTCATTGACAACCTGATCCACGAAACCAGGATTATAATAAAAATAAAATTCTGTATTAGCCTTGCTGGTTGAGGAATAAGGGATCCCTTGAGTTACCATGAATTGCTAGAGCACCTTGTTCCCAAAGTAAGGAACCACCACCTGCAAACCCACCAGAGATAGAAATGACAACTCATGACCAAAAAGGGACAATGGAAATTCAGTGGCCCAAAAAACACCAATTTCCCAAACAATTGTGTCAGGAGTAATGTTGTCAAGTACTTGGATCCATCGGGAGCCATTCTTCGGTATCCGAGGAATATTATTTTGCAAAAGGACAAGGCGCCGCACTGGAATTTCCCTGAACCATCAAGGATGGGTGGAATAGTTTCGGAATAGGTGAGCGACCATCCAGACATATAACAACTTTGTGCCTGACACAAGGGCATTATTTGGACCACCTTGGGCAAGTGTGAGACTGTGATAGGTTTCTACCAATATGGCTGGAATAATAGTCTGCCCTTGGATCACAACAGTTACCAAGAAAGTGGCTCTCAGATCAAGGTGGCCGTCCTGACGAGGAAAGACATACCTGCCAAGAGCACAAAGGCAAGGGCATATTGGCACCATCGAGAGCCAGCTTGTCCACTAGAGAGGCGTATGAAGTTGGGACTGGTGGGTAGGAAGTTCTCAATACTGCCAAAGATGCTGTACATGAATGCTATGGAGACAGTCGGTATACCATCAATTTCTTCCATCTCAACTGAATTTCTTTTCAAACCAACAAGCTCAGCAAAGACTGCTCTCGGTGTCCGTCTGTTGACAAACTGCCTCGGGCTATGTAGTTCGGATCTCATCCGTAGCATATGATGATATTCTTCTAAAGTGGGAGTGAGCTCATTCACCCCAAAGCGGAAAAGGTTCAGGGATGGGACCCAGAATTGACTGATAACATCCAGAAAGCCATTGGGAATTTTCACGTTAAGTAGAACAATCAAGCCCCCAAAAATAGTTTCAGATTCTGTCTATTCCTCAGCAGAAAAGCTAAGCCACCAGGATAACAGGAGAGCTACTAGTTCAGGCAAGAAAGGCATGGTGGCACAAGTGAATAAGAGATTTAGTATCTTTTCTTTATGAGAATTCACTTGTGATATATAAAGTTGCATGCAAATGGTATAATCAAGAAAAAAAAGGAATATAACTCATACATGCATTTAAAACGAAAAGCGCAGATATCATGAAAAAAAAGAAGAAGAGAGATCTCGGGCCAAGTCTTCAAATACATATTATGCTGAAGTACATAAAAACTGAAATACATAAATCATCTACAGCGTAATGTGGTCTTGGGATTCCTGGGAACTAGGGGCTAGCATCTTCCTCCAGTGCAAACCACGCGAGTCTGCTGCGTTCATCTGCCTCGGAAGGCTCTGTGATAGGTTGAGATGGACCCTGAAAAAAACAGTAAAGCGATGATCAGAATAAAAAAATGAATGAATAATGATGCGATAGATAAAAGCAAAGAGAGAATAAAGATATACCCGTGAGGATGATGCTCAGCCCAAGGATCGGAGGGTGGGATGCCCATTTGAGGGTAATACGGGGGCACCTATTGTCGTTGCTCCTGTTGGGATCATGCTGCACACTCTCTGGCAAAATCCGTTTGCATTGTATTTCTGTCTGCAAGTAGGTCCTGGTACATTTGACTTGAAGTCACATCATCATCAGTCACAGGTCGCCGATTGCGATGAGGACGTCTAGCTTTAGTGGATGGGATACCACTTTCAGAATTAGGGGAAAGAAGTCGCCCGATGGAGGTGGATCGGAGCCACAAAGTGTAATCCTCATCTGCCTTAAGTAATCCAGAGGCGAATTGCGAGTGCATAAAATTTTGGAATCCCCGTCTCCCGTAGGTAGAAGGCGGAGGAGCCATTGGGACTACAGTTTCTCCTATTGTTTGGCGTATACAACACTCACCCATAAAAAGCTCCCATGTATGAAAGGTAGAGACGAGAACTCGAAGCAAGGAGAGTTGGAATTCTAGGGACAAATCTATTTGAAGCCGTGGATTTGCCATGAAATTGTCAAATGGGCGCCAATTGATTTGGTTTGGAGTAATGCTCTCCAGCCAAAGTCGCAACGAGGGAAGACTCGGGAGATCAACCCACTTTGAAGAAGGGGGCCTCCATCTGAGCGCCCTTGGAAATATATTCTCATCATGAATTGAAATGGCCATAGTGGTGGGTAGATGCTCAAAGGACCACCACAGGAGGAAGGGCCAAAACCCAAGTGTGTGTGGTGTTAGGACTACTAGCCCTCTAGCGCATGGCTTGGAGGATGGCTCTGAAAGTAAATTGACCCAGTCAGGGCGAGCCGAGTCAGGAAAAGAGACTAAGTCAACGTGGTCCGGGGTATACTTGGTGGAATTTTGGCAAATGAAGCAGGAGACTAGAAGATAAAGTAGTAGGCGCCTGCACCGTTGAAAGGGTTTGCCTTGAACTTTCATTGGTATAAAAATCGGGGGGGTTCAGCCAAGCTAGAACCCAAGATAGACCCTTCGCATAAGTTACTTTCAGTAAGGCCCAACACTCAGAAGACGGTGTCAACATTTCCACCGGCATCCCGTATTTGGTCACCACGTCCCATTCTAAGGCTTGTAATGGCAGCCCATTCAAGGGAGTTACCCCCAGCTCGTAGTCTCCAAGGTGGAAAGTATTGGTCTCACTAAACCAACGTTGGGCAAGGGCATTAATTAATGTATGAGAGATGCGAAAAGGAGGAATGGAGAAATTTTTTTGAAATCCTTGCTAGTAAAGGAAGTTTTTGTAGCAGTCATGGGCAGACGAGCAAATTCGATAGGCGTTAGCCCAACTACCTCTAAATTGTCGAGAAATAGGTACCTGTTGAGTGCGAAAGAAGATGGAAGGATGAGCCCCTAGGTTAAGTAGCAAAGGAGTATCAGGTACAGTGATTATATTATCGTTAGGCCCTACAACTCTATCGTTGCTCCGGAGTAAAATACCTGGGCCATACAGAGGAAATTTTTCAACATATTTAGTTATTTTATTGGAAAGTTGAATGGCACCATCATTCTCGCCAACTTCGCCAATGTCTTCGTCTGTTGAGTTTTCAGCATCTAGGAGATTCTCATTCGGGTCACAGTGCGAACATGAAGACCTAGATGGATCAGGGCGACGAGTAGCCATCCTGTGTCAGAAAATAGGGAGATTTCTTTAGATTTTTTTTGTTCGTACTTTCAGAATGTGTCATCTGGGTCCATGTTTCAAAGTTTTTCATCTTAGGATTGAATTCTCAAAAGATTTTTAAGTGTCAAAATCAAATTTATGAAATTTCTTGCTTTCTATTTTCAATTTCAAAATCACATTTTTGAAATTGCTTGTTATTTATTACTTTTTTATTCTAATTTCAAAATCAATTTTTTTTTTTGAAATTGCTTGTTCTGTATCTTACTTGTTTATTTCAATTTTAAAATTTTAAAATTACCCACTTTCTATATTTTCAATTTCAAAATCACATTTTTGAAATTACTTGTTATTTATTATTTATTTATTCCAATTTCAAAATCGAATTTTTGAAATTACTTGTTGTGTATTACTTATTTGTTTATTTCAATTTTAAAGTTTTAAAATTACCCACTTTCTGTTTTCAATTTCAAAATCACAATTGTGAAATTACTTGTTTATTCCAATTTCAAAATCGAATTTTTTGAAATTACTTATTGTGTATTACTTACTTGTTTACTTCAATTTCAAAATTTTAAAATTACCTACTTTTTATTTCAATTTCAAAATCACATTTTTGAAATTTTAGTTATTACTTATTTATTTCAATGCCAAAATCAATTTTTTTTTTTAAATTGCTTGTTGTGTATTACTTACTTGTTTATTTCAATTTCAAAGTCAAAATTTTGAAGTTACTTTTCATTTATATCAATTTCGAATTAGTTTTTATTTATTTATTTACTTACATGTTTATTTTTTATTTCAAAATCAAAGTTTTAAAAATTACTTGTTATTTACTTCATTTTAAAAAAAAAAAATCAAATCTGTGGAATTACTAAGTTGTTGAGACTAGTTTTTGCTGAGACCAAAAATTTGAAATTAATCGATTTATCGTTCTTAATTTTGGAATTAAAATTCTAAGATTAACCTTTTACTTTATTTTAACTCCAAAACCAAATTTTTGAGGGTTCACCTTCTTGTTTGTTATAATTTCAAAATTAACCTTTTCACTTGCTTTAATTTCAGAATCACATTTTTGAAAATAATCATTTCTACTTATTTCGGTTTCAAAATGGAATTTTTGAAATATGCCATTTTACTACTCTATCTTAATTTCAAAATTGAATTTTTGCAGTTGACCTTTTTGCTTGTTTTTAATTTCAGCATTCAAATTTTGAAATCAGCATGTTCACATGTTTGGTTTTCAAAATCAAGTTTATTTTAATGCAAAATTGATCCTTTCACTTTTAGTTTCAAAAATCAAAATTTTGTTTGAACTAAACACTTCTACTTGTTCAAAATCACAAGGTCAAGATTGTGAATTTAACTTTTAATATAGATAGCATTTCTAGAATTCACATTGTTACTTGTTCTAACCAAAATTCTGAGATCCAAACGTCTCACGTGTTTTTTTTTTTTTTTTTTTATATAAAACCTTCAGAAATCATCATTCTTTTTTTAAATATCATACTTTTACGATTGTCCAAGTTTGATTTGATTCAAGTGTTGTTATTGTCATTTTTCTTCTTAAATAATTTGAGCTTAAATTTTTAGGTCAGATCATGCATTTTAATTTACAAAGTGTGAGTTTGTTTTAGGACTTTTGAGTATTCATTTTTTTTTTTTATGAAAAACAAAACCAAGTCTTCCGTTAAATTTCCTTAAACTATCTTCTGTTTGCGCAGAAGGAGGACAGATCTTTTCAATTGTGCATCGATTATCGTAAGTTCAACCGTGTTACTGTGAAGAATAAGTATCCGATGCCGATGATTGATGATTTTTTTGATGTTATAGAGAAGATTAGAGAAGTTGTGTACCGTTTGGCTTTGCTACGAAGATTGTCGGGTGTACATGATGTTTTTCACGTTTCGATGTTGAGAAAGTATGAGCCGGATCCGTCGCACGTGCTTGAGTGGTCCGAACTTGAGTTGGAAGCCGATGCTTCTTATGGGAGGAATTGATACGTGTCCTTAATTCACGCGAGCAAGTATTACGAGGCAAGACGATACCGTTAGTGCGAGTGTTGTGGAGCAACCAAGGCAAGCAAGAGTCGACTTGGGAGCAAGAAGATGAAGTTAGGGAGAAATACCCTCATTTGTTTTCAACTTGATTGTGTAATTTGTTAGAACTTTATCGTTGTGGACCTGATAGTCATTACCTTGTGATATTTTGATTTGGCATTGTCAATGCATATAGCATGTTAACACACTTAGCTAATTTCATGGGCTTGTTGAGTCATGATTATTATCTTTCACTTTGGTATTGTTGATGCATGACTTGTGTTGATATGTTTATATAATTTCAAGGACGAAATTTCTCTAAGGAGGGGAGGATGTAAAGACTCAGAAAATTTTGAACTTTTATGTTAATATACGGGTTAATAAGCATAATTAATGTGAAGTATGAGAAAATTGGTGTAATAACATGATTTAGGATCAATGTGATATAATGTGGTAACCTTGGAGGCTTGTGGAAGCATGCTGTAAAATCAAGGGGTGTAAGTGTAATTTTGGGATATTAGTTTTGATTTATATCAGACAAAAATTTTGGTTTGATATACATCTCTCTTCTCTCTCCCCTTCATACATTGAGCTCTCTCTCATAACCTATCCAGAAAACTTGCTCCAAACCTTGATTCTTTCAAGATTTTACGCATTTCCCTCACCCTTAGTTGATATCTGGTAGTGGTTTGCAACCATTTTCTTGGAGGAGGTGCATTTGAAATTCTATAATCTTTGGAAGCTAGGGCTTGGAGTTAAAGGTTTGATTCTTGCATCCAAGAGTTGAGGTATGGATTTCTCACTTTTATTACGCATATAGAACATGATTTGTTTGCTATTTGATGCCTTAAACTTGATTTGGAAAACCCTTGGTTCCAGATTGAAATCTGTTGAAAATTGCCCTTGTTCGTGCACGATACACCGATGCCTTGGTTTTTGATGCACCGTGTGTCAATTGCTTTTTGTATCTTGATTTTTGGTGTTTACACCGGTGCCACTATTTTGGTTACACCAGTGCCTTCCTTCTCAGTATTTCAGATCCTGAACTTTGCATGCTTACACCGGTGCCTTGATTTTTGTTACACTGGTGCCTCTACCCTGCAATACTTCAAAATTTCTATTGGTACAACCTAAGCACTGATGCTTTATTTTTGGGCACACCAATGCCTTGAACTTTGAAACTTTTTATCGGTTTAGCCTGCCTTGGACACTTGTTTGGGCGTATTCTTATACTTGAAATTGAAACTCCATGAAGTCTAAAACTTACTCTTTCGTGACACAAAATGTGATTTCTAGTTGTTTTAGATCATGGTTGGCATTGTAAGATGCCATTAGCATTGTAAGATGCCATTAATGAGGACAAAGGAAGTGAATCACATAACATATATTGAGATTGAACTTGATGGATGAAAATGATAAACTTTATGACTCTTGAGCACATTTTTACGATGCGACCCGAACATTATGAGACATGTGACACACGTGAACACTGTACTAGACTCCTTCGGGAATGCTAGGCAGGGCCATGAACTAGAATGCCTTCCGGAGTGCCATGAATGAACTGGAACGCCTCCGGGAGTTCCAGGAATGATTTTGAACTGGAATTCTTTAAGAATGCCAGTAATGACACTTTGACACATAACGAGAATAGAATGATGACACATGTGATTCATGGAGTTGAATTGAACGGATTAAGAAACTATGATATATAGTAGAGCTATTTATGCTCTCTCAAGTTATTACTGCTTCCGCTTGCTCTATCGCTCTTTGTGTTGATATAATCGTTCATATGGTTTATCATATCATGTCATATGTATATAATACTTGTGTAGATTTTCCTATTGGCTGTCGAGCTCAACCGTTCTTTCTTTTCAGGTACAAACATGGAGTGATAACATGGAATACTTGGCACGTATGGATTGACATGCATACTTTTGAAAACTGCATTGGATAAGTTACTTAACATCTTTATATCTTATTTTTGAAAAGATGTCTTGTAACTCGTACTTTATTTATTTTGATTTAAATTATGCAAATTACTCAACTCCTTTTTGGTTTTGGAGGTGATGGTTATTGGTCGAAGTGACCTCGTTTGTAATCTATTTCAAACTTGTTTTACTCTACTCTCTTAAATGGACTTTTGGGGAATTTTGGTGAGATTATGAGACTTTATATATGATAAATGTATAATTTATTATGTTTAAAATTGAGGGCATGACAGATTTCAAGGTTTGGGAGACTTAGAAATTCGATTCAAAGCCAAAATTGAAATTTTTTGGCAATTCAATTCCAAAAATTTCTTTTAAAACTTGAGGTGAGTGTTTGAAAATTGGATTCCAAGACTTTCCATTCTAGCCTACACATCTTCTTTGACATGGATAATTTTCTCTGGCTTTTTCCTGATTTGCTCTTGCATAATTTCTAACTATCTGTCATCTTTCTACTGACTTCTGGGATGCCACCTTTTCGGCTGGGCAATGAGATTGTTTTTTTAGTTGGACCTTATAGGTCTTCTTTTTTGGGAGATTTATAAGCTCTACGGGATTTTTTATTTTAGCTTTCCTTCACCTTTTCCTTGTGTGCATGTCGGGATTTGCTGCCCAAGTTTCATAAGAGCTCGACATCAAGCTGTTGAAGCTTGCAATTGAGTGCGTGCCTTGTCACGAAATCAGGATTTTGAATCCTTTTTGAGCCACTTCTAAGTAGCCTCATAAACCATAACGACTGCAGTTAAGCGAGTTTGACTTTCTGTTGCAGAGTATTGTTTCTTTCTTTCTTTTGAACATCTACATTCTTCAATACATGTATCCTACATGATTAGGCAACTTTTGTCTCTTTTGATGAGTAGGCACATAAAAGAAGTGTTCGATGAACGCGTAGGTTTCTCTGTGTTGAAAATTTATTTTGAAATTTGTACTTACTTGGTCATAGATTCTCTGAAATACTTACTGGACAACGAATAATAGTTTATTAGGCTTTGACTCTTTCGATCCATGCAACTTTACAATCTTATCAAAAGCGCGTCACATAGTTGGACTCTGATTTCCAATCTCTAAACTCATGGAAACTTAAACTGAGCCTGCCCCAGACAACCTTTCAAACTTCGGACTTACGAACTTGTGCAGACAAATGACCTCAATTGCCTTTTCTTATCATTTTTCTTTGTAATTTTTTGAGCCATTTTTGCCATCACTGCCGTTACGGGTTTTCATCAGTGCCGACTTTTTATTTTTGTGCTCCAACCTCCTTTCGGATTTTGACTGTGACTTTATCCATTTTTGCTGTAGTCCCTTTTCAGGTTTTGATTACAATGGATTTTGTCGATTTTGCCATAGCCCCTTTTCAGATTTTGACCACGGTGAATTAGCCGATTTTGACGTAGCTGCCTTTCATGTTTTGACTACACTGGCTTTTTGTTTTTCTTCAAGGAATTCTACCTAATTTCAACTGAAAGAAACATTCCTTGTGCATTTCAATCCATCAAGCACTGACAAAAAATTTTACGAGAAAAAGGGAGAGAGAATATCACATGGCATTTGGTTTTTGCCTTTTGCCTTTATATTTTTTTAATTGTTTTCTGTTGCCTTTTTCTTTTTTGGCCTTTTCTTTCTTTTTGCTTTTTGGCAATAGGGTCTGACCCCTTTCTTTTTCAGAACATTCACATGAGAGTATAGAGAGAAGAAATTTCAATGCTCGACGACCAGAATTGTCACGTGGAAAGAATCATTTCAATTGAAATTAATTTGAAACAAATGAACAAGTATTCTGT
This sequence comes from Arctostaphylos glauca, assembly GCA_019985065.2. NCBI lineage: Eukaryota > Viridiplantae > Streptophyta > Magnoliopsida > Ericales > Ericaceae > Arctostaphylos > Arctostaphylos glauca. The sequence continues at coordinate 4,681,379 of JAHSPW020000013.1, read as the reverse complement.
TCATAGATTGCTCTTCCTTTGACCTTCATTCTGTTGCCCCAAAATGCACTTGAAAATGCTTTCGAGTGTTGAGGCGCGTTGTTCACGATCAATATGAGCTTGTGGATACATCAGGTATTTGTTGAATTCTTTCAACTATTATATAATAGTCAAACTCCAGCCCTTCAATACTTCTTGTTAGAGTAGCTAATAGGTAGACTCATGAATAGGCATCATTTGCACTTCAGCTCTCATGGTCCCTCTTCAATTTTGCAGCATGAATTTGAATGCTATTCCTTTGGTATTGTTCTGATCTTTTTTGGCCATCCTGAGTATATGATTGCTTTGCCTTTGTCTGGACCTAGATGGTGATTCTTCCCATCGTTTGCTGATTACTTACGATAAGAGATTGCTTCTTTTGAGAAGCTCTACTCGAGTTTGAGACTTCAACTTCAACTTCTTTGAATTTTGACTCTGGCTTGATTTTGCGAGACCAGGAAAAACATGCCTTTGTGGTCTTCGAATAATCATGTGAATTTCTTCTTTTTCTGTCGTATGTCTAAGTTTATTCATCTTTGTTTCTTTTAAATGGCTTCTATTTCTTAGGCATTTTCAGGTTGGCCACTTATCATGTGGTCTTGCATTTTAGCTCACTCTCTTGTTGGGAATTTCATTGTTGATACAGGCCAATGTCAGTCCCCATGAGTTCGAAATATAGTTTGATGACAAAGTCATGCTCGTCTTGTGCTTAAGATTATTATGCTACTTGGATCAAAATGACAAATTTATTGAAAGAGCAAGTTTTGCAAGAAATCTATTCTTTTGTTTCATTTGCTAAAAGTTGGATAACCATTGCACAATTTTTGATGACATGGAAAGAAATAAATTTTCATAATGAAAGTTTGAAACAATAAAAGCAACATAGAAAGCATGAATAAATACTTCACTCAAGCAAGTATACCAAAACTCATGAGCACTGAATAATCTCTTGCAGAGATAACATGGATCTTTCAAGATTATTTTGATTATCATTGTTGACCCATTGTAGTGTCCTCCTTTTCAAAATGGAATTTCTTGTCTTTGATGCTTTCTGTGAAGATGAAGTGCTTTTTTCTTGATTTAGCAAGACCTGCCCTAGGCTCTATGACTCTTATCGGGAGACATAATTAGGATACTCCTTGATGGCTTGGCTAAGGGTTGGTAATGATATGAGGGTGGCTGATATGGTGGAGGTGATTTATTTTGGGCTTTTTCTTTTTTTATTTACTCTTTTTTCTTTTGGAAAGGGGAAGGGTGGTATAGTCTTTTGGCTAGATTAATCGTTTTGACTAGAAAATGGTACAACCACTCTTGGTCATTCACCCAACTTCGGGGGAAACTCTATTAGTCCTAGCTATAAAGATCCATTATCCACCTAGTCTGGATTCTATCCTCAATCATTTCTTCTTGTTGAATCATTTCGCTAAAGAATGTTCTTATTGAAGTGCAAAACTTCTCGTAGTAGACCCCTTTGCATGTTTGGATGAATAGATGCACGTACTCGAGTCAACTAGTAGTGGCACCACCTGTGTAGTCAGATTTTTCTAGTGAAGTGCATAGGCTCAAGAAGACTATACGAGTTCTTGTCTCATCCTTATCAAGAATAAACAATCTACAACCATCTTTGGTTTTTGTTTGTATTGTTTTACAATTTCTTGTGACTATTTTGTCCATGTTCTAAATCGAGGGACATCAAGTCTAGCGAACCATTGTGCTGCGGGCCCTACAAGGTTGTGCTAAAATAGCTGCATCATCAGCTTCTCTGGATTTGGATACCCACACAGTGCTCTAGCTAAAAGGCATAGGTGGGCCATGGGATCACTAGTCCCGTCAAACTTGAAGAAGCGCGCCATTTTGAACTTGGTTGGTAGTTACAAGTCTGGAAAGACACACAGGTCTAAGAGGCTAGTGGACACATAGGGACTTGTCCGTTGCATGACTTTGATGGCTCTCTCAAGATTTTGAACCTTCTGGATTAATGTGGGGTATGCCCTCCTCGATGGGTTTGGGTTTTCCTCTTGGCTTCTGATGTTGCCTTGGGCACTCAACATGACTGGTTGGACTGAATTTATGGGAGGTGGATGTTGTGGTCCGATTGAGACATCAACGGATGATTGGACAAGAACTGCCCTGTCTGGAGTGCTGCCAGGGTAGGGGGTTTGCACTATTGATGCGCCTACCCCAGTGCTAAAGGGAAAAGGCAGTGATGCAATTTGTGGTAACTGAAGTTGGGTTAAAAGTGCTTGGACCATGGTTTGGAGGCTCTCCATTTCCCTTAGGAGAGCGTTGTATTCTTCCCGATAGTCTGTGTCAGATGTAATGCAGAGAGACTGACAATTTGTTTCCTCTACCATGGCTTTTTAGGCTAACAGGTGTGCAGTCTTCAAGTGAGACTCCTGCTTCTCGCTTATACCTTGTAAAGCAGGGAAATGTGTCAGTTTGTATTTCACAAATGGGTTGGTCTAAAACGTATACTCAAAGGATGACAAGTGTTTGTACAAGGATCCTATTGCTCATACGGAATTTTCATATCCTTCGAAGTTTAGCTAGAGGTTCGGCATGACATTGGCATATGGTTTTTGAAAACTGTGAGAATGTCCAATCCGTATGAGAATGATCCTACACTTTGACTATATGTTTTGGACACTAGCTTTGGAGCTTTTCAAGTTCCTCACGTCGACATGTGAGAACATTGGCTTTTTGAAAATATTTTTGGCACTCTCTCCATTTTTGTGAATGTCCCTATTAGGAATTTGGCTTGACTCTTTTTTTTTAGGGATACTACATACAACATGACGGCTTGGTTTTTGCTAATGCATTTCTAGCATGGTTTCCATGACCCAAATCTTCAAATCTCCGGTCCCGTAAAGGGTATCATCTTTGGTTGGAGTATTCTTTTCGATAAAAATTGTCTTTGGCTACATAAAAGCATCATTGATAGTCAACATGTACTTCGAACTTCCTCCTCATCCTATGGGTAAAAATAAAAGTAGAATGGAGATTTAGAAAATAGTTGGGGTATGTTGTGCTGAATGCAATGCAAGCTAAAAATATTTTTGATATTTTGAAAATATTTGGAGAGAATCCTTTCAAAGCGATACAATGACCTGCAAAATAAATATTAGTAGCAAAATATTATGCATGTCTATTCCCTATTTTTTTTGGTAAAAGCACACCTGAAAGATAATCACAAGAATGATGCTAGTAACAAGCCAAGGATAATTCGATGAAAATTAATTTGGAAAAGTTTGAAAAGTCGAAATCCACTTATAAGGACATGATAGAATGTTTGCAAACGACACTTTTTCTTTAGTTTCCATTGCATCGTAAGTTTACCCAATATGGTAGGTTAATAGTTTCCGCTAAGAAGAGTTGCAATTTGCAAATTCTTTTATTAATCCTTAGGTCTCCAGCAGAGTCGCCAGTTGTCGTCCCCGGAAATTTTTCTGCCCCCTTACTGAAAGAGAATTGTGTGAACGGAGCGAAATGATTTCTTCACTTGAAATGTGACGCAATATGAAAATTGTTTAACAACTGAGATTTATTTAAAAATTAGAGTTGCCACTTGACATGGAGCTCGGGTATGTCAAGTCACACTTTAAAGTCACGTTTGAAGAAGATGTCTTTACAAAAATATTTTTTATTTTGACTCAGAAATACGACTCGGTTTTAGAAAATGACAAGTTGGTGATGGGTTCGGAGATTTACTGTTACGAGTTGGGAAGGTATTAGGAATCCAACATCACCCTTTCCGTACTTAATTTTTTGATTTTAATTTTATTTTATTATCCTTGGGCAAAGTGAGCAAAAATCGAGTGACTGAATGTACAATAAGAGAAAATTATGAAACAAGGTGTGAGGGCAAGGCCTTGGTTTACGCAATTCAGCTTCTGATGACAAAAATGTTGAACTGAGCATATGTTAAACTTTGACTGAAATATGGTTTGCAAACTGAAATTTGCACATCATGTTTCTATTCCCGAGATACTATGTACCTTAAATTCCTGACATAGGAACTTTCAAGTTTAACCATAGCCCGACTTTGTTTTATTGATGATTTATGGGAAATTACCATATTAACCTTTTTTGAGTTTAACAATATGTTACAAGTTTAACAATATGTTACAAGTTGGCCATTTATCACTTTTTCATTCCTTTCCCGCTGACTACCTAAATCGCCAACGTTTCAAGAATTTCAAGATTAATTTGGTGCAAAGTGTCAATATCGTCCCGATAATCTTTAAAGAAAGCACGACATGCAAACCTATAGAAACTAACTATTTGCACTAGGGGTGAAATTGGTTCGGGGTCCGTCGGTTCGATCCAATATTTTCACTAGGGATGGTAATTTCATCCTATCTGCTCCGCTCCCATCCATTCCTCGATCTGTTCGGATTGGAGTTTTGAGAATTTTTTTTGGGAACAGGTTGGATTTGGAGGCAAAAGTAAGAAAAAAATAGGAAACGGGTCAGAGGCGGGGCTTGGTACCTCCGCCACATTTCCCACCCCGTTTTAAATAATTTATTATTTTATTTTCTAACCCTTTTATTTATAATATTTTTTTAAACTCCTTAAATATTTTTTTTCCTAATCTGTGTAAAATTATCCATGTATAGATGTATATATATGTATATTAGTTTATTGCCCATGTATAGATGTATACACGCATATAAAATTGAGACTATATATGTGCATAGATGTATGTACGATCTCATATAGTTAAAATTCAATTTGTCTTGAAATGGTTAGTCTAGAATATAGTTTTAAAAATCTCAATTTGTCATGATGAATTAAGTTTTTTTTAATTAAAAAAATGAAGCAGGGCGGGGATGGAGGGTGCGATTCGTTCCCCGAATGGGGAACGGGACAGGGATGGAGGTATATTTTAGATTCGGGGATCAGAGGTGGAGATGGGCAAATTTGGCCCCGATCCGCCCCGTTGCCATCCCTAATTTTCACGGACCGATTCGGTTCGGTTTATTTTTTCCCAAATCGGCCCTGACCGATTTATTTTTGGTTCGGTTCGATTTGGGGCGGGTCAAATTCTTTCAAGGATTTTGAGTATTTCGAGGATTTCGGCCTGCCCCAAATGGGCAATGTTAAAAATTAATTTTGAGCTCGTTCGGTCCAAATTCGCCACTAATTGGAAAATATATTATCAAGTGGGCCTCCATTCAGATTTTTTTTTATCAAATATCAAATGGGCCCATTTTAAGAAAAAAATTCATCTGTTTTTCCACCCAAATAGTAAAAATCACATTGTCAAAAATAAAAAAAAGCCAAACGTATCACTAACTTTCGGTTCGGTCCAAGTCAGTTTGGTCCAATACCATTCGGTCCACTATCGGCTCGGTTCGGTCCAGTCTAAATTTTAAAAAACCGAGATTGAACCGAATATATTTCGAAAAACTTTTCTTGGCCCGAGACCGATCAAACCCCATTGTGGACCACTCGAAGACCGAACCAAACGGTCGATTTTTTCGATCAGTTCAATTTTTTTATTTTTATTTCACCCCTAATTTGCACAACATACTTTCATTTAAGATTATCGAGACTAAAGACCAGGAGACTGGATAGCATAAAGACTATTCATATTTCTCTATTTTTAGGCAGGACACATATTTTGCTCAAATTCATTTGCCCGCAGTCCTTTATCGCGACAGCTACTCGATTCACTAACAGTCTAAATTATAGAATATAGTAAATGTCACTTCGATCACGATAATCTTCCATGAAAAGATAATGTGCATCGGCCGTCAAAATTTTCATTCCAAAACATTGGCTTCCTATGTCCCCTGTGTTCATAGAATTCTGAGATTATCAGTATTTTAGCCAGATGATATGGACAGCGTGTCGATGTAAGCCAACGACCGCTATTCATATTACTTAGCTATGAAGTAACATATGTTTGGCCTATTGATTTTATGAGAAACGAAAATAAAGGTGGCAATAACTGTTAAAGGATGATGGGACAGAAAATGTGACGTAAAATGATAAAGGAGTTACAGGAAACGGGGAATGAGAAAGATAGGAGTTAACTCCGGCAAGTGTTGGCGTAATTAAGTGATATGTCAGGAATGTAAATATTAGCTCCGAGAAGATTTGTATAGCGAGGACTAAAGGACGTGCATGGCAGAGCCATTAAAATAAATACCGTGCAATATGCGCATTTCATCGTAGAGTCATCGTTATAGAAATATCACTTAAGTCAAAATCACGAAAGGTACATCCACCTAAGTTGACTTCAACTTTTGCTATTTTGACCTCAAAAAAACCACATCTTGACATTCTAGAAGCGTGGACTAGAATCCTCTGGAGATGGACTGAAGGTTCTAAAAACACAAACTAAAGATGTGGACACCGACTTTCTTGGGTATCATATTTACATTGAAAAGTAAAGAGGTAAATAGAGATGAAAATAGATAAATCAGAACTTAAATAAAATGGCTGTTGCAGCGCTACTTTGTATTGATTTTCTAAGCTGGTTGCTTACAAGAATATGAAAGACGTACGAATACCTAAGTCAAACCATAACTTGGCATAACAAAGGATATTGAATGCTGATGTACCCCAAGCTATGCTAAAACAAAAGTACACATGGATCTTTCTAACAATCAAAAATAAAATGGGAAGAGCCTATACTTGTATTTGGATCAAAACTCTAACTAAACAACCTTAATCCTAATTCATAATGATATCGAGAGTTTGAAGCTAAAGAGCTGGAACTGCTTAGAGGAAGAACAACTGGAGGAACTTCTAAAGCCTTTTTTAATCCTTTGGTTTTAGTATGGCAAATGGAAAGGAGAGGAAGAAACTGAAGAAGAAAGTAGAAGTCATGTGCTTCAGTTTTCGTTCTTAGGTTTTTAGATATCGTGTTTTTTATTTCAACTTCGGTGTTGTGAGAGTTTTTGCAGACCATAGAGGTAAAAATCTGATCTCCAATCCATTGCCAAGTCCCCATATTTGTAGAGAAAGATAACAAATAGAAATCAAACCTTATAACTAAGTAACCACCATTTTGATATTACTTCTTAAAGCCTTAACCAAGCCAATATTTGACCAAAACATGACTTGCGCCTCACTTACGCCCTATTCTAAACAACCGAAAACTACCGGCGTCTTGTTACTTTATTTCAGTCACTATCAGTGGACTTGTATCATCGTACTGGTTAGTAGTATGAGGTTTGCATGATTTGATGAAGTTGTCTCATGAATGGTGATCCCGAGTCCTAGTCTTTGCAACGGTAAAATGGTCTTTTTATAGGTTGACTTGTCGAACTTCTTTAGCTTTGTTCTTTGGGCTTTCAATTATCCTCCAAGGCCCTTCAATGGATTTGTATTGAGATTATTCATCAAAATTAGGATGGTGAAGTCGTCCCGGCTTGATTTAGATGCTCCCTCGTATCTGTTTGACTAAGAAGGGCAAAAATTATCTTTTTGCAAGCTGCCTTGTTGAACTTCTTTAGGTTTGCTCCTCGAACATTCAATTGACCTCCAAGGCACTTCAATGGTATCATATTGAGATCTTGCATCACAAATAAGGTGGTCAAGTTGTCCCAGGTTGATTTAGATGCTTCCTTGGCTCTCGTTTAACTAGAGGGGCAAAACCATTTTTTGCACTAAGATCTTCTCCATGCCTACTGGCACAACCTGATTGAATTCTGGATCACTTCAATTGTACATACACTCTAGAGGCATCTCGGGTTGACTGGATTGATACTTAAAGCCCGTTGCTGATGAACTGTCCGTCAGGGACAAAATAGTCATTTGCACCTAGACTCCGTTGAACTTTCTGAGGTTGCTCAAGTATCATCCAAATCATGTTCACATGCCTTATTAGTGTTTAAAAATGTCTCTAATAAAGTTCTTTGGTCTTCAAATCATTTCATGCATTCTTGGCCCGATAAAGGGCAAAATAGTCATTTTGTGCACAAGTTTTTCTAAGCCTCTTCTGATGGCACATTTCATGATAGTTTTGAGTGATGAGAAAAATCTAGTATCAACAAGGAGCTTTAGTTTATCCTCAATGAGATGAAAGCTTAAGAAATGATCTTGAGTGAAGCCTTCTGGGTGGCTATTGTGATTGAGAAGCTATCACCTCCGTGGAAGGTGTTTAAGAGCTATATTGTGTTCAATAACAAGGAGATGTCATTGGAAGCTCTATGGACTAAGCTTTAAATTGAGGAGGACAATAGGAGTACGGGCAAGAGTTTGAGATACTCTTATATATCTAAGGCTAACATGGTTAAGCATATATAGACAATGCATTGCACTCGAAAGAAAGTGTCAAGAGGAAGTCTGGCCAATCGGGTAAGGGTCACAAGTTGGGACCCGAAGGTGGACATTGCTCTGCTAATTGTCGCCAGCGGAGGAGAAATCTTGATCAGCATAATGCAAAAGTCCAAGTGATGGAAGTTCTTTATGAGGATTTGTGATATTAATTTGTCTATGGTGGTATAAGAAGTGAAGATGGTTGGTTCCAATCTGAGAAAATGGTGGATTGACACTGGAGCAACTTGCCAAGTTTGTTCTGACAAGCGGATGTTCAACTTCTTCAAGCCTGCAGCTGATGGTGAGAAGTTCTACATGGAAAATTCGGCTACTTCCAATATTGTTGGACAGGGCAAGATGATTATGAAGATGACTTCAATGAGAGAGCTAACTCTCAACCAGGTCCTGTACATGCCGAATATATGTAAGAATCTTGTGTTCGATTCATTGCTTAGAAAGCATTGCTTTAAAATGGTCTTTGAGTCAAACAAGGTGGTTATCACCAAATATGGGTTGTATATGGGGGACGGTTATGTTAATGATGGGCTATTCAAGCTCAATGTAATGATTATTTATCTCCGTGATAATAATGAAACTAAAGCCCCTTCTTCTTATTTACTTGAGTCTTTCAATTTATGATATGGTAGACTAGATCATGTTAATTTTGATATCTTGCATAGGTTGATTAACTTGGACCATATTTCTGTATTTCACATTGATAAAGCTTGTAAGTATGAAACATGTGTGGAAGAAAATATAATGACACCTTCTATCAAGACTGTCGAATGAGATTCTAAGCCTCGAAGTTTAATCAACACTGATGTGTGCAATATGAAATTTGTTCAGACCAGAGGAGGTAGTAAGTATTTCATTACTTTTGTCGATGATGATAGCACAAAGTACTGTTATGTTCACTTGTTAAAGAGCAGAGACGAAGCTCTAGACAAGTTCATTCTTTACAAGAGTGAAGTAGAGAATCAATTTGGCAAGAAGATTAAGGTGATTGGAAGTGACCAAAGTGGTAAGTATGAAGCACTATTTTTGGGAAATTTTGTACCCAACACAGAATCATTGACCAACCACATCACCTTATTCACCTTAACAAAATGGTGTTGCTGAGCACAAGAATTGACCTGAAAGGAGATGATGAATGTCATGTTAATCGTTTTTGGGTTGCCACAAAACATGTGGGGGGAAGTAACTCTCTTGGTTCACGAAAGAAGCGTGACAAAACTCCGTATGAATTTTGAAAGGATTGGAATTTGGAAGTCTTCCTATTAGTACTTACCAATGCGGGGTGTCTTGCAAAAGTGGTTGTACCTACACCTAAGGAGGCAAAGATAAATCACAAAACTATTGTCTTGTGTTCATAGATTATGCACATAATAACAATGTATATCGCTTGATTGTGTATGAACTTGAGATACCAAATATAGACAAGAACATAATTATAACATATAGGAATGCAATTTTTTTGAACATGTATTTCCATGTAGATCCTGTAGAGAGTCTGGTTTGGTAAGACGAACATTGGAGTCTATGGGGTAAAGCAGTCAAGACCAAGAGGAAAGAAATTCACTAAAGAAGGAGAAATCTTAAAATTATTTGTAATGTCGTCTACTTCATCTTACATGAACTTTTTTAATTTCGATCCACATTTTTAATATTTTTCTGGTTGCACTTTTAGAGATGAATAAAAAAAGAAAAAAGTCAACAAAAAGCTATGCAAAAATAACAAAATATCAATAATATCTATCACTCTATCTGGATATGGCATTGGTTCACATGTGTTAAAGGAAAAGAGAAAGATTTGGGTTTATGATAGAGTAAATTTGTAATTCTCTAAATACTCCAACCATCTTATTTGTTGCATGTTCAAGTCCTTATGGGTAAAAAGATAATTCAAACTCTTGTGATTTTGAAAATCTCCAAGTCCTCTCTATACAAGTAATAAATCTCAAAGATTTTAAGGCAAACATTGTTAGGCTGAATAACAATAACTTGTAGTGTACTGAAATTCAACAGTTCGATAAGAAAATAGAACAAAATGAATTGCACTAAAAACTTATAGTGTACAGTAGATAATAGTAGGAATAAAAAACAAACTTCAAGAACTTGAAGAATGATTGAGGCTTCTGTTAGACACAATCTCTTTAAAATAAATTATCACTCTCTATGGTACTATGAGATGAACGACATTTACCTCCCAGGACGCAACGATCATGTCTGACAACACTACAATTTACAAGTCTGAAAAACCAGCTTGAGTATTGCTAATCTCTCTCAAAAATAAAATAATATATAGGAGAATGTATGCAATGCAATGGAAGAGGATGATTTTTTATATTTTTATTTTCTGGAAAATGGAATGGGTTAACCTTAATTTATAGCAAATGAAGTGGTGTGTTGAAGTCCAAAGGATGCAAAAGTTTGGCATGGAGTGACACTCAATCAAATGGATTGAATCGGTTCAGCTAAGAAAAATTGGTTAGAACTAATTCGGTTAGACTGGCATTGATTTGGCTATGGGAAGACACTTGGTCGGTGTAACAATTTCTGACCGTCAGGGGTTCCAGCTGTCATAAATGGGTTTGAATGGTTAAAACTGGTCCGAATGGGTCCAAAAAAATCTTATAGAAGAAAATAAATTTAATTAATTAACAAATTAGTTTAATGGAATAAATTTCCTCTAAAAAGAATATTTCATCAATCTAAATAACCAGAACCTGAATCAAAACCTGGTCCGACTGGTTGGACAGACGGAAATGGACTCGTGCTTGTGGTAATTTGGGCCAAATCCTTATCACTTAGTCCTCCTCTATCCACAAAATTGGGTACCCTAAGGGGTCCAAACCAAACTTAAGCCTTATCAAATTTCCCTAACTTTCCTATGTGGGACTAAGAATAATTTCACCACTTACAACCAATTTGTGTATCCTTTTTTGGCTTCAATTTTTATTTCACATGTAAATGATTTTGCCTAACTAAATACATAACTTTGATCTTTGCACGTAATTGTCACTTGGACTTATACATAAAAATATGTGGAATCCACTTTTATTATAGCCTAAACTTTGCTAAAATTTTATGGTTCGAGAACTATTTTTTTCCAACAAATACTACTACTTCCAACTCCAAATCACGTGTCGAATAATTTCTTTCACGTGACTTTGATTGTCTAGATGCATAGGCAACCACCCACCCTTTATGCATTAAAACTCGTACTAGACCTTCTCTCGAAGTGTCGCAGTAACTTCGTATTCTTCATCCTAATTTGGAGTCACCAATATTGGCATTGTAGTTAATCTTCTCTCCAACTTCTAAAAAGATCATTCACAGGCCTCATCCCATACAAAGTTGACCCCCTTTTGAGTCAATCGAATAATAGGTTTTTTCAACTTGGAAAAATCTATAATGAATCTCCATTTGTAACTTGTGAGTCCCAAGAAACTCTGAATTAGAAATACTATTATAGGCACCCTAATTAGGATCTCGACGAATCTCGAAAAGCAGCAGTTGGATGTTCCCAATGATGAAAGAATACACTATTTACCCTTGAACGTAGCTTTGAGTTATGTTAAGATTTGACCAAATTCAACCTTGGATGCTCTAGTTTCATCTCCATTTTCACCAAAAATGTTAAAAAAATCATCTTAACGCATGCCACTCTTCTAGTTGTAATGCTTGCCAGTACAGGTACAGCGCCCGCTAGTCCAATGACTGGTCAAATCAGTCTAACTTTGGTATGGCTCACCATGTCGCGCAACGTGCAGTTGCGTGTTGTAGAGTTCCAATGCTCGCCAATTTGTGAAGAGGCGTACGGCCCTTGTTTGCGGTGTGTGCCAGTTTAATCGTTGTATGGACAGAATGTCCCTTGCACAATTTTGGGATTTTGGAAGCCTATAAATAGAACCCCTTGAGTTTTGAAATGATGGAAGCAATCTTCATCTGGGGGGCTTGAGAGAGAAAAAGAGAGGACGTAGAAGTTTTGAAAAGAAAAACTGCTCCCTGAGAGAGTATTTTGGAAAGAAAAGGTTCTTGAGAGCACACTTTGGGGTCGAGCTAGAGCATCCAAATCAAGAAAGGTTGGAGAAGACAAGGTTGACATTGAATAAGTAAATCGGACATTTGCTTATTCGCCTCCAGCCTTGTTCTCAAATACTTGCGTTAAAGTCAAGCACAACTCAAAGCATCAAACAAAGGTATTCAACCTCGTGCTCAATTGCATTTAATCTTGAGGAAGCATTAGAGAACTCGAGGTAGTAATCCATACTATTTATGAGTCCTCATTTGTCCATTTCTGGTATTCTGATAGGATTCATCATTCCGGTCTGAGCCAGAGTAGTACGCGTGCTTCAATGTAATTGTATATTACTCCCAGGATTGAGGCTTTCACCTTGTTAGAATGCATCAATTCCACTATGTTTTATCATCCTATTATGTGTGAATATTTAGTGTATCGTAAAGACATGGGCATTACCTTGATTCTAGGTTGGTGCGTATTAGCAAGCTTAATAGTTCGTAGCACCTCAACGAGAAAGTTAATGTCAATACGATGACACCTGCCATTTTGTCCAATCAAGTAGTAATCCCCATGTTGGCACATTGTTTTGAAAATTCTTATCCATACACAATATTGTTTGTGTATAAAGAAACATAAGCATGTTACTGCACTTATTCCCTTTTAAATGCTTTTCGCCCAACGTCAGTTATTTGATGTGAAACAAGTTTGAAATCCCATAAATGTCAAGTAGAGACTGATTCTCGAATCAGGCGCAGTGGGTGCCTAACACCTTTCTATTGTGTAACTTACTCCCAAACCCTTGTGATCTTTGGTAACAACGAAATCAATAGCCTTGATATGTACGTGTTTGCTTGGTTCCTCAGGAAAAGCATAAAACCTAAGCGGCGACTCCAAACTAAGCGAAAAAATGCCCGATGGAATTGGCGAAACAACGACCACGCACGCAGAATAGGGAAAATTGGGCACGCCGTTCTGTGAGTCGGTCCGGGGCAGATTTTCCAATTGGAGAGCTCATAGTGGTGACTCCGCTGGGGACTATTGAGAGTAGACTCAAAACACATTTATGGGATTTTAAATAACTATTTGATTTTAATAAACTTAAGCATTACATTTACATTGTGGTATGGATAAACCTACGAGCGATAACTTGAGGATCCAGGATAGCTCTTTAACGTTCTGTTGGTTAATCATGGAAAGATTGTATCCTTTCGGCTATGATGAGTCATAAGTACTGTTTGACCGTTCATCACGCATCTTCATGACAACGGGAGGTATATCTTGATTTTAGCCTGAAGATAGCCGTAGACCTTATGCATAATAGAAAGCACTAGTACTTTCCAAAATAGGACAAGAACATTATAGCATTACATACAGACCATATACCTTGCTGGAGTGGCTACATGTTATTGCTTTCCTTGTGATTATATGTGCTGCCTGCATACCTCGTTATGCTGATTATATATATCTTGTCATGATGTCCATATACCTTGTCATGCTGTCGGCATATTTGGTCATACTACTCATGTAACTCGTTACGTTGCTTGCATAACCCGTTACACTGGTTGTATGCCTCTATCTGATATCCACACAACCCATTATGCTGCTTGCATGACTAATTATGCTGCCCACTCAACTTGTTGCATTGGCTGCATTCCTTCGTACGGTTTCAACACATTTTGTTGCACTACTCATGTACATTGCTATTTATGTTAGAACTACAGATAGGTTTAGAGTAGTGTACTTAGATGACATTGCTTTGAGGGTTGAGGCAGTCCCAATGTTGGACCGATCTGACTCTCGAAAAAGATTGTATGGAGGAGGTCTACTAGTTTCTTGAGATTGTCTTCCTGAAATAATGAGAGTCGCTTTGTTCTACTCACTCGTAGGACCCCTACGAACGAGCAATCGAAAAGATTCTAGAGCACCGACTATTATCCGCTGCATTCAAATGGGTCTGGGATTAAAGTTCATACTCGACCAAGGTTTAGAGAGACCAAGGTAATCCAAATCTTTGATTGACTTGGTATCCTGAATGGCTCTTGGCCGAAATTCAAACAAAAACAAATTGCACTTTTGTAAAAATAACGAGGTTGGGTCACGATTGGGAAACCTTGTCAAAAAATTTAAAACAAAGGGGTTTTGCGACAAGTGATTTAGGCTCCTTCCATCATAAGCTCGCCTAAATGATCCCGCTCACCTCGTCCAATTCTTAGCAAAGCAACTGGTAGAATAGGCTGAGGCAATCCCAGTCCTTGGGGTTTGTCAAGGACTATGAAAGCATTTGGTTGCGTTAGCAAAGTTACCTGAGTAATGAGTTCCCTTGCCAAGGACATTCCAAAATATAAAACACAAGTCATTTTGAATTAGCAGCCAAGTTATAGATCTTTGGGACATAGCAATCCCCAGAAATTTCTATCAAGATAGTCTACATAATGCCACCCTAACTAGGATAAAACAAAAAATAGATGCATGCATTTTTGTTCTTTCACAGGGGTGTACTGAGTTGTTCTTTACACTATTGCTAGATTGAGAATCATTGAGCCTAGAAAATAATCAATACCCATTTGGACCCGATTTGAAAGAAGACTTGTTAGGCTAGACTACCTTCCGTGTCTCCCACGCCACTCCTGCCTATGGATGAAGAAACAAAGATAGAGTCCTTCAAACAGAGTGTTGGGGCTATGCATCATCAACTTGATCTCATAATGACTGTCATCTAGGGCTTCACGAATGCACCACTCGTGGTTACTCCGCAAGATCCCCTTGACCCAACCCCCCAAGCTGGGGCAGGACCCGATGGTTTTCACCCGCATCATGTTAGAGAAAGAGCCCTACTTATCGATTTAAGTGCTGCGATGAAATTCTTTGATATGAAGGCCAAAGTGGAAAAGATAGAAAGTCCATGCAAAAGTCAACAACGATCGCTACGTCGATAGATGTTGATGGCATGTGTTTATTCTCAAAAGCTCAGTTGCCTGAGAACTTCAAATACCCTGATTTTGATACGTTTGATAGCACTGGGAATCCCAAAGTGCACCTAATTGGTTATGTCAGCACTAAGGTTCCTATGGGGATTGAGAAGATGTTATGGCCCAACTGTTCCATCATACATTGACTAGGGCAGCTGTATAGTGGTTTTTGTCACTAGACTCAATGAAGAAGAAGAATTCAAATGACATCGGGTAGCGTTATTGACCCAGTATTCCTATAACGTGCAACTTCAAATGACAACCAGAGAGCTTAAGGCTACAAGGATGGATTCGAAGGAAACTTTTATGGATATCGTGCAAAGATGGTGAGCTAAGGTAGCCAAAATGGTTGATCTCCCATCCAAAAAGGATCTGATGATGCCAAAAAATGGTGACGGTCTTTGACCAATTCTACCAAGCTATTCCTGCACAAAAGTCCAACGATCAGGGGGTGGTCGGCCAATCGTGGACCCCCTGTCGATCTAATTAGAATGGTAGAATGTAGGTGGATGCTTTTAGAAAATTCAGAGAGCAATAAGTGCACACCTCTTCCATTATCTCCTCCCTCTATTACTACTGGAGCAAGGGTGGATTGGGAGTGATCCTTATGCCGTGATTCCAACAGTCATAGGGTCTGTGCTAATTGGTCTCGTGTCACCCGGGGAATGCTAACAGATCTAGGGCGCCATTAGTGGGATCAAGAAGATATTGCAGGGGAGTGATTTTGGGGTCGTCTCTTTGTCTGAGCCGAGTGGTCTCATTAATCGAGCAGACGGAAGACCTTTTGCTCGATGTCGCTGGCCGCTCTGGCTGATCTCATATGGTCCCTTTGGTCAATTTTAGTTGGCCAATCTCAAGCCGGTTTGTGGCCTCTTCAGTAGTCCCCTATTGATGCACTATATTGCATGGTAACGTGGCTTAATGTACCCAATTTAGCATCTATGCATAGGCGAATACATTGTTCTAGTTAATATTGCACGCATGGTTGTCTTTGCTTCATTTTAGGTATTCGGGCATTAAATGCATACCTTAAGGCTTCAATGTCACTCAAGAGCCTAGGGACCATGATGCCAGTAATAAAGGGCCAAATGAAGGCCCGCGATGGATAAAAGAGAAGCCAGGACAAAAGAACAAGGAAGACATGAAAATGGAATATAGTAGCATTCTCTATCAATAGAGAATCATGTCCTATCGATAGAGCCTAATCAATTGTTCAGAAAATAGACACTTCTATCAATAGAGATGATTCCTATCGATGGAAGAATTACTTATCCATAGAGACAATTTTCATTTGCCTATCGATAGAGGAGTCTTTCCTATTGATAAAGGCCAAAAAATAAAAAATAAGATAGTTCACTTCTCTATCGATAAAGACCCCAGTTCTATCAATAGAAGGCCATTTTTGACTGATGAAATAGGCACCTCTATCGATAGAGAAATACTTTCTCTATTGATAGAGCTTGCCTGACGCGTAATAAATGTAGATTTTGGCATTTTGCTCCTCATTAACTTTTGGGATACTTTCTCCTATGACTTTTGACTTGGAAGAGGATGTAAGAGGTTATTTTCAACATGACTGTTGTCCCCTTGTGCATGTGTATAGGAGAGATAAGTGGATCTCAAGAGAGCTAGACAATTACATATATTTTTCTACACAAGTTGAGAGCTTCTTTTTTAGTTCTTCAAGTTTTTGGTGTTCTTCATTTTTCTCTGGAGATTTTCTCCAAGTGTAAGACATATTCTCCTTTGAGAAGTAAGTTATATAAACTGTAAGCTTAATCATGTGCTCTTTCTCTTCCATTTTAATCTTCCAACTAGTCGCTGGAATCTTGGCTATTAATCTTTTGCTCTATTTCTTCTACAGATTTTAAAACATCTTGGCTGAGTTATTTTATCCTCTTAGCATTAATTAATGTTTAGTCTATCTATCTTTATTTCCCTTGTGTTCTTTAGAAGCATGAGTAACTAATCTCTTAGGTTAAGTCTAAGGATGAAGTTCACTTAAGACTAACAATAGTTGATATCTCTTAAATATTTTCCATGCTTGTTAATAGATTTATACAACTTCTCCTCTTAGAAACAAAAAAGAAGTGTTAAGCTTTTGCTTAGTCATTGCCATATTTTTGATATATCTAATACTTAAGTCTATGTCGTCCCTATTTTTGGAACACTTGTTCTCAAACTTGGATAAATCTAGAGACACATCATTTGATTAAATTAGGCTGATTTTTATTGAACATTTTCCGATCTAGAAATCCTAACTGAAATCTAGATTGAGTTATAAAAGGAGATATTGACTAGTGGAAGTTACGGTGAATGAATTCCGAAGACTAAACCTATATGTAATTTTGATTTTATTCCATCATTTAGCTAAAGTAGTTGTTAAGCATCACCAAACAAACTTTGAGGTTGACGTCCGAAACATCGAAAAATCAAATTTGCGAAGTCTTTTAGTCTACCTACTTTTTTCCGTGGGTTGATACTCCGGACTCTCTACTATACCTCTTTTAAATCTTTAAGGGAAGTCCTGTTCTAAATATTAAACTTGACTTAGGCCGGTACCCTAACGACGCACTTTTGCCTGCTTGTCATCCTCTATTCCCAAGTCGTGACACGTGTCGGGGCACAGGGAATGATTATGTGCCTTCTCGGTCAGAATGCCTCATCAAATGAGGAGCCGTTCCAAAGCCTTTTAACGCCCTAAAGAATCGCACCTCATGAGTGGTGGGTGCCTCGAGGTTGGTCCCTATATATATTCCGTCGGACCCCTTGTTTCTCACTTTTCTCCGACTTCTCCCCCTCCGTCTACTAGATCCTTTAGCCATTCTCCTTGCCTTTTCCTTCTGGAGCCCAACGTCCCTCTCATCATTTGGGGGACATTTTCTCCGGCCTTCCTTGCATCTTGCCTGTAGACTTGTTTGGTCTCTCGAAACCTCCAATGACCCACCTCCTCTCGATAAATGGACCGACAATAGTCAACTGCTTGCTGCTTTAGGTTCATGATTTGTCTTGGCATTGTTCATCTGTCTAGATGAGATTGCCCAACTGCTATTTAAAATATTGTTATCCGATCCTGAGTCAGACACTTCTTCAGACTCAAACTCCTCCTCATTCGATTTATGAGTGTTGCGCGTTACCCCACTTGCCATGGTTCTTCCGTCAGATGTTCCTAGGGACCTTCCCTACTTAACTGCGGACATCACCGACTGGGATTTGGTCAACAGACGGGCTTGTCACGCTCTTCCTAAGTCCTTCTGCCTTCACCTGCCCCACCCTAACAAGCGGGCCTGCTTGTCCCTAGACAGCGAGATCTGTCTATATGAAAGAAACCTGTTATGCGGGTTGCGGTTCCTCGTACATCCGCTAGCGCGTAAATTGCTACATCATCTCAACATGGCCCCAAATCAGCTCATGCATGGAGGCAGCTGACCTCCATGATCATTATGTGAAACTGCCAGAGTCAAGGAGACCAGGCTTTCACCTTGGCCAAGTTCCTTTCATGCTATTTTTTGAAGGAGGCAAAGTTCGAGCCAAGCTGGTGGTTCTTCTAGTCGCCCGTTGATAACAATCTGATATTCAGCATCCCCACTTCCAACAAAGGGTGGTGGGACAAGTTCTTCTTCATGGGAGGCGACGAGTGGGAGTTCCGCCTTTGTAAGGTGTTGTTTGAGAATTTGCACAGGGTCCCCCGCCAATGTGGTGGACTTTCCTAGTCTTCTTCTATCGTCGTCTATAGTATCTTGGATAGTGGTTCCTCTTTCATTGACCACCTGAAGAAGGGAGGTCCCTACCCCTGCAACACTCTGATGACACCCTCACTTTTTTACACGTGCGACCTTGGGCCCGACCTTCAAGGTATTTAGCCTTTTGACCCTTGCTTTTTTTGGCAATTTACATCACTCTTTTCATTTTGACTTCTTATCTATTTTGTAGCTGAGTCATTTAAAAAGAGAGTCCCTAAGAGGCCTAGGCTGGACCCCAAGATTATCTAGAAGGCTTAGTTTTTCTTGGGGTGCAGCCTCTTCAGAGGCTGTAGTTTCTGGTGCCAACCCTCTGTTCGATCCACCGACTAGTCCTTCGACCATTCTATGCCCGAAGTGTTCCACCCTTTTGCCGCTCCCGGGGGGGGGGGGGGGGGTAGAGATCTAATGGCAACAACTGAAAAGGCAAGCCCCTAGGCCGATATATTAGGGATCGATTTTCGAGACCCAGTGATGAATGCGTATAGATGATACAAAAAAAATATGAAACCCTACTAAGTAGAACTAGGGTTCATACCTTCGAGATCTGTATGGTTTGATCTCGACTATCTTCACAGTTTGATCCTGATCAGACTTTGAACACGGCTGGTATGATCTTGCTCAACTAACCTCGAGATCTTCGACCATGATCCTATTGCACCTTGATCACGTACTGAGGGTGGGCTAAAAAATGTGATCTCTTTACCTTCGCAGAACCTCTCTCAATCCTTCAAATGTCATGTTGTGTCTGAGTCTGACGTATAAGGCATAGCGGTGTATATATAAGCAATAATAGAGACTCCTAGGAGAAGTATGGGTTGGACTTCCTACATAATTCGGGATTCCTAATCAAGCCTGGATTAATTCTGAATTATATAAATTACAATTCATACCACTACAAAATTATAATTGCATTCCCCTCCCATATCTCAAAATTATATTTCGAGCACCATGTTATTAAATGCTTATTTATCTCCCCACGTTAAGATTACAGAAACCCATTGATTAAAATAAATTACTAACAATTTATTTAATCAACATCTATAAAATTTCTTGAGACGTTCTACTTAACTTATTCGTTATGTCGGATACTAGTATCACCTGCATGATTTGACATAATCGAAACTTATAAGCTTCGTTAAGAGGATATCATCAATCCTCATAAAGGGATATGGATTCCATTAATAATTAATAGTTGTCATACTCTTAATATTATGAGCCAACTCATCGAGACTATTAGCTCACGAAGTCTCACTCTATAATGAATTAAAGTCCACAACATCAAATGTGCACATTGATTAATTATCTTTGGATTAAGAGTACAAGCATACATAATAACCATGAGGTGTAAATTGTATTATATTGTCAGTATAAATACAATTACCTCAAAATAGTTCTATTCAATACACACGAAGTATACTAACACGGTGAGTTAAAACTATACCATTTTTCGTAGTCAAGACAGACCTACTAAAACACTGTGTTACAGCCCTACTGGTGGTGTATCCAATTCCACGTAAGACTGTAAACCAAAAACTTATATTCTACAAGAATCGATAATCTGATCCTCTGTGTGTACGCCAAAGTCTACACACCAGATTATCTACTATTAGGAATAAGAGACACTCATGCACAATATGATAAGATATAATGCAAATATTGCCCATAAATATTCTCATCAAGAAAAGGAATAATTGTTTAAATAATTCAAACAAATATTAATCCATTACATAAAGTCATGGCTTTTAGTATAAAAACCCTACCACAATAGTCCCCAGTTCGTTAGTCTTTTGCTCAAATCTTCATCACCAGCCAGGGGCGACCGTGCGGGTAGCACAACTCTCGAGCAAGAGTTCTTCTCTATTGCTGATGCCTAGCAGATTGCCGCACAATTGATTAGGATCTACTACCCGTTCATTTTCACCCACCCTATTTCAGATTGCAGCGTCCTGCTGAACCCTGAGTCATGTCAGGCACGTGTTAATGCCCTCGTGTGCGACGAGATGCCCCTGCTAGACCAGGTTCACACCGCCACGTTGGCACAAATTTCTACTTTTCTCTAGGCCGAGTATGTCCTTGGGCAGTCTCGTATTTCTTTTTAATATTCGAATCGCTCCTTACTGACCTGCTCTTTTTTTATTTTTGGTGTCGTAGGTCTGCACCAAAGGGTTCAACATATCATTGCGTGCTTAGGACTTTAGGGAAATTGGTTTGGCTAGGGCGGCACAGGATGAGGCCTTGACAAAGTTGGTTGAGTCTAAGAGGGAAAGAGCAAGGCTCTAGGCCTCCCTGTTCAATGTCACTGAGTCAATGAGCAATCCCATGAGGAAACAAAAGCAGCTCAGGTGATTGCAATGGGCACTATTCAGAAATGGTTATTGCTCGGGAGGCTACAAAAAGAGAGAGAGAAAGAAAGCTGATGCTGCTGGCCTGCGAGCCCAACAAGTATTAGAGGTGGGGTCCCTCCACTTAGCCTTGGAGTTGGAGAAAGTGGGTCAGTTTGCTACTATAGAGAGGGCACAAAGTTGGTTGAGTCTAAGAGGGAAAGAGCAAGGCTCTAGGCCTCCCTGTTCAATGTCACTGAGTCAATGAGCAATCCCATGAGGAAGTCTGAGGCCTTGTGATGAGCGCACTATATTGCGTATTCATGTGGCTCATTATACTCAATTTGGCAATTATGCGTAGGCAAATGTATTTATTTAGTTAATGTTGCACGTGTAGTTGTCTTTGTACTCTTTGCAGGTTTCCGAGCGCTAAAAGAGTGGTGTAAAGCCCAAGTACGAACCAAAGGCTCGGACCAATTACGGCTTTGTTTGAGAGTCAAGAAAAGGCCTGGGAATGACGGAAGTGAAGTTGGAGTGGAAAGTGAAGAGCCCAAGAAAATTAACCCAGAAGGTTTCTCTACCGATAGAGAATCAAGTCCTATCGGTAGAGAAGGAGAAATCAAGGCCACTCAAAGAGGCTCTACCGGTAGAGGATCAGTCCTATCGGTAGAGAGTATCGGTAGAGAGAAGGAACCAGAAAAAGTCAGAAGACTTCTCTACCGGTAGAGGGTCAGTCCTATCGGTAGAGAGTATCGGTAGAGAGAAGAATCTAGAAAAGTCAGAAGACTTCTCTACCGGTAGAGGGTCAGTCCTATCGGTAGAGAGTATCGGTAGAGAGAAGGAACCAGAAAGAGGCAGTAGGGTTCTCTACCGATAGAGAAACAACTCCTATCGGTAGAGACCCAAAATCGCCAGATTTTGTGGGGCCGACTCTACCTCGAATTCTGGCCAAATCAGGGAATAAGAAGTTTCTTTTAATGCCATTGTAGAGGGTAGATTGGTACTTTCACTAAGGATTGGTAGGATATTCTAATTAGGTTGTTTCTTTACTTGTATAAGGAGTAGCCTCCCTTTTCAATATACACCAGATAGACATAACGTAAGATACATTAAGTTTTTACTGTTGAGAGCTCATATTTACATTGTTCTTCACATTTCTTGCTTTGTTCTTCATTATTTCTTCAATTCTTGTCAAGTTCTCCTCTCTTAAGTGTTCTTCCCCTTTGAATCTTTGGATTCTCTTGGAAGCACTTAAGTATTTCTGCCTTAAATACCGTTTTTATCGCTTTAATATCTGATTTCTTTTCAGTTTTACTTAGTTCTTCCTTATTGTCTTTAGATTAACTTGTTTTATTATGTTTTCTTTCAATTCCATTATGTTTATGTCAAAGCATGAGTAGTTAATTTAGTGTGGGTTAAGTCTAAATGTGAGGTTTGTTCAAAAACCATGTTGGTCTCTATCTTCTCCAAATTTTAACGCCATTGATGGATCTTTCTAAGCTTTTTTTCTTTTGAAATAAAAATGAAGTGTTAAGTTCTTGATTAGATATAGCCATCCTTAGAGTTGGTATATTTAATACTTGAATCGATGTCCTTCATCTTTTAATCCTATTTCCTTTAAACTTGAAAGATCCGTCAAAACTATTTTTAGAATTAAAATCCTTGTTTTCATCGAAGAATTTTCCGATCGAACACCCGGGACCGGGAGTTAGATTGAGTTATAAAAGAGAAGAGATAGACCAACGAAAGTTTCGAATAAACCAAACCTTAGGACTTAACCCCACTCTTTAATCCAGTTTTAATCCTCATTTTAGTGATATAATTGCTTAACCAAACAAAACTTTGAGGTTGACGTCCGAAACGTCGAAAACACTAATTTGCGTATTCTCTGATTACAACGTTCTTTTCCCTGTGGATCGATACTCCAGACTATCCCTATACTCGTTTTAAATATTTTGAGGAAAGTCCAGTTTTATAAAATTAAACCACTGACTACGAGGCCGGCACACTCCTAACGACAAGCACTTTGCCGGTCCGGTCATGTTTTTGGCGCCGTTGCCGGGGATGATGAATAGTTGTTTTTAAAGAATCGCAGATTTTTTTTTTTTTTTTGCAAGTTGCAACTCTCTTTAGTGGAAACCTTTAACCTACCCACATTGGTAAACCTAAGGTGTAACGCAAGCTAAAGGGAAGTGCAATTCGCAATTTTTAGTTTCTTTTGTTCTCATATTTGATTGTTAGGGGAGTTGTCTTTGGTGTATGAGTGTTTACACTCGACACGCTACGCATAGACTCGTTCACACAAACAATCCCCCTAACACCACAATGGCTACCCAACCGGAGGTCAATGATGTCCCATTTGCACGAACCATGAGAGAATATTTATGTCCATCCAATTTCGAAATCCAGGGCTATTATTCTCAATGGCAGGAACCATTATGGTACCCACCTAACAATTCACCACAATATGCTTTCCAAAAACCTGTTGTAGATTCCAATGCATCTCAACCATCTAATGAGCAGAGTTTAGAGGACACATTGCAGATGTTCCTACAAGGGCATTCAAAAACTATTGAGCAAAATAGGCAAGCCTTTGGTGACATCCACTCCCAATTGACTAATTTGAACAATATCTTCAATGTTGAGAGGCAAAACGGGGATGATGATGAGTTCCTTGGTGTGAACCACATTGATACCTTAGACCAAGAACAAGGGAACTCTCATGTATTCCCCGATCCTCTTGAAATTGGTCTCACTGCTGAAGAGACCACATTTTTAGATTCACCTGAGCTCGAGTGCTTGTCCTCACTCGTAAATGACAAAGCTATAGGAATAGAAAGTTGGGTACCCATTGTTGACGAGTCACCTCCGGACAAACCGCAAACTTATCTGTCCATTGACCAATCTGTACCTTTAGAAATTCAGATTTTTTCTAAGCAAGTGGAAGCCGATCCCCCATTTTCCCCTGCGCTTTACCGATCATATTTTGGAGAGGAGAAATGGCCAAATCGATTATAATCACATTGTGGTCTCTCTGGTAGACCAAGCGCAGCCATATGTTCCTGATCCATTCGGAACATTTCCATTGAAAATATTGGGCCTAGACTGTTTGGGTGACCAAATTGTTATTCTGTGAGCTTGATTTGAAGTCTAGGAGACTATAAATCCATGGAGTATGTGATACCTCCAGTGTTTGCCGTGCTCGAACGGCATCAGACGGTCTGGTATAGCCACCTTGTCAAGCTACGTATGTAGTACCTTGAGGTTGGGTCTGACGGCAGGCGCGTGGACAATGAGAAATCTGTCTGAACCCTTTCGGCTCTAGTGTCAAGTTCCGTGGAGATTGCTTCAAAGCGGAATGAAGGGGTAAAGAATTTGGGGGGACCCCCTCCAAAGGGAGTGGTAGCCTATTAGATGATGGCGTTGCTTCTCAAGATATTGTTGAACCCCACGCATACTGTCCTTCCAACAATAGGGAAACACAGTCTTTGACAAGGAAGAAAAGTAGTACTCGTGTCCTTCGCGTGAAGAAGTTGGTGGATTTATTGCTTACTTTCATTTATTGTCAATTTTGGACTAACCCGCTAATTGAATTTTGTGTTCCATGAAGTCATGTTTGCTCTTAGTAGGTAGTTGGTGGTTCAGTCTTCGCAAGGTGTACACGCTACCACATCAACCTTGGTAGTTTGGGTCTAAGTACGGGGTGATTGCGGCATTCAAGAGCCCAAAGTCATGGGTGTAGCTATGTGCTACGGTTGTTAGTCCAACAAAGCTCTGGCGATGATCCTATGTGACTAGCTATGGTCCACAAGTTGGAGCCGAAAGAGTACACCTTGGAAGCCCTCCCAATGACAAACGGTGCACGTGACGAGAAATCCTCAAACTTGGTCGAGGTATATGGTGGTTGACATTCCACCTCGCAGGTATGTTCGTCCCTCTTTTATGCTTAAATGGTGCGTTGTCTTCTTGCATTGAGGACAATGCAATTTTCAAGTTGGGGGGGGGGGGGGGGGGTTAGTCCAATTTTAGTGTTAATTGAGTCATTTAGTCCCATTTTTTTTTTCAAATTTTGTTTCATTTCCCATGAAAGTAGAGTTGAAACTTATGCTTGATAATTTGGATATGTGCAAGAGGCATGCATGCGATGTTTTAGTCACTGAGCAACAAAGTCAATTCACACACATAAACATGAACTATTTGGAACACTTTGAGCTAAGTGTGTAATTGGGTGATTTGATCATATAGAGTGGAGATTTAATTTGAAAAGCATCTCGCACACTCTTTCGCACTCGATCTTCATATGAAATCCATGCCATGCTCATATCATGCTTAACATCTTGCATGCATCAATTTGGAATCCATTATGTACGGAGAAAAGGAAATTAGGCTATCTTTGCATGATTGAACCACACAAGTGTCCCATAATCCAAATTTTGAACCCAGTCCGAGTCATCCAATTTTCATGAAACAATTAGGAAACCGGATGTTGGGAGGTGTTATGAGGTGTTATGAGAGTGTTTGGATGGGTGATGGAAAGAAGAGGGGTCAAAAAGATGAAGAAGTTGGGCAAAAGAAGACATTTCAGACAGTTCACTTCTCTATTGATAGAGGAGACTTTCCTATTGATAGAGAAAATGCAAAAGTTGGACAGTTCATTCTTCTATTGATAGAGACTACTTCTCTATCAATAGAGACTATTTCTCAATCCATAGAGAGATTGGTTTTCGAAAAGAAATTCTCAAATCGCATAAAACCAAATGATGTCCTTTCATTTTTCAAGCCCGACTTTCACTCTCTAAAAAAAAAAAAAAAACTACAATTCCCTCTCTCTCCGACTCCGAAATCCTTCAAGGGAAAAATGTGGAAAAAGATGAAGAAGATTTTCTGTCGTCAGTCTGAAATCAAGAAGACACAGAAGATATTGAGGAGAAAAATTAACCATGAACCACGTGGCAGCTCAGACAAGGCGCCCGTACATCTCGGAAGATGAACCGGAAGAAGAAGAGAGTGAGCGGGGAGGAGGAAATTGAGGAAGAAAGTGACTAGAAGGAGTAGGGGGACAAAGTCAAAATAAGATCGAGTCATTGAGTCTAGCCAGTTGTGTGTTTTTCTTTTTATTGTAGTCATCATGGTATGGTGCACCTGGTGCACATTGGTATTGTCAGGACACCGGCAAAGGGTAGATGACCAAGCCACATATCAGCCGGTGTCATTTCTTGTACTTCAAATCTTGATATGAAAAACCATGAATGTTATAAGCTTTTGAAGTCCCAATCGATTCTAATTACAATTTGGATTCTATCTTGATGCATGTTTGAGTAGTTGCATGTTTCTAGCACTTGCATTCCTATATCACATTGCTATGTTCCATCAAAGCATACCAGAATACTTTCTTTGTGATTGCGCTTATTCCTTGAATGCATAACCACATCTTCGGTGTGTATATTCGCGCAAGTTAGGGATGCAAAGTTTAAGTCATGAAGTGCACAATTTATTTTGAGAGCAAACTGAGAGATTTGGAATCAAGGCTCGTTTTGGTTAACATTGCTTGATAAAATTCTAAACTCACTTGTTCCTTATAGTTCATGAATGGTTGTGCGTGTTTACATTGCTCATACTTGCTAAATGCACCGAGTACACATGGAAACTACGAAAATCAAGCATGGTTGATAATTAGACTTGCATGGGAAATAAACTATCTTTTCTGTTGATTAGTATGATGCGTTGCTAGGGACTAGCAACCTTCAAGTCGGGGGGTGTGATGAGCGCACTATATTGCGTATTCATGTGGCTCATTATACTCAATTTGGCAATTATGCGTAGGCAAATGTATTTATTTAGTTAATGTTGCACGTGTAGTTGTCTTTGTACTCTTTGCAGGTTTCCGAGCGCTAAAAGAGTGGTGTAAAGCCCAAGTACGAACCAAAGGCTCGGACCAATTACGGCTTTGTTTGAGAGTCAAGAAAAGGCCTGGGAATGACGGAAGTGAAGTTGGAGTGGAAAGTGAAGAGCCCAAGAAAATTAACCCAGAAGGTTTCTCTACCGATAGAGAATCAAGTCCTATCGGTAGAGAAGGAGAAATCAAGGCCACTCAAAGAGGCTCTACCGGTAGAGGATCAGTCCTATCGGTAGAGAGTATCGGTAGAGAGAAGGAACCAGAAAAAGTCAGAAGACTTCTCTACCGGTAGAGGGTCAGTCCTATCGGTAGAGAGTATCGGTAGAGAGAAGAATCTAGAAAAGTCAGAAGACTTCTCTACCGGTAGAGGGTCAGTCCTATCGGTAGAGAGTATCGGTAGAGAGAAGGAACCAGAAAGAGGCAGTAGGGTTCTCTACCGATAGAGAAACAACTCCTATCGGTAGAGACCCAAAATCGCCAGATTTTGTGGGGCCGACTCTACCTCGAATTCTGGCCAAATCAGGGAATAAGAAGTTTCTTTTAATGCCATTGTAGAGGGTAGATTGGTACTTTCACTAAGGATTGGTAGGATATTCTAATTAGGTTGTTTCTTTACTTGTATAAGGAGTAGCCTCCCTTTTCAATATACACCAGATAGACATAACGTAAGATACATTAAGTTTTTACTGTTGAGAGCTCATATTTACATTGTTCTTCACATTTCTTGCTTTGTTCTTCATTATTTCTTCAATTCTTGTCAAGTTCTCCTCTCTTAAGTGTTCTTCCCCTTTGAATCTTTGGATTCTCTTGGAAGCACTTAAGTATTTCTGCCTTAAATACCGTTTTTATCGCTTTAATATCTGATTTCTTTTCAGTTTTACTTAGTTCTTCCTTATTGTCTTTAGATTAACTTGTTTTATTATGTTTTCTTTCAATTCCATTATGTTTATGTCAAAGCATGAGTAGTTAATTTAGTGTGGGTTAAGTCTAAATGTGAGGTTTGTTCAAAAACCATGTTGGTCTCTATCTTCTCCAAATTTTAACGCCATTGATGGATCTTTCTAAGCTTTTTTTCTTTTGAAATAAAAATGAAGTGTTAAGTTCTTGATTAGATATAGCCATCCTTAGAGTTGGTATATTTAATACTTGAATCGATGTCTTTCATCTTTTAATCCTATTTCCTTTAAACTTGAAAGATCCGTCAAAACTATTTTTAGAATTAAAATCCTTGTTTTCATCGAAGAATTTTCCGATCGAACACCCGGGACCGGGAGTTAGATTGAGTTATAAAAGAGAAGAGATAGACCAACGAAAGTTTCGAATAAACCAAACCTTAGGACTTAACCCCACTCTTTAATCCAGTTTTAATCATCATTTTAGTGATATAATTGCTTAACCAAACAAAACTTTGAGGTTGACGTCCGAAACGTCGAAAACACTAATTTGCGTATTCTCTGATTACAACGTTCTTTTCCCCGTGGATCGATACTCCGGACTATCCCTATACTCGTTTTAAATATTTTGAGGAAAGTCCAGTTTTATAAAATTAAACCACTGACTACGAGGCCGGCACACTCCTAACGACAAGCACTTTGTCGGTCCGGTCACCTTGACAAAGTTGGTTGACTCTAAGAGGGAAAGAGCAAGGCTCTAGGCCTCCCTGTTCAATGTCACTGAGTCAATGAGCAATCCCATGAGGAAACAAAAGCAGCTCAGGTGACTGCAATGGGCACTATTCAGAAATGGTTACTGCTCGGGAGGCTACAAAAAGAGAGAGAGAAAGAAAGCTGATGCTGCTGGCCTGCGAGCCCAACAAGTATTAGAGGTGGGGTCCCTCCACTTAGCCTTGGAGTTGGAGAAAGTGGGTCAGTTTGCTACTATAGAGAGGGCACAAAGCCTAGATGATCGTTTGTCTCAGGTTTCTTCTGAGCTGGTTGTGGCCCCAAGTGCAGTCGTTGATTCTTTCAAGAAATCAAAGGAGCATCAGGCTACTTCGGTTGTTCTGTTTGATTGATTTTACATGTCTACGACAAAAGTTGGCCATGGACTTGCCAGAGTTGGATCTTTTCATTTATCGCCCAAAAGATGACTCTAGGTCAAACACAGACTAATATCGATTGTTTTGCCCTTTTTTGTACTTCTTCTTCCCGTATTTTTTGTAAACACTTTGCTTGGTAATAGGAGCGGTTCCTTGTTTTACAATTGGCGTAGCTTCTTCACATCCCGTAATGATTGCGGGTTGACCCCTTATATCCTTACGGGCATTGCGCATGTGCTTGAAGGAGACATCTTCGTCCCCTTGGGAAAGCCTACCTGACATGGGTCGCTTTCGATGAATGGTCAAGAGACCTCTTGGTTCACGCCTGACCAACTTTTGTATTTTACACAGCTCAAAAACCTTTTGGGTCTTGTCCGACCGATGTCACTTGACTGGTTGGGGGTAGTCTTGGGTCATACCTGACTTTCTTTTGCACTTTGCACAACTGGAAGACCTCTTGGGTCTTCTCCGACTGATGTCTCTTTCTTTGCCTGATCAGAGGGACCTCTTAGGTCATGCCTCTCCCAGCTTTTGTACTTTGCACGGTGAGGAGACCTCTGGGTGTTCTTCGACTGGTGTCGCTTTCTTTGCCTGGTTGGGGGGACCTATTGGGTCACACTCGACCATCTTTTGTACTTTGCATGATTGGGAGACCTCTTGGATCTTCTTCGACTGGTGTTGATTTCTCTGCCATGGTATGAGGGACCTCTTAGGCCACACTCGACTAGCTTTTGTACTTTGCACAGTTGGGAGACCTCTTGGGTCTTCTCCGACTGGTACCGCCTTCTTTTCTAGGTCGGGGGACCAGTTGGGTCATACTTGACTAGCTTTTGCACTTTCTGTGTAATGATTTTTGACAAGTATTCACACTGAGGCTTTTGCCAAAGGAAGATGCCTTTTTATTCATGCGGCAAAAAGGAAGTACAAGTTTATTCAAAACATAAAAAGGAAATTATTGGGCAAGAAGTTGATTCTTGGATACATCCTTCCTAGTTTGGCCGTTCAAAATCACCACATAACAATCCCAGCCATCTGCCTGATCTTCCTTTTGCTCCCCATTCCCATTTTTGGCTGGAAACTTCATCATCATGTGGTAGGTTGAAGTGATGACTTTTAGGCTGTTGAGTGCAATTCGCCCTAGGATTGCATTGTATGCTGATGGGTAGTCCACCACCAACAATGTTACCATCTTGGTGATCTTCTTGGGAGAGGTCCTTAGTGTGATCGATAAGTCAATCACCCCTAGAGGTTGTACCCACTCTCCCAAAAAATCGACTAGTGGGGAGTGGATAGAATGCAGCTTGCTGTCCTTGATCTCCATTTTTCGGAAGGTTGCTCCAAAAAGGATGTCACCCGAGCTCCCGTTATCGACCAATACCCTGCTGGTGAGATATTTTCTCATTATAGCAGTGACTACCATGGGGTCGTCATGAGTGTTGAAACCCTCTGGCGTCGTCCTCAAAAAAAGTGATCGGTTCCTCTATTTTTCTTTCCTTTGCGGATTGCCCAACCGTGAACACCTCCATCTCTCCGTCTGTCCTCAGCCTCCTTGCATGAGCCTTCCAAGCGAGGTTTGACTCCCCCCATTGGAGAATCCCCCAGGGATCATTATGATTTTTCCAATGGGTTGGCTAGGTTCAAGCCTTAGCGCTCCTCCCGTCACTCCTTCGGCCTCCTTGGCCCGCCTTGGTGCTGCTTGCCCCCAGGGATCATTAAGGAACTGCTGGCTTAACTGTTTGAATTACTTAACTGAGCAGGTCTTCAGCTTTACAAACCAGGCATGTGTTGGTCCTCTCAGTGTAGTAGAGAAGGCCGGGCACATGATTTTGTTAGGCCCATGATCCCAATGGAAACGATAGTTTTTTTTGGGGTCCCTGGTTGCACCGTCAATTTTGAGCCTTCTGGGCCATTTTAGCTCCACCTCATTGGCTATATAATGCAAGACTTGTTCTAGCAGGGCCGTTAGAGGAGTGAATCTTTTAAACCTCTAACAGGCTCGTTTCCTCTCTTCTTGGATTCCCTGGGTGCCCCGGGGCTATTCTCTTTGGACAATTTGCCTTGCGTCCCCTAATTTGGGACGCCTTTTGACGGTTTCTTCTGCTTATCCCCATCGTGCAATAAATGCATCTCCAACATTCATTTGTTGCTGAGCTCGAGTCATCATCTTGGCCATGTTGGCTAGGGGTCTCTCGGATAGATGTTTGAAGAACTGGATTGACGAGAGGCTGCCCATGAGAGCAGTGAGCATGATTTTGTCGTCAACCTCGTCGACGTGAAGTGCCCCTCTAACTTGGGTCGAGAGGACTTCTCCTCCATTCACGGGATGACTACTGACCTCTTCATCTGGCTGTCTTTCATCCGCCGCCACCGTCTTGGGTCCTTCATCGGGGAAGCACGCTGGGTTGATTGGTGGTGGCTCTTTGGCCTGGAACTGCTGGACCAAGGTCTGGTTTTGCTCCATCAAGGCCTCGACTAGCTGGGTTAAGTTCTGCACCTAGGCTTCTAGAAGGTTTGCTCCCTATGGGGGGGGGGGGGGGGGGGCGGAGGGGAGATCTCCTCTACCCCCATTGTGCGAGGTGCTTCCTATCACCCATCGCCGATTGAAGATCATGTGTTCACCATCATCCTTTGCCTGCTTAGTTGAATTTTTATTTGCAGAGAATTGTCATTCCCACAGACGGTGCCAAATTGATGATGCTCGAAAATGGTGGCGGTTTCTGACTAATTCTACCGAGTTATTCCTGCACAAAAGTCCAGTGATCAGGGGGTGGTCGACCGGTCGTGGACCCTCTGATGATCTAATTAGAATGGTAGAATGTAGGTGAACGCTTTTAGGAAATTCATAGAATAATAAGTGCGTACCTCTTCCCTTCTCTCCTCCCTCTATTAATACCAGGGCGAGAGTGGATTGGGAGTGATCATTGGGCTGTGATTTTAGTAGTCATAGGCTCTGTGTTGATTCTTCTTGTGTCACCCTGGGAATGCTATCGAATCTGGGGTGCCATTAGTGGGATCGAGATGATATTGCGGGAGAGTAATTCCCGGGTCGTCTCTTTGTTTGAGTCGAGTGGTCTCGTTAGCCAAGAAGACGGAAGACCTCCTGGTTGGTTTTGGATGGCCGCTCTGGTCGGTCTTAGATGGCCACTTTGGTCAGTCTCAACTGACCAATCTCAAGCCCATTTATGACCTCTTTAGATCAAATTCAGATGGTGATAAAAAATCTTTAGCCATCCTATTCTCACCATTTGGTTGATCTCCCTCTCTTCGAATTTGAGGCTTTCTTTGAGGTGGGACCATCAATCAAAAAAGCCATGCACAGCGGCTTACTTGACAAAGTGGAAGAAAATCCTCGAGCAAAAAGGACATATTCTAGAACCAGCAGCGCATTGTATGGAGAAAACAACTACAGCTATAGAGGAACAAGTAGTAGTCCCACAAGCAACCCTAAATAACCGAAATCAATGCCATAATCCCTCAAATAAACTAGCTTAGGCCTCCACCTAAAACTTTCACCAATTTGGTGTCCTTCTCTCTACAATCCTGGAAAGACTAATCAAGCATGGAGTGCTAAAAACACTGAACCCAACCTCACTACCGAATCCTTTGCCTCCCAGGCATAACGCATCCCAATTTTGCATTTTTCACCAAATGCCCGATCACTTGACCGATCGTTTCCAACAACTGCGACACAAAGTGCTAGATTTGATCGATAATAAGGTCATATCTGCACCAAATGTCATAGCTAACCCCATGCCAAACCACAATGCCAAACAACCACTTCACGTAAACGCCTTGTCCTTTAGCTCCATAAACAATTCCAACCAATTTATCATCTTAGAAAAACAACCCAAGTCCATAGCCTGCTACCTAGGGACTTGGGTCACTGCTTGGTTTTGGAAACGATAACAGAAGGTGAGAAAATCGTTTGAACATTCAATAGGAAGAAGCCCAAAAGAAGCTCCTCACTAAGGCATATGCTTGCAACACTTGATTGTTTGACAGTGTTGCTTGTGTATGTCCCAAATAAAGGGTTTGATTCATCAAAGCTAATCATCTCGGTATTATTGCCAAAATCCGCAATCAAAGTGCCAAACAAGGATGATACAATGCTGGTATTGCGAGAAGAAAATGAAGAAGAGAAACCTGGATGCGAATTGTTGAATCTTTAGGAAGGTGCCGATGATTGCACTTTTGACAAGTATGTATAGGATGTTAAGCTAGATGGTTGGGTTGAGGAAGAGGAAGCGAAGGAACGAGCTACAAGGGAGAATCAAAAAGGAAAATGAAAGGCGGAGGATCAGTAAGCAAAGGAAACCAATCAATTGGTCCAAACTGTGAACTATGATCGAGGAGTTTGAAGATCTGTGGATGGAGAAGGTGTTAGGATTTTATACTAAAAGCCATGACTTTATGTAATAGATTAATATTTGTTTGAATTATTTAAACAATTATTCCATTTCTTGATCAGAACCTTTATGGACAAATATTTGCATTATATCTTATCATATTGTGCATGAGTGTCTCTTATTCCACATAGTAGATAATCTGGTATGTAAAGTTTGGCTTACACATAGATGATCAAATTATCGATTTTTGTAGAATATAAGTTTTTGGTTCAAAATCTTAGGTCGAATTGGACACACCACCAGTAGGACTATAACATAGGTTTTAGTAGGTCTGTCTTGACTACGGAAAATGGTATAGTTTTAGCTCACCGTCTTAGTACACTTTGTGTGTATTCGACGGAACCTTTTTTAGGTAATTGTATTTATACTGACAATATAATACAATTTACACCTCATGGTTATTATGTGTGCTTGTACTCTTAATTCCAAAGATAATTAATCTATATATACATTTAATGTTGTTGACTTTGATCCATTATAGAGTGAGACTTTGTGGGCCAATAGTCTCGATGAGTTGGGTCACAATATTAAGTGTATGGCAACTATTAATTATTAATGAAATCTGCGTCCCTTTATCGGGATCGATGATATCCCCTTGAGGAAGCTTATAAGTTTCGATTATGTCAAACCCTGCAGGTGGATATTAGTGTCACGCCCCGAATTTTCATAACATTAAAAATGCAAAATAATATTCATAATTCTACCAATTACCATTTCGAAGTCAAGGGGCACTACCGGCCCAAAGTACATAATCAAGATTCTCAAAAAGAAATTTTGAAGTTCCACTTGAGTTCACAAATAAGTAAGGAAGTTATATTACATCTACCCCAAAAATAAGTTTATGCAGATGTGTTGTAACTTCTCTCCTTGGTCTATTCAAAAAAAGGCCATGCCACGCAATCCATGCTACTCCTCAGCTACGTACCTGAAAGATGGAGGGGTTGAGCTACACGCCCAGTAGGAAAATCTATGCCAAGATTATGTATACATGAGATGCATGGCATGCACTAAGAACATGGTATAACAATGCATCACTTTCATCTATCGTACACAATCACGCGATTAACCATCCACTGTCCGCCAATACACATATAGCAACCAAATCTCAAAATTCACTCATTGTTCACATCCAATGTCAATCGGTTACACTTACACAAGTCAAGATATTTATACCCTAGCACTTCTCCCAACGGAGGCTAGACAGGGCATCATGTCGTGCAAAACAATAATCATGCGTATATCCTAGCACATCTCCCAATGGAGGCTAGACAGGGCATCAAAACAATAATCATGGCATCTCCAAGCACATTCTCAACCGGGAGCTAGTCTCATAGTTTGCCTAGCGCCACTCCTGACGGAGGCTAGTATTACATTTATCGTTCACGACGACTAATGTCAAGCAAATTATTCACATCTCACATTCATTAATTCATCCACACTTATCCAATCCCGATTTTCTACATTCATGTCAAACGATCAATCAACGATGTTCCACAGTATAATACACAACGGAAATAAATTCAGAACACCAAAAGCGCACGGTCTTCATTCCAGAAGCTCCAGGAGCGCTACACCAAAAACAAGGGAGCGCTACCCTAAAGGCCTAGGTAGCGCTACACCAAAAACAAGGGAGCGCTACCTCTACGTTCCAGAAGCCCCAGGAGCGCTACCCCAAAAACAAGGGAGCGCTACCTGTGCAGAGATCAGCGCGATTTCCAGATTTCGCACTCGGTCCAACTCACACTGATGGGCGCACTATATTGCGTATTAATATGGCTCAATTTACTCATTTTAGCAATTATGCGTAGGCAAGTATATTTATCTAGTTGATATTGCACGCGTAGTTGTTTTTGTACTCTTTGCAGGTTTCCAGGCATTAAAAGAATGTTGTAAAGCTCAAGTACGAACCAAAGGCTCGGACCAATTACGACTTCGTTTGAGAGCCAAGAAAGCCCTGGGAATGACGGAAGTGAAGTTGGGATGAAAAATGAAGAAGCCCAGAAAATTTACTCAGAAGGGTTCTCTACCGATAGAGAAACAAGTCCTATCGGTAGAGAAGAAGAAATCAAGGCCAGCCAGAAGACTTCTCTACCGGTAGAGGGTCAGTCCTATCGGTAGAGAGAAGAACCAGAAAAAGTCAGAAGACTTCTCTATCGGTAGAGGGTCAGTCCTATCGGTAGAGAGAAGAACCAGAAAAAGTCAGAAGACTTCTCTACCGGTAGAGGGTCAGTCCTATCGGTAGAAAGAAGAACCAGAAAAAGTCAGAAGACTTCTCTACCGGTAGAGGGTCAGTCCTATCGGTAGAAAGAAGAATCCAGAAGAAGTCAGAAGACTTCTCTACCGGTAGAGAGTCAGTCCTATCGGTAGAGAGAAGAATCTAGAAAAAGGCAGTAGGGTTCTCTACCGGTAGAGATTCACTCCTATCGGTAGAGACCCAAAATCGGCAGATTTTGTGGGGCCGACTTTATCTCGATTTCTGGCCAAATCAGGGAATAAGAAGCTTCTTCAACTGCCATTGTGGAGGGTAGAATGGTACTTTCACCTAGGTTTGTTAGGATATTTTATTTTAGGTTGTATTGTTGGCTAAAGGGAGGCTCTCAACATACACAACACATATAGACACATACCGTATATCAGTTTTTTAGAGAGTTTGAGAGCTTTTCTTCCATTGTTATTGCTTTAATCTACTGTTCTTCATTTGTTCTTCAAGTTTTGATAAGTTCTTAATCTCTTAAGTGTTCTTCCCCTTTGAATCTTTGAATTCTCTTGGAAGCACTTAAGTGTTAGCAAGTTTTCTTTACATTTCTTCCTTAAGTATTGTCTTTCTTACTTTAGAATCTGATTCCATTCTAGTTTTGTTTAGTTCTTTCTTATTGTCTTTAGATAAGCTTGTTTCATTATGTTTTCTTTCATTTCTATATTGTTCATGTCAAAGTATGAGTAGTTAATTTAGTGTGGGTTAAGTCTAAATGTGAAGTTCAATTCAAAACCATGTTGGTCTCTATCTTCTCCATATTTGTTAATGCCATTGATGGATCTTTCTAAGCTTTTTCTTATGAAATAAAAATGAAGAGTTAAGTCCTTGCTTAGATATAGCCAACCTTAGAGTTGGTATATCTAATACTTGGATCGATGTCCTTCATCTTTTAATCCTATTTCCTTAAAACTTGAAAGATCCGTCAAAATCATTTTAAGAATTTAAATCCTGATTTTCATCGAAGAATTTTCCGATCTAAAACCCGGGACCGGGGGTTAGATTGAGTAATAAGGAGAGGAGATAGACCAACGAAAGATTTGAATGAACCAAACTTTAGGACTTAACCCCACTCCTTAATCTAGTTTTCATCCTCCTTTTAGTTCATATAATTGCTTAACCGCACCAAACAAAACTTTGAGGTTGACGTCCGAAACGTTGAAAGCACCAATTTGCGTATTCTCTGATTACAACGTTCTTTTCCCTGTGGATCGATACTCCGGACTATCTATATACTCATTTTTTTACATATTTTGAGGAAAGTCCAATTTTATGAAATTAAACCACTGATCTCGAGGCCGGCACCCTAACGACACACATTTTGCCGGCCGGTCATGTTTTTGGCGCCGCTGCCGGGGAATATGAACAGTTGTTTTTAAATAATCGCAGATTTTGTAAAGTGCAAGTTTCTTTGGCGGAAACCTTTAACCTACCCATTTTGGTAAACCTAAGGTGTAACGCAAGCCAAAGGGACGTGTAATTTGCAGATTTTATTTTATTTTCTTTAAAACGCACACTTGATTGTTAGGAGGCTGTCTTTGGTGTATGAGTGTTTACACTCGTGACGCGACACATCGGCTAATCCGCCAAGACAATCCTCCTTTCAATCCAATGGCCGAACACCATGAGGCCAATGATGCACCCATGGGACGCACCATGCGGGATTACTTGCATCCCACTCACACCACCACCACCTCGTGCATACGCTTTCCAACCGATACTCCCGAAGGTCAACAATTTCATGTCAAGCCTAACATGCTTGGCATGTTACCAACCTTCTATGGGATGGAATCGGAGAACTGCTATGTCCATATTAAAGAGTTTGAGGAGGTGGTGAACACTTTCACCAACGTGACCGCCCACCTGGAGTCGGCACATCTGAAGCTCTTTCCCTTTTCTCTCAAGGATAAAGCCAAGCGATGGTTTCTCTCCTTGAGAGCTCATTCGGTGACAAGTTGGGTGGAGATGCAGGTGGAGTTCCACAAAAAGTGGTTCCCACTCCACCGCACCACCACCTTAAAGAAGAAGATTCAGAACTTCGAGGAAATACCCAACGAATCTTTCTGTTCATGTTGGGAGAGATACAAGGAGCGTCTCCTCGCTGTCCCTCATCACGGGTATGAGGATTGGCAGATTGTGGCATTCTTCTACAAAGCCATCTCAGTCCGCAATCGCCAATTTATCAACCTCATGACTAGTGGGGAATTTCTGAACCAAGGAGCCTCCGCGGCTTTAGCTTATCTAGATGAGATAGCGGAGAATAACCAATCATGGGATTATTCGGATCCCAATGACCTCTCCTATAAACCCCCCATTAGTCACGGAACCATGGGCAAACATGTGCCTAGGGACGAGGACGACATCAACAAACGCCTCGACCACCTCTCTAGGAAACTAGAGAAATTGGAGATAAATAAGGTGAACGAGGTCTCTTCTGTTTCAAAGCCCGGGGAGGCTTGTGCTATCTGTGACACCATGGACCACACTACCAATATATGTCCAACCATACCTGCTTTCAAAGAGGTAATTCATGGTCCGGACCATGCTGAGGTCCACGCCCTTCACCAAGGCCAAAAGCCTACCAACGTGCCCTTCAACAACAACAACTACCATCCGGGATTGAGAAATCATCCCAATTTTAGTTGGAGGAATAATGAGGCGGGTGCACAACCCCAAGGACCCCCGGGATTCCAAGGACAATACCCGGCCCATCAAAATGCACAAGGGCCGGCACCACCGCGGTATCCACCGAATTCCTACAATCCTCCGGGTCCCTCCACGGGTCCCAACTCTTACCAACCGCCTAACCGGCGAAGCTTGGAGGATACCTTGCAAATGTTCATGCAAGGGCAAGCAAATGTCAATGAACAGAACACTCAGGCCATTGGGGACATCCGCTCCCAACTCACCAAGTTGACCACCACTTTGGGTACCATGCAACACGAGAAAGGGAAATTTCCAGCCCAACCTCAAGCAAACCCCCAAGGTCAACATTTTGTACAAGGAGAGTCTCCTTCGGGGTCAAATGTGGAACAAGCAAAAGCAATCACCACTTTGAGGAGTGGGAAAGAGGTCGATAAGACCATTCTTCCGAAAACAATCCCCACTCCTCCTCCGGTGCCTACTCCACAACCCCAAGATGATGAACCCGTGAGTGTTTTGCCTCAACCTCCCCCCATTTCCACATCCACATCTGCTCCTATGGGAGAACCCATAGTCTCAACTTGCCCAATGCCGGCCCCATTCCCACAAAGATTGAGGCCTTTACCCAAGTTGACGAGCTCCAACGAGATATTCGAGAACTTCAAGCAAGTGAAGATCAATATCCCGTTGCTTGATGCAATCAAGCAAATACCTTCCTATGCCAAATTTTTGAAGGCCTTGTGCACAATAAAGCGCAAGCACAACGTGCAAAAGAAGGTATTCTTGACTCAGCAAGTGAGTTCGATCATACAAACCCCCATTGCACCAAAGTACAAGGACCCAAGGTGTCCTACAATTTCTGTGAGGGTTGGGGGGAAGATCGTGGAGAAAGCCCTGCTTGACTTGGGGGCTAGTGTGAATTTGTTGCCATACTCGGCGTATGAGCAACTTGGGTTGGGGGATATGAAACCAACCTCGGTGACCCTCCAATTAGCTGACCATAGTGTCCGGGTACCGAGGGGTTTGGTGGAAGATGTGCTTGTCCAAGTGGACAATTTTGTGTACCCGGTGGACTTCATAGTCCTTGATACTTGTCCCACGTCAAATCTTCAAGCCCAAACGCCCATCATACTTGGAAGGCCTTTCTTGGCCACATCCAACGCAGTGATCCATTGTCGGAATGGGCTACTTAAAATGACGTTTGGGAACATGACCCTTGAGCTCAACATTTTTAACATTGGGAGCCAAATGGGGGATGATGATGACATTCGTGATGTGAGCGTTATAGACGCACTTGTTCAAGAGCACGTCGATTGTCATCTCTTTTCCGACCCCCTAGAGGCCATGCTTACTGTGGAAGAGACTGAATTTCTAGACTCTCCCGAGGTTGAGTACATTTACTCCCTCCTGAATGAAGAAGAGGTGTTGGGTACTGAAAAGTGGGTACCCACCTTTGAAAAACTGCCACCACCGACAGCTCGGGCTCTACCATCTTCTGTTAAACCACCCAAGCCCGAGCTCAAAAGTTTACCATCTACCTTGAAGTATGCTTTCTTGGGGAATTCTGAAACTTTCCCAGTTGTCATCTCATCCAATCTAGACAATCCCCAAGAAGCTGCTTTATTGGAAATTCTGAGGGCCCACAAATCTGTTTTAGGGTGGACCATTGCTGATATTCACAGGATTAGCCCGCTATTGTGTACTCACCGCATCTATCTCGAGGATGATATTAAGCCATCTCGCCAACCTCAACGGCGTTTGAACCCGATCATGAGAGATGTGGTGAGAGATGAAGTTCTTAAGTTATTAGATGTGGGTATCATATACCCGATTGCTGACAGTAAATGGGTCAGCCCCATCCAGGTTGTTCCAAAAAAGTCGGGTGTCACTGTTGTGCCCAATGAGAGTGGGGAGTTGATTCCCACTCGAGTAGTCACTGGTTGGCGTGTCTGCATAGACTATCGAAAACTCAACGCGGGCACCCGGAAAGACCACTTCCCTCTCCCCTTCATTGATCAAATGTTAGAGAGGGTAGCTGGCCATGCTTTCTACTGTTTCCTGGATGGGTATTCGGGGTATAATCAGATAGAGGTCTCTCTGGAAGACCAAGAAAAGACTACTTTCACATGTCCATTCGGCACCTTTGCATATCGTTGCATGCCCTTCGGGCTTTGTAATGCCCCCGGCACCTTCTCTCGGTGTATGACGGGCATCTTTAGCGACATGATAGAGAAAATTGTAGAGGTGTTCATGGATGATTTTTCTGTGTTTGGGGACTCCTTTGAGTCTTGTTTGGAGAACCTTGAAAGGGTTCTAATACGATGTGAGGAGAAAAACCTGGTTTTAAATTGGGAGAAGTGCCATTTCATGGTCACTCACGGTATTGTCCTCGGTCACATCATTTCTTCGAGGGGGATTGAGGTAGATCAATCGAAAATAGAGCTCATCTCTAAGTTACCTACCCCTAAGTGTGTCAAGGATATCCGTTCCTTCCTTGGACACGCTGGATTCTATCGGCGCTTTATCCAGAACTTTAGCGCCATATCCCGTCCGTTGTGTCGTTTACTTACGAAGGACACACCTTTCGAGTGGACACAAGATTGCGAGGAGGCTTTTTCACAACTTAAAATCAGCCTCACTACTCCTCCAATCGTGCGATCACCCGATTGGAACCTGCCCTTTGAGCTCATGTGCGATGCCAGTGACTATGCTATAGGCGCTGTGCTCGGCCAACGGAGGGACAAGATTCCTTGTGTAATCTCTTATGCGAGCAAGACCTTAAACGATGCTCAAATGAATTACACGACCACTGAGAAAGAGTTGTTGGCAGTTGTCTTTGCGTTAGACAAGTTTCGATCCTATCTCATCGGATCACCTATAATAGTCTACACCGACCATGCAGCTCTTAAATATCTACTCACCAAGCCCGATGCCAAAGCTCGGCTCATTCGGTGGGTACTTCTTTTGCAAGAGTTTGACTTGACCATAAAAGATAAGAAGGGGGTTGAGAATGTCGTGGCGGACCATTTGTCTCGCCTCGAGTTTGAGGATCACACCTCTAACATACCCATTCCCGACTCTTTTTCCGATGAACAACTCTTGGCCGTTTTGAGTTGCCCGTGGTATGCTGATATTGCCAATTACTTGGCCACGGGACAACTCCCATCACATTGGACCCCTCAAGATAGGAGAAAATTTCTGGCTGAGGTGAGGAGATTCGTCTTCGATGATCCCTATCTCTTTAAATTCTGCCCAGACCAGATTGTCCGGCGGTGTGTGCCCGATGATAAACAAAAGTCAATCTTGACCTTTTGCCACACCGAGGCATGTGGCGGGCATTTTTCCTCAAAGAAGACGGCTGCTAAAATTTTGCAGTGTGGCTTTTATTGGCCTCACATCTTCAAGGATGCCTTTGAATTCTGCAAGGCTTGCCCACGCTGTCAAGAGTTAGGTGCCTTATCACGGCGTAACATGATGCCCCTCCAACCCATCTTAATAATTGAAGTTTTCGATTGTTGGGGCATCGATTTCATGGGTCCATTTCCCAATTCTTTTGGGAATCTCTATATTCTGTTAGCCGTGGACTACGTGTCCAAATGGGTGGAGGCCATTCCAACCCGAACCAATGACCATTCTGTTGTGGTCCGCTTCCTTAAGGAGAACATCTTCTCCCGGTTTGGGATGCCTAAAGCCCTAATCAGTGATCAGGGCACACACTTCTGCAATCGCCCTATGGAAGCCTTAGTTAAGAAATATGGGGTCAACCACAAAGTTTCCACTGCCTACCACCCACAGACCAATGGCCAAGCTGAATTGGCCAACCGTGAAATCAAGCACATCTTAGAAAAAACGGTGAACCCGAATCACAAAGATTGGTCTCTTAGACTAATTGATGCTTTATGGGCTTACCGTACTGCCTACAAGACTGTGTTGGGCATGTCTCCCTACCGCTTGGTATATGGCAAGGCTTGCCACTTACCGGTGGAAATGGAGCACAAGGCTTTCTGGGCTATCAAACAATTGAATTATCGGATGCCCGAAGCCGGTGCCCACCGCAAGCTCCAATTGGATGAGCTTGAAGAAATCCGTCGGGATGCTTACGACAATGCCCACATTTACAAGTGTAAGGTTAAGGCCTTTCACGACAAGAACATTGCCCGGAAAACATTCACCCCGGGCCAAAAGGTCTTATTATACAACTCGAGGTTGCATTTATTTTCGGGTAAATTGCGATCCCGGTGGGGAGGTCCCTACATTGTGAAAACCGTCTCCACTCATGGAGCGATTGAACTTGAGAACCCCAAGAATGGAACAACTTTTAAGGTGAATGGTCACCGGTTAAAGCCTTACATTGAAAAATTTGATCCTGAGGAATCCTTTGAGGAATTGAGAGACCCGGTCTATGACGGGTCCGATGTGAACCATGTGGACCCCAATCCTTTGGGTCCGTGAGCTTTATTTGAAGTCTAGG
Source organism: Arctostaphylos glauca (assembly GCA_019985065.2). Taxonomy (NCBI): domain Eukaryota; kingdom Viridiplantae; phylum Streptophyta; class Magnoliopsida; order Ericales; family Ericaceae; genus Arctostaphylos; species Arctostaphylos glauca. The sequence goes on along the minus strand of JAHSPW020000013.1, from coordinate 4,638,325 downwards.
AGACTATAAATCCATGGAGTATGTGATACCTCCAGTGTTTGCCATGCTCGAACGGCATCAGATGGTCTAGTATAGCCACCTTGTCAAGCTACGTATGTAGTACCTTGAGGTTGGGTCTGACGGCAGGCGCGTGGACAATGAGAAATCTGTCTGAACCCTTTCGGCTTTAGTGTCAAGTTCCGTGGAGATTTCTTCAAAGCGGAATGAAGGGGTAAGGAATTTGGGGGGACCCCCTCCAAAGGGAGTGGTAGCCTATTAGATGATGGCGCTGTTTCTCTAGATATTGTTGAACCCCACGCATACTGTCCTTCCAACAATAGGGAAACACAGTCTTTGACAAGGAAGAAAAGTAGTACTCGTGTCCTTCGCGTGAAGAAGTTGGTGGATTTATTGCTTACTTTCATTTATTGTTATTTTTGGACTAACCTGCTAATGAAATTTTGTGTCCCATGAAGTCATGTTTGCTCTTAGTAGGTAGTTGGTGGTTCAGTCTTCGCAAGGTGTACACGCTACCACATCAGCCTTGGTAGTTTGGGTCTAAGTACGGGGTGAATGCGGCATTCAAGAGCCCAAAGTCATGGGTGTAGCTATGTGCTACGGTTGTTAGTCCAACAAAGCTCCGGCGATGATCCTATGTGACTAGCTATGGTCCACAAGTTGGAGCCGGAAGAGTACACCTTGGAAGCCCTTCCAATGACAAACAGTGCACGTGACGAGAAATCCTCAAACTTGGTCGAGGTATATGGTGGTTGACATTCCACCTCGCAGGTATGTTCGTCCCTCTTTTATGCTTAATGGTGCATTGTCTTCTTGCATTGAGGACAATGCAAATTTCAAGTTGGGGGGAGGGTTAGTCCAAATTTTAGTGTTAATCGAGTCATTTTAGTCCCATTTTTTTCAAATTTTGTTCCATTTCTCATGAAAGTCGAGTTGTAGCTTATGCTTGATAATTTTGTTCCATTCACTCGCATAACCATGAACCATTTGGAATATCTTGAGTAAGGTTAGTAAATTGAGTGAATTGACCATTTAGAGTGGAGATTTAAATTGCAAAGCATCCCATACACTCTATCACTCTTATATTAATCCATGTCATGCTCAATTCATGCTTCGCATCTCGCATGCATCAATGTGGAATTCATCGCATATCAAGGAAAGGAAATTAGGCCATCATTGCTTGAATAAACCACATATGAGTCCCGTAATTCCAATCTTGAACCAAGTCCGAGTCAACCACTCTTTGAGAAACACTTAGGAAGCCGGATGTAAAGGAGTGGTTTGGGGATGTGTTGAAGGGTTTTGAGAAGAAAAGAAGAAAAAATTTGAAGAAATTGGGCAAAAGGCAGAATTCGGGCCAGTAGACCTCTCTACCGGTAGAGGACAATGCCTATCGGTAGAGACAAAGCACAGAGAAGTACTACCAGTAGAGGATAATGCCTATCGGTAGGGAAAGGTGTGACAAAAAGTCAGTAGACTTCTCTACCGGTAGAGGAATTGTGCCTATCGGTAGAAAGAAGTTTGGAAAAAGAGTCAGTGGACTTCTCTACCGGTAGAGGACATTGCCTATCGGTAGAACTAAGTTTGGGGAAAAGTCAGTAGACTTCTCTACCGGTAGAGGAATTGTCTCTATCGGTAGAGAAGGGAAAATTCGGAATAAAACCCCAGATCGGCCAAAAAATCAAACGTCACAACCCTTCTCCTACCGATCTGATTTTTCTCTCTCTCTCCATACATCGCGATTTCTCACCTCCCCACTACCGATACACCCAAACATCACAACCCTTTCCGATTCCAACCATAAATACCGATACCCACCCCACCCCTCTCACTTCCTCACTACCGATACCCCATTTTCGAGCACTGTTCATCCTCCAACTCGAAATCAACACAAAACCCTTGTTCCTCCACTTCCCTCCATGGCTAGAACCAAGGTTCCGAATGTGAGAGAGGAAGAAGAAGATGTGTTGAGGCAAGAAGAGGCTGTCACCGCGCGTAGGGAGGAAGTACGAAGGGGAAAAAGAAAGGCCTCTTCTTCAACAAGTAAGACAAAGAAAACCAAGGGTTCAAAGAAAACCAAGGGAAAATGGGAATTGTCCATGGCAGGGAGGAAGGTTACTTGTGAACGTATGGTGGATAGGCAACACACTGGGGAGACTGAAGTGGTGTTGAGCATTCGGGATCGGGGTTTGAAGATATGGTTTGATCCGGTTGAAGGATACATCCGACCAATGGTGCAAGAATTCTTTGAAAACCTGACCATACCGGAAGCAAAGGATTACATAACGTCAACGGTGAGAGGTATACAAGTACTTGTCAGTCCAATGATTATCACATTGTATTTGGGTTGTCCTGCATATGATGAAACAATGTGTACCTTCCCGAAAAATGAAGAGGAAGATGAGTACGACCCGCGGTTCTTCGCGGATGAAATGTTTGTACACCCGGAGGAGTTTCAAGGGCTATTCCCCGTGGGAAGCCTTAAGGAAGAATACCGTTTGATGAACAAGATTCTGCATTTCAATCTCTACCCACGAGGGGTTGAGAAACTTTTGGGACGAAAAGAGGTCCAATTGGTGTATGCTTTTCTGCATGATGATATAATGGATATAGGGCGGTTCATGTTTAGGCAGTTGGTGGAGTACCGCACAGGAACAATGCTTCGGGCAAATTTTCCTTACCCGGCACTGATAAGCCAACTTTGTATCCGAGCCGGGGTTCCTGAATCCACAAGTGATGTGAAGACTAAGGGATTGGGCCCAATTTCGGGCGTAACCGCGAGCAAAAGCAATGCTCACTTGAAGGATCCTACTGAATATAGGCATCCACCATCCCTGGGAATGAGAAGACAACCTTCCGCAAGGACCACTACATCAACCGCTGCCCCTCCTGTGGGGAAATCTGATGAGAGCTCATTCAAGGGCAAGATGTGGAAACTTATGAAAAAGATCTTCTGTCGTCAGACAGAAATTAAAAGGACATAGAAGGAGATCCTCAAAACACAGAAGCGGATTCTGCGGAGGCAAGAGTATACAATGGAACATGTGGCATCTCAGTCTGACGCCCATATGTGTCCGAGGGTGAGCAGGAGGAGGAAGAAAGTGAGACAGAGGAAGAGATCAGTGGTGACTCAGAAGAGAAAATTCAGGGGGAAGACGAGTAGGGTGATCATAAGTAGGAAGTAGAGTCGAGTCGAGTCGAGTCAAGTCAAGTGAGTCGTTGGGTCTTGATTATCATTGTATGGGGCACTTTGTGCATGTTGGGTAGTTGGTGTGCCGGCTTGGGTAGTTAACCTAACCACAGTTCAGTCGGCACCAATTTTGTATGATCCATCTAAATGAATGAACCCACGATTATTACATTTCTAAGTCCTAATAGATCCTTGTTATGTTTGAAATTCTATTTTGATGCATGATAGCAAGTTGCATGGGTAAGAATTTGATATTTCCATACTGCAAACACAAAATTCCTTGATTACCCACTTATTACTTCCTTCATGGTTGCGCGCAATTACCCGTTGCACAGCCATACTTCCGGTTTACATGTTCAAGGGTTGGGATGCAATTTCTTAGAGCGTAAACGTTATTGTGAGGGCAACCTGTGAGAATTGGAATCGAGGCTCGCTTTGGTCAATAAAGCTTAAACTATGGCCTATTCTCACGTGCTCGATATGGTTCATGGGGTTACATATGAATGGATGGCAACTCATTGGTTTGGAGTATATACTTTATCCATGAATAAAATATTGAATCAAGCATAGGGTGGAATCGCGTTTTCATGAGAACTCTCTGTTTTTGTTGTTTTTAGTATGATGCGTTGCTAGGGACTAGCAACCTTCAAGTCGGGGGGTGTGATGAGCGCACTATATTGCGTATTAATGTGGCTCAATTTACTCATTTTAGCAATTATGCATAGGCAAGTATATTTATCTAGTTGATATTGCACGCGTAGTTGTTTCTGTACTCTTTGCAGGTTTCCAGGCATTAAAAGAATGTTGTAAAGCTCAAGTACGAACCAAAGGCTCGGACCAATTACGACTTCGTTTGAGAGCCAAGAAAGGCCTGGGAATGACAGAAATGAAGTTGGGATGAAAAATGAAGAAGCCTAGAAAATTTACTCAGAAGGGTTCTCTACCGATAGAGAAACAAGTCCTATCGGTAGAGAAGAAGAAATCAAGGCCAGCCAGAAGACTTCTCTACCGGTAGAGGGTCAGTCCTATCGGTAGAGAGAAGAACCAGAAAAAGTCAGAAGACTTCTCTATCGGTAGAGGGTCAGTCCTATCGGTAGAGAGAAGAACCAGAAAAAGTCAGAAGACTTCTCTACCGGTAGAGGGTCAGTCCTATCGGTAGAAAGAAGAACCAGAAAAAGTCAGAAGACTTCTCTACCGGTAGAGGGTCAGTCCTATCGGTAGAAAGAAGAATCCAAAAGAAGTCAGAAGACTTCTCTACCGGTAGAGAGTCAGTCCTATCGGTAGAGAGAAGAATCTAGAAAAAGGCAGTAGGGTTCTCTACTGGTAGAGATTCACTCCTACCGGTAGAGACCCAAAATCGGCAGATTTTATGGGGCCGACTTTATCTCGATTTCTGGCCAAATCAGGGAATAAGAAGCTTCTTCAACTGCCATTGTGGAGGGTAGAATGGTACTTTCACCTAGGTTTGTTAGGATATTTTATTTTAGGTTGTATTGTTGGCTAAAGGGAGGCTCTCAACATACACAACACATATAGACACATACCGTATATCAGTTTTTTAGAGAGTTTGAGAGCTTTTCTTCCATTGTTATTGCTCTAAGCTACTGTTCTTCATTTGTTCTTCAATATTTCTTCAAGTTTTGATAAGTTCTTAATATCTTAAGTGTTCTTCCCCTTTGAATCTTTGAATTCTCTTGGAAGCACTTAAGTGTTAGCAAGTTTTCTTTACATTTCTTCCTTAAGTATTGTCTTTCTTACTTTAGAATCTGATTCCATTCTAGTTTTGCTTAGTTCTTTCTTATTGTCTTTAGATAAGCTTGTTTCATTATGTTTTCTTTCATTTCTATATTGTTCATGTCAAAGTATGAGTAGTTAATTTAGTGTGGGTTAAGTCTAAATGTGAAGTTCAATTCAAAACCATGTTGGTCTCTATCTTCTCCATATTTGTTAATGCCATTGATGGATCTTTCTAAGCTTTTTCTTATGAAATAAAAATGAAGAGTTAAGTCCTTGCTTAGATATAGCCATCCTTAGAGTTGGTATATCTAATACTTGGATCGATGTCCTTCATCTTTTAATCATATTTCCTTAAAACTTGAAAGATCCGTCAAAATCATTTTAAGAATTTAAATCCTGATTTTCATCGAAAAATTTTCCGATCTAAAACCCGGGACCGGGGGTTAGATTGAGTAATAAGGAGAGGAGATAGACCAACTAAAGATTTGAATGAACCAAACTTTAGGACTTAACCCCACTCCTTAATCTAGTTTTAATCCTCCTTTTAGTTGATATAATTGCTTAACCGCACCAAACAAAACTTTGAGGTTGACGTCCGAAACGTCGAAAGCACCAATTTGCGTATTCTCTTATTACAACGTTCTTTTCCCTGTGGATCGATACTCCGGACTATCCATATACTCATTTTTTTACATATTTTGAGGAAAGTCCAGTTTTATGAAATTAAACCACTGATCTCGAGGCCGGCACCCTAACGACACACACTTTGCCGGTCCGGTCACACACCAAAATAACAAATTAACCACGAACTAGGCACCAAAACACATCACATACACATAATTCAAGGTAGAAGTCCCTACCTCAAGCCTTGAAATGGAAGATTTGGCCAAAAGAATGAAGCCCTAGCTTTGATGGTGCTCCCGAGCTCAAATCCGCACCTCCCGAGCTTCCAACCTCGATCCGGCTTCGATTCCTTGCTAGACAGGACCCAAGGCTCCTATATCTCCAAGAAATTCGCAAATGGTGAAGAGACAAGGGTGGATTTGGCTAGAGAGATGTGAGAGCTCAAAGGAGGTTGAGAGAGGGGTTTTGGGAACAAAATGGGAAGCTCTCCCTCCCTCTCAAAAATCAGATTTTTAACTCCCCAAAGGGTGCCCACGTAAATAACCAATTAAGGATACGCGCACAAAATAACACAAGGGACTCCGGGCTTGGTTCCTAAAATCATAATCCGGTAATTAACACACTAAATTAATTTTATTTACTCAAAATAAACCTTCAAATAATTATTTTAAAACTAGAATTTTCCGGGTCCTTACAATTAGTATCCGACATAACAAATAAGTTAAGTGGAAGGTTTCAAGAATTTTTATAGATGTTGATTAAATAAATTATCAGTAATTTATTTTAATCAACAGGTATCTATAATCTTAACGTGGGGAGATAAATAAGCATTTAATAGTATGGAGTTCGAAATATAATTTTGAGATATGGGAGGGGAATGCAATTATAATTCTATACGGGTATGAATTATAATTTATATTGGACGAGGAAGCCCAACCCGTACTTCTCCTAGGTGTCCCTATCGTTACCTATATATACACTGCTATACCTTTTAGATCAGAATAACCTGATACTCGAATTATTGAGAGAAGTTCTGTGAAGGCAATGAGATCACATTTTTGAGCCCACACTCCGTACGTGATCAAGGTCCGATAGGATTACAGTAAAAGATCTCAAGGTCAGTCGAGCGAGATCATTCCTGTCGTGTTCGAAGTTCAATCAGGATCAAACTGCGAAGACAACCGAGATCAAACCAGACAGATCTCGAAGGTATGAACCCTAGTTCTGCCTAGTAGGGTTTCATAATTCTTTTGTTGTATAAATTGTACGCGATGATCACTGGGTCTTAGGAATCGATCCCTAACAGTGGTATCAGGGCTGACTGTGATAAAGCGTGTGGTTTATACAGACCATGTTGTCCACATAAAAGAAACAGAACGTAGTATTATTTTGCTAACGTCTGTTTTGCAGTTCTCTTATCTCACTATTATGGTCACGCATGTATGATCATGTGATAGACAGTTTTGGTGTGATTGGATCCCACACTATTTTTTATGCGTGGTTACGTATTTTTTTTATTACCAGTATTGGGGTTTGTAATATTAATACGTAGCATGTGAACTCCTATAATATGGAGGCTTAGCATTTGATGTTGACGAGGGTAAAAACGTAACCAGTAAAATACGTTTATCCCCCCAAGTAAATATTAAGTTCGGCCAAGAACATAAGGTATGTCCAGAGGCACGTGCCGATCACATGAGAGTATGGCCGACACGAGGAGTGTTGATCATACATGAATCAGGACAATAGAACCAAGTATTAAGCAAAGCTGACCAAAGATAGGCAGTTTAGACAGTTAGCCGACCTGAGAAAGGCGAACTCACGTCTTGCTGACCGTATAAAGTTGGCCCAAACTACCATTGGCCCGAGAAAGGCGACGAGCAACCGTTGTTCCAAGATAAGATAGAATCCTGAACAAGTCGAGATAGAGTTCTAACATATATGGATGAGAAATCCACGACCAATTTAATTAATATGAGAAATATTAATTGAATGAAACTCTAATGATGAAAGACAGATCCAAATCTCCCCCTCCAGTTCCAGATAAATCAAGGGGACCTAGGAAAGAAATCCCTAGGGTTCAACCCCCAAAACTAGTTGGGGAGCATCCTGGAGAACATGTGCCGCCCCTGCTATTCCATTACCCATAATACCCCGGTAGCTCCCGCGCTACCAATCGCATTGCCATCACTACCTCTGGAGCAGCGTCCCGATCTTCTGCGAGAAGCGGAACGGTCAAAAAACAGAGACAGGTCTCTAACTCAAACCCGAAACAAGGGAGGGAGAGAATCTCAAACTCACGAAGGGTCTCTCCAAGACGAGGATTACAATAATATCGATCGGGTCCGGAGGAGGGACCAGGAGATAGAAGACATGAGGCATTATATACGACGCATGGAGAGGGAGAACCGCACTCTCCGCAAGCAAAGAAACCCGGCCCCGACAGTCGGTATCTGGGCGTGATGAGCGTTCCGAGACTGGCCCATCATGGCAGGATAGCTGGGGCATCGTCAAATCTAGGCGGATTACCTCCAGCGCAACCACTCCCCAACATGCGTGAATGGCTAAATCAGCGGGCAGGGATGGCCCCGAATGTTCAGCAGGGAATCGCGTATCAAACTGTACCCCGAGTTGCTCCGGTTACCGACATGAGAGCGTGGTTGAATCAACAATTGGGATTCAACTGCCCGGAGGATGATGAGAATCATAAAGAGCTGCAGCAACTGGCGATGTCACCACTGTCGGTACAAATTGAGAGCATTTGTTCGGCTGGATCGTGAGCTCCTAGTTTTCCGTCCTAATTGAGAAAATCCACCCATCTCATTGTGGCTAACCGAGCACAAAAGAAGTACGTGAATACCCTTTTGGCCTTGAGAAAGGGACTGGAGGAAGATCTCAAGCAATATGCCAGTAGATATTGGGCGACCTACAATGAGATAGGGGATTGTACGGAGGCCTATGCAATGGAATCCTTCAGGTTGGGTTTGTCGTACCGAGATCGGCTGAGGGAATCTCTCGCTATAGATCCCCCGAGTACTATGGTCGACCTAATGGGAAGGGTCAAGAAATACGCTAAGTTCGAGGATGAGATATGCCGAGACAAGGATCGGCCAACAGGCAAAGCGCATAGGAGTGCCGCGATAGTACCCGCGGCAAAAAGGCCACGGGCTGAGGTGGCCGAAGTGGCGCAAGTAATGAAGGAGCGCAAACCACCTGGACCCAGGCGTATAGGGCGATACGTACGGTTTTTAATACTCCTATCTTCAAATTGATCTGGCCTTTGAAGAACGAGCCTTTCTGGAAATGGCCAGCAGCATCGGGGGGAGAGCCAGTAAAGCGCGACCCGAACAGTGATTGGTGCAGCTATCACCGCAATAATGGCCATATCACAGAAAAGTGCAAGTCGCTTAAACGATTCCTAGAGGAATTAGTTCGTTCAAGTCGGGCACCTTAGGCGATTTGTGGCCGATCAGCGACAGCCAACGGTCAGCCGGAACCAATGGAAATCGAATCCTCTGAGGAAGAGGCGACGGTAATCGGGACCGTGCATGTCATACACGCAGCAACTCCTGTCCTTGATAAAAAAGAAATACGGCTCCAGCGACATCGGGACGGGCATGAACATCACGTTCAGCATCTCGGGCAAAAGAGAAAAGAACCCGAGACAAAAACGTACATGGTTATATCCTTTTTAGATAAGGATTTAGAGGGGGTGACCCACCCCCACAACGATGCATTAGTAGTCACGCTGCTCCTCAGCACCATCAACACGGAGAGAATCCTAGTTGACCAGGGCAGCTCAACGGAAATTCTGTACTATGATGCTTTCAAGAAGCTTAAACTTGATAAGGCAGACTTGCAAAAGGCCGACATTCCACTCATCGGATTCAGTGCTGAGGCAGTCTGGCCCTTGGGATCCATCACTATCCCCGTGCGGGCAGGGAGAGTGACCCTAGATATTGGCTTTTTAGTTATAGACGTACCATCGGCCTACAATGCCATTGTGGGGAGAACTTGGCTCCACAGGATGGGGGCAATCCCTTCCACCTATCATCAGATGCTGAAGTTCCCGGGTAAGAAGGGGATCGAATGTGTTCGGGGGAATCAGACAACGGCGTGAAGTTGCTATGAAACCTCGATAAAACATAAGCCTAAAGCCGAACACGTAAAGTCTATAGAGGTCCCAGATCGGCTGACGATAGAGGATATCGGGCGTAATCCAGCCGATCGAGTTGTGGAAAAATTCAAGCAGGTACCGGCTCATGAGACAGACCCAGAGCGGTATTTTCTCATTGGGGAAGAGTTATCAGAGCAGGACGAAAGAATTCTGATACAGGTCCTTAAGGAACACATTGACGTATTCACTTGGATACCACAGGAGATGCCTGGGGTGAGTCCAGATATTGTCTGTCATCACCTGAATGTGGATCCTGTCCACAAACCGGTTATGCAGAAAAGAAGGAGATCGGCAGTCCAACATGTAGATGCTGTGATAGAAGAAGTAGATCGGCTGCTAGATGCCGAGGCCATCAGAGAGGTGTATTACCCCGAGTGGTTGTCTAACACTGCAGTGGTTAAGAAGAAAAATGGTAAGTGGAGAGTGTGTGTTGACTTCACAAACCTGAACAAAGCCTGTCCCAAGGATAGCTTCCCACTGCCAAAAATAGATCAGCTCGTGGATGCCACAGCTGGATATCGGCGCATGAGCTTCTTGGATGCATACTGAGGGTATCATCAGATAGCCATGTACGCGCCAGACCAAGAGAAGACGTCATTCATTACTCCACGTGGTTTATTCTGCTATAAAGTAATGTCGTTCAGACTAAGAAACGTAGGAGCAACATATCAAAGGTTGGCGACTCTTATGTTTAGGGAACTTCTTGGGAAAAGCATGGAGGTGTACATCGATGATATGGTTGTCAAGTCTGAGGAGGCCGAAACCCATATTGACGATCTCGTCAAAACCTTCCAAGTACTTAGAAAGTACAAACTCAAGCTCAACGCCTCGAAATGTGCTTTCGGTGTCAGCTCGGGAAAATTCCTGGGGCATCTGGTTACACAAAGGGGAATAGAGGTCAATCCTGATCAAATCATCACCCTACAAAATCTACAGAGCCCCCGAATTGTGAAGGAGGTTCAGAGGTTGACAGGAATGGTAGCAGCTCTCAACAGATTCATCAGCCAATCATCCGACCAATGTCGGCCATTTTTCCAATTGTTGAGAAAATAGTCCAAGTATTCCTGGGGGGAGGAATGCGAAACGGCTTTCCATGAGATCAAGACCTACTTGGCAAAACCACCATTGATCATGACTCCTGAGAAGGGAGATACATTGACACTATATCTGGCCATGTCCGAGCATGCGGTCAGCGCAATTTTGTTGAAAAACAAGGATGGCGAGCAGACGCCTATATACTACGTAAGCAAGACACTCCTCGACTCAGAGACAAGATACCTCCCCTTGGAGAAATTGATCTTGTCCCATGTGGTGGCCTCTAGGAAACTACAACATTATTTCCTGGCCCACACGATAGAAGTACCGACTAAACACCCCCTCAGCACTGTCTTGAGAAGAGCAGAACTGTCAGGCAGGGTGGCAACCTAGTCCGTCGAACTCAGGGAATACGACATCAGATTCCTCCCAAGGACACCAGTGAAGGGACAAGTCCTAGCAGACTTCATTGCGGAATTCTCCCACGAGCCTACAACAGAAGTATCTGCAATCTCAGAAATGGGCTTGCCCGAACAGGGAGAATAGGATGGACTGGTTCTTGACCAACTACCATATTGGAGGTTATATGTCGACAGATCATCATGTTCGTGTGGATCTGGAGTCGGCATTGTTATTGAAGAATCAGACGGGTGTTATTTCGAGCAGTCCATCCGACTAAATTTTAGTGCCTTCAACAATGTCGCCTAATATGAGGCATTGATACACGGGCTCAAATGCGCGCATAACCTGGGGGCAATGTATGTGGCAGTCTACTGTGATTCACAACTGGTCCTCAACCAGCTCAACGGAGAATACGCCACCCGAGACGAGAAGATGACCGCCTACGCAGAGAGAGCTAGAGCAAAGTTATCTAAGTTCAGAAAAGTAGAAATGACTCACATAAGCTCTAGACAGAACGAGCACGTGGATGCCTTAGCATGTTTGGCTTCGACAATACCTCGAGATAAGCATAGAACCATATATGTGGACGCCATTGAATATCCGAGTATCGACATCCCAATTGCTGAGAAGGCTTTGGAAATCGATCTCGGCCAAAGTTGGATGGATCCCATGATCTCCTATCTTACTGGGCGAACGGTTCCCGACAATAAAAAGGAAGCTCACAAGCTGCGAATCAGAGAAACACGCTTCTGGCTCTCACCCAAGCAAGACCTTTATCGAAAATCCTACATTGGTCCCTTTCTGAAGTGTGTGCACCCTAATTTAGTACAAAAATTCCTATTCGAGATTCATGAGGGGACATGCGAGAGCCATGCTGGGGGTAGGTCTATTGCCCACCGCGCCATATCTGCGCCATATCTCAGGGATACTGGTGGCCTTACATGCAGGAGGATGCAAAGAAATATGTCCAGACTTGCGAGAAGTGCCAGAAATTCGCCCCAACCACACATCAGCCTGTTGCCGACCTAGCCCCACTCACCAGCCCATGGCCCTTGCTCAATGGGGCCTGGATATTGTCGATCCACTTCCCAAAGCAACTGGGGAAAGGAAGTATCTGTTGGTCAGCACAAACTACTTCACCAAGTGGATAGAGGCCGAACCCTTGGCCAAGATCACAGAGAAGAATGTCGAGCGATTTGTCTGGCAGAACATCATCACTAGATTTGGTATCCCATATGCCATCATCTCGGATAACGGAACCCAGTTCCAGGATAAGTTCAAGACCTTCTGCTCACAATATCATATCCGAAATTACTACACGTCAGTGGCATATCCACAGTGCAATGGGCAGGCAGAAGCCTCAAATAAGATGATACTGGGAGGAATCAAGAAACGGTTGGAAAAGGCTAAAGGCAAGTGGGTGGAAGAATTACCACTCGCCCTATGGGCGTATAGGACCACCCCTCGCCGATCTACGGGCGTCACCCCATATTCACTCGCGTATGGCACCAAGGCTGTCATCCCGCTTGAAGTCGGCATCCCAACTCTTCACACTGAGTTAATGGAACAAGGAGGAAACGATCAAGCATTGGCAGTAGAGCTTGACCTCGTCGAAGAAAAATGGGAATGAGCCATGATCAGACTGGCTTCCTATCAATCTACTCTCTCCAGGTCTTACAATAAGAAAGTCGATCAAAGGGAATTTGATCTCGGCGACCTGGTCCTACGGAAGGTCATGGGAAACATGAAAGACCCAACTGATGGCAAGCTCGAACCGAACTGGGAGGGTCCATACAGAGTTATCGGACGCCTTGGGAAGGGCGCCTACAAACTGCAGGACCTTGATGATAAAGAAATACCACGCACTTGGAATGTTTCCAAGCTTAAGAAGTTTTACCAGTAGACTTTTCTTTTTAATACTTATGTTTGAACTCCTGAACATACTTGAGAAAAGTATGTGTTTAAACCTGACTACAGGTTAAACAAGCCGAACAAACTTGAGAAAAGTTTGAGAAGGTTCAACACTTGAGAAAATTTGAACTCCCGAACACACTTGAGAAAAGTATGTGTTTAAACCTGACTACAGGTTAAGCAAGCCGAACAAACTTGAGAAAAGTTTGAACTCCCGAACATACTTAAGAAAAGTATGTGTTTAAACCTGACTATAGGTTAAACAAGCCGAACAAACTTGAGAAAAGTTTGAGAAAGTTCAACACTTGAGAAAAGTATGAACTCCCGAACATACTTGAGAAAAGTATGTGTTTAAACCTGACTACAAGTTAAACAAGCTGAACAAACTTGAGAAAAGTTTGAGAAGGTTCAACACCTGAGAAAAAGTTTGAACTCCCGAACATACTTGAGAAGAGTATGTGTTTAATGCCTAAGTATGGGTTAAACACCCGAACAACCTTGAGAAAAAGTTTGAGGTGAGTAAATTAAGGAACATTTGAAACAGTTCAAGGTACTGATCACAATTGCAGGCAAGATTGCCGACTTCATACAAGCAGAAGTTATAAAGGAGGTAAAATCAGGTTGCAAACAGATACAAGATTATTGGACAAGTAACAGTCACCGAGAAAAAGGTTTGAATTGTATATTCATTCCAAATGATCATGTGCAAACTACATTCATAAAACAAAAGCTGGAAAGGGAAAACAACAAGTTTGTTACTACGGCATACTAAAACTGTGTAAAGAAAAAGACATCCTTCAGATGATGTCGACAGGGCCTTCCTGGGGGTGTTCTCCCCCTTCAGCATTTTCTCCGACACTAGTAACTTCCTGGTCGTCAGCAGTGAGGTCAGTAATGTCGCCTTCTGGCCCTTTAGTCTCGGCATCCGCAGCCTTCTCATCGCCGAGCTCAGATGAATAGGGGATCTCCTTGAACAGAGGAGAATTCGCAGGCACGTTGCATGCCCTCAGTGCCGTCTTCCATCCCGTCGCAAGGAAGTCTTCCTGCATATCGGGAATTTGATTGTTCACAAAATCTTCAGCCGCTTCATCTGCTCCACGTTTGTAAGCTTTGGCGTCCTGAGCAGACATTTCTTCGGCATGCTTCATCTTCAGCACTGCCATCTCAGCAACCAAGTCGGCTGACCTCTTCTTCTCTTCAGCCAGAAGGCGGCTAAATGATTCGACCCGCTGGGCAATCTCCAACGCCTTCTTCTTGTAGTCATCAGCCTCATCTTGCGCCTTGGAGAATTTAGATTTGAAGTCACGGGCTTCGGCTTCTGCCAGATTAAGCCTTGTCTCTCACTCCTAACTCTGCCCGAGACACAGCATGGATTTCTGGATTGCCTGCACAGAAAAAAAAATAGTAAGAAATCTGATAAATTACAAAGACACGATCAGAATGAAGATACTTATGAAAATGTTATGCGCAACCACAGTGCGCAGCAGACAGCGATCGTCTGACTCGGCATAGCGCTCGATATCCCTAGGCAGAATCAGTGCCTCGGCCAGAGCAGTCGCTACGCCCAAGTCACCAACAGTGTCGGCAACTGTGATTGGGTTGGCGCCAGCTACCAGGAGGGCTGGAGCCCAGGTGTCCGCCTTCTTGTGAGGTCTGGACTTCCCTTTTGCCTTAGAGGGACCAACAGCGTGAGCCTTGACCAGTCTTCTCTTCTTGGAACCGGCAGGAACTTCGTCCGCCTCGGCAGATACAGGAGAAGGATGCTCTCGGCCACCTCCTTCGTCGGACTTCCTCTTGGCCACCACCACGCCGGATGGCTTCTTCGCTTCCGTGGGAGTTGCCGCCTTCTTCGCCTCGGCGGCTACTTTGGCTTTTTGCTTCATCAGTTCCCTCAAGTTTGGGATGTTGGGATTCTTCGACATGATTTCTTGGTCGATTTCCTCCTCGTCTTCGGTATTCCAGAACGTACGAGGCCAAGACCCTGAATTACCCGTCGATGAGGATGAGGAGGGTGAACTTGGAACCTCGGCTACTGCAGCAACGGTTACGCGGTGTGGTTCCCTCAAATAAGGCTGCGGAATGCCCTCAGGGATTGAGCCTTCAGTATGATCAGCAACCACCTCAGCTACGTGTGCTTTCTCATTTATGTAACCCCTGTATGTCGGGTTGTATCACAGCAGCACTTCGGCGGATCTCGGCTTCACCTGCCCCTCTACGCCCTTGTAGCGCAGTACTTTTTTCAAATCTTTAGGATGAGTGGCATAGATCTTCCAACCTCGATTTGTGTTAACAGCTGCAAGAAAATCAAAAAGACAAAATCAGACATCATTGGCCGAGAAAAACATAAAGCAGCGAAAATGCATCAATAAAAGACAAAAACAAAGAGACTAACGGGGTTGCCCGAAGCTGCGAGGCACGGGAATTCGCGTATGCTCGGGTTCGTCGAGAGAAAACTCCCAATTGCCAGACACAATAAGGAAGTCATCATCATTTCCCCTCTTTGAATCTACAAGATGGGTGACTATCTTTTCACGACCCCTACGTGACTTAAGATACCATTTTTCCTCCTTATTGTAGGCCATATCGTAGTTATAATTAATATCCCATAAACCTAGATCCGTATTGCACAGTTCATTTAGGTGAATAGTGCCCATTACTATTCTATACGTATTTATGGATATTTGCATAGGGTTAAGCCGATACCAGGCTAAAACTCTACGGAGTAAGGGATGGAAGGGAAACCTAACTCCGCCCTCTGTGATAGCAATCAAAGGGATGTGGATTGAGTCCTCATCCCGAATCTCAGGATGAGTCTCAGGACGATTGATTTCAACTACTACATCATCTGGGATGTTGTAGCGACGATGGAACTCTTCTATGCTCGCCGGAGAGTCGAAATGTCTACGAAATACTCCCATATCCAGAGAATGGATACGGGAGGGATCTACGCGAGAAAGAAGGAAGAAGACAATAGAGTAAACCCAAATAACTTACGGAAGCACGAAGAAAATGAAAAAGGTGAAGGATGAAGACGAAGGATAAAAGGAGCAAGAATGGGAAGTCAAGAGACAGAATAAGGCAACGGATCCCTCACCTCTAGGTACGAAATTAATGGACGAAGGGATTCTTCGCTCCTAGAAAGTCAATTAATTACCAAGGGGGCATTGAAACGGTGCGTTAGGCACGTGCGGGAAGCGCATCCTTGCACGTGCGGGAAGCGCATCCTTCTGTAAAGGCGGCACACAAACGGTCACATCGCATTTTTATTAAACGACAAAGCATGCCTCAAATGAACCAGATACACATACGAACCGCTTGAGTTTGATACAGACCCCCTCGTGAGTACATTGTATAGCCTCGACTACTCCGCCAAATCAGTACGAAGCAGCCGAAGCTAGGGGGCAATTGACAAGGGTAAAAACGTAACCAGTAAAATACGTTTACCCCCCCCCCCCCCCCGCCCCAAGTAAATATTAAGTTCGGCCAAGAACAGAAGGTATGTCCAGAGCCACGTGCCGATCACATGAGGGTATGGCCGACACGAGGAGTGTTGACCATACATGAATCAGGACAACAGAACCAAGTATTGAGCAAAGCTGACCAAAGATAGGTCGTCCAGACAGTCAGCCGACCTGAGAAAGGCGAACTCACGTCTTGCCGACCGTATAAAGTCGGCCCAAACTACCATTGGCCCGAGAAAGGCGACGAGCAATCATTGCTCCGTGATAAGACAGAATCCTGAACAAGTCGGGATAGAGTCCTAACAGATATGAATGAGAAATTGTCACGACCCATCCCAAAATGGGGTGGATTAGTGACCGGCCAGCGAGTCTAACTCACTAAGGCCTCTCCGTAATTAAAAGTTTATGGAATTCTATCTGTATTTTATGTTAAGTCATAAGAATTAATCAGAGTAGCGGAAACATGTAATCAAACGAAATATTTCACAAGGACGTGCATAATCTGTCATTCAAGATTAAAGTACAAACGTAGTTTATATTACACTTTCAAAAGTGTCCAGCTGTGGCCTATTGAACACAAGTCCTACGTATACATACGTATCTACAAAGTAACCCAAAAAGTGGAGCAGTTTCTGTCTGTCTTCAACGTCTATCAGGATCCTGCTCGTGACCTGGCATGTTGCATAGCAACATTCATTAGCATAAAGCTAGTGTGAATCAAGATATGCAAACCTTACAGTTTGCCATGTTCTAATCTCATTTATTGTATTTTAAACAACATGTCAGCAATATTCAGGAATCGGTCCATAGGCCATAGCCTGAGGACATAACAAAGTATAATCTCAGTTTCTCGTAACCCGTAGGTTATACAGTTTAAACAGTTCAATAACAATTCATACTTGACATCCAGAATATAAACAACGGTATATGCCAGAGCTAGTGTAGGGAGCGACCCTCAATGTAATCTCAATGATAGGCATGACGTCACCCGATGCCACCTGGCCGTGGGACCCTTCCTTATTTCAAAATCACCTATTTTCTCACCCCCAGCGGTCAGGGATTCACCGTGTTATGAAATGTCATTTATGCTTGTCTTTGTATTCAAAATTCATAATTATAACATGGCTTTATGATAGGTAAAACATCCTATCATTCAACGTGTTTAAATATGCTTTGAATGTAGACAAGTTTTCATATTAAACATAACAATACATGTTTGAACTCGCAGTAAAAATATGCAAGTAAGATAAGCATATCCGGACTCACCTCACGTAATTTGATGGTTTTCACTGACTTCGATGTCACAAGTGATTCCTATAATAAGAAATACAACGGTTTAATAACTATCTTAGATTTCAATTTCTAATGACAAGGTCATCCTAGACCCGATACATTAACATTGACATCACCTATCCCAAACTGCTCAAACCTAAAATAAACAGATCACACTAAGTCTAGCAAGGTTTGAAAGTGAATGTACAAAGGTTCGGGTAATTATAAAGCCAAAATGAGGGTCTCGGAGATTGAAATAACTCAAGTGTAAAACATGGCAGATTTGCTGAAATTTACATCGATAGAAAATAGCTCGAGAACCTAACCTAATGGAGTCTAAAATTCACCAAATTTGGCAAGGTACTAGTTTAATATGTTGGGAACATATTGTAAGAAGGAACCAAAGTCCAATTCGGTCTTTAGGTAGAGTAAAAATGCAACGGAACAAAACTGTTCCAGATTCGACATACCGTACGGAAATCTCAATTAAAGGAGTTCTAGATATCCAATTGAGTTGGTTCCAATTGGGGTTGAAAGACAACATATCAAGGTATATTCATACCAAATTTGAGGTCAATCTGAGGTCCGTAGCATTCTGGAACGTAACTCAAAGTTCGGGGTCAAAACTCTCTAATCCGGTAGCCTATCCGGAAATCCGGATGCGTGGCCGGATCCGTGACCGGATGCGTGGCCGGATGTGTGGCCGGATGGGTCGCAGAATGGGTTTCAGGACATGGTTTCTTATGATTTCTTGCTCTAATCTCAAATACCTTCTGATATATAACAAATATGTTAAAACTAAGTCTATCTTAGTCCTAAAATCGGAGTATCAACAAAGAAATTATAACTTAGATGATGAAATAACTCACTGATGAAGAATAGGTGAAGAACAGATGAAGAAGCAGCTGAAGGTGATGAAGAACAGGTTGAAGAAGCTCCTCCCTCTCTCTCTCTCTAGCTCTCTGATTTTAACGTACAAATGAATTTGAGCAGCTTACCTTGATTATATGGACAAAGTTGGAAGCTGGTGGTGTCCTAAGCTACTGGGTGTCCAATGTTCAGCTAACCAACGCATGCTAAATATCTGAACGTGAAGTGTATCCACTGTTAATAAGGAAAAAATCATCACCTGTTACTCGGTCCACCTCCCTAACGTTACAACACCTCGTAAATTTGCCTCGCCCACTTATCGTTCGATCCACTTCCGGGGTTTCGAACACGAATAAAAATAAAAGTCATGATCATCTCTCGATCTTCATTTAAATCTCGAATTATCATCGAATTAGCGTTTAATTACAAATTTAATCCCCGCTAACGCTCTAAACTACCTAATTATGGGTCGGGGTCTCACATCCTCCCCACCTTAGAAAGTTTGGTCCTCCAAACTTGCTTGTGGTTGATTTATGATGTAACAAGATGTTACTAATGTAATTAGGAAGAATTAGGTGTCATACCTCAAGTAAATAATTCCGGATATTTTTGGCGCATGTCTGTCTCCCTCTCCCATGTTGCTTCTCCCGTGGTTTGGTTCTCCCACCAGACTTTGACTAGTGGAATCTCTTTGCTCCTTAATTGTTTGATATGCGTGTCCAGGATTCGAACAGGTCGTTCTTCATAGCGTAGACTTTCCTCCAATTCGATAGGCGGTTGTTGTAGAATGTGTGTTGGGTCTGACACATATCTTCTCGGCATAGACACATGGAAAACATCATGTACACTAGCGAGTTCAGGTGTTAAGGCCAGTCGGTACGCAACTGGTCCTATCTTCTCAATCACTTCAAAAGGTCCGACATAACGTGGGTTAAGCTTCCCTCTCTTTCCGAATCGTACAACTCCTTTCATAGGTGAAATCTTAAGAAATACGAATTCTCCTTCTTGAAATTCTAGCTCCCGACGGTTAGCATCTGCATAGCTTTTCTGTCGATCTTGAGCAATTTTCAATCTATCTTGGATCAACTTAATCTTCTCTGTCGTTTCTTGAACGATCTCCGGCCCTGTAAGTTCAATTTCTCCAACTGCTGTCCAACAAGACGGCGATCTGCATTTTCGACCGTATAACGCTTCAAAAGGTGCCATGCCAATGCTGGCTTGAAAGCTGTTGTTGTAGGTGAATTCTGCCAAAGGTAAGTGTTCCTCCCAACTGCCTTGGAATTCTAGCGCACACGCTCGTAATAAATCCTCCAGCGTTTGTATGGTTCTCTCTGACTGTCCGTCCGTCTGAGGATGAAATGTTGTACTAAAGTTAAGCTTAGTACCCATAGCCTTCTGTAGAGATTGCCAGAATCTTGAAACAAATCTTGTATCTCGATCCGATGTAATGGTTACTGGTGCTCCGTGTAAGCGTACAATCTCCCGTACATATAAACTAGCCATATGATCCATCGAATACGTGTTTCGGCAAAAAGTGCGCTGACTTAGTCAATCGGTCAACTATCACCCATATAGAATTATTTCCTTTTGCTGTTCGAGGAAAACCCACAACGTAATCCATAGTGATATCTTCCCATTTCCATTTGGATATCGGCAACGGTTGAAGTAAACCCGCTGGCTTTTGACGTACAGCTTTAATTTGTTGACACTGCAAGCATCTACTAACATATTCCGTGACGTCCCGCTTCATTCCCATCCACCCATATGTTCGTCGCAGATCTTGATACATCTTCATCATACCGGGATGTATTGCCAGCTTTGTCTTATGTCCTTCATCAAGAATTCGTCGTTTAAGTTCTTCGTCATTTGGTATGCACGTTCGGTTTCAAAACCGTAATAGACCGTCGATCATGGTAAATTCAGAATCTGGCTTGGACATTGCATGCTCATGAACCTTCTTCAACTTAGGATCCACTAATTGCTTTGCTTTTACTTCTTCGAGAATTGTTGGTTCAGCGATCAATACTGTACAAACTCCCGCCTCTTGTTTGTCGTACCATTGTCGTTCCACGTATAAATAATTTAGCCTTCCCGTTGTCTTACGGCTAAGTGCATCCGCCACCACATTCGCCTTCCCTGCATGATACTGGATATTAATATCATAGTCCTTCATTAGTTCCAGCCATCGGCGTTGTCGTAGATTCAAGTCTTTTTGCGTATAGATGTATTTTAAACTCTGGTGGTCAGTGAAGACATCACACGTAACGCCATAGAGATAATGCCGCCAAATCTTTAAAGCAAATACCAACGCTGCTAATTCCAAATCATGAGTAGGATAATTCTTCTCATGTGGTTTCAGTTGTCGAGACGCATATGCAATAACTCTTCCATGCTGCATTAGAACACAGCCAAGTCCTTGATGTGAAGCATCGCTATAAACCGCGAACCCTTCTACTCCATCTAGCAATGTCAAAATAGGTGTTGTTGTAAGCCTCTTCTTCAATTCCTGGAAGCATTCCTCACGTTTCTCCGTCCAGACAAATGGTTCGCCCTTTCGCGTTAACTCTGTCATTGGCGCTGCTATCTTGGAGAAGTCCTGCACAAATCTCCTATAGTAGCCTGCTAGTCCAAGAAAACTGCGGACTTCTGTTACAGTTGTCGGTCTCGGCCAATCTACAATTGCCTTGACCTTCTGATCGCCCACTGAGATTCCCTCTCCGGTAATGATATGTCCCAAAAATGTCACACTCGTCAGCCAAAATTCACATTTCTTGAACTTGGCGTATAGTTCCTGGTCCTTCAACGTCTGGAGCACGATCTGTAGATGCTTAGCATGTTGTTCCTCACTTCTTGAGTAAATTAAGATGTCATCTATAAAGACAATAACAAATTCGTCTAGGTATAACTTGAATATTCGATTCATCAAGTCCATGCTGCCGGTGCATTTGTCACTCCAAATGGCATAACTAGAAATTCGTAATGGCCGTAACGGGTCCTAAAAGCCGTCTTCTCCACATCCTCCAACTTCACTCGTAGTTGATGGTAACCAGAACATAGGTCAATCTTCGAGAATACTCTCGCTCCCTGTAACTGATCGAACAAATCATTAATCCTAGGTAAAGGATATTTATTCTTAGTGGTGACTTTGTTCAACTCCCGGTAGTCAATACAAAGCCTCATCGTCCCATCTTTCTTCTTAACAAATAATACTGGTGCACCCCATGGTGATGAACTCGGTCTGATAAACCCCTTATCTAGTAGCTCTTGGAGCTGAGTCTTCAACTCCTTTAGCTCGGCCGGAGCCATACGATACGGTGCTTTTGATATAGGCTTCGTCCCAACTACAGTCTCTATAACAAAATCTATCTCTCTCTCGGTAGGCATTCCTGGCAACTCTTCAGGAAACACTTCTGGAAATTCTCGTACTACTGGAATATCGGCTACTTTTAATTTATTAGTTTCCGGCATTGTCACACTACATAGATATCCCTGACAACCTTTCTGCAAGAGTCGTCGGGCTCGAGTCACAGAAATAATGTAGGGCGGTGTCACAATCTCCTCACCCTCAAACATAACTTCCTTGTTTAGTTTACTAAGAACTATGTGTTTCTGGGCACAGTCAATAGTAGCCCCGTTACTGGATAACCAGTCCATACCAAGTATCAAGTCAAATAAATTCATCTCCAATGGTATCATATCTATTATCGTGTCAGTATTGCCAACGTGGACATCACAGTCTCGTAATACCGTAGAGCACATCGTGCCCTTACTCATGGGCTGAGTCACAAATAACTCATATCCCAATGGTTCAGCTTCTTTACCAAGTCTAGCAGCAAACGATTTCGATATAAACGTCTGTGATTAACCAGAATCAAATAATGCATAAGTAGGCATAGAACACACAACTATGTTACCTGCCACCACGTTCTCGTTATTCCTAGGATCACCAGGCACAACTGCATAAGCTTGGCCCTGACGCTGCCCATTGTTACGATTCCTCTGTCCTTGTTGTCGGTTATTGTTGCCCTCTGGTCTTCTCCCCTGATTTCTCACATTACCCTGTCCTCGGTTCTAGCCTCCTTGGGCCCCTACTGGCACCGCATTCGCTCCTGATCCCATCCTAGGGCACTCACGTCTTACATGTCCTACTTGCCCACAGTTGTAACATTGGTGAGATCCACTTATTCTCCAACACTCCCCTTTGTGCCTTCTGTCACAAATTCGACATATTGGCACAGTCCCCTGTGAACTACCTTCACCCTTACTCCAGCCCCCTGTGTTTTGTCGTTTCTGACCGCCTGAACCTCCAATTGGTACCGTTTGTCGACGCTTACCTTCTTGATATCTCCGACTCTCCATCACATCTTGTTCTACTAATATTGCACGATCCATTACCGCAGCATAAGTTGGCATCTGCAAAGGTCGTATTATTCGCCTGATGTCATGTCGGAGCCCCTCTTCAAATCTCCGAGCCTTCATTCCTTCTGTTACTATCAGGTGTGGTGCATACTCTGCTAAGTTGGTGAATGCAGCTTCATAATCAGCTACTGTCATAGTGCCCCCTTGCCTGAGTTGTTCGAACTCTAAACGTTTTGCAGCCTGCATAGCATGGGGCATGTGCTTCTCCTCAAAAACTTCCTTAAAGCGTGTCCAAGTCATTCGAGGCTCACTAGTTCTCATTAAATTCCACCATCTATTTGCTTCCCCGGTCAATAGATATGACCCCATCTCGACCTTCTGATGTTCGTCACTCCTAATCAAACGAAAATTCTTTTCCATCTCCGCAAGCCATTCCTTTGCTCGCACTGGGTCCATTCCTCCATTGAAAGTTGTAGGTTTCAACTTCAAAAACTCCCTAATTGCTCCTGCATTCGCCGCCGGTGGATTTGGCTGGGCAACTGCTTCTTGTGCCTCTGGTTGAACGTCAACATTGTTTGCCACTGGTGGAACTACATTAGGTTGTGGCGCAGGTAGTTGTTGATGTTGCGTCTGCAAGGTTTCCACTAATAGCCGCATCATATCTCGTAATTCAGTAAATTGGGCCCTAGTCTCACTATTATTGTCATTGTTTGCTTGATTATTACTGTTGGAATCAGTTGACCTTGTAAGAACCATGATGCTGTACCAAAATGTGAATGTTCTAATTAATGCATACAGTATTGTTAACAAGAATCATAAAGACAACAACTCATGCATCTTATACTTTCTACAAACGTTAAACTTGTATTTACATTAAGCTGATACACTGAAACTCAGGTACATATACAGCAGTTCCACACAAAATATCAGCATATATTATACTCCTTCCTATTTTACAACTCCCTAGTCACACCACCATCCCCTATCTACATGTCAACCCTCAAAACCCCTGACGTCAGTCTCCTATTTCACAGCTTCTATTTTACAACTTACTACTCTCCTCATCTTACTTAGCTTCGGGTCTGTTAACTGAAGCCTCAGACCCACTCCTAGATAAAACTTTGTACTCCATTGGTGCTTGTGGAGTGCCCGGATCCTCTGGGTCTTCATCATCACTGCCCCAAACCATATTATCATTTGCACCCTCAGGGTGCTCAGGTTGTGCATCATATTCCATTGCCTGCTCCTGCGGTGCCCTGCTTGATTCGCTCCTTGGAACTCCATTCGAATCTACCTCCTCCATAGGCTCTCCGGCAACCCTCGAACATCCACCCACCTCAAAGGTTGATGGTCCACTATACCCCCGTGGTGGCCATTCGCCAGTGTCCCCTCGCCTAGCCATCTCCTCCAACGTTGCTCTAAAACCAATCTCGCTTTCAGCCTACCAAACAGCCCGGTTCAAGAATTCCTGTCCGATATGCAATCGACGCACAACTTGGTACTGTCTCATCTGGTCTGTATAGAAAAGTTTAGCATTCACCGTCTTCTTCATTTCATCATATACTATTTTTGCTGCTTGATCGCAAATTTTTCTTTCCAATAGCTCACCTCCCTCGTCCTTAATGCCTCGAACACTAATCTTGTACTTTCCGAGACTGTCTTCACTGCTGCTCGTTTCAGCCATACCTACGGCAAGCAAGATATATTCTTGTCAATACCACAACGTAAACCAGCGTTAATATTATAAGTCATAATTCATGAACAAATAATATATAAATTATACATGTCGTGTGCAACTATTGTGTTAAAGTATCCATGTCCTTGAGTTTTAAGTTTAAAATTCCATAACTAATGCTCTGATACCAACTCTAGTCACGACCCATCCCAAAATGGGGTGGATTAGTGACCGGCCAGTGAGTCTAACTCACTAAGGCCTCTCCGTACTTAAAAGTTTGTGGAATTCTATCTGTCTTTT
Source organism: Arctostaphylos glauca (assembly GCA_019985065.2). Taxonomy (NCBI): domain Eukaryota; kingdom Viridiplantae; phylum Streptophyta; class Magnoliopsida; order Ericales; family Ericaceae; genus Arctostaphylos; species Arctostaphylos glauca. Next base: position 4,613,315 of record JAHSPW020000013.1, on the reverse strand, counting down.
ATGTTAAGTCATAAGAATTAATCAGAGTAGCGAAAACATGTAATTAAACGAAATATTTCACAAGGACGTGCATAATCTGTCATTCAAGATTAAAGTACAAATGTAGTTTATATTACACTTTCAAAAGTGTCCAGCCGTGGCCTATTGAACACAAGTCCTACGTACACACACGTATCTACATAGTAACCCAAAAAGTGGAGCAGTTTCTGTCTGTCTTCAACGTCTATCAGGATCATGCTCGTGACCTGGCATGTTGCATAGCAACATTCATTAGCATAAAGCTAGTGTGAATCAAGATATGCAAACCGTACAGGTTTGCCATGTTCTAATCTCATTTATTGTATTTTAAACAACATGTTAGCAATATTCAGGAATCGGTCCATAGGCCATAGCCTGAGGACATAACAAAGTATAATCTCAGTTTCTCGTAACCCGTAGGTTATACAGTTTAAACAGTTCAATAACAATTCATACTTGACATCCAGAATATAAACAACGGTATATGCCAGAGCTAGTGTAGGGAGCGACCCTCAATGTAATCTCAATGATAGGCATGACGTCACCCGATGCCACCTGGCCGTGGGACCCTTCCTTATTTCAAAATCACCTATTTTCTCACCCCCAGCGGTCAGGGATTCACCGTGTTATGAAATGTCATTTATGCTTGTCTTTGTATTCAAAATTCATAATTATAACATGGCTTTATGATAGGTAAAACATCCTATCATTCAACGTGTTTAAATATGCTTTGAATGTAGACAAGTTTTCATATTAAACATAACAATACATGTTTGAACTCGCAGTAAAAATATGCAAGTAAGATAAGCATATCCGGACTCACCTCACGTAATTTGACGGTTTTCACTGACTTCGATGTCACAAGTGATTCCTATAATAAGAAATACAATGGTTTAATAACTATCTTAGATTTCAATTTCTAATGACAAGGTCATCCTAGACCCGATACATTAACGTTGACATCACCTATCCCAAACTGCTCAAACCTAAAATAAACAGATCACACTAAGTCTAGCAAGGTTTGAAAGTGAATGTACAAAGGTTCGGGTAATTATAAAGCCAAAATGAGGGTCTCGGAGATTGAAATAACTCAAGTGTAAAACATGGCAGATTTACTGAAATTTACATCGATAGAAAATAGCTCAAGAACCTAATCTAATGGAGTCTAAAATTCACCAAATTTGGCAAGGTACTATTTTAAGATGTTGGGAATATATTGTAAGAAGGAAACAAAGTCCAATTCGGTCTTTAGGTAGAGTAAAAATGCAACGGAACAAAACTGTTCCAGATTCAACACACCGTACGGAAATCTCAATTAAAGGAGTTCTTTATATCCAATTGAGTTGGTTCCAATTGGGGTTGAAAGACAACATATCAAGGTATATTCATACCAAATTTGAGATCAATCCGAGGTCCGTAGCATTCTGGAGCTTAACTCAAAGTTCGGAGTCAAAACTGTCTAATCCGGTAGCCTATCCGGAAATCCGGATCCGTGACCGGATGCGTGGCCGGATGCGTCGCAGAATGGGTTTCAGGACATGGTTTCTTATGATTTCTTGCTCTAATCTCAAATACCTTCTGATATATAACAAATATGTTAAACTAAGTCTATCTTAGTCCTAAAATCGGAGTATCAACAAAGAAATTATAACTTAGATGATGAAATAACTCACTGATGAAGAATAGGTGAAGAACAGATGAAGAAGCAACTGAAGGTGATGAAGAACAGGTTGAAGAAGCTCCTCCCTCTCTCTCTCTAGCTCTCTGATTTTAACGTACAAATGAATTTGAGCAGATTACCTTGATTATATGGACAAAGTTGGAAGCTGGTGGTGTCCTAAGCTACTGGGTGTCCAATGTTCAGCTAACCAACGCATGCTAAATATCTGAACGTGAAGTGTATCCACTGTTAATAGGGAAAAAAATCATCACCTGTTACTCGGTCCACCCCCTAACGTTACAACACCTCGTAAATTTGCCTCGCCCACTTATCGTTCGATCCAATTCTGGGGTTTCGAACACGAATAAAAATAAAAGTCATGATCATCTCTCGATCTTCATTTAAATCTCGAATTATCATCGAATTAGCGTTTAATTACAAATTTAATCCCTGCTAACGCTCTAAACTACCTAATTATGGGTCGGGGTCTCATAGAAATCCACGTCCGATTTAATTAATATGAGAAGTATTAATTGAATGAAACTCTAATGATGGAAGATAACTACTTGGTAGAGAGTTATCTCATTAGTGGCCAATCAGAAGGCACTTCACTCCAATTAGAATCCTAAGAGAATTGGGATTAAAGAGAAAGTCTATAAATAAAGCTCCACATCAACAAAAAAGTTACGTTCTGACTAGTGCATAATTTCGCTTGCTAATAGAGAATATTGGCCTGAGTTATTATTCATCCTGTGAGCTTTTGCCTGACTTAATCATCGGAGTGCCTTCCTGCCACAGCGGCAGAGGGCTCTTTGATGATTTATTAATTTGCAGATCACATGTCCACCCAAATTGAGAGCATTGTTTCGGCTGGATAGTGAGCTCCTAGTTTTCCGTCCTAATTGAGAAAATCCACCCATCTACAGATGTAAAGATTTCAGTTTATTTTCCATGGCTGTTTTTTATTGATTTAGTCTTGTAAACTCCTATATGGAGGCATAGAATCAATATGTAATAACAAGTTCTGGTGATCAAAGAAATCAGCAATTTTGGAGGGATTGATCTATTTCTATTGAAGAAATAGCTCGACCCCCTTCCACCCCGGCGTCGGCATCATACTCGCTATGGGGGACAAGTCGACGACAAAAATCAAGGTTGTTTTGAAAACGGATGATTTGACCATAATAGTTGAGATTCTTATTATATTTATATTTATGTTTCCTTGTTTAATTATAGTTCCCTTATAATTTTGAACAACATGGAATATTGATCTATACCTAAATCACTCACATGCAAATATTTTTATAACCCTCATGGAAATATATTTTTAAATAACTAGGTGGGAGAGAGAGTTTGTCAGATACAAATCCATGTTCTCCATCACTAGTTTGTAGATGATATGATTAATTTTGTGTGTTGGTTTTGAACCTTCCTCCATAGAGGACAAAATTAATTGTGGAATCATCAGTACAAACATCAATGGGATAACTCTAACTTAATTATTCTGTGAATCATGTCTCCATCTGAAATGATTAATCACGGAATAATTAATTTAGTGTGAGGTGATTGTGTACACTTGGTTAAATAATAGTATCCTCTTCATCTGAGTCACTGCTATTATTTGTAGGACCAAAGTTTAGTTGGCTATTTAATTTTGCTTGACAATATTTTTTTTTGTCTAGATAGTCAAAATTAAAAGGAATAGGCCTATCTACGCAAATGATGAAAAATAATGGACCTTCCCATCAAAGGCATACTTTTCACGGTGTGGCATATTGCCAACGTTTTTCTTTAAAAAGTTCGGTAGAGGGAACCAATTTTTAAATGAAATTTAAAAATTTTTATTCGTCCTTCATAATTATTATTATGTGATTCTCAGATTCAAGAATGAGTTCTTTTAATCCACTTTCTATTATTCTCAAAGAAAACCTAGACCTAATTATATTGACTGGAAAAGAAACTTAAACATAGTGTTAACTGCCAAAGAGTACAAATATGTGCTCACTGAGGAACGTCCACGAAAACCTGGTGAGGGGGCAACCGACGAGGAAGCCCTACCTTACAAGAAGTGGGTTAAGGCTGATTAGGTGGTGCGGTATTATATTTTGGTATCTATGTCAAATGTTCTGCAACATCAGCATCAGTCTATGCCCACTGCCTATGACATGATGATGAACCTTAAAGAAATATTTGGAGAACAGAATCGTGCAGCAAGGCAGGTTGCTATGAGGGACTTGCTTAACACAAAGATGGCTAAAGAGAGCTTAGTAAAGGATCATGTTATAAAGATGATGGGTCATCTAAATAAACTAGAGATCCTTGGAGCTGAAATGGATAGGGAAACCCAGATCAATATCATACTACATTCATTGCTATAGAGTTTTAAGAATTTTCGCATGAATTACAATATGAATAAATGTTGTTATACTTTAGCGGAACTTCTTAAAGAACTCCAAGCAGCAAAGGGCGTAATGAAAAAGCCAGAAAACATGTTTATGCTTGAGAAAGGTTCTACTTCTAAACCAAAAGGTAATAAGAAACAGAAAAATTCTCAAAAGCAGATTGCAATTCCTCAAGTGAATAACGGACCTCAAGGTGGAGTTAAAAAGCCTAAAGGTAAGTGTTTTCACTGCAAGCAGTCAAGGCATTAGAAGAAGCAATGTCCAGTCTATCTCAACAAATTGAACAATCAAGGTAAAACTTATTCACTAGTGGTTGAAACATGTTTAGCGGTGTTATCTACAAGTTCTTGGTGTGTAGATATGGGAGTCACTAATTATATTTGCAATTCGTTGCAGGGGTTTCAGGAAACCAGGCAGCTTGGTGATGGAGAGGTTTACTTACACACGAGCAATGCTAAGAAAGTAGCAGTAGTTGCAGTGGGGGACTTACATCTTAGTTTTTGGTAGTGATAGGATTTTAATATTAAAAGATTGTCTTTATGTTCCTAGCATTAGAAGAAATTTAATTTCAGTTTTTAAGTTAGTTAAAAACAATTATTTGGTTAATTTCAATAACTCTATGGTTATTAAATTTAATGAGCGTTTTATATGTTCTGGTTTATTGGTGGATGATCTTTTTGTTATTAATCCTATCTCTCCCACACTGCAATTGAATGAATTGAATAATACAAATAGTATATCATGTAAGAGAAAGGCACCTTCTGAATTGAACCAAACATATCTTTGGCAGTTACGTGACCGGACCGGCAAAGTGCGTGTCGTTAGGGTGTGCCGGCCACTTGGTCAGTGGTTTAATTTCATAAAACTGAACTTATCCTCAAAATATTTAAAAACGAGTATAGGGATAGTCCGGAGTATCGATCCACAGGGAAAAGAACGTTGTAATCAGAGAATACGCAAATTGGTGTTTTCGACGTTTCGGACGTCAACCTCAAAGTTTTGTTTGGTGCGGTTAAGCAATTATATCACTAAAATGAGGATTAAAACTAGATTAAAGAGTGGGGTTAAGTCCTAAGGTTTGGTTTATTCGAAACTTTCGTTGGTCTATCTCTTCTCTTTTATAACTCAATCTAACTCCCGGTCCCGGGTGTTCGATCGGAAAATTCTTCGATGAAAACAAGGATTTTAATTCTAAAAATAGTTTTGACGGATCTTTCAAGTTTAAAGGAAATGGGATTAAAAGATGAAGGACATCGATTCAAGTATTAAATATACCAACTCTAAGGATGGCTATATCTAATCAAGAACTTAACACTTCATTTTTATTTCAAAAGAAAAAGCTTAGAAAGATCCATCAATGGCATTAAAATTTGGAGAAGATAGAGACCAACATGTTTTTTGAACAAACCTCACATTTAGACTTAACCCACACTAAATTAACTACTCATGCTTTGACATAAACATAATGGAATTGAAAGCAAACATAATAAAACAAGTTAATCTAAAGACAATAAGGAAGAACTAAGTGAAACTAAAAAGGAATCAGATATTTAAGCAATAAGAACAGTATTTAAGACAAAAATGTAAATAAAACTTGATAAACTTAAGTGCTTCCAAGAGAATCCAAAGATTCAAAGGGGAAGAACACTTAAGAGATGAAGAACTTGACAAGAAATGAAGAAATATTGAAGAACAAGACAAGAAATATGAAGAACAATGTAAAATGAGCTCTGAACAGTAAAAACTATGGAATACGTTATATCTCTATATCTGGTGAAAATGAAAACTGATTATGATGAAATAGGGAGGCTACTCCTTTTACAAGCCAAGAAATCTAACCTAATAAAATAATCTAACAACTATCTATGCGAGAGTACCAAAATACCCTTAAAAAGGCAATAAAAGAAGCTTCTAATTCCTAAAAATGGCCCTGAGTTCGCGTCAAAAATCGTCCTCACAGAATCTGATAAAACTGGGTCTCTATCGATAGGAGGAGATCCCTATCGATAGAGAAGTCTACTGGTATGAATTAACCGAAACTTCTATCGATAGGAAGGGATCCTCTATCGATAGAGAAGTCCTCTGATCTTCTTTGATTTATCCTCCTATCGATAGGAAGGAATCCTCTATCGATAGGGAAGTCTTCTGATCTTCTTTGATTGATCCTCCTATCGATAGGAAGGAATCCTCTATCGATAGGGAAGTCTTCTGATCTTCTTTGATTGATCCTCCTATCGATAGGAGTGATCCCTATCGATAGGGAAGTTCTTCTTCCTGGTTCTTTGATAAAGGCTCTATCGATAGAGATAAACCTCTATCGATAGAGAGGTTTTTGATTTCCAAACATCAGTTCTTCCTTCCTTGGTTCTTTGATCCGGACCCACTTTTGCTCCTCCCGAGCCTTCAATTGGTACTCCAGCAGTATTGCCAATGGTTCCGAGGCCTTAATTCATGGTAGAATCTTTTGGCATTCATTCAGCACTCGAAAACCTGAAAGGGTAGAAAAACAACTACGCGTGCAATATCATTTAAATAGAAACATTTGCCTACGCATAATTGCCAAATTGAGCGTATTGAGCCATGTTATTATACAATATAGTGCGCTCATCACACCCCCCAACTTGAAGGTTGCTAGTCCCTAGCAACGCATCACACTTAACAACAGAAAAGAAAGACTATTTCCCATGCAAGTCTAATTAACAATCATGCTTGATTTCGTAGTTTTCATGTGTACTCGGCGCATATAGTAAGAATGAGCAATGTAACACGCACAACCATTCATGAACTATAAGGAACAAGTGAGCTTTAGCAATCTATTTAAGCAATGTTAACCAAAGCGAGCCTTGATTCCAAATCTCTCAGTTTGCCCTCAAAACAAATTGCGAACTCTCATGAATTTAAACTTTGCATCCCTAACTTGCGCGAATATACACACCGAAGATGTGGTTATGCATTCAAGGAATAAGCGCAATCACAATGAAATTACTTTGGTATGTGTTGATGGATCATAACAATGTGATATAGGAATGCCAAGTGCTAAAAACATGTAACTACTCAAACATGCATCAAGATAGAATCCAAATTGTAATTAGAATCGATTGGGACTTTAAAAGCTTATAACATTCATGGTTTTTCATATCAAGGTTTGAAGTACAAAAAGCGACACCGGCTTATATGTGGTTTAGGTAATCTACCCCTGGCCGGTGTCGTGAGACTCCCAGTGTGCACCCGGTGCACCATACCATGAAGATTACACTACATGAAAAAGAAAGAAAAACACAAACTAGACTCAATGACTCTGCTTTGTCCGACTCTATCCTCCTTCTACTCTAAAAACTCTCTTCTACAATGTCATCTCCCCCTGAATCTTCCCCACTGTCATGGCTGTCCTCTTCCTCTGTCTCACTCTCCTCTTCCTCAGAAATGTATGGCCGCCCTGTCTGTGCAGCCACATAATCCATGGTGAACTGCTGTCGTCTCAGAATCTTCTTCTGGGTCTTCATGATCTCGGACTGACGACAGAAGATTTTCTTCATCATCTTCCACATCTTCTTCTTGAAGGAACCTTCTTCAGGCACTGCCACAGAGGGGCCTGAAGTCCTTGAACTAACCCGAGAAGCTGAAGGGACGTGGGTTCTAACTGTCGGTGGAGGTCTCACAGCGGTTGGGTCTTTGGAGTGGGCCTTGCTTTTACTTGCAGTGACCCCAGAAATGGGTCCCAGACCCGCAGTCCATGTATCACTGGATTTCTCCTCCACTCCCATGTTGAGGCACATTTGGGTGATCATTGCCGGGTAGGGGAAATTCGCCCTACGCATTGTGTTGGTTCTGAATTCCACCAACTGTCTGAAAATATATCTCCCAATATCGATCACGTCATCGTGCATGAAGGAGTAGACTAACTGGACCTCCTTAGCCCCCAGAATGTTCTCCACCCCTCGGGGGTAGAGATTGTAATGCAGGATCTTATTGAGGAGCCTATATTCCTCCTTAATTCTCCCAATGGGGAATTGACTTCGGAACTCGTTTGGGTCGATGAACATCATATCCGCATAGAAGCGGGGGTCATACACCTCTTCCTCACGTGGGAAGGTGCAAATGCTCTCATCAAATGCAGGACACCCCAAGTAAAATGTAATGGACATTGGAGTGATGAGGATTCGCTTACCCCGTACGGTCGACGTGATTTGGGTGATTTCCCCCACGGGCCCCTCGGGAAGCCGTATATTCGTGAAGAATGACTTCACAATGGGTAGAATATACCCTTTGACGGGCTCGAACCATTTCTTCAACCCTCGATTATCAATAATGAGGACCGCTTCCTCTTCGCCAATGTGTTCCCGATGAACCATCCTCTCACACGTGGCCTTGCGGGTGGCCATTGAATTCTCCCATTCCCGTTTGGCCGCGTTCTTAGGGTCTCCCTTTGATTTCTTCTTTTTCCCCGAACCCTCAACCGCCTTACGCTTGCCCCTTTGAATGTCTTCCCTCCTTCAGGCTTCATCACTCAATTCCTCATGATATTCTTCACCCTCACTCACATTGGGGACCTTGGTACGAGCCATTTGTGATTGATTTTTGAGGTTTGAGGTTGAAATTTCGGATTTTGGGGTTTAGGGCACGAAATTCGGATGGAGGAAGGTGGGTGAGATTTCGGCGTGATTGAGGAGAAAAATCGTGACTTTTGGTGAGGAGGTGCGAAATTTCGGATGAGGGAAATGAAAGGGTTCGGGCGTATTTAAGGAATTTTTGCCGATTCTGGGTTCTCTATCGATAGAGAAGTGGTCTCTATCGATAGAGAGGGCTACTGATGAAACTTTTTACTTGCTCCTATCGATAGGAGACTTTTCTCTATCGATAGGGAAACCTTCTGTCCGAATTTTGGCTTGGCCTCTATCGATAGGAATACTCCTCTATCGATAGAGGATACTGAAAAAGTTGCTCTATCGATAGGAACATTCCTCTATCGATAGAGGTTGAATCTGTTTGTTTTCTGCTCTGATCCTCTATCGATAGGAATAATCCTCTATCGATAGAGGTTCCTTCTGACTGATTTCTGCTTGGCCCCAAATTCTTCATCTTTTGACCCCTCTTCTTTTCATCACCCATTCAAACACTCTCAACACACCTCCTAACATCCGGTTTCCTAATTGTTCCGTGAAAAATTGGGTGACTCGGACTTGGTTCAAAAATTTGGATTAAGAGACACGTTTGTGGTTCAATCATGCAAAGATAGCCTAATTTCCTTTTCTCCGTACATTATGGATTCCAAATTGATGCATGCGAGATGTTAAGCATGAATTGAGCATAGCATGGATTTCATATGAAGATTGAGTGCGGGATGCTTTTTCAAATTAAATCTCCACTCTATATGATCAACTCACCTAATTTCACACTTAGCTCAAAGTGTTCCAAATAGTTCATGTTTATGTGTGTGAATTGATGCTCAAAGACAAATACATCGCATGCATGCCTCTTGTACATATCCAAAATATCAAGCATAGGTTTCAACTCTACTTTCATGGGAAATGGAACAAAATTTGAAAAAATTGGGACTAAAATGATTCAATTAACACTAAAATTGGACTAACCCCTCCCCCCAACTTGAAAATTGCATTGTCCTCAATGCAAGAAGACAACGCACCATTAAGAATAAAAGAGGGACGAACATACCTGCGAGGTGGAATGTCAACCACCATATACCTCGACCAAGTTTGAGGATTTCTCGTCACGTGCACCGTTTGTCATTGGGAGGGCTTCCAAGGTGTACTCTTTTGGCTCCAACTTGTGGACCATAGCTAGTCACATAGGATCATCGCCGGAGCTTTGTTGGACTAACAACCGTAGCACATAGCTACACCCATGACTTTGGGCTCTTGAATGCCGCATTCACCCCATACTTAGACCCAAACTACCAAGGCTGATGTGGTAGCGTGTACACCTTGCGAAGACTGAACCACCAACTACCTACTAAGAGCAAACATGACTACATGGGACACAAAATTTCATTAGCAGGTTAGTCCAAAATGAACAATAAATGAAAGTAAGCAATAAATCCACCAACTTCTTCACGCGAAGGACACGAGTACTACTTTTCTTCCTTGTCAAAGACTGTGTTTCCCTATTGTTGGAAGGACAGTATGCATGGGGTTCAACAATATCTAGAGAAGCAGCGCCATCATCTAATAGGCTACCACTCCCTTTGGAGGGGGTCCCCCCAAATTCCTTACCCCTTCACTCCGCTTTGAAGAAATCTCCACGGAGCTTGACACTAAAGCCGAAAGGGTTCAGACAGATTTCTCATTGTCCACGCGCCTGCCGTCAAACCCAACCTCAAGGTACTACATACGTAGCTTGACAAGGTGGCTATACCAGACCGTCTGATGCCGTTCGAGCACGGCAAACACTGGAGGTATCACATACTCCATGGATTTATAGTCTCCTAGACTTCAAATAAGGCTCACGGACCCAAAGGATTGGGGTCCACATGGTTCACATCGGACCCGTCATAGACCGGGTCTCTCAATTCCTCTATGGATTCATCAGGATCAAATTTTTCAAAGTAAGGCTTCAACCGGTGACCATTCACCTTAAAAGTGGTTCCATTCTTGGGGTTTTCAAGTTCAACCGCTCCATGTGTGGAGACGGTTTTCACAATGTAGGGACCTCCCCACTGGGATCGCAATTTTCCCGGAAACAAATGCAACCTAGAGTTGTACAGTAAGACCTTTTGGCCCGGGATGAAAGTTTTCCGGACAATGTTTTTGTCGTGAAAGGCCTTAACCTTACACTTGTAAATGTGGGCATTGTCATACGCATCCCGGCGTATTTCTTCAAGCTCATCCAATTGGAGCTTGCGGTGGGCACCGGCTTTGGGCATCCGGTAATTCAATTGTTTGATAGCCCAAAAAGCCTTGTGTTCCATTTCCACCGGTAAGTGGCAAGCCTTGCCATATACCAAGCGGTAGGGAGACATGCCCAACACAGTCTTGTAGGCAGTACGGTAAGCCCACAAAGCATCAATCAGTCTAACAGACCAATCCTTGCGATTCGGGTTCACCGTTTTTTTGAGGATGTGTTTGATCTCACGATTGGCCAATTCAGCTTGGCCATTGGTCTGTGGGTGGTAAGCAGTGGAAACTTTGTGATTGACCCCATATTTCTTGACTAAGGCCTCCATGGGGCGATTGCAGAAGTGCGTGCCCTGATCACTAATTAGGGCTTTGGGCATCCCAAACCGGGAGAAGATGTTCTCCTTAAGAAATCGGACCACAACAGAGTGGTCATTGGTTCGGGTTGGAATGGCCTCCACCCATTTGGACACGTAGTCCACGGCTAACAGAATGTAAAGATTCCCAAAAGAATTGGGAAATGGACCCATGAAATCGATGCCCCAACAGTCAAAAACTTCAATTATCAAGATGGGTTGGAGGGGCATCATGTTACGCCGTGACAAGGCACCTAATTCTTGACAGCGCGGGCAAGCCTTGCAGAATTCAAAGGCATCCTTAAAAATGTGGGGCCAATAGAAGCCACACTGCAAAATTTTAGCAACCGTCTTCTTAGAGGAAAAATGCCCGCCACATGCCTCGGTGTGGCAAAAGGTCAAGATTGACTTTTGTTCGTCATCGGGCACACACCGCCGGACAATTTGGTCCGGGCAGAATTTAAAAAGATAGGGATCATCGAAGACGAATCTCCTCACCTCAGCTAGAAATTTTCTCCTATCTTGAGGAGTCCAATGTGAAGGGAGTTGTCCCGTGGCCAAGTAATTGGCAATATCAGCATACCACGGGCAACTCGAAACAGCCAAGAGTTGTTCATCGGGAAAGGAGTCGGGAATGGGTATGTTAGAGGAGTGATCCTCAAACTCGAGGCGAGACAAATGGTCCGCCACGACATTCTCAACCCCCTTCTTATCTTTTATGGTCAAGTCAAACTCTTGTAACAGAAGTACCCACCGAATGAGCAGAGCTTTGGCATCGGGCTTGGTGAGCAAATATTTAAGAGCTGCATGGTCGGTGTAGACTATTATAGGTGACTCAATGAGATAGGATCGAAACTTGTCTAACGCAAAGACAACCGCCAACAGCTCTTTCTCAGTTGTTGTGTAATTCATTTGAGCCTCGTTTAAAGTTTTGCTCGCATAAGAAATTACACAAGGAACCTTGTCCCTCCGTTGGCCGAGCACAGCGCCTATAGCATAGTCACTGGCATCGCACATGAGTTCAAAGGGCAGGTTCCAATCGGGTGATCGCACGATTGGAGGAGTAGTGAGACTGATTTTTAGTTTTGAAAAAGCCTCCTCGCAATCGGGTGTCCACTCGAAAGGTGTGTCTTTCGTAAGTAGACGACACAATGGACGGGATATGGCGCTAAAGTTCTGGATAAAGCGCCGATAGAACCCGGCGTGTCCAAGGAAAGAACGGATATCCTTGACACACTTAGGGGTAGGTAACTTAGAGATGAGCTCTATTTTCGATTGATCTACCTCAATCCCCCTCGAAGAGATGATGTGACCGAGGACAATTCCGTGAGTGACCATGAAATGGCACTTCTCCCAATTTAAAACCAGGTTTTTCTCCTCACATATCACAAGAACCCTCTCCAGATTCTCCAAACAAGACTCAAAGGAGTCTCCGAACACAGAAAAATCATCCATGAACACCTCTACAATTTTTTCTATCATGTCGCTAAAAATGCCCGTCATACACCGAGAGAAGGTGCCGGGGGCATTGCAAAGCCCGAAGGGCATGCGACGATATGCAAAGGTGCCAAATGGGCATGTGAAAGTAGTTTTTTCTTGGTCTTCCAGAGAGACCTCTATCTGATTGTACCCCGAATACCCATCCAGGAAACAGTAGAAAGCATGACCAGCTACCCTCTCTAGCATTTGATCAATGAAGGGGAGAGGGAAGTGGTCCTTCCGGGTACCGGCGTTGAGTTTCCTATAGTCTATACAGACGCGCCAACCGGTGACAACTCGAGTGGGGATTAACTCCCCACTCTCATTGGGCACAACAGTGACGCCAGACTTTTTGGGCACAACTTGGATGGGACTGACCCATTTACTATCAGCTATCGGGTATATGATTCCCACATCCAGTAACTTCAGAACTTCATCTCTCACCACATCTTTCATGATCGGGTTCAAACGCCGTTGAGGTTGGCGAGATGGCTTAATATCATCTTCTAGATAGATGCGGTGAGTACACAAAAGCGGGCTGATCCCGTGGATATCCGCAATGGTCCACCCTAAAACAGATTTGTGGGCCCTCAGAATTTCTAATAAAGCAGCTTCTTGGGGATTGTCAAGACTGGATGAGATGACAACCGGGAAAGTTTCAGAATTCCCCAAGAAAGCATACTTCAAGGTAGATGGTAAACTTTTGAGCTCGGGCTTAGGTGGTTTCACAGAAGATGGTAGAGCCCGAGCTGTCGGTGGTGGTAGTTTTTCAAAGTTGGGCACCCACTTTTCAGTACCCAACACCTCTTCTTCATTCATGAGGGAGTAAATGTACTCAACCTCGGGAGAGTCTAGGAATTCCGTCTCTTCCACAGTAAGCATGGCCTCTAGGGGGTCGGAAAAGAGATGACAATCGACGTGCTCTTGAACAAGTGCGTCTATAACGCTCACATCGCGAATGTCATCGTCATCCCCCATTTGGCTCCCAATGTTAAAAATGTTGAGCTCTAGGGTCATGTTCCCAAACGTCATTTTAAGCAGCCCGTTCCGACAATGGATCACTGCGTTGGATGTGGCCAAGAAGGGCCTTCCAAGTATGATGGGCGTTTGGGCTTGCAGATTGGACGTGGGACAAGTATCAAGGACTATGAAGTCCACCGGGTACACAAAATTGTCCACTTGGACAAGCACATCTTCTACCAAACCCCTCGGTACCCGGACACTACGGTCAGCTAATTGGAGGGTCACCGAGGTTGGTTTCATATCCCCCAACCCAAGTTGCTCATACACCGAGTATGGCAACAAATTCACACTAGCCCCTAAGTCAAGCAGGGCTTTCTCTACTACCTTCCCCCCAACTCTCACAGAAATTGTAGGACACCCAGGGTCCTTGTACTTTGGTGCGATGGGGGTTTGTATGATTGAACTCACTTGCTGCGTCAAGAATACCTTCTTTTGCACATTGTGCTTGCGCTTTATTGTGCACAAGTCCTTCAAGAATTTGGCATAGGAAGGTATTTGCTTGATTGCATCAAGCAATGGGATATTGATCTTCACTTGCTTGAAGAGCTCGAATATCTCATTGGAGTTCGTCAATTTGGGTAAAGGCCTCAATCTTTGTGGGAATGGGGCCGGCATTGGGCAAGTTGAGCTTGTGGGTTCTCCCATAGGAGCAGATGTGGATGTGGAAATGGGGGGAGGTTGAGGCAAAACACTGGGTTCATCATCATGGGGTTGTGGAGTAGGCACCGAAGGAGGAGTGGGGATTGTTTTCGGGAGAATGGTCTTATCGACCTCTTTCCCACTCCTTAAAGTGGTGATTGCCTTAGCTTGTTCCACATTTGACCCCGAAGGAGACTCTCCTTGTATAAAATGACCACCTTGGGGATTTGCTTGTGGTTGTGCGGGAAATTTCCCTTTCTCATGTTGCATGGTCCCCAAAGTGGTGGTCAACTTGGTGAGTTGGGAACGGATGTCCCCAATGGCTTGGGTGTTCTGTTCGTTGACATTCGCTTGTCCTTGCATGAACATTTGCAAGGTATCCTCCAAGCTTCGCCGGTTAGGCGGTTGGTAAGAATTGGGACCCGTGTAAGGACCCGGAGGATTGTAGGAGTTTGGTGGATACCGCGGTGGTGCCGGCCCTTGAGTGTTTTGATGGGCCGGGTATTGTCCCTGAAATCCCGGGGGTGCTTGGGATTGTGCACCCGCCTCATTGTTCCTCCAACTAAAATTGGGATGATTTCTCAATCCCGGATGGTAGTTGTTATTGTTGAAGGGCATATTGGTAGGCTTTTGGCTTTGGTGAAGGGCGTGGACCTCAGCATGGTCCGGACCATGGAGTACCTCTTTGAAAGCAGGTATGGTTGGACAAATGTTGGTAGTGTGGTCCATGGTGTCACAGATAGCACAAGCCCCCCCGGGCTTTGAAACAGAAGAAACCTCGTTCACCCTATTTATCTCCAATTTCTCTAGTTTCCTAGAGAGGTGATCGAGGCGTTTGCTGATGTCATCCTCGTCCCTAGGCACATGTTTGCCCATGGTTCCATGATTAGTGGGGGGTTTGTAGGAGCGGTCATTGGGATCCGAATAATCCCATGATTGGTTATTCTCCGCTAGCTCATCTAGATAAGCCAAAGCCGCGGAGGCTCCTTGGTTCAGAAATTCCCCACTTGTCATGAGGTTGATAAATTGGCGATTGCGGACTGAGATGGCTTCATAAAAGAATGCCACAATCTGCCAATCCTCATACCCGTGATGAGGGACAGCGAGGAGACGTTCCTTGTATCTCTCCCAACATGAACAAAAAGATTCGTTGGGTATTTCCTCGAAGTTCTGAATCTTCTTCTTTAAGGTGGTGGTACGGTGGAGTGGGAACCATTTTTTATGGAACTCCACCTGCATCTCCACCCAACTTGTCACCGAATTGGCTCTCAAGGAGAGAAACCATCGCTTGGCCTTCTCCTTGAGAGAAAAGGGAAAGAGCTTAAGACGTGCCGACTCCAGATGGGCGGTCACGTTGGTGAAAGTATTCACCACTTCCTCAAATTCTTTAATATGGACATAGCAGTTCTCCGATTCCATCCCATAGAAGGTTGGTAACATGCCAAGCATGTTAGGCTTGACATGGAATTGTTGTCCTTCGGGAGTATCGGTTGGAAAGCGTATGCAAGAGGTGGTGGTGGTGTGAGTGGGGTGCAAGTAGTCCCGCATGGTGCGACCCATGGGTGCATCATTTTCATCACGGTGTTCGGCCATTGGATCGAAGGGAAGATTGTCTTGGCGAATTAGCCGATTTGTCGCGTCACGAGTGTAAACACTCATACACCAAAGACAGTCTCCGAATCAATCAAGTGTGAGTGAAAAAGAAAAATAAAATCTGCAAATTACACGTCCCTTTGGCTTGCGTTACACCTTAGGTTTACCAAAATGGGTAGGTTAAAGGTTTCCGCCAAAGAAACTTGCACTTTGCAAAAATCTGCGATTATCTAAAAACAACTATTCAACTCCCCGGCAACGGCGCCAAAAACATGACCGGACCGGCAAAGTGCGTGTCGTTAGGGTGTGCCGGCCACTTGGTCAGTGGTTTAATTTCATAAAACTGAACTTATCCTCAAAATATTTAAAAACGAGTATAGGGATAGTCCGGAGTATCGATCCACAGGGAAAAGAACGTTGTAATCAGAGAATACGCAAATTGGTGTTTTCGACGTTTCGGACGTCAACCTCAAAGTTTTGTTTGGTGCGGTTAAGCAATTATATCACTAAAATGAGGATTAAAACTAGATTAAAGAGTGGGGTTAAGTCCTAAGGTTTGGTTTATTCGAAACTTTCGTTGGTCTATCTCTTCTCTTTTATAACTCAATCTAACTCCCGGTCCCGGGTGTTCGATCGGAAAATTCTTCGATGAAAACAAGGATTTTAATTCTAAAAATAGTTTTGACGGATCTTTCAAGTTTAAAGGAAATGGGATTAAAAGATGAAGGACATCGATTCAAGTATTAAATATACCAACTCTAAGGATGGCTATATCTAATCAAGAACTTAACACTTCATTTTTATTTCAAAAGAAAAAGCTTAGAAAGATCCATCAATGGCATTAAAATTTGGAGAAGATAGAGACCAACATGTTTTTTGAACAAACCTCACATTTAGACTTAACCCACACTAAATTAACTACTCATGCTTTGACATAAACATAATGGAATTGAAAGCAAACATAATAAAACAAGTTAATCTAAAGACAATAAGGAAGAACTAAGTGAAACTAAAAAGGAATCAGATATTTAAGCAATAAGAACAGTATTTAAGACAAAAATGTAAATAAAACTTGATAAACTTAAGTGCTTCCAAGAGAATCCAAAGATTCAAAGGGGAAGAACACTTAAGAGATGAAGAACTTGACAAGAAATGAAGAAATATTGAAGAACAAGACAAGAAATATGAAGAACAATGTAAAATGAGCTCTGAACAGTAAAAACTATGGAATACGTTATATCTCTATATCTGGTGAAAATGAAAACTGATTATGATGAAATAGGGAGGCTACTCCTTTTACAAGCCAAGAAATCTAACCTAATAAAATAATCTAACAACTATCTATGCGAGAGTACCAAAATACCCTTAAAAAGGCAATAAAAGAAGCTTCTAATTCCTAAAAATGGCCCTGAGTTCGCGTCAAAAATCGTCCTCACAGAATCTGATAAAACTGGGTCTCTATCGATAGGAGGAGATCCCTATCGATAGAGAAGTCTACTGGTATGAATTAACCGAAACTTCTATCGATAGGAAGGGATCCTCTATCGATAGAGAAGTCCTCTGATCTTCTTTGATTGATCCTCCTATCGATAGGAAGGAATCCTCTATCGATAGGGAAGTCTTCTGATCTTCTTTGATTGATCCTCCTATCGATAGGAGTGATCCCTATCGATAGGGAAGTTCTTCTTCCTGGTTCTTTGATAAAGGCTCTATCGATAGAGAGGTTTTTGATTTCCAAACATCAGTTCTTCCTTCCTTGGTTCTTTGATCCGGACCCACTTTTGCTCCTCCCGAGCCTTCAATTGGTACTCCAGCAGTATTGCCAATGGTTCCGAGGCCTTAATTCATGGTAGAATCTTTTGGCATTCATTCAGCACTCGAAAACCTGAAAGGGTAGAAAAACAACTACGCGTGCAATATCATTTAAATAGAAACATTTGCCTACGCATAATTGCCAAATTGAGCGTATTGAGCCACGTTATTATACAATATAGTACGCTCATCATTACGCCTAGGTCATGTTAATCTAAAAATAATTCCTAGACTAGTTCAAAATGGAGCATTGAGTTCATTGGAAGTAGAGGAACTTCCAGTCTGTAAATCCTATTTAGAAGGTAAAACGACAAAAAGGCCCTTCTCAGCCAAAGGGTATATATAGAGCAAAAGAGCCGTTGGAATTAGTTCACTCTAATTTGTGTGGACCTATGAACGTCCAAGCAAGAGGTGGCTTTGAATATTTTATCATCTTTATTGATGATTATTCAAGGTATGGGTACATTTATTTGACGCACCGTAAGTCCAAAACCTTTAACAAATTTAAAGAATATAAGACGGAAACAGAGAAGCGTCTTAAAAAATGTATCAAGACACTACGATCTGATCGTGGTGGCGAGTAACTCTTGTGAGAGTTTAGGGACTACTTATCTCATGAGGGAATTACATCCCAGTTGTCTGCACCTGGTATGCCACAGCAAAATGGGATAGCGGAAAGAAGGAATAAGACTCTTATGGACATGGTAAGATCTATGATGAGTTATTCAGATTTACCAATTTCGTTTTGGGAACATGCATTAGAAACAACGGCTATATTCTTAACTTGGTATCATCTAAGTCAGTACCTTCTACTCTCACAGAATTGTGGACTGGGCACAAACCTAGCCTACGGCATGTTCGGATTTGGGGTAGTCCAGCACATGTGCTGAAAGGGAGCACGGATAAGTTGGAATCAAGGACAGAAGTTTGTTTCTTTAATAGGGTACCTTAGAGGAACAAAGGGTGGTTTATTCTATAGTCCTAAGGATCAGAAGGTCATTGTTAGCACCAATGCCCAATACTTAGAGGAGGACTATGTTATACATCACAAGCCCATAAGTAAGATTATTCTAGAGGAATTGAGAGGAGAGAGACCAACAAGATTATTCTAGAGGAATTGAGAGGAGAGAGACCAACGCAAACTTCTTTAGCACTATTAGTGCAAGAGGAAACACCACAAGAAATAACAATTGACACAACGGTGTCTTGCCGTAGTGGGAGGGTTATTATTCAACCCGATCGGTACATGTTCTTGGGAGAATAATTTGATAGAGTCCCTGAGGAACTGGATGCCGAACCCTATAACTACAATGAAGCAATGCAAGACACAAATGTGAAACTTTGGCGAAAGGCCATCAATTCAAAAATGAAGTCTATGTACTCTAATCAAGTCTGGGATCTTGTAGAACCACCCGAAGGGATAAAATCCATTGGATGCAAGTGGATCTACAAGAAAAAGAGAGGAGTGGATGGGAAGGTGGAAACCTTTAAAGCTAGGCTTGTAGCGAAAGGTTTTACTCAGAAAAAAGGGATCGACTATATGGAAACCTTTTGGCTGGTAGCTATGCTAATGTCCATTCGAATTCTCCTATCCGCTGTAGCTCATCTCGATTATGAGATTTGGCAAATGGATGTCAAGACTACATTCCTTAATGGCAATCTGGACAAATGCATCTACATGGTGCAACCAAAGGGATTCATAGCAATGGGCCAAGAGCACATGGTTTGCAAGCTTAAGACGTTCATTTATAGACTTAAGCTAGCATCAAGGTCTTGGAATATTCATTGTGATCAGGCAATCAAGTCTTTTGGTTTTGATCAAAGTCTGGATGAGTCGTGTGTGTACAAGAGATGCAACAGAAAAGTAGTGGTGTTCTTGGTACTATATGTAGATGATATCTTGCTCATCGAAAATGGAGTGGGAGTGTTATCTTCAGTAAAGGTGTGGTTGTCCAATCAATTCGATATGAAGGACTTGGGAAAAGCCAGTCACATCCTTGGGATCAAGATTATTTGAAATCGCAAGCAAAGGATGTTGCGATTATCACAAGCTACTTATATCAATACGATTTTTGCTCATTTTGGCATGGAAGATTCCAAGAAAGGGTTCTTCCCTTTCAGACATGGAATCTATCTATCCAAGGATCAGTATCCTAAAACACTTGCAGCGGAAGATAAGATGAGAGCAGTTCCTTATGCTTCTGCGATAGGAAGCCTCGTGTATGCTATGTTGTGTACTAGACTTGATATCTTCTTTGCTCTAGGCATGGTTTGCAGATTTCAGTCTAATCATGGACAAGAACATAGGACTGCGGTAAAATATATTTTAAATTACCTGAAAAGGACTAGAAATTATATGTTGATTTACCAGTCAGACAGTCTAATGCCTTATGAGTATACAGACTCAGACTTTATGTCATATAAGGATTCCAGAAAGTCTACCTCGGGATATGTGTTTACCCTCGGAAGCGGAGCTATAAGTTGGAGGAGTATCAAGCAATCATGTATTGCTGATTCCACCATGGAGGCTGAATATGTGGCAGCCTTTGAGGCAACCAAGGAGGCCATTTGGCTCAAACACTTCCTAATGGATCTAGATGTGGTTCCTTCAATGCAATCAACTATTATGCTTTATTGTGATAATAGTGGTGTAGTTGCTAGCTCAAAGGAACCAAGGACTCATAAGAAGGGAAAGCACATTGAGCGTAAGTATCATCTTATATGAGAATTCATTCAGAGAGGTGATGTAACGATGACCAAGATTGCATCAGCGAACCACCTAGCAGACCCTTTCACAAAAAGTCTACTAGCAAAAACTTTTGATAGTCATGTGGAGAGAATGGGAGTGAGATGTATGGTATCATGGCTTTGAGTCTAAGTGAGAGATTGTTAGGATTTTATACTAAAAGCCATGACTTTATGTAATGGATTAATATTTGTTTGAATTATTTAAACAATTATTCCCTTTTGTCAATGAGAATCTTTTATGGGCAAATGTTTGTATTATATCTTATCATATTGTAGACAAGTGTCTCTTATTCCACATATTAGATAATCTGGTGTGTAGAGTTTGGCTTACACACAGAGGATCAGATTATCGGTTCTTGTAGGATATAAGTTTTTGGTTCACAATCTTAGGTGGAATTAGACACACTGCCAGTAGGAGTGTAACATAGTATTTCAGTAGGTCTGTCTTGACTATAAAAAATGGTATAGTTTTAACTCACTGTGTTAGTATACTTTGTGTGTATTGGACAGGGCCACTTTGAGATAATTGTATTTGTACTGATAATATATTACAATTTACACCTCATAGTTATAATACATTTAATGTTGTTGACTTTGATTCATTATAGAGTGAGGCCTTGTGGGCCAATAGTCTCGATGGGTTGGAGTGACTGCATGCAAAATGATAGGGTTATGACCACAGAACGAGGAATAGAAGTGGATCCTTCTAAGGTCAAGGCCATCCTCGAAATCGAATCCCCTCGTACTGAAAAAAAGTTCAAGGTTTCCTTCGCAAAATCCAATTCATCAGTAGATTTATCGCCAAGCTGACTTCCATGTGCAAACCTTTGTTTCAGCTTCTGAGGAACAAAATACCCCATTTCAATGGGATTATCAATGCCAAGAAGCCTTTGATGCAGTCAAGAGATATCTACAAAACCCACTGATCTTGATGCACCCAACACCAGGCAAACCATTGATTTTATATCTCTTAGTCACAGAAACCTTGATGGGATGTATGTTGGGCCAGGAAGCAGATGGCGGCGTAGAGAAGGTAGTCTATTATTTAAGCAAGAAGATGGTCGGTAGTGAATATTGGTACACTCCCTTGTAACAGACATGTTGGGCTTTGTTTTGGGCATCAGAGAAGTTACGGCACTACATGCTAGCGTAATTAGTATTGTTGATTTCTCTAATGGATCCTCTCAAATACCTGTTCGAGAAACCTGCATTAACTGGTAGGCTAGCATGATGGTTTTTCCTATTGGCAAAATTTGATTTAAGTATGTGATGCGGAAGTCGGTAAATGGAAGGGTAGTTGCAGAATTTTTGGCAGATCACTCGATCGAAGGAGAGGCGGAGGTGGAGTTTCAATTGCCGAATGAGGACTTGATGACAATATCAAGCGATGTATATTTTGATGGGGCATCTAATCAAAAAGGACACGGTATCAGTATTTTGCTAATATATCCTAATGAAGGCACATTCCTCTAATCTTTCAAACTCAATTTCGAGGTGACAAACAATCAAGCAGAATACGAGGTGTGCATTGTAGGGATGGAAGCTACACTGGGATTCGGTGTCAAAAAGCTAGAAACAATCGGGGATTCTAGTCTGGTGGTATCCCAAGCAAATGGGGATTGGGAGGTCAAGGAAGAGACATTAAAATTTTATCATGTTGATTTAAGAACCTAATTCTGAGGTTCGATATGGTCACCTTCATGTGCCTCGTCTAAAGAATCAATTTGCCAATGCACTGGCAACATTAGTTTCCATGATCATCATCCCGAGGGAAGTAAAAATGAGACCCTTGATACTTGAGCAAAGAAACAAGTTGGTCTATGCGTATGTGGGAGCGATAGATGAAGCAACTGACGAACTTCCATGGTATCGTGATATTTGGAATTTCGTGGAATGAGGGGAATATTCGGATAATACCAGCAAGAAAGATAGAATAACAATCCGCAAGCTAGCATCACAATACCTGATTTGTGGAGGAAAGTTGTATAAGAAGTCACACTGCGGGCTACATAAGCTATGCGTGGATGGTAAAGAGGGAAGCAAAATCATGGAAGAGGTTCACAAAGGGGTGAGCAGTCCTCACATGAATAGAATGATGTTGGCAAAGAAAGTACTGAGATTAGGCTATTTTTGGTCTACCATGAAAACCAAGTGTGTGCAATATGTTCGAAGATGTCATAAGTGTCAAATACATGCAAATCTTACGCATGTTTCACCATCTGAGTTACATGATATGACCTCACCATGGCCTTTCTTAGTATGGGGGATCAATGTGATAGGAAAAATTACACCTATGTCTTTGAATGGGCACAAATTCATTTTGGTTGCTATTGATTATTTCTCAAAGTGGATAGAGGCTGCCTCTTATGCTACGTTGACAACGACACGGGTGGCTCAATTTATCCGACAAAACATCATTTGTCCATACAACGTGGCATAGGAGTTGATACTAGACAATGGAGTGCATTTCAAAGGAACAATCTTGAAATTATTGAAAGAATTTGGGATTCAAGCTCACAAATCATTGATCTACAGACCTCAGACTAATGGGGCAGTGGAAGAAGAAAACAAGAATGTCAAGAGAATCTTAGAAAAGATGATTGAATGTAGAGCTAGCCTAAACAGTTACCCCTAGCTTTATGGGGATACTGGACGTTGATTCAAATACCTAGCAGAGCAATGCCTTACTCTTTAGTCTATGGAATGGAATCGGTTCCATCCTTAAGGATCATCACCAAATGTGGAGTTCCAGAAGAATAATTCAATAGTGGAAGGTTTGAAGTGCTCATGTTCTTTGATGAATGAAGATTGAGGGCCCCATATCATGTTCAGGTTACCTGCGTAGATTCGCACGGGCTTTCAATAAGAAGGTTAAGTCTCGAAATTTGATTGAAGGAGATTTGGTACTAAAAGAAATCCGAGCACCAATTCATGATCCGCGAGGAAAGTTCAGACCAAGTTGGACCGGACCATACATTATTAGGACTATTTTGCCAAGAGAAGCAGTACAAATCACGGACTTAGACGAAAACAAGGTATTCGCGTTAGTCAATTTGGATCAACTCAAGAAGTATTACCCATGAGATGCACTATCTAGGTCGAAAACTGCAAGGGCGAATGACTTAGGCAAAAACTAGAGCAAAAATTTCGTCGAAAATGAAAATCTTTGAGGGCCTTAAATGAAAAATGCTCGCCAGATAAAAAATCCCAAGGGCGATGCTAGGCAAAATCAAGAGCATCAAAAGGAGAGTGTCAGGACATGAGTGAACTGTAACCTCAAACTACGTGTAGCCTAATTCCTCTAAAAAAGATATGTAGGCAAGCATTTGGTTTTTTCCCAAGCAAACCAATCAAACCAAAATGTCCAAAATGAATGACTGAGCAAAAATGAAGCATGGAAATCTCATGTAAAAGATTGTAAAGACATCTTTTCCATTCAAATTCATTGAAATTTTATTACAAGTTGGTCATGCCTAGTAATCAAATACAACTACTGGATCTAACGCCTAATATCAGGTTCAACATAGCAATGCCCAGATTGGCGGCAACAAGGTAAGGATCTATATCATAGTAGTAGCAATCTTCTAGCAATGCTGCTCCTATGATGAAAGACCTAGTCACAAGGTAGTTCGATGCCTGCCTAGTCCAAGGAAGACCCTTATTCCAATGGCTTGTGTTGTCCTGTGATCATTACCATCTGGTAGTTTTGTGAAACAATGCACCTGGATGACAATGACTTGAGCGGCATAGTCGTCAGGCTCTGAGCCTAACTGAGAATGCAAGCTAGACCTGCTGGCCGCCACGAGGAAGAATGCAGGCACCGCCTTGAGTGGGAAGCTTCATCCCAGTGAGCTTGGAGAACACCTCCTACCAAACCCAACTACCTATCCTACACAGAAAAGCAAAATAGAAGACAGATAAAGCCAATCGAAGCAAAACAAAAGTCAAATATGAGAGTGGAATTTACTTGGGTTCTTAGCACGGGGTTAGCTTCAGATGCAAACCCCTGTTGCTGAAGTGTGTCAGAATAACTCGAGAGAAGGACTGGCATTTTGAGCAAGCATGCATAGTAGTACTTTGCCAACTCGGCCGAGGCTGATGTTGGAGATCCGAATTTCTCACCTCCGACCAGTGAGAGACATGGGACAACCAATTTCCACAAGAAGACATTTTGATGCACAACAAACCAAGAAGTCTTTCTAAACACACTCATGGTTTAAACTCAAACAAGATTCAAAGTAATAGACTACTGGAGCAAGAAAACATGGCCTCGAAAGGCAAAGGATCATGAAAGATTGAAGAAGGATAGAAAGAAGTTGAATGAGGGATGAGAAGAGTGAAGAAGGGGTGGTATTTATAAGGATCAGCCAGAAAAGCATCTGTGGCGTGTGCCACTCAATTACGGCGCATGGTAGCCAGTGCTGCGCATGCCAAATGAAAAACCAAAGAATCTCTACAAAAACTGGACATCCTCACCTGGTCAGATGAGCTGATATACGAGTTAGGACGGTAGCTAGAATTAACCTTGCACAAGCCAGTATAAAGAGCACACGCCAATCCAATTTCTGCCAGTGTCAAACCATCATGCATGTCAGAATTCAATACCCCTCACACAAGCAATGTTCAATTTTTGGTCCCAAGCCATCACAATGGTCTACAACTCCGGGAGTTCAATTAGTATTTGAAAGAGTTGGTATATGCTCTCAGCACCGTAAAGCAATAGAAGGCATCATGTTTTGAGTTCTATTGTTTTAGATAGGGACCTGTTTTAACATTGTTTTGCTAGAGTTAGTCTTTTATATCATGATGTTTAAAGTATCGGTCATTGTAATTATCCATGCAATTAATAAATCGTGTCCTGAAAAGAAGAAAAATATGAGAAAAGACAAACAATAGTGCAATGAACAAAAGCATCCGTTAATAAAAATAAAACAATGTATGGGCAAAATGTTTCCCCATAATCATCCACTGGGCACACAAACCCAAAAATAACTATTTCCACTTGGGCACGTAGGCCCCAAAATAATAGAAAGAGTCATTCAAGCGCCACCTACTAATTCCTCCTACCCCTATGCCTCAGGCCTGTACTTGACTCCTCCTTCTCCTCCTGGTCTGAGTCCTCCCTTTTTGCGCAAGGACGCTGATGTCCTGAGTGTACAGCACCAGAAACCCTTGAGCCCTCCGAAGCTGCCCCTCTTTGAGACCTAGCTAGACCTTGAGGCGAGCCACCAACTCGCACATGCACAATAATACTCACAATATAGAAACAAGCTAGGATTGACCATAAAATGCTAGGATTGAGAGAGTAACTTACCACACAAGGGTGACTAGACCCCTCACCAAAATGGAGTTGAATTTGGCTCATGTTGCTGGTAACCAGATAGCGCACCAACCACTGCATACCTAAGAAAGCCCCATACAGCTCCTGAGCCTGTTCACGGGGGACCTATAGTCAAAATTAGAAGGGGTTGAAATTAGAGACAAGGTAGTGTTTCCAAAGCAGAACAAAATAGTACTATAATAGGACAGAACATAGCAAAGCATAATTGAAGAAAACAAGGTCAATATACCTAAGCGAGCACCTCTCTATACCATTGGGCTCTGGTGCCCTTCTAGCAGTAGCAGTTTCAAGTACAACCCCCTTATCACTAGCAACCTATGGCTTAACACCTCCCACATTGTCACGAGCCTGCTCCATTCGGTGAATGTCAGCAACATTAAAAGGCCAGGCCAAGAACTGAGTCACGTAAGCAGCATAGTTGCCATCTCGATCGGCCAAACCAATGGCAGGAAGTGGCGAGAAGAAGAAGACTCTCTTCTCTAGAGTATAAGAATAAGTCTAAGAAACCCTGAGAGGAAAAGGCCCCGACATCCATGGGGGTGTCCACGTCAAAGGACTAACAAGAGAACCTATCCCCCAAGAGAGGCACTCTAGCAAGACTCTACTTCGGCTTATCTCGTGGCTCTGAGTCAAGAAATCAGCCTCAAGGCCCTTGCCTTTAGGTCAAAAAGCTGTGTTTTTTGGGACGGTCTTGAATTTCGAGACTCAATTCACGAACCAGTCACTTTCTCACAAGATCTCTATATTGATCCTTTGCGTTTCTTTCTAAAACATCCTTTGTGTCGAATGGTTGAATTTTATGAAAATGCCCTTCGGATCGAAAACTCGTGTTTTTGGGAACGATCTCGAATTTTGAGAATTAATTCACAGAACGTTTGCTTTCATGCGAGATCTCTACATCAATCTTTCACATTTCTTCTGAAACGTCCTCCAAGTCGAAAGGTCACATTTCGAGACGCTCTCCAGGTTAAAAAGTCACGTTTTCGTGGATGGTCTTGAATTTCGAGACTCAATTCATGAAATGCCCAATTTTGCGCGAGATCTTGACATCTATCTTTCGCGTTTCTTCTGAAATGTCCTCCGAGTCGAAAGGTCACATTTTTATCAAAACGTCCTCAGCATCGAAAAGTCGCATTTTCGTTGACGGTCTCGAATTTCGAGAGTCAATACATGAAACGTCCAATTTTGCACGAGATTTCAAGATTGATCTTTCGTGTTCCTTCCAAAACGTCCTTCTGGTCAAAAGGTCGCGTTTTTACCAAAAGGCCTTTGGGGTCGAAAAGTCGCATTTTTTGGGACGGTCTAGAATTTCAAGACTCAATTCACGGAACGTCCGGTCTCGCATGAGATCTCTAGACCAATCTTTTACGAAACGTCCTCTGTGTCGAAAGGTCGTGTTATTACGAAAAATTCCTCGGGGTCGAAAATTTGCATTTTTGGGGACTCTCAAATTTTGAGACTCAATTCACGGAATGTTTGGGTTAGCGCGGGATCTCTAGATCGATCTTTTGCATTTCTTCTTAAATGTCCTCCAGGTCGAAAGTTTGCATTTTTATTGAAACGCTCTCTAGGTCGAAAATTCGTGCTTTTGGGGACGATCTCAAATTTCGAGACTCAATTCACGGAATGTCTGATTTCACGCGACTTCTCGAGATCAATCTTTTGCATTTCTTCCGAAATGTACTTCAGTTCAAAAGCTCGCGTTTGAACCGAAACGCCCTCTAGGTCAAAAAGTCTCATTTTTTGGGACAACCTCGAATTTCAAGACTTAATTTCACGAAACGTCTAGTTTCACGCGAGATCTCGAAATGGATTCTTCGCTTTTCTTCCAAAACATCCTCCTAGTAGAAAGGTCATGTTTCTATCGAAAGGCCATCGAGGTCGAAATGTCACATTTTATGGGATGGTCTCAAATTTTGAGACTCAATTCACGAATCGACGAATCGTCCAGTTTCATGTGAGATATCTAGATTGATCCTTCACATTTCTTTCGAAAAGACCTCCGAGTCAAAAGGTCTTGTTTTTACTGAAATGCCCTACGGATCGAAAACTCATATTTTCTAGGATGGTCTCGCATTTTGTGACTCAATTCACGGAATGGCTGGTTTCTTCTGAAACGTCCACTAGGTCGAAAGGTCACTTTTTTACTGAAACGCTCTCCGGGTCAAAAATTCATTTTTTCAGGGACAATCTTGAATTTTGAGACTTGATTCATGGAAAGTCTGGTTTTACGCGAGATCAATCCTTCGCATTTCTTTCAAAATTCCCTACAGATCAAAAGGTCACATTTTTGAGGATAGTCTCGAGTTTTCAGACTCAAGTCACGGAACGTCCAATTTCATGTGAGATTTTGAGATCGATCTTTCCCGTTTCTTCTAAATTGTCCTCTAGGTCGAAAGGTCACATTTTTACTGAAATGCCCTCTGCGTCAAAAAGCTGCACTTTTGGGCACGGCCCTGGATTTTGAGACTCAATTCACAGAACGTCTAGTTTCGCACAAGATCTCTAGCTTGATCCTTCGCGTTTCTTTCAAAATTTCCTCCAGGTCGGAAGATCGCGTTTTTACCAGATCGCCTTTCGGGACAAAAAATTGCATTTTTGGGGATGACCTCGAATTTCAGGACTCAATTCACAGAACGACCGGTTTTGCGCGAGATCTCCATATCGATCTTCTATGTTTCTCTCGAAACGTCCTCCGGGTTGAAAAGTCCCATTTTTACCTAAAAGCCCTCCGGGCCAAAAGGCCATTTTTTTAGATGGTCTCGAATTTCAAAACACAATTCACGGAACGTCCGATTTCGTGCGAGATCTCATTCTTTCCTTCGCTTTCTTCTGAAATGACTTCTTGGTTGAAAGGTCACATTTATACCAAAATGATCTCTGGGTTGAAAATTTGCAAATTTGGATACGGTCTCAAATTTCGAGACTCAATTCATGGAACAATCGATTTCTCACAAGATCTCTAGATCAACCCTTTTCATTTCTTTCGAAAACGTCCTCTAGGTCAAAAGCATTTTTACCAAAATGTCCTCTGGGTCAAAAAATTGAATTTTCAGGAACGGTCTTGAATTTTGAGACTCAATTCATGGAATAACCGATTTCTCATGAGATCTTGAGATTGATCCTTCACGTTTCTTCCAAAACGTCCTCTGGGTCGAATGGTGACATTTTTATTGAAATGCCCTCCAGGTTGAAAGGTCGCATTTTCGAGGACGATCTCAAATTTCGAGATACAATTCACAAAACGTCCAGTTTCATGCGAGATCTCAAGGTTGATCCTTCGCGTTTCTCCCGAAATGCCCTCTGGGTCAAAAGGTCACATTTTAACCTAAACGCCCAAAGGGTCAAAAAGTCACATTTTCAAGGACATTCTCGAGTTTCGAGAAAAGTGCACTCAGGGTACAAAATAAACTAAAAACTGCACTCAGAGGCGCGTGTACTCAAGGACAAAATTATTTGAGACATGCACTCGGGGTGCATGAGTAACGTGCAAATCATTACATAAAAACAAAAGATTTTAGCCAACATTTCAAACTGGACTTGCGTATGCAAGAAGTTGGAATGTAGAAGGTCAACAATTTTGACGGCCGTTGGTGGGTAATAAAATAGTACTATTGTATGCATGAAGTTTTGGTAGCCATTGCACGTGAGAGACCTAATGGCTCTTGGGAAGAGCCAATGGTCTAGCGTACATGGCTTTGAAATTAGCAGACACCACTCAGTTTGTTTTGGCCAAAATCTATACATAGTGGGAAAATTTGGTTTTTAGATCTCATAACTTCCATTCTTACTCTCTAAACCTAGAGCCTCTCTTGTTTCCTCTAAAGTTTAAAATCTCAGGTGCTCATCCTTCTACTTCGATTGTTATTCCCTTGGCAGAGGATTTTTGCCGATCATGCGGCCATGGACGCTCTGATTGCGTTGAGGGCAGATCTTGGCCATGACTGGGCCCATCTTCTTCTAGGTTCCGCAGCAATTGACACACTGAGCAACGTTCCTCCAACCAGACAGACTGTCAATCCTGAGGGAATTCTCGATGACATTACAGAGGGCCCTCTTAGGGAGGATTACAATATTGGGGATGCATTTTTTGATGATACCCCGATCGAGGAGGGCCGCTGCCAGCCTTTTTACCTGGAGACCTATGCTCCCACTCACCACGTTGTGCAGTACTCAAGTATCAAGCCATTTCATTCCCAAATTTTGATCTTGGATGATCCGTTGATTCTTCGATGCCTAGACACTCACTGCTTGACTACATGGACCAGGGAATACACTACTTTTGCTTTATCATATTTTTATTTGTCCTTTTCTATTATGCATATTATGATAATCTTGTCCTTTGACTGCTCAGGATAAGGATGGGGTTTGCTGCTTTGGCGGCAAGGCAGACGTCAGCAACTATTACAATTGGTTGGCCCCAAAGGTCGAGGCGCTAGTTGACTAGACAAGCTTTCAGCACCTTATTCTGTTGCTGCTCGAGTCTTAACACAATCATTGAATTATTACTACTTTGATCGAGAGATGGTGGGACATCAACAATTCTTTCCACTTTCCTTGCGGTGAGGTGATGGTGATGCCTCTAGATTTTGCTGCTCTAACAAGCTCACGGGTAGCCACTCAGACTAATCCTTTTGACTCGGATATTCATACCCACTTTGCTACCTTGTCATTTTTCTTGGGCGATCTGCCCCCTCAAGAGGTTGGGTTAGCTCAATATTCTTATTTTTTGGAGCACTATGTTGACTATGCGACGGATACCACCAAGCGTCAAGATCACGCTGCCCATGCCTTCCTTATGTACTTCTTCAGAGCCTTCCTATTTGCAAATAGGGGGAACAAGGCCCATTTGTGCTTCATGTCTATTCTTCGAGACTTTGCTGCTATTCTGACGTTTGACTGGGATGGGGCTATGTTGGCCACCCTGTACTGTTTCTTGGGTGCTACTTCTCAGGTGTCAATAACAACGTTAGCAATTTCTAGCGTGTCCTCCAGGTATAACTTCCCCATTTGTTGTACATTGTCATTTACCATGAATTGTTTTGCTTTCAATACTGTCTTTCTAATACTATATTTCTTATTTGCCCCTTTTTCGAACAGTTCTGGGGCTATAAAATTTTGGGGATAGGTGAGCCTTTGAACACTCATCCCGATCCAGGAGTCTCCCCTTAGATTTTTTGATGGGACAAGCTACACAGGGACTCCAAGCCATTCCTTTCTAGGGATGCGTATCACCACTTCTTGGACACATTGACTCAGAGTCAGGTATACTTCTATTCTTTGACTGGTTTCCATCTCTAGTTCCTATTGCTTTTCCCATTTTGTGTTGCTTTCTAATTGCTTAAGGTTTATAGCGACACATTGACTCAGCATTAGGTATACTATTCCCATTTTGTATAGCTTCCCATCACGAGATGACCATGTAGGGTTATAACGATGTTTTTTGCAAGTGCTAGTACGAGTCTTCTTCTACTGATAGTTTATATAGCGATGCTTACAACTACTGGTATAGATAATTTCCATCGCTTATCAAGCATTGGAAACATTTGAATAACCGTCACAATATTTTATCTTTTAGTGACACTTGAATTGGTACAAAAATAAAAAATAAAACCTTTCTAGGGACACTTGAAGCGTCGCTATCCAAAATGATCCTATTATTCCCCTACAATTGGAAAAAATATTGAACCAAAAGAACACTCAATGTGTCATTAAAAATAAAATAAACCTAAGATATCGGAATTCAAATTTGATTAAATAAACATGTCACAACTCAAGACTATGTCAAAATTCTCGTTATACATAACATAACACCACATCAATCCAAAACATGGTCTAGAACTAGTCCAAACAAAAATTATTGCTTGTGCTAAATGAGGCAAATAAGTGTATGTGTATATGTGTAGATATAGATACGCAAGGAAATTCATGGAAATAAAAATATCCAAAATAAATTATGAAATAATTTTGAATCCGAATAAAAGGAAAGTCTTAAATTTGAAGTTTATGGTAAGCAACTTGTTAGAAGTCTAAATATAAGGCAAATAAGTGTCCTTAATAAGCATTCAATTCCCTTCCTAAAAAAGCCAATTTCAAGAGATGCGTACAGCAAGGACATAGGATTTTCCAAATAAATCAGATTCACCATTGGACCAAACCCCATATAAGATGGAGGTGACATTCCCCTACAATTGGAAAAAATATTGAACCAAAAGAGCACTCAATGTGTCATTGAAAATAAAGTAAACCTAAGATATCGGAATTCAAATTTTATTAAATAAACTTGTAACAATTCAATAGTACGTCAAAATTCTCGTTATACGCAACATAACACCAAATCAATCCAAAACATGGTCTAGAACTAGTCCAAATAAAAATTATTGCTTGTGTTATATGAGGCAAATAAGCGTATGTGTATGTGTGTAGATATAGATATGCAAGGAAAGTTATGGAAATAAAAATATCCAAAATAAATTATGACAAAATTTTGAATTTGAATAAAAGGAAAGTCTTAAATTTGGAGTTTATGGTAAGCAACTTGTTAGAAGTCTAAATATGAGGCAAATAAGTGTCCTTAATAAGCATTCAATTCCCTTCCTAAAAAAGCCAATTTTAAGAGATGCGTACAACAAGGACACAGGATTCTCCAAATAAATCAGGTCCACCATTGGACCGAACCCCATATAAGATGGAGGTGGCACAACTCTTTGTTCCATCATCCTTTTGAGTTTTGATCCAACATCTTCTCAATTTGTGCTGTCGTGATTCAGAGGAGTCAGAGAGAAAGATAATGGAAAAGCTTCTTCTTCAACTTGTGCTCAAGCTCATGCTTCTGTTGCTTGTGATTATGTTTATGACATCCATTTCATCAGTTGTGGCAGCAACCGCACCGCGAGGCTGGACCATGGCTGCAGCCACCGGAAATGGTGGGATTGAACACCAAGTTCCTTGCCCCTGCCCCCAAATCGCAGTGTGTTGTCTTCCGTGATAAAATTTATCCTCTATGAATTTTCCTATCTGTGATTCCTTATTATGGGATGCTAAATAAAAGCTTAATTATATATTTATTGTCGTAATTTGCTCTCTAATAATTAACTAATTTTTTTGACTTGTTGCTCTCAAAGCTATTCCAACGAAAAGTCACCCTCATCCAACTCACCTTCTCCTTCTCCGTAAGAGAGAATAGATTTGTAAAAATGCAAACTTTGGACACGAAGGACATTTTCGAAAGAAACACAAAGGATCGATCTAGAGATCTTCCGAGAAATCGACCGTTCCATGAATCGAGTCTCGAAATTCGAAACCGTCCCCAAAATGTGATTTTTTGCCCCAAAGTACATTTCAGTATAAACTCGATCTTTCTACTCGAAGGACAATTCAGAACAAATGTGAAGGAACAATCAAGGTTTCACAGGAAACCAAACATTCTGTGAATTGAGTTTCAAAATTCGAGACTGTCTCTAAAAATGTAGCTTTTCGACCCGAAGGGCTTTTCGTTAAAATGCGACCTTTTGACCTAGAGGACATTTCAAGAGAAACACAGTAGATCGATCTTGAGATCTCGTGCAAAATTGGACGTTCCATGTATTTACTCTCAAAATCCTAGACCGTCCCCAAAAAAGTGACTTTTTGACTCAGAGGGCGTTCCAATAAAAATGTGACCTTTTGACCCGGAGGACATTTTAGAAGAAACGCGAAAGTTCAATCTCAACATTCTGCACAAAAATGGACGTTTAGTGAATTGAGTCTCGAAATTTGAGACCGTCCAAAAAAATGCGACTTTTTGACCGGAGGACGTTTCAAAAGAAATGTGAAAGATCGATATAGAGATCTCGCGCGAAAGTGGACGTTCTATGAATTGAGTCTCAAAATTCCAGACCGTCCTAGAAAATACGGCTTTTTGACCCGAAGGGCATTTTTGTAAAAATGCAACCTTTCAACACAGAGGTCATTTTCGAAAGAAACGCAAAGGATCGATCAAGAGATCTTTCAAGAAACTATTGATCTTGAAATTCGAGACCATCCCCAAAAACACAATTTTTTTTACCCGAAGGGCATTTCAGTATAAATGCGACCTTTCAACACGAGGACATTTCACAACAATCGCGCGAAACCGAACGTTCCATGAATTAAGTTTCAAAATTCGAGACCGTCTTTGAAAGCACAGCTTTTCAACCGAAGGGGTTTTCATTAAAAATGCGACCTTTCGACCTGGAGGGCATTTCAAGAGAAACACAGCAGATTGATCTCGAGATCTCGCGCAAAATGAGCTGTTCTGGGAATTGAGTCTCGAAATTCAAGGTTGTCACAAACAATGTGACTTTTTGACCCATAGGGTGTTTCGGTAAAAATGCAACCTTTCGACCTGGAGGACATTTTGGAAGAAACACGAAGGATCAATATCGAGATCTCACATAAAATCAAACATTCTGTGTATTGAGTCTCAAAATTCGTGATCGTGCCTGAAAAAAGCAATTTTTTGACCTAAATGTCATTTCGTAAAAATGTGACCTTTCGACCCGGAGGACATTTTGAAAGAAATGCAAAAGATCGATCTTGAGATCTCATGTGAAACTAGACGTTCTGTGAATTGAGTCTCGAAACTCGAGATCGTTCCTGAAACTGCAACATTTCGACCCTTAGGGCGTTTTGGTAAAAATACGACCTTTCAACCAAGAGGACGTTTTGAAAGAAACGTGAATGATTGATCTAGAGATCTCGCACGAAATCGGACGTTCCGTGAATTGAGTTTTGAAATTTGAGACCGTCCTCGAAAATTTGACTTTTTCAACCTGGATGATGTTTCGATAAAAACGTGAACTTTCGACTCAGAGGACGTTTTGGAAGAAATGCAAAGGATTAGTCTAGTGATCTCGCACAAAACTATACGTTTTGTGAAATGAGTCTTGAAATTCAAGATCATCCCCAAAAATGTGAGTTTTTGACCCGGAGGCCATTTTGATAAAAATGTGACCTTTCGACCAAGAGGACGTTTCGGAAGAAACACAAAAGATCAATTTCGAGATCTCGCACGAAAATGGACGTTCTATGTGTTTACTCTCGAAATTCAAGACCATCCCCGAAAATATGACTTTTTGACCCATAGGGCATTTTGGTAAAAATGTGGCCTTTTGACCTCGAGATCTAGCACAAAATTGGACGTTCTATGAATTGAGTCTCAAAATTCAAGACCATCCAGGAAAATGCAACTTTTTGACCTATAGGGCTTTTTGGTGAAACTATTACCTTTCAATCCGGGAGGCATTTAAGAAGAAAAGAAAAATATCAGTATAGAGACCTTCAGGGAAAGCAGAAATTTCCTAAAATGAGCATTGAAATCCAAGACCGTCCCTAAAATATGACTTTTTGACCCGATCGGAGTTTTCACAAAAATGCAACCTTTCGACACGAAGGAAGTTTTTGAAAGAAACGCAAAGGATCGAAGAGCGTTTTGATCCGAAGGGAGTTTCGATATAAACGCGACTTTTTGACTCGAAGGACATTTTAGAAGAAATGCAAATGAACGATCAAGATCTCGCAGGAAACCGGACGTTCCGTGAATTAAGTTTCAAAATTCGAGACCGACTTTGAAAATGTAGCTTTTCAACCTAAAGGGCTTTTTGATAAAAATGCGACCTTTTAACACGGAGGACGTTTCAAAAGAAATACAAATTATCAATCTCGAGATCTCACACGAGGTTGGACATTCTATGAATGCAGTCACAAAATTCAATACCATCCCCGAAAATGTGACCTTTTGACCTGAAAGGCATTTTCGTAAACACGACCAATCAACCTAGTGGAAGTTTCAAAGGCAAAGCGAAGGATCGATCATGAGATCTCACATGAAACCGGATGTTCAGTGAATTGAGTCTCAAAATTCGAGTCTGTACTAGAAAATACGACTTTTAGACATGGAGGGCGTTTCAATAAAAATGTGACCTTTCGACCTGGAGAACATTTTGGAAGAAACACGGAAGATCGATCACGAGATCTCGCGCGAAATCGGACGTTTCATGTATTGACTCTCGAAATTTAAGATCGTCCCCAAAAACGCGACTTTTTGACTCAGAGGGCGTTTCAATAAAAATGCGACCTTTTGACCCAAAGGATATTTCAGAAGAAACACGAAAGATCAATCTCGAGATCCCGCGCAAAATTGAATGTTTCATGTATTGATTCTTGAAATTCGAGACCGTCCCTGAAAACATGACTTTTCGACTCAAATGGCATTTCGGTAAAAATGTGACGTTTCAACTTGAAGGATGTTTCAGAAGAAATACAAAAGATCGATCTCGAGATCTCACGCAAAATTAAATGTTTCATGTGTTGATTCTAGAAATTCGAGACTGTCGCTGAAAACACGATTTTCGACTCAAATGGCATTTCAGTAAAAATGTGACGTTTCAACTTGAAGGATGTTTCGAAAGAAACACGAAAGATCGATCCAGAGATCTCGCGCGAAATTACATGTTTGGTGAAAGTTTGGAAGAAACCGGATGATAGTTTCAAAGGCAACGCGAAGGATCGATCATGAGATCTCACATGAAACCGGATATTCCGTGAATTGAGTCTCAAAATTCGAGTCTGTACTAGAAAATGCGACTTTTAGACATGGATGGCGTTTCAATAAAAATGTGACGTTTCGACCTGGAGAACATTTTGGAAGAAACATGGAAGATCGATCACGAGATCTCGCGCGAAACCGGATGTTTTGTGTATTGACTCTCGAAATTTAAGATCCTCCAAAAAACGTGAACTTTTGACTCAGAGGGCGTTTCAATAAAATTGCGACCTTTTGACCCAATGGATATTTTAGAAGAAACACGGAAGATCAATCTCGAGATCCCGCGCAAAATTGAATGTTTCATGTATTGATTCTCGAAATTCGAGACCGTCCCTGAAAACATCACTTTTCGACTCAAATGGCATTTCGGTAAAAATGTGACGTTTCAACTTGAAGGATGTTTCAGAAGCAATACAAAAGATCAATCTCGAGATCTCACGCAAAATTGAATGTTTCATGTGTTGATTCTAGAAATTCGAGACTGTCCCTGAAAACACGATTTTCGACTCAAATGGCATTTCAGTAAAAATGTGACGTTTCAACTTGAAGGATGTTTCGAAAGAAACACGAAAGATCGATCTAGAGATCTCGTGCGAAATTAGATGTTTGGTGAAATTTTGGAAGAAACCGGATGATAGTTTCAAAGGCAACGCGAAGGATCGATCATGAGATCTCACATGAAACCGGATGTTCCATGAATTGAGTCTCAAAATTCGAGTCTGTACTAGAAAATGCGACTTTTAGACACGGAGGGCGTTTCAATAGAAATGTGACCTTTCGACCTGGAGAACATTTTGGAGGAAACACGGAAGATCAATCACAAGATCTCGCACGAAATCGGACGTTTCATGTATTGACTTCCGAAATTTAAGATCATCCCCAAAAACGCTACTTTTTGACTAAGAGGGCGTTTCAATAAAAATGTGACCATTTGACCCAAAGGATATTTCAGAAGAAACACGAAAGATAAATCTCGAGATCCCGCGCAAAATTGAATGTTTCATGTATTGATTCTCAAAATTCGAGAACGTCCCTGAAAACATGACTTTTCGACTCAAATGGCATTTCTGTAAAAATGTGACGTTTCAACTTGAAGGATGTTTCTGAAGAAATACAAAAGATCGATCTCGAGATCTCACGCAAAATTAAATGTTTCATGTGTTGATTCCAGAAATTCGAGACTGTCCCTGAAAACACGATTTTCGACTCAAATGGCATTTCAGTAAAAATGTGACGTTTCAACTTGAAGGATGTTTCGCAAGAAACATGAAAGATCGATCCAGAGATGTCGCGCGAAATTACATGTTTGGTGAAAGTTTGGAAGAAACCGGATGATAGTTTCAAAGGCAACGCGAAGGATCGATCATGAGATCTCACATGAAACCGGATGTTCCATGATTTGAGTCTCAAAATTCGAGTCTGTACTAGAAAATGCGACTTTTAGACACGGAGGGCGTTTCAATAAAAATGTGACCTTTCAACCTGGACAACATTTTGGAAGAAACAAGGAAGATCGATCACGAGATCTCGCAAGAAATCGGACATTTCATGTATTGACTCTCGAAATTTAAGTTCATCCCCATAAACGCGACATTTTGACTCAGAGAGCGTTTCAATAAAATTGCGACCTTTTGACCCAAAGGATATTTCAGAAGAAACACGAAAGATCAATCTCGAGATCCAGCGCAAAATTCATTGTTTCATGTATTGATTATCGAAATTCGAGACCGTCCCTGAAAACATGACTTTTCGTCTCAAATGGCATTTCGGTAAAAATGTGACGTTTCAACTTGAAAGATGTTTCAAAAGAAATACAAAAGAACGATCTCGAGATCTCACGCAAAATTGAATGTTTCATGTGTTGATTCTAGAAATTCGAGACTGTCCCAGAAAACACGATTTTCGACTCAAATGGCATTTCAGTAAAAATGTGACATTTCAACTTGAAGGATGTTTCGAAAGAAACACGAAAGATCGATCTAGAGATCTCGCGCGAAATTAGATGTTTGGTGAAAGTTTGGAAGAAACCGGATGATAGTTTCAAAGGCAACGCGATGGATCGATCATGAGATCTCACATGAAACCGGATGTTCTGTGAATTGAGTCTCAAAATTCGAGTCTGTATTAGGAAATGCGACTTTTAGACACGGAGGGCGTTTCAATAAAAATGTGACCTTTCGACCTGGAGAACATTTTGGAAGAAACACGGAAGATCGATCACGAGATCTCCCGCGAAATCGGACGTTTCATGTATTGACCTTCGAAATTTAACATCGTCCCCAAAAACGCGACTTTTTGACTCAGAGAGCGTTTCAAACAAAATGCGACCTATTGACCCAAAGGATATTTCAGAAGAAGCACGAAAGATCAATCTCGAGATCCCGCGCAAAATTGAATGTTTCATGTATTGATTCTCAAAATTTGAGACCGTCCCTGAAAACATGACTTTTCCACTCAAATTGCATTTCGGTAAAAATGTGACGTTTCAACTTGAAGGATGATTCAGAAGAAATACAAAAGATCAATCTCGAGATCTCACGCAAAATTGAATGTTTCATGTGTTGATTCTAGAAATTCGAGACTGTCCCGGAAAACACGATTTTCGACTCAAATGGCATTTCAGTAAAAATGTGACGTTTCAACTTAAAGGATGTTTCGAAAGAAACACGAAAGATCGATCCAAAGATCTCGCGCGAAATTACATGTTTGGTGAAAGTTTGAAGGAAACCGGATTATAGTTTCAAAGGCAGCGCGAAGGATCGATCATGAGATCTCACATGAAACTGGATGTTCCGTGAATTGAGTCTCAAAATTCGAGTCTGTACTAGAAACTGCGACTTTTAGACACGGAGGGCGTTTCAATAAAAATGTGACCTTTCGACCTGGAGAACATTTTGGAAGAAACACGGAAGATCGATCACGAGATCTCGCGCGAAATCAGAAGTTTCATGTATTGACTCTCGAAATTTAAGTTCATCCCCATAAACGCGACATTTTGACTCAGTGGGCGTTTCAATTAAATTGTGACCTTTTGACCCAAAGGATATTTCAGAAGAAACACTAAAGATCAATCTCGGGATCCCGCGCAAAATTCAATGTTTCATGTATTGATTCTCGAAATTCAAGACCGTCCCTGAAAACATGACTTTTCGTCTCAAATGGCATTTCGGTAAAAATCTGACGTTTCAACTTGAAGGTGTTTCAGAAGAAATACAAAAGATCGATCTCGAGATCTCACGCAAAATTGAATGTTTCATATGTTGATTCTAGAAATTCGACTGTCCCTGAAAACACGATTTTCGACTCAAATGGCATTTCAGTAAAAATGTGACGTTTCAACTTGAAGGATGTTTCGAAAGAAACACGAAAAATCGATCCAGAGATCTCGCACGAAATTACATGTTTCGTGAAAGGTTGGAAGAAACCGGATGATAGTTTCAAAGGCAACGCGAAGGATCGATCATGAGATCTCACATGAAACCGGATGTTCTGTTATTTGAGTCTCAAAATTCGAGTCTGTACTAGAAAATGCGACTTTTAGACACGGAGGGCGTTTCAATAAAAATGTGACCTTTCGACCTTGAGAACATTTTGGAAGAAACACGGAAGATCGATCACCAGATCTCGCGCGAAATCAGAGGTTTCATATATTGACTCTCGAAATTGAAGATCGTCCCCAAAAA
Source organism: Arctostaphylos glauca (assembly GCA_019985065.2). NCBI lineage: Eukaryota > Viridiplantae > Streptophyta > Magnoliopsida > Ericales > Ericaceae > Arctostaphylos > Arctostaphylos glauca. The sequence goes on along the minus strand of JAHSPW020000013.1, from coordinate 4,573,143 downwards.
CGCGACTTTTTGACTCAGAGGGCGACTCAATAAAAATTCGACCTTTTGACCCAAAAGATATTTCAGAAGAAACACGAAAGATCAATCTCGAGATCCCGCGCAAAATTCAATGTTTTTTGTATTGATTCTCGAGATTCGAGACCGTCCCTGAAAACATGACTTTTCGTCTCAAATGGCATTTCGGTAAAAATGTGACGTTTCAACTTGAAGGATGTTTCAGAAGAAATACAAAAGATCGATCTCGAGATCTCATGCAAAATTCAATGTTTCATGTGTTGATTCTAGAAATTCGAGACTGTCCCTGAAAACACGATTTTCGACTCAAATGGCATTTCGGTAAAAATGTGACGTTTCAACTTGAAGGATGTTTCGAAAGAAACACGAAAGATCGATCCAGAGATCTCGCGCGAAATTAGATGTTTGGTGAAAGTTTGGAAGAAACCGGATGATAGTTTCAAAGGCAACGCGAAGGATCGATCATGAGATCTCACATGAAACCGGATGTTCCGTGAATTGAGTCTCAAAATTCGAGTCTGTACTAGGAAATGCGACTTTTTGACACGGAGGGCGTTTATATAAAAATGTGACCTTTCGACCTGGAGAACATTTTGGAAGAAACACGGAAGATCGATCACGAGATCTCGAACGAAATCGGACGTTTCATGTATTGACTCTCGAAATTTAAGATCCTCCCCAAAACCGCTACTTTTTGACTCAGAGGGCGTTTCAATAAAAATGCGACCTTTTGACCCAAAGGATATTTCAGAAGAAACACGAAAGATCAATTTCGAGATCCCGCGCAAAATTGAATGTTTCATGTATTGATTCTCAAAATTCGAGACTGTCCCTGAAAACATGACTTTTCGACTCAAATGGCATTTCGGTAAAAATGTGACGATTCAACGATGTTTCAGAAGAAATACAAAAGATCGATCTCGAGATCTCACGCAAAATTGAATGATTCATGTGTTGATTCTAGAAATTCGAGACTGTCACTGAAAACACGATTTTCGACTCAAATGGCATTTCAGTAAAAATGTGACGTTTCAACTTGAAGGATGTTTCGAAAGAAACACGAAAGATCGATCCAGAGATCTCGCGAGAAATTAGATGTTTGGTGAAAGTTTGGAAGAAACCGGATGATAGTTTCAAAGGCAATGCGAAGGATCGATCATGAGATCTCACATGAAACCGGATGTTCCGTGAATTGAGTCTCAAAATTCGAGTCTATACTAGAAAATGCGACTTTTAGACACGGAGGGCGTTTCAATAAAAATGTGACCTTTCGACCTGGAGAACATTTTGGAAGAAACAGGGAAGATCAATCATGAGATCTCGCTCGAAATCGGACGTTTCATGTATTGACTCTCGAAAGTTAAGATCGTCCCCAAAAACGCAACTTTTTGACTCAGAGGGCGTTTCAATAAAATTGCGACCGTTTGACCGAAAGGATATTTTAGAAGAAACACGAAAGATCAATCTCGAGATCCCGCACAAAATTGAATGTTTCATGTATTGATTCTCGAAATTCGAGACCGTCCCTGAAAACATGACTTTTCGTCTCAAATGGCATTTCGGTAAAAATGTGACGTTTCAACTTGAAGGATGTTTTAGAAGAAATACAAAAGATCGATCTCGAGATCTCACGCAAAATTGAATGTTTCATGTGTTGATTCTAGAAATTCGAGACTGTCCCTGAAAACACGATTTTTGACACAAATGGCATTTCAGTAAAAATGTGACGTTTCAACTTGAAGGATTTTTCGAAAGAAACACGAAAGATCAATCTAGAGATCTCGCACAAAATTAGATGTTTGGTGAAATTTTGGAAGAAACCAGATGATAGTTTCAAACGCAACGCGAATGATCGATCATGAGATCTCATATGAAACCGGATGTTCAGTGAATTGAGTCTCAAAATTCGAGTCTGTACTAGAAAATGCGACTTTTAGACACGGAGGGCGTTTCAATAAAAATGTGACCTTTCGACCTGGAGAACATTTTGGATGAAACACGGAAGATCGATCACGAGATCTCTCCCGAAATCGGACGTTTCATGTATTGACTCTCGAAATTTAAGATCGTCCCCAAAAACGCGACTTTTTGACTCCGAGGGCGTTTCAATAAAAATACGACCTTTTGCCCCAAAGGATATTTGAAAAGAAACACGAAAGATCAATCTCGAGATCCCGCACAAAATTGAATGTTTCATGTATTGATTCTCGAAATTCGAGACCGTCCCTGAAAACATGACTTTTCGACTCAAATGCCATTTCGGTAAAAATGTGACGTTTCAACTTGAAGGATGCTTTAGAAGAAATGCAAAAGATCGAACTCAAGATCTCACGCAAAATTGAATGTTTCATGTGTTGATTCTAGAAATTCGAGATTGTCCCTGAAAACACGATTTTCGACTCGAATGGCATTTCAGTAAAAATGTGACGTTTCAACTTGAAGGTTGTTTCGAAAGAAAAATGAAAGATCAAACTAGAGATCTCGCGCAAAATTAGATGTTTGGTGAAATTTTGGAAGAAACCGTATGATAGTTTCAAAGGCAACACGAATGATCGATCATGAGATCTCACATGAAACCGGATGTTCAGTGAATTGAGTCTCAAAATTCGAGTCTGTACTAGAAAATGCGACTTTTAGACACGGAGGGCGTTTCAATAAAAATGTGACCTTTTGACCTGGAGAACATTTTGTATGAAACACGGAAGGTCGATCACGAGATCTCGCGCGAAATCGGACGTTTCATGTATTGACTCTCAAAATTTAAGATCGTCTCAAAAACTCGACTTTTTGACTCAGTGCGCGTTTCAATAAAAATGCGACCTCTTGACCCAAAGGATATTTCAAAAGAAACACGAAAGATCAATCTCGAGATCCCGCGCAAAATTGAATGTTTCATGTATTGATTCTCGAAATTCGAGACCGTCCCTGAAAACATGACTTTTCGACTCAAATGGCATTTCGGTAAAAATGTGACGTTTCAACTTGAAGGATGTTTGGAAAGAAACACGAAAGATCGATCCAGAGATTTCGCGCAAAATTAGATGTTTGGTGAAAGTTTGGAAGAAACCAGATGATAGTTTCAAAGGCAACGCGAATGATCGATCATGAGATCCCAAATGAAACCGGATGTTCCGTGAATTGAGTCTCAAAATTCGAGTCTGTACTAGAAAATGTGACTTTTAGACATGGAGGGCGTTTCAATAAAAATGTGACCTTTCGACCTGGAGAACATTTTGGAAGAAACACGGAAGATCGATCACGAGATCTCGCGCGAAATCGGACGTTTCATGTATTGACTCTCGAAATTTAAGATCGTCCCCAAAAATGCGACTTTTTGACTCCGAGGGCGTTTCAATAAAAATGCGACCTTTTGACCCAAAGGATATTTTAGAAGAAACACGAAAGATCAATCTCGAGATCCCGCGTAAAATTGAATGTTTCATGTATTGATTCTCGAAATTCGAGACCATCCCTAAAAACATGGCTTTTCGACTCAAATGGCATTTCGGTAAAATTGTGACATTTCAACTTGAAGGATGTTTCAGAAGAAATACAAAAGATCGATCTCAAGATCTCACGCAAAATTGAACGTTTCATGTGTTGATTCTAGAAATTCGAGACTGTCCCTGAAAACACGATTTTCGACTCAAATGGCATTTCAGTAAAAATGTGATGTTTCAACTTGAAGGATGTTTCGAAAGAAACACAAAAGATCGATCCAGAGATCTCGCACGAAATTAGATATTTGGTGAATTGAGTCTCGAAATTCAAGACCGCCTGTGAAAACACTACTTTTGACCTTGAGGTCATTTCAATAAAAATGCAACCTTTCGACCGGGAGGACATTTCAAAAGAAACGCGAAAGATGGATCTCGAGATCTCGCGCGAAATTTGACATTTTGTGAATTAGGTCTCTAAATTCAGGACCGCCAAGGAGAACACGACTTTTCGACTCAAATGACGTATTGTTAAAATTGTGACCTTTTGACCCAGAGGGTGTTTCTGAAGAAACGTGAAAGATAGATATAGAGATCTCATGCGAAAGCAAACGTTTCCTGAATTGATTCTCAAAATTGAAGACTGTCACTAAAGTACGGCTTTTCGACCCAGAAGGGCATTTTTGTAAAAATACAACCTTTCGACACGGAGCACGTTTTCGAAAGAAATGATCTAGAGATCTTGTGAGAAATCGATCGCTCCTTGAATTGAGTCACGAAATTCAAGACCTTGCCCAAAAATACGATTTTTTGACCCGAAGTTCGTTTCAATATAAACGTGACCTTTCGACCTGGAGGGCATTTCAGAGGAAACGCGAAAGAAGATCAAGATCTTGAGAGAAACTGGACGTTCCGTGAATTGAGTTTTGAAACCCTCTTAAAAAATGCGACTTTTCGATCCGAATGGCTTTTCGGTAAAAATGCGACCTTTCGACCAGAATGACGTTTCGAGACAAACGTTGAAGCTTGATCTCGAGATCTCGTTTAAAATTGACCATTGTGTGAATTGAGTCTCAGAATTCGAGGTCGTCCCAGAAAATGTGACTTTTTGACTCGGAGGGCATTTTGGTAAATCTGCAACCTTTCGAGATTTCGCACGAAATCAAATGTTTCGTGAATTGAGTCTCGATGGTCAAAACCTGTCACACCCCGCCCCGGAATAGTACCAATTGGTTCATACCGACACGACACGTGACAAGCGCACCAACAAAATTAATCCACCATCCAAACATGACAATAAATAAATAAAACAGCTCATTTTATACACAACTCAAAGGAAACATCCTACAATGTATAACGAAAGTCTCATCTAAAGAAAACATAAAGAAAAGAAAATAAGATAAGGTTATTCAAACCAAGTACAAGGTCTAAAAATAGTATCTCATGGCCAACACAAAAAAAAAAACTACTTCTATCCAAAAGAAACCATAACCCAACCCAAGTCTCTCGAGCTAGGTACATGCACGACTAAACTTGTAGTGGACACCGATTCTATACCAGCAAAACTGAAACCCAAAATGGATTTCAGGAGTGTGTGAGAAATAGATGCAATTCATAGGAGTAGAGCACTAATTTACCAGTACAATTCATCAAAGGAAACTAGTAAGTCAACATTTATATCCAAGAGATATATAAGCCACTTATATCGGCACTTATGCCATCGGCCCAAGGCCACTGTATCGGCGCATCCGCCACTTATCGATACAATTACCCAGTTCCGACCCAAGGGTCCCATCGGCACTTATGCCACAATTTATCATATTAGCTCACTTCAAAAGTAATTACATCTATAAATCAACACTCACCTCGGTCTCCAAAACGAAAGACACAACTACTGTCTCGGCACCTCGGACGTGCCCGTTTCTGTATCTGAAATATGTATTCACAATTAGTACAAGAATCATTCATATTTGATAATGAAATGTCAATTGAGACCAATAATAGCAAATGTCTCATGCTCAAATATAAAAGAAAGGCTCAAACACACTAGACACAATCCGACACCTTTGTTTTTCTTTTCTTTGTTTTTATTTTGCTTATAATGTAATTTTAAGGAAAATTATTCAGTGTACACGGGTGCACGTATTCTTATTTTCCAACTCATGCCAATTGTACATATAATACCACATACGCATAATCCAATCCGTTCATTTGTTAAATCAACTAATTTTATACGTTACCCAATTGATTAAACACAACACACACTTAAATTATGCATTGGATTACCGTAAAATAGTTTAGGGTGTCACACGTCTCCCCCCCTTAGGAATTTTGTCCGCAAAATTGTTACCTAAACCGAATAAGTGAGGATAATCCTTTCGCATTTGCTCCTCTGTCTCCCATGTGGCTTCCTGCGGCCCGTGACTACGCCATTGCACTTTCACTAACGGTATTACTTTGGAACGAAGGTGCGCTCTCCCCGGTCTAAAATCTTCATCGGTTCCTCAATGTAGGTTAAATCTTCTTTCAATTCAATTGGCTCTGTACCCAAGACGTGTGTTGGATCCGGCATATACTTCCTCAACATTGAAACATGAAATACATTGTGCAACCGTGCCAACTCTATCGGTAAAGCCAATCTATACGCTGTTGCTCCCACTCTTCCAGTGACCTCGTACGGCCCAATATACCTCGGAGCCAATTTCTTCTTTCCCTTGAAACGGACAACACCCTTCCAAGGCGATACACGAATAAACACACGGTCACCCACTTCAAATTCTAAGTCTCTCCTCCATTTATCCGCATAACTCTTTTGACGATCTTGCGCGATTTTCAACCGCTCCCTTATAAGTTTAACACCATCAACTGTTTGTTGAACCAATTCTGGACCTAACACCTTCCCATCCCCTGTTTCTTGCCCGTCACCAGTTTGTTCTTCCAACTGCTGATAGAGCATTTTCCTTTCACCCACATCATTCCAACAAATCGGTGTCCTGCACCTCCTACCATATAAAGCTTCATACGGTGGCATACCAATACTACTGTGATAACTATTATTATAAGCAAACTCGATCAGTGCCAAATACTCATCCCAACTGCCTGTAAAATCAAGAACGCATGCTCTCAACATATCCTCTAAGGTCTGAATAGTTCGTTCAGATTGCCCATCAGTCTGTGGATGAAAAGCGGTACTAAATCTCAAAGATGTACCCATAGCTTGCTGCAAACTAAACCAAAATCTGGAAGTAAATTTAGGATCTCTGTCACTGATAATAGACACAGGTGCCCCATGCAATCTAACAATCTCGTTAACATAAATCTGGGCATACTTATCCGTAGTATATGTAATCTTAACTGGCAAGAAATGAGCCGTCTTTGTCAATCGGTCCACAATAACCCAAATGGAGTCATACCCTTTCTTTGAACGCGGTAGTCCTGTAACAAAATCCATTGTCACGTGTTCCCATTTCCACTCTGGTATAGGAAGATTCTGCAACAAACCCGCCGGTCGTTGATGTTCAACCTTGACCCGTTGACAAGTCAAACAACTAGCCACATACTCAGCAATATCTCTTTTCATGCCAACCCACCAGAAATATTCCTTCAAATCACGATACAACTTTGTACTCCCCGGATGCATAGCATAAGCAGAACTATGAGCCTCCTCCAATATTTCTCTTTTCAAGATTGTATCATTTGGTACACACATTCTCTTCCCAAATAGAAGCATACCATCATCTCGAATATTAAATTCAAGAATCTCACCCCTATTTACTTTTTCTATGATTTTCTCCAAATGAGGATCTTGACGCTGTCCTTCCTGTATACGATCTACAAACAAAGGCCGAACACTAAAACATGCCAGTAAAGCATCATTGCTTCCCAAAAGAAACTCCATCCCCATTTGCTTTAACTCAGTAAAATTTGTGACTCTGGCGCACTGCACACACGCCATCCTCCCAGCTGTCTTACGGCTCAAAGCATCGGCAACTACATTTGCTTTCCCCGGATGGTAATGAATGGAACAATCATAGTCCTTAATCAACTCCATCCATCTTCTTTGCCTCAAGTTTAACTCTTTCTGGGTAAATAAGTATTTCAAACTTTGGTGATCCGTGTAAATCTCACAAGTTACCCCATACAAGTAATGCCACCACAATTTGAGTGCGAATACTACAGCTGCCAATTCCAAGTCATGTGTAGGATAGTTGCATTCGTGATTTTTTAGTTGTCTTGACGCGAATGCAATAACCTTACCCCGCTGCATCAAAACACAACCCAACCCCTGATGAGATGCATCACTGTAAATTACCAAATCCTCAGTACCCATTGGTATAGTCAACACTGGGGCCGACACAAGTCTAGACTTTAGCTCTTGAAAACTGTTCTCACACTCCTCAAACCAAGTAAATTTTGCATCTTTTCTTGTCAACTTTGTCAAAGGTAATGCAATAGCAGAAAAACCTTGTATAAATCTTCGATAGTATCCTGCTAGGCCAAGAAAACTTCGGATCTCAAAAACATTAATTGGTCTTTCCCAATTTACCACCGCTTCTACCTTCTTTGGATCCACGCATATACCATCACTGGATATCACATGACCCAAGAATACCACACTGTCCAACCAAAACTCACATTTGCTCAACTTCCCATACAATCGGTTTTCTCTTAAAGTCTGCAAAATAATTCTCAAATGCCGTTCATGTTCCTCCTTAGTTTGAGAATAGACCAATATATCATCAATGAATACAATGACAAATGAATCTAGATATGGCTCAAACACCCGATTCATCAAATCCATAAAGACTGCAGGAGCATTCGTCAAACCGAAAGGCATAACCAGAAACTCAAAATGGTCATACCTCGTACGAAAAGCCGTTTTAGAAACATCACTTTCTTTTACCTTAAGCTGATGGTACCCCGATCTCAAGTCTATCTTTGAAAATATAGTTGCCCCTTGTAGTTGATCAAACAAATCATCAATCCTAGGCAATGGATACTTATTTCGTACTGTTACCTTATTCAGTTGCCTGTAGTCAATACACATGCGCATCGTACCATCCTTCTTTTTCACAAAGAGAACTGGTGCTCCCCAAGGCGAAACACTCGGTTGCACAAACCCTTTATCCAACAAATCCTTCAACTGAATTTTCAATTCTAGCAATTCTGCTGGTGCCATTCTATATGGTGGAATAGAAATAGGGTTTGTCCCTGGTAGTAGCTCAATGGTGAACTCCACTTCCCTGTCCGGCACGATCCCCGGCAATTCATCTGGAAATACATCCGAAAACTCTTCCACAACTGGTATATCAGATACTTCCACTGGCTTCTTCGCTGTGTCAACCACGTAAGCCAAATACCCCTGACATCCCTTCCTCAATAATTTCACCGCTTTTATTGTAGAAATCACATCATTCAAAGAATTCTTCCTATCTCCACAGAATTTGATTTCTGCCTCACCAGGTAGTTTAAAAATAACCTCTTTATTGAAACAATCTATAGATGCATGATGCGTTGACAGAAAATCCATACCAAGGATAATATCAAAATCTGACATAACTAAAGGAATTAAATTAGCCTCTAGTTCTTTATTACTAACACATACGACACAATTTGGGTATGAAACTCCAACTACCACCACTTCTCCGATAGGAGTTGATATCGCCAACGGGGTATCTAACAATACACAAGTCTTATTCAAATGTATACCAAACACATTCAACTCAAAAGAATGCGTAGAACCCGGATCAATTAAAACTTGTGCAGTAATACCAGAAACTTTTAGAATACCTGTCACCACCTCAGGAGTTTCTTGTGCACCTTGTCGTGTCATAGCAAATACCCTCCCCGGTGCGGTAGAACCACCCATACCTCCACCTCGACCAAACGAAGATGTCCCACGTCCAATAGACGCACTACCAACTGAGGATGATATTGGTGCTCGAGGTTTTGTACATTGCGTTGGTATATGGCCCATTTCTCCACAATTGAAGCACCTGGTTTCCTTCTTAACCTCGGGACAATCTGTAACACGATGGTCAGGAGACCCACAACGAAAACACTGAAAAGTAGTCCCTCGACCACTTGATCCACTTCCTCTATCCGTACTCTGCTCATATGCCCCTTGCCCTTGTCCACCTTGTTGTTTAAATCCACTTTGTCCTTTTATATGTTGAAATTTATTTTCACCCTTATAATAACCCCCTGACTTGCCTGCCTGACTGACTTGACCCCCATCGTATTTTCTTTTCTTAAACTGCTCTCGTTTATCAAACATTTCTTGAACATCCTTGCCAACTTTTCTGGCCATATCCACCAAATCTGCATAATCTTTTTCCCGAAAAGATGTCAATCGTGTCGCAACATTGATTTCCAGTCCTTTCCTAAATCGCCTGCATTTTTTTTCATTCGTATCCACCATATCTGGAGCATATCTCGAAAGAGCATTAAACTTGGCCTCAAACTCCGTCACTGACATACTTCCCTGCTTCAGATTGATGAATGTCGCCTCTTGTTCGAATAGGTACGACTCTGGAAAGTATTGATCATTGAAAGCTTTCACAAACTTTGCCCACGTGACCATCTGTGGTACTGGCGGCTGAACATCGGGTAACGGAGCCGTCAGCTGTCTTTGAATTGCTTCCCACCATATTAATGCTTCACCCTTCAAACTGAAAGTTGCTAGGGTCACCTTCTGTTCATCCGTAACTCCCATTGTCACCAAAACCCGCTCAACACTTTTTAGCCAATTTTCTGCATCAACAGGATTAACTGTACCCTCAAATTCTGTTGGGAACAACTTTTTGAATTTCTCCAATAGTCCCGTGCCTGTAACAGCTGCTGCTACTTGTTGATTTTGTCACAACATGAACGCAGCTTGTTGTTCACTGTATTGTGCCATTGCTGTGAGAATTCTATCTATATCGCTTATCCCTGTAGCAGCTTGTGGTGCACCCTCCGGTTGATCCTCATTTCTTGGTTCCATTCTTTCTGACCTGATACAATTCTATTAACAACGACACAACATATATCCAAATTCATCATGTTAGATAAATCAACACTAGACCCAACTCAAACAGAAATATCAACATCCTATTGTCCACTACAAGCCATCCTTTGCTCTGATACCAAAATTGTCACACCCCGCCCCGGAATAGTACCAATAGGTTCATACCGACACGACACGTGACAAGCGCACCAACAAAATTAATCCACCATCCAAACAAGACAATAAATAAATAAAACAGCTCATTTTATACACAACTCAAAGGAAACATCCTACAATGTATAACAGAAGTCCCATCTAAAGAAAACATAAAGAAAAGAAAATAAGATAAGGTTATTCAAACCAAGTACAAGGTCTAGAAATAGTATCTCGTGGCCAACACAAAAAAAAAACTACTTCTATCCAAAAGAAACCATAACCCAACCCAAGTCTCTCGACCTAGGTACATGCACGACTAAACTTGTAGTGGACACCGATTCTATACCTACAAAACTGAAACCCAAAATGGATTTTAGGAGTGTGTGAGAAATAGATGCAATTCATAGGAGTAGAGCATTAATTTACCAGTACAATTCATCAAAGGAAACTAGTAAGTCAACATTTAAATCCAAGAGATATATAAGCCACTTATATCGGCACTTATGCCATCGGCCCAAGGCCACTGTATCGGCGCATCCGCCACTTATCGGTACAATTACCCAGTTCCGACCCAAGGGTCCCATCGGCACTTATGCCACAATTTATCATATTAGCTCACTTCAAAAGTAATTACATCTATAAATCAACACTCACCTCGGTCTCCAAAACGAAAGACACAACTACTGTCTCGGCACCTCGGACGTGCCCGTTTCTGTATCTGAAATATGTATTCACAATTAGTACAAGAATCATTCATATTTCATAATGAAATGTCAATTGAGACCAATAATAGCAAATGTCTCATGCTCAAATATAAAAGAAAGGCTCAAACACACTAGACACAACCGACACCTTTGTTTTTCTTTTCTTTTCTTTGTTTTTATTTTGCTTATAATGTAATTTTAAGGAAAATTATTCAGTGTACACGGGTGCACGTATTCTTATTTTCTAACTCATGCCAATTGTACATATAATACCACATACGCATAATCCAATCCGTTCACTTGTTAAATCAACTAATTTTATACGTTACCCAATTGATTAAACACAACACACACTTAAATTATGCATTGGATTATCGTAAAATAGTTTAAGGTGTCACAAAACCGTTCCCAAAAATGCAACTTTTCAACTTTTTTATCCGGATGACGTTTCAGAAGAAATGCAAAAGATCGATTTTGAGATTTCACGCAAAAATTGGACGTTTCATAATTTGAGTCTCAAAGTTCAAAATTGTCCATGAAAATGTGACTTTTCAACCGAACAACGTTTCAATGAAACCGCGACTTGTTGACCTGGAGGACGTTTCAGAAGAAACATGAAAGATCGATTTTGAGATTTTGCACAGAATCGAACTTTTCGTGAATTGAGTCTCGAAATTCAAAATCGTTCTAAAAAATTTGACTTTTTTATTCGAAGGGCATTTTGGTAAAATGCAACTTGTCGATCCAGAGAACGTATCGGAAGAAACATGAAAGATCAATTTCAAGATTTCGCACAAAATTTGGCGTTTCATGAAAAGAGTCTCGAAGATCGAAATCGTCCCCGAAAATGAGACTTTTTTATCCAAAGGGCATTTTAGAAAAAATGCAACTTTTCGACCCAGAGGATGTTTCAAAAGAAATGCAAAAAATCGATTTTGAAATTTTTGCACAAAGCTAGACGTTTTGTGAATGAGTCTCGGATTTCGAAATCGTCCCCGAAAATACGACTTTCTGACCCGAGGGGGTTTTGGCAAAAGCACGACTTTTCAACCCGGAGGACGTTTCAGAAGAAACGCGAAAGATTGGTTTCAAGATTTTGTGCGAAATTGGACGTTTCGCAAAATTGAGTCTCAAAGTCCAAAACCGTCCTTCAAAATGCGACTTTTCGATTCGAAAGGCGTTTCAATAAAAACGCGATTATCACCAAGGAAACAATGATGCACTAATGCTTGTGCGACCAAATTTTGAGTATTGTATTTGATATACGGTACTTGTATACATGGTTGCACTGTATGTAATTCGTAAAATGGGTCATATAAAATTCATAACATTAAGCTACAAAATCTCGGAATTGAATTAATTCTCATTTTAATTTAACTAAATACAAGACCAATATTAATTTGGCTCCGTTAGTTTCAAATTTTTGACTACTATAGCATTCATGTCACGCCCCAATCACAATGATAACGTGGAACCACCGAAGAAAGTGACGTGACAATACCTCTAATACTAAACCAAGAAAATAAATAATATAGGACAAGCTTTAAAACAAACCTCTAATATTAAAAAGCCGAAATGGACAATATCACACAAAACAACAATCTCTCTTACTAAACCACATCCCACAACAAGTGTCAACAACGTAATACAACAACTTACTAAAAATAAAATACTAACAACTACGACAAAAGTTGTACAATGGACCACCCTATATTCTTGAACACCTGAAGAGTATTGCATGAATATGCATGAGCTAATCACATGCTCAGTGAGTACAACTGAATCATATAAATAAGAACAAGCAAAATATTTATGGATCAAGTTAAGTTAAAATAACTCTTTCAGCAAAAGAATATTCAAAAAGACCAGCACAATGTCTAACAACTCATCCCATATAGCCAAGGGTCGTTTACTTTCGACCAAAGTTAAGATAGTACTGTTACCCTGGAAAATCAACGCAAATAAGTACATTGGTGATGTCAGGGGCCATTTCAATCCCAATGGTAGGGGAACACCCACATATCCCATATGTGAGCAATATATAATAAGCCCAGAATCAGGGCAAACACTCCCACATTAGCCCAGGAGCAAGGCCAGCAAGACTATCGTAGCATGAATCTCAAAATACATTTCACAAATATTCTCAATCCATAATATCTCAACCATTCAAATCACAGTTCATAAAAAGATAGCACATTTAGAAATTGCAAGCAAAATATTTTAGTTCTAATTTATATAATTCTTGTACTCACCTTCCAAAAACAACCGAATTAACTGGGACCTCAACTTAACTTCTAGACGGAGCTGAAGTAGACGTAGACCTCTCTGAACCTCACACAATGATGCAAGTAAATACTTGAAGCTCACAATATATTTTATGCACGAAACTGAATGCTAAAAAAAATAAATAAATAATATTGAATACACTCTAGCTACTGTATTTAGCACCTAAATTCTTATTAATTCAATTTTCAGCACTTGAATCAAGTTTCACCACTTATATCATTACAACCACCTATACATCAATTCCTCTCGTTATACACTATTTCGGTGGCATGGATAGTAAATTTCAGCATATACAGAACAGTTTCAGCATACAAGATTCACTTTCAGCATACATAAGTTGAGTTTCAGCTCATTTTCTTAATTTTCAGCACGCGAGATTTGTAGTTCTACTGTTAACTATATGTATTACATCGCTTAGAATATAAGTCTTATCATTAGAATTTTTTATATTTGGCTTTTCCATTAAGAACTTCTCTGTTTTTCACTTCTTACAAAAAAAAAAATTAGGAGAACATCTAGTAACCTAAGTTACTTTACAACAATAATTAAAATACTTAATCTCAACCCAATGCTGAAACACATTAAAATCAAGATTAACAATAATCAACAGTTTTGGTTAGATTCACCACCAAAAAAAAAAGAAACTAATTAGCTATCATCCCATAGATTAGGCTAGTAAAATTAAATATTCGTTTATAAACACATTTACTTCTTAATTAAATAAAACCGTTTAAGATTACTTCTAATTAAGATATTCTCTTGGTTTAATTTAGGTAACAGCAACCAAAGTCAAAAAGAGGATGAAAAACAAAGATGATTAGCCACTTCGAAATTTTACAAAGAAATAAAAATGACTTACTAATTTATTTCTAAAGCCAAGTTCTATCTTTCTTTCCTTGGTATGCATCACTTCCTCTTCTCTTTCTAATTTTTTTTTGAATCCTATCTACTTCTCAGCACATAAGCCACATATATATTGATAGCTATAAAATAGACACCAATATACCTTGGTTAGTCAGCACGTGGAATTGCATGCATAGGTTTCCACAAATTTCATTTCTCTCCCCATTACTTCATATAATTCTACTTTCATTTTAATCTTTTTTTCGGTTACTCGACAATTAACAATGTCAATGCATGAAAAATGTATACGATGTATGGTTTGGGTCTCACAATTCATAACTAGCACCATATGAAATCATATCTTGAACCATTATTATTGATAACTTTGGCATATCATACACCCTTTTTACAGGATGTGTATTTTTTTGATCAACAGGATGTGTATTGATAGTATATTGACAGTATGTGTATTGACAGGATGTGTACACACCCTTTTTACAGGATGTGTATTGACAGTATAACCAATGTATTTGGCCAATAATATCTAAAATGTTGTACATAGATATTTTCATTGTAACATTACTTAACGTTTTATTTTGTCAAGAAAAATAAAAACAAAATTGTAATGTCCTGATTTCTCGGAACATTAAATTATTCATTTAAAATCCTATTTGTTAAAAGACAAGAATTACATCAAAATACCCACATCATTTATTAATAAAATTTAAACCAAGTTTAACAGTGCAAAATTAAAAATGAACAAATTACCTGTCGGTATTTACATTTATTTCATAACATTAAAATAAGTGAAATATCAAAGTAAAAACTAAGAGTATGGCATCCAAGCGAACAACTCCTCTCCATCGATTCCTAGCACTTCTTTCGCGGGTTGCTTCTCCATCTACGCATCTCCATCTAGCATGAAACACCAGGAACAAAGAAGTTACACCGATGAGTAATGAAACTCAGTATATAAAGTTATCCGAAAAATCAAATCCACAGGTGATACATCACATAACAGTTATGAACACTAAGCAGTTGAAATATGAACATTATAATAAGTGAAGAGTGGAAACATAAAGACCTTGGTAGTTCATTAAATCCTTTAATGTTTCTAGGTATCCCGTAAAAAATATCATACCCTCCCTTAGACACTAGCATAGGGCCCTTAATTGGCATTGACCAGTCCTTATCTACCCGAGGATCATAATACAAATCATAACCCGAGGATCATAATACAAATCATAATCCAACAATGAAGGAACCTCCTGTCGTTCTCTCAAGTCAATACCAATCTCACCCTATCTAGATACCGCGAACATGATGTCACTAAGTCCAGTCTCTATGTACTTTAGTCACTTCTCCTTGTAGACTCAAAGACGCGTAGAACTCTAGCCATCATTCCCTCAAGGTCCGGAGCTGTTTTCGCAGACATCTCTGAAGTCACCATCTACCATCTCCAACTCCTCCTAGTTGGGGCCTTAAATTAGAGTCACAAACGATACCTCAAAACACATTAACATGCCACACCAGGATAACCATACCAAGTTATCAATTTTCATTGAACTTCTTACACAAGTTTCTATGGGGTTCTCTACTTTATAACGCACACCCAATACCCACCGCTACCTTATTCAGGTGTCGTTCGAACCAATGTCTCTAACATATTTTCTAGGTTTTTCCATGAACTCCAAAATCACGTAATACATTTTTTATTCATAACTCTACTCTTTACATAAGTCACAGTATTATCCACAACCCTCGGGCAGCGTAATGGCTGAACTCAGAACAACAATGTTAACAGTAAACCTCAACCACATCTCGTCAACAACCACAACACAAGCACACAAAGTCTTATACATCCTTATAGCGTAAACATTCTTAACCTTCATGGATAACAACAATGACTAACATACATAAGTGGATACATGAGAATGTGTGAATCTATAAACAGTACCTAAATATTCTATAAAATAGAGCCTAGAAACATTAGAACATGATCAGAAAATAACATTAGACATTCTGCCAAAACTGCCTGGTTTCCAACAGGGCGCTTGAGCTACCAATTTACGGGTACTAGAAAATGGATTACTAGTCAGAATCTGATGAAACCAGAGAAGTTGCTTGAGCGGCCTAGAGCTCGCTTGAGCCTTCATTTTTTTTAGATTTTGGCTTAGGGTTCCTACACATTTTGGGTTCGTACAACAGATAACAAACATAATCAAAGTGTAGATTTCACAAAATTGACTACTGGAATAGTTAATCCTAACACAAAGCATGCATTTTCCCAAACCAATTGATTAACACAAATCATAGAGCACATGAAATCGAAGGTTTTGAAGAAAACAACAAAAACAAACCCTAACATGCAAATCTGATATAATCATGCTTGAACTTTGAAATTAATTGACAGAAACTAAAATCTAGAGTTGGTAGGTAACTAAACCTACCTCAAATCCGAAGAGGAAAGCACGAAATGATCAAGATTCGTCGAAGACCAAATGGTAAGAACCAAGAACTCTCAAGAACAAGCAAAACCTCTGAAAATTTCCCCCAAACTCTGACTATGCCTCTAATTTCGTAAAGTGTAAAAGGAATACGTATTAGCCTCTCATTTTTTTTAACCAAATAGACCCTTAATCGCGTATCAAGGCTTTAAAATCGCAGCAGAAAATGATTCTACAATCTAAATTCCATAACTCCGGATCTCACATTTTTAGAATTTAAAGAGGCCGCTAGAGAGGCCTCCATATTATTCAAAATATCAGTAAATTCTATATTATTCTCTGATTAAATAATTTAAATTCTACTAAATTTCAATTTTGTTGACTTAGTACATCGTTGCGGCGCTAGGCACGGTCAGAGTTTAAAATTCAAACTTCTTCTCTTCCTTGGTGGACTTGTATAGTGGAGAAGTTGCGAGTATTGATTCTCAGGGAAATAGGTTGCAATTTGAATCTTGACAAAGTATTTTGCACGATTGCAGCGTTTAGGACGCCAAACATTCATCGTTCAGATTTGTGGTTGTTATCTAAGAGATGAAATGCTAAAATGAAAAATGATTAAATAAGGGAAGGCATGGTCATATGACTTCTTTCATCCATAACTTAGACATTAGATATCTTCTTTCTATCACTCAACCAAGAACAAAGTCAAATGTTCTTGGCCGAAAAATATATTTATGAAGATCAGTTTTGAATCAACAAACGTGTTTCCAAATCTATTTAAGTTTAATAACAAGAGATCCAAAATACGGAGGACATTGACTCGCGTATTAAATATACTGAAGCTCAATGGCGATACCTAATCAATAGAATAACACTCCGTTTTTGTTTTGGAAAATCAAAACTTGAGTCGATCCATTAACAAGCTTAAAATTCATTTGAAACCAAGGATGTGTTGTAGAATGAGTTTTGTTCCGAGACAAGTAGTCTAAATATGAAGGACATTGATCCAAGTATTGGATGTACCAAAAGCACTTTGTGCATACCCAATCAAGGACTTAACACTTCATTTTAGTTTCAAAAGAAGAAACAATAATCATTCTTTAATAAGCTTTGAAAATCTTAATAGAAGATATTAAACATGACTAGGTCATAGGATAAAAATCATCTCAAGAACTTATCCTACCATGGAAATGAAGATAAGAAGCATTGAAGACATTGACATAACTTGGAATGAGAATGAAAATATACTTACAATACTTCAATTTTCAAAACCTTGAAAGGAAACTGCAACAAGAAATAAAACATAACTAGAAAGAACTATCTTTACTCTTACCAATACTTTCTATCTATTACTTCCTAGATATATCTAAAAATTGTATATGAAATTGTATCCTTTTCATTACATCAAAATGTCTTATTTATAAAAAAAAATAGCTATCCTCCTTATTGAAGCAAAATATCTTGACAAATCATTGCTTAGCTTCTAAGTTTTGCTGAAAAGACAACTTCAATCATCATTTGGCTCTTGGTTTGGTTGAAGTAGCCTTATTTGATTGGCCACTCACGGTGGTCGAGATATTCTCCTTGGAAATTGATCCAAAAAGTGAACTAAAACTCCAAAAATTAGCTTTGAAAAGTCAATAATAGTGGCTGATTTTTGAACAGAAAATCCAAACGTTACTGACGAACATCCAGATATTTTCCTTCTATGCCGTATTAAGTCTTCAATATATCTTCCAAACATCCGAATGTTACTGATAAACATCCAGATTTTTTCCTCCTCCGCTTTAGAATTCTTCAATTTGCCTTTCAAACATGCGAGTAGAAAACATTCGGATGTTTCTTTTTTTATCAAAACATCTGGATGTTATTGAAAAACATCTAAATGATACTCTTCTCTACATTTCTGACTTGACTTTTCAACATATAACATCCGGATGTTTGATAAACATCCAGATGTTTCTCCCTTTTGTATTTCTGGCTTTTGGCTTTCCAACACAGAACATCCAAATGTTATGTGGCAATCATCCAGATGTTTTCCTTCTTTATATTTCTGGCTTTTGGCATGGTATCCTCCAAACATTCAAATGTTTTTAGTAATCATCCGGATCTTCTAGCTCTTAGGATACTTGGGTTGTCCTTGGTTAGACGCATCATCCAGATGTTTTGAAGACTTCATCCGAATGTCTTAGCTCAGTTCATCAATTTGACAATAGCACTCATTGGCTTCTTTGGATACTTTCTTGCTTCCTTCCCAAGCCTCAATCATGTCAACACTTGGCGGCTACCTTGAAATAACTTCATAGATCATTCAGAAGTTACGAAGACTTCTCAGAATATCCTTTTAACCTATTTTTTCTGCAACAGGGAGAAATATACCTTACGTGCAATCTCAGCCAAAAACTTAGAATTAACCATGTATGTAAGTCTAAAACTAATCCGCTGAGATATGAGATATGCAAATTTGTGTGCTCATCACAACCCACCCCCCCCCCCCCCCCCCCCCGAACTTGAGGGTTGCTAGTCCTTAGCAATAAAAAAAACTAAGGACTTTTAGGGAACTTTTGAAAATCAAAATCTATCAAATAATATCTCCCTTTTGATTAAACAACTTTTGGCATACATCTATTTACAAACGCCAATGCATATAGAATCAATGCTATCTTTCCTCAATGTGCAACCATTTCATGAATTTGACTGAACATTTAGGCTATCATGGCATGCAAGCTATCAAAAAAATTAATATGAGCCTTGATTCCTAATCTCACCGGATAATTTCTCAAAATAAACTTCACTCTAAAAATTCAAATCATACCCCATAACATGCGCAACATTAATGCAATAGTGACAAAGAGGCTATGCATTCCAAGGATTTGAGCGCATTGATCAAAATGAAGCTATGTATTTTCATCTATGCAATACGGAAGGAAATTGAATATGCCAAGACTCAATCTATGCAACAAAATCAATGCATGAAAACATAATCTCTAACACACAATAGGACCAACTTAGGACTTTCATAAACTTATAATGACCATGGGCTAAAAATAGAATAGGTTATCAAAATGAGTGTCGACTTGTATATATGTGGCTTTGGATTAAACTACCCAAAGTCGACACTACACCTAACTACCCAAAGGTCCTTCGTGTCTACTCAATTTTTCAAATACATTCCATCACATGCCAATAGGGAATTATCCATGTATGAGCACTGGTTGTCCAAAAACAAAACGACATACGGGTGGATATGCCATCAACAAACATGGTCCATGATATCAACCATACAAAAAAAAGGGTGTGGTGTGTGTAATCAGGGCTCAGGTTGTGGCTTAAGTAACCGATGGAATAACAACAAGAGCACCGGTTGAATTATGTCTGCATCTCCCCACTAGACTATGAATTAACAAGAGACCAATTGATAGAACTTTGAGGCACCAGTTGATCATACTATTTTTGTCTCTGTTTGAGGCAATGGAACCAACCTCTGCATTTTGAATTGGCTTATTGAATATACTATAAGCTGGTTGGCTCAGATGGATTGACCAGATAATCTTCCATGTTTCTTTTGGCTTTATTTCACCCATCACATAATCAGTTATATTCTTCAATCATGGATTACACTTACACCCCACACATTCCCTACCACCTTATGCCTGTTAGGGTTTATACTGAAAGTCATGACTTTATGTAATGGACTAATATCTATTTGAATTATTTAAACAATTATTCATTTTCTTGATGAGAATCTTTATGGATAATGTTTGCATTATATCTTATCATATTGTGAATGAGTGTCTTTTATTCCACATAGTAGATAATCTGGTGTGTAGAGTTTGGCTTACACACAGAGGATCAGATTGTCGATTCTTGTAGAATATAAGTTTTTGGTTGACAGTCTTAGGTGGAATTGGACACACTACTAATGGGACGTACTATAACATAGTGCTTCAGTAGGTCTATCGTGGCTACAAAAAATGATATAGTTTTAACTCACTATGTTAGTACACTTTGTGCGTATTGAGCATGACCATTTTGAGGTAATTGTATTTATACTGACAATATAATACAATTTACACCTCATGGTTATTATGTATGCTTGTACTCTTAATCCAAAGATAATTAATCGATGTGTACATTTAATATTGTTGACTTTAATTCATTATAAAGTGAGGCCTTGTGGGCTAATAGTCTTGATGAGTTGGATCACAATATTAAGTGTATAACAACTATTAATTATTAATAGAATCCACGTCCCTTTATAGGGATTGATGATATCTTCTTGAGGAAGTTTATAAGTTTCGATTATGTCAAACCCTGTAGGTGGATATTAATATCCGACATAACGAATAAGTTAAGTGGAATGTCTCAAATTTTTTTATAGATGTTGATTAAATCAATTGTCAGTAATTTATTTTAATCAGCAAATATCTGTAATCTTAACATGGGGAGATAAATAGGCATTTAATAAATAAAGCTCGAAATATAATTTTGAGATATGGGAGGAGAATGCAATTATAATTCTATAATGGTATGAATTATAATTTATATAATTCAAAATTAATATGGGTTGGATTAGGAATCCTGAATTATATAGGAAGTCTAGCCCATACTTCTCCTAGGAGTCCTTATCATTGCCTATATATACACCGCTAGCCTTCTAAGTCAGATACAACTCTATATTCGAAAGATTGAAAGAGGTTCTATGAAGGCAAAGAGATCACGATTTTGAGCCCACCCTTAGTACATAATCAAGGTGCATTAGGATTACGGTAGAGGATCTCGAGGTCAGTCGAGCAAGATCATTCTAGCCCTGCTCAAAGTTCGATTAGGATCTAAACTGCGAAGAAAATCGAGATCAAATCGATAGATCTCGAAAGTATGAATCCTAAGTCCACCTAGTGGAGTTTTATAATTTTTGTTGTATAAACTGTACGCGTTCATCATTAGGTCTCGGGAATCGATCCCTAACAATGCCATCCGGTTACCTAAGTTTTTTCACAAAGAATGGATCAGACATGACTCAAAATCAATGTCTAGGAGACTCATATGTGGTGTTAATCATAGAACATGGCATTGTATCATTTCCCGTGTCATGTTATGAATTCAATCTTAATGCATTTTTACATATTGAAATGGCATAGACATGGCATTTATTGGAACAAGAAAAACAAAGAGTTTAAGTTGGTTACATGGGATATGAATACAAAAATGAATCTCAACTCTTTGTAGATCAACTTCACTCACATGCACATTCTAGCTCTATATTGTTCAACAAAATTCATACTTATACACAAGAGGTAAGATAACAACTTTAAAGCTCATGACATACATGGTTACAAACATAGTTAAGCATATGTCAAATGACTCATTCATAATAAGTGAGATTAAACTAAAATACACCAAAACATGCTGAACACACTAAATTTTTGAAAAAATTGTACAAAAATGGGACTAACCAACACTAACCTCTCCCC
Organism: Arctostaphylos glauca; assembly: GCA_019985065.2. Taxonomy (NCBI): domain Eukaryota; kingdom Viridiplantae; phylum Streptophyta; class Magnoliopsida; order Ericales; family Ericaceae; genus Arctostaphylos; species Arctostaphylos glauca. Next base: position 4,550,793 of record JAHSPW020000013.1, on the reverse strand, counting down.
CACCTTAAAGTTTTCATTGTCCTCAATGCACGAAGACAATGAATCCTAAAGCATAATAAAAATGGGAAGATCATAACCGGTAGATGGAATGTCAACCACCATATACCTCGACCAAGTTTGAGAATTTTCTGCAAAACAACTAAAGATGAAACTTGAAACAACACATTGGCAGGTTAGTTCGAAAACTAAACATGAAGAAAAATAAACACAACAAGAACCATTAGTTGCCTCTAATGCAATGCTAAGTTTAACATCTTTAGCCAGACGCAAGGCTACTTGTGTAGCTAAGATATGATAAAGAAACCAACTACACAAGCAGCGACACAACTGAACTAAGGTGGCAAAATTTTCAAAGAAAAAGTGCCAAATGGATAAGGGACATGCGGTTGTGCTTGGTCTACCAGAGACACCGCGATGAAATTATAACCTGAGTGGCCATCTTCCCTCTCATTAATAAAGGATGCAAGTAAATAATCCTTTCTGGGATGCGAACCAATAAACTCATGATGTTTGCTCAAAACTTCTAATAATGCACTTTCTTGGTGATCCTCTTGAATAGATGGGATCACAATGGAGTAGTTCTTGCTCTCATCATGGAAAGTGTCTGTCAAGAGCTCATGGAAAGTTTGGAGTTCTAGTTGTGAAGGTTGGACATTTGGTGGGAAAGTTGGTGGTTTGTATGGGGGTAGATTTTCAACAGCGGGCACCTAACTTTCTGTACTTTTAACTTCGTCCTCCATGAGGAATAGTACAAAGATTCTACTTCAAGTGCATCTAAAATTGTCGCCTCTTTGATGGTGAGAAAGACTTCCAGAGGAGTGAGGAATAAATGAGAGTCCACATTTTCTTGGTCTAAAGTATCAATGAGGCACATATCATAGAACTCATCATCATTCCTAACTTAATTCACAACATTCAACATATTACTGAATTGAGTCAATTGAGAATGAATGTCCCTACTGATTTGTGTGTTCTGCTCATATATGTTGGATTGTCCTTGCAGAAATATCTCAAACGTGTCCTGTAAACTAGGCTTATCAAGCTGCTAGTGCATATTGGGATCCATAAAAGGTCCTTGAGATTCATATTGTTGATGGTTGTTGGGCACTCCTTGCATAAACATGTGAAATGTGTCTTTCAAACTAGGCTTATTGTGAGGTTGATATGCATTAGGATCCACAGAAGATCCTTGGAAATCATCACTACTAGAAAAAAGGCTTTTTGCGTCAAGCCTTGGCCGTCGCAAAAAGTTACTCAGCCGTAGCAAAAAGTCTTTTGCGACGGCTTTGCGACGGCAAAGTGGGGGTCGTAATTGCTCAGGTGGCAAAAACTTTTTGCGACAGCAAGTGACCGTCGAAAACTTTTTTGCGACGGCTTAAAAGACCTTTTAAGACAGCTAGGTTGCAGTCGCAAAAGACCTACTTTTTGCGACGGATAAAGTTGCTGTCGCAAAAACTAGGATTTTTTTGCAACGGCTAATGTAGCTGACGCAAAACGTATGGATCTTTTGCGACAGCAACTTAACCGTCGCAAAAGACATGAACTTGTTGCCACGGGTAACTACCGTCGCAAAAGATCTATGCTTTTGCGACTGCTTTTTTTTTTACCGTTGCAAAAGCTATTAAATGCAAAATACCGTCCATTTGAGTTTCTAGGCATAGCAAAAAACAAAAAATTCACTTTTAAAAAAATAATACGAATTTTTTTTAATTTTAAAATATTACGAATTTAAATATAATATGACTTTTAAATTTCAAAAATAAAAAGTTTTTTAAAAAACTTACATATTGCGACAGGAAACGCACAGTCGCAAAAAGTACTCACTTTTTGCGACGGCTTCATATACCGTCGCAACAAGTACCACTTTTTACGACGGAAAAATGATGTTGTCGCAAATAGTAGTATTTTTTGCGACAGAAAATTTAGCGGTCGCAAAAAGTGCACTTTTTGCCACGCCTTCAAAAGCGGTCGCAAAAGGTACACTTTTTGCGACGGATAACACTGCAGTCGCAAAAAAGTTGACTCAAAAAGTGTTTTTTCTAGTAGTGCATATTGTTGTGAAATATTGGGAAGTTCCCATGGTGGTTCCTGGGAATCATATTGTTGTGAGATGTACCATGGTGGTTCCTGGGAATCATAAAGCGCAGATCTTAATCTAACACTATCGTTATTGGCACTTTGTGTCAACCACACTATCTCCTAAATATACAACCGACTATAGGATTCCATTGTATATCGCATTTTGATCGGCAAAACGTGCACTGACTTCGTCAATATGTCCACAACAACCTATATAGCACTGTGTCCTCTCACTGATCATGGTAGCCCTGTCATGAAATCCATTGTGAAATGCTCCCACTTCCAACCCGATATAGACAATGGTTGAAGCATTTTCCAGGTTTCTGATTGCTCCGTTTTCACTTGCTGGCATGTCAGACAAGTCGAAACAAATTTTGCGACATCCCTCTTCATACCACTCCACCAATAATGTCTTCGAAGATCCTTATACATCTTGTTTCCACCTAGATGGATTGCAAAGCTAGACTAATGAAATGTCTTCAACACTGAGTCTCTCAAAGTCCCGACATTAGGCACGAATAATCTTGACCGATATCTCAATCCTCCATCAATTCCCAATGTCCATCCCGTGGTGACCTCGCCTGTCGCTATACGATGCTTAACAAAAGCCACTTCCTGGTCAAACTCTTGTACCAAAAATATCTCACGATATAGCTCAAGCGTAGCTACTAATGCATTCAGACTAACTCCTTTTGTTACCTCCGTTGAAAGTAAATCTACTCATTAACGGACTCCATCATTTTCTATTCCCAAATTGCCAAGCTTGCTACTATAGCCTGAGACTTCTGGCTTAATCCATCCGCCACCACATTGGCCTTGCCCGGATGGTAGGACAAAGTGAATTTAAAATCCTCGAGATACTCCATCCACCTCCTCTATCTCATGTTCAAATCTTTCTGTTTGAATAGATACTTAAGACTTTTATGGTTAGTGAACACTTCAAATTCCTCACCATATAGATAATGACGCCATGACTTTAGTGCAAAGACCACAGCTGCTAGCTCCAAGTCATGTGTTGGGTAATTCTTCTCATGGATCTTGAGCTACCTTAACCCATAAGCTATAACTTTCCCTTTCTGCATCAATACGCATCCCAAACCTTCCTTAGATGCATCGCAATATACATTATAACCCATCTCTTTTTGGTATGATTAAAATTGGTGCGCTAGTCAATTTCCGCCTTAGCTCCAAGAACGCCTTCTTGCAACCCTCATTTCGCTTAAACCGGATCCCTTTCTAAGTAAGCCGAGTCATAGTCTTTGCAATGTTGCGAAGTCCTAAATAAAACCGACGATAATAGCCAGCAAATCCCAAGAAACTTCGAATCTCAAATACTAGCATTAGTTGCTTCCATTCGGTAACTACCAGAACCTTGCTGTCATCCACCGAAATCCCCTTAGCTGAAACAACATGTCCTAGAAAATCTGACTTCCTTCAGCCAAAACTCTCACTTGCTGGCTTTACCATACAATCGATTCTCTCGCAGTACTAAGAGCAATCCTTAAATATTCCTCATGTTCTTGCTCTATCGCTGAGTAGATTAGAATATCGTCGATGAAGATGACTGCAAATTTGTCCAGATATGGTGCAAACACTTGATTCATTAGGCACATGAACACGGCTAGTGCATTACTAAGTCCGAAGGGCATGACCACAAACTCATAATGACCATATCGCATTCAAAATGTTGTCTTCTATAAATCCTCTTCTTTCACCCGTAGCTGATGATAACTTGGTCTTAAATCAATCTTCGGGAAATACATCGATCCTCTCAATTGATCGAACAAATCATCTATTCTGGATAGAGGGTATCGATTCTTGATCGTGACCTGGTCTAGTTGGCGATAGTCAATATACATTTGCAACATTCCCTCCTTTTTCTTAACTAATAATGCTGGTGCTCTCCACAACGACACACTTGGTCGAATACAACCCTTATCGAGAAGTTCTTGAAGTTGCATCTTCAACTCTTGTAACTCAACTGGCGTTATTCAATAGGGTGCCATGGAAACAAGTGTTATTCCCAGTTGTAGTTCAATGGTGAAGTCCAACTCTCGTTGTGGCGGCAAACTTGGTAACTCCTCCGGAAAGACATTAGCAAACTCACATACCACTCTTGGTAGGCCCAGTTCTTTCCAATCAGTCTCTCCTAACTTCAAACTTGCCAACCATCCCGCCAATTGGTTGTGCCACTTAGATCGAGGCGTAGAGGCCAGATTTTGTCTATCCCCCTTAAACTTAAGGAAGGTTTCGTTAAATAGATAAGCAGTCACTATCTTCCGTTGACAATCGATCACAACTCAATGTGTTGACAACTAGTCCATCCCCAAAATAAAGTCAAAATCAGACATTTCTATGACTCGTAAGTCACATGTCATTCGATACCCAGATATCTCGAGATCACAACTCCGACAAACTCTACCCACCGTTACCAATCCTCCTAATGGTGACGTGACAAATATGATCCCTCAGTCTCTAACCACAAAGTTTATGCACAAGCAGCAAATATAAAGGAGAGCAAAGCACCCGAATTGAATAAAGCCTGTACACATATACTGTATAAAATGAAGGCACCTTGGATGATGGCAGAATTGTACTGCTCCTCTTGTCCCTGCAAAGCAAAGTCCCTTCCACCTGAGGCCTGGTTCTACTTGCCTCCTCTGCCTGCCTTCAAATTCTGCCTTGTCCGAGCTTGGTAGTTACCCTGCCTGGTCTGGCCCGAAGAGGTGCCTATATTGCCTCATGGCCTAGCTTGCTGAGTTTAAGCCTGAGGACAATCACATCGCATGTGGCCCTTCTGATTGCAGTTGAAGCAAGTAATGTTTGCCACAATATGAGTAGACCCCTAATACTGTCCCTATGTAGTAGCCTACTGTGGGGCCCTGAATTGACCAATTGGTCAAGTCCTCTACTACTGCTGCTGTTGTGGCTAACTGTAGGGCTTATTCTAACCGAAGTCCCTACTATTGCCATTGCCTCCACTATTTTAGACAAGCCCTCCTGACCCCTGTCCCGCTGCTTTCCTCCTCTGCTCCTAGTGCTGATGGGTATCCAAAGGCTCATGCTCGAGCATCAGTGCATTATTCATAACCAATACGTAGGGGACATTTCGTTGAGACATCACACTCTTCCTAATAACCAGACTCAACCCCTATTCAAACCGACGTGCCCTAACCTCTTTTGTAGGCACAATCGTAGTGGCATGCGGGGATAACTCCTCGAATCGGGTGGCATACTGGGTGACACTCATCAACCCCTACTTCAGATCCATGAATTCCTACAACATGGCATGTTTGACAGGAGTAGGGAAGTATTTACCCAAAAATAGATCCTTAAAATGAGCCTAAGTCAATGCCTCCTCATCATGGGTGATCATGACGACATCCCACCAGAAATTCGCCTCACCTTACATCTGGTGAGCAGCTAAGGCAATTCTATCCCCATCCCCTATAATCTCCATACTACTAAAGACTTTCTCCATCTGCTTCAGCCACACCACGGCTGTCACGGGATTAGGCTCCCTAATGAACACTGGTGGCCTCTGTCTCCTAAACTCTAAGAGTAACATACCTCGGGTCATGGGCGCACAAGGCATAGGGTTTGGTTCTTGGGGTGGGTATGGTATATGGTAAGGCATCTGTGGATAGTATGTCATAGGTGGTGGGTTAGGTACTGCCTACTACTTGGACGCCTGTGGTGCTAATGGTGGCATATGGTGGGGGGGGGGGGGGGGGGGGGGGGGACCTTGTGGCAGAGGTGGTCCAGCCTGTGATGCTCCAAAAGCCTAAGTAACTGGGCTACCGCTCTAGCTCAAGTAGCACATTGGGTAAGATACCCACGAACATAGGAGTCGCCGGTGGCACGTTATTGGCATTTTGACCAGATTAAGTCTCATCATCGACTCATCCTCCATTTCCATTCAAATTGTTGATATTATCTTCAGAAGCCATTCTGTATTTCCATGTTCGAGTTTAAGGGAGTAAGTTTATTAGTTTTAATAGTTTCACAAATTTCTATATGTATTAATTAAGAGTATAGTAATGAAATAGAAAATAATGTCGAGTTTTTTTTTTAATTATAAATCATGTATTTATAACGATGTAGTACAAATGAAAGATAGAAAGAATATAGAAATAAAACAACAATTGTCATCTCCCTATTTTAGTTGTCTCACCGAAGAATACTTATTCTACCTACTCACCTACTCTCAATACTCAGAACTTTCTTAGAAAAGATTTGGGTACTTGTCACGCATCCGCCACTCCTCCTCACAAGTCAACTCCTCTCGACAATAGCAGCACCACCTCACTCTGCAATAACTGCCACGCTAACCCCACCGATAATGAGTCGCAATCTCCGTGATGGCCAAAGGAACCTCAGTATAGACCTCAAGGTCCATGAAGTCCACATTGTCATGCGGAGGCACAATCTGTCCTTCATCACGTGGCCTCTCGGTCTGACACTAGTGAGGCGAAACTGTCGTCCCCACAAAGTGCTCGAAGCCTTTCGGTACATTAACACGGTAACACCGGATCAAACGGTTGAAGATGTATATTCATCCAAGATAGTAAGGAGCCGACAAAGCCTTGAAATTGCAACAAATTAGAGGTGCAATCCTAGCATATACCATAGTGTTGGGATGGTATATTGGATCTTGATTCCACAAGCGTCAACCTTGGTTCTCCGTAACAAGTCGCAATACCGGTGTTGAAGGCAGGTATACCAACTCCTCACCCACGTACAAATCCTTATCCTCCTCCTCCATAGGTACATAGTATGGTTAAAAATCATGGACGGCTATCTGACAGAAATAAATAATCATATATTAGACTTACGATAATACGGCGCATAATAAGACATATCCAAGGAACTGAAAAGACAACTAACTATCGGATAAGACAAACGCTCAAAAATAAAGTGCAAACTACGCAATCTACCCTACGTCACAGGGATGGTTAAACCTAGGGCTCTAATACTAAGTTATAATTTCTCGATTTCTTGGAACATTAAATTATTCATTTAAAATTTTATTTTGTTAAAAGACAAGATTTACATCAAAATACCCACATTCATTTATTAATAAAAGTTAAACCAAGTTTAAGAGTGCAAAATAAAAAATGACCAAATTACCCCTCGGAGTTTATATTTATTTCATAGCATTAAAATAAGTAAAATATCAGAGCAAAAACTAAGGGCACGGCATCCAGATGAACAACTCTTCTCCATTGACTCTCGACACTTCTTGTGCAAGTTGCTCCTTCGTCTACGCATTTCCATCTGGCATGAGATGCCAGAGACAGAGAAGTTGCACTGATGAGTAATGAAACTCAGTAGATAAAGTTACCCAAAAAACCAAACCCGTAGGTGATACATTACATAACAGTTATGAACACTAAGTGAAGAGCGGAAACATAAAGACCTTGGTCGTTTATTAAATTAAATCCTTTAATGTTTCTAGATATCTCGTAAAGAATATTATATCCTTCCTTAGATACTAGCATAGGGCTCTTAGTTGGCATTGACTAGTCCTGGCCTACCCAATTATCATAATTTAAATCATAACCTGACAAGGAAGGAACCTCCTGTTGTTCTCTCAAGTCAATACTGACCTCACCCTATCTAGATCCCGTGAACATGACGTCACTAGGTCTAGTCTCTACGTACTTTAGTCACTCCTCCTTATAGACTCAAAGATGCACAAAACTCTAGCCGTCATTCCCTTGGGGTCTAGAGCTACTTTCGCAGATATTCCCGAAGTCACTCTTTACCATCTCCAACTCCTCCTAGTAGGGGCCCTTAAATCAAAGGCACAATTGCTATCTCAAAATACATTAACATGCCACACCAGCCCCACCACGCCAGGTTATCAATTTTCATTAAACTTCTCACAAAATTTCTATGGTGTTCTCTACTTTATAACGCACATCCAATATCATCTACTGTCTTATTCAGGTGTCGTTTGAGCTAATGTCTCTAACATATTTTCTAGGTTTTCCCAAGAACCCCAAAATCACATAATATGTTTATCATTCACAACTCTACTCTTTAAATAAGTCACAGTATTATCCACAACCCTCAAGCAGCATAACGGCTGAACTCGAAACAACAACAACGTTAACAGTAAACCTCAGCCACATCTCCTCAACAACTACAACACTGTTAGGATTTTATACAACAAGTCATAACTTTATGTAATGGATTAATATTTGTTTGAATTATTTAAACAATTATTCATTTTCTTGATGAAAATCTTTATGGACAATGTTTGTATTATATCTTATCGTATTGTACATGAATGTCTCTTATTCCACATAGTAAATAATCTGGTGTGTAGAGTTTGGCTTACACACAGAGAATCAGATTATCGCTTCTTGTAGAAAATAAGTTTTTGGTTCACAATATTAGGTAGAATTAGACACACCACAGTATGACTGTAACACAGTGTTTCACTAGGTCTGTCTTGACTACGAAAAATGCTATAAAGATTTCATGTGTATTGAATGGACTACTTTAACTCAATGTGTTAACAGATTTCGTGTGTATTGAATGGACTACTTTGAGGTAATTGTATTTATACTGACAATATAATACAATTTACACCTCATGGTTATTATGTATGCTTGTACTCTTAATCCAAAGATAATTAATCGATATGTACATTTAATGTTGTTGACTTTGATTCATTATAGAGTGAAGCCTTGTTGGCTAATAGTTTCGATGAGTTAGGTCACAATATTAAGTGTATGACAACTATTAATTATTAATGGAATCCACGTCCCTTTTATATGGATTGATGATATCTTCTTGAGTAAGCTTATAAGTTTCAATTATGTCAAACCTTACAGGTGGATATTAGTATCTGACATAATAAATAAATTAAGTGGAAGGTCTCAAGGAATTTTATAGATGTTGATTAAATAAATATTCAATAATTTATTTTAATTAACAGGTTTCTGTAATCTTAACATGGGGAGATAAATAAACATTTAATAACATGGAGCTCGAAATATAATTTTAAGATATGGGAGGGGAATGCAATTATAATTTTGTAGTGGTATGATTATAATTTATATAATTTGAAATTAATCTGGGTTGGACTAGGAATCCCGAATTATATAGGAAGCCCAGCCCGCACTTCTTCTAAGGGTCCCTATCGTTGCCTATATAAACACCGTTATGCCTTCTAGATCAGACACAACTTGATACTTGAAATATTGAGAGAGTTTCTGTGAAAGCAAAGAGATCACATTTTTTAGCTCACGCTTAGTACGTGATCAAGGTGCAATAGGATCACGGTAGAAGATCTCGAGGTCAATCGAGCAAGATCATACCAGCTGTGTTCAAAGTCCGATCAGGATTAAACTGTGAAGATAGCCGAGATCAAACCAAACAAATCTCAAAGATATGAACCCTAATTTCGCCTAGTAGGGTTTCATAATTTTTTGTTGTATAATCAGTTTGCGTTCATCACCGGATCTCGAGAATCGATCCCTAACAAACACAAGCACACAAAGTCTTATACATCCTTAAAGCGTAAACATGCTTAACCTTTGTGGATAACAACAATGATTCTAACATATATATGTGGATACATGTGCAATTTGTGGATCTATAAAACAATACCTAAATATTCTATAAAACAGAGCCAGCAAAAATCAAAACATGATTAGAAAATAACATTAGACATTTTGCCAAAATTGCCTATTTTTCAATAGGCCTATAGCTCGCTCGAGCAAGCGAGCTACCAATTTATGAGTACTAAAGAATGGATCACTGGTCAGAACCTGACAAAGCGAGACAGGTCGCTCTAGCAAGCCTTTGATTTTTTTCAGATTCTGGGTTAGGGTTCTTACAGATTTTGGGTTCGTACAATAGATAATAAACATAATCAAAGCGTAGATTTCACAAAATTGGCTACCGGAATAGTTAATACTAACATAGAGCATGTTTTTCCCCAAGCCAATTGATTAACATGAATCACAAAGCACATGAAATCGAAGATTTTGATTGAAAACAACAGGAACAAACCCTAACAGGCGAATATGATCTAATCATGCTTGAACTTTGAAACTAATTGACAGAAACTAAAACCTAGAGTTGATAGGTAACTAAACTTATCTCAAATCCGAAGAGTAAAGCACAAAATGATCAAGATTCGTCGAAGAACAAACGGTCAGAACCAAGAACTCTTAAGAACAAGCTAAACCTTTGAAAATTTCCTCCCAAATTCTCTCTGTTCCTCTGATTTCGTAAAGTGTAAAAGGAATATGTATTACCCTCTCATTTTTATAACCAAAAAGACCCTTAATCGCGTATTCAAGGCCATAAAATTGCAGCAGAAAATAATTATGCCATCAAAGCACTATAACTCTATATCTTAGTAGTTAAAGAATTCAAAGATATCGCTCGAGCAGCCTCTAGCTAGCAAAAATAATTTCGATTTTGCTGATTTTAAAATATTAAACAATAACAAGAAAACTATATTTGTTAACAACGTTAGAGCATTTTTATTAGATATTTTTGAAAGGTGTACGTTAATGATGTGTTATATGAGAAAAGTGTTAAAAGTAGGACACAAAATTATGTGTTTAGAGTTTGTTAGGTAAAAAAGGAAAAAAGCTCCATGAGACAATTTACATTGTTTATTTTAGTATTGGGTTAAGATGTAAAAACAATTAAAAATGTAAATGATTTGTGAGTACTATTTGAAAACTGCTCGATTAGTGTTTAACTGTTTAATCTGTATTTTATGTGTAAAACGATATCGTTTAGACAACACATTATGCTATGCACAATGCACAATAAGACCCCAAATCCCTATAATACCCTAGCAACAAATAAGCTGAATGTCTAAAATGGAGATAAATTTTGGCTACCTAAGGATGGGGCTAAAATTCTAATGGAGCAAAAAAAATTATGAATTACTTACAAATATAACACACACTATTAAAATCTGATTAAAAAATAATGCTCTTTAAAGTGAACTTAGGCCCTATTTGGCCTCACTAATTTATTTATTTCAAATTTTTGTCTTTATTCATTTTTTTTTTTGCATTTATTGTTCAAATCTCAATGTTTTGTAGTTTATTGGTCCGTCTTGATGAAAGGAATCTAATGAGTATAAAATTATGTCCAAAAGTTAAAAAAAAGTCACCAAAAATGACGAATAAGTACAAAAAACTCTGTTTTTTGATTTATTTTTGTCTTTTCTGAACTTTTTTCAAATGTAGCCGATGATTGATAACTTTTCTGAAAGCTCTTGTCAAAATGAACCAATAAATCAAAAAAAATTGATGAAAAATAAAAAAGTATAAAAAAATTTTAAATAAGGACAAAAAATTTTTTAATAAATAAACACATAAAAACCACAGTCCAAATGGGCCGTAAGAGTTGCTTTTAGCTCCACTTTTGGAAACGAGTAGCAGTTTTCAGGGTATTAAATGACACTGACTTAGACCTGCAGGGGTAATGTGTAATTTTGCGTACCATACCACTGATAAGCGCGTTCCTCACTTTGTTAGAAAGAAACCCAATCTCTCTCTCTCTCTCGCCGACCGTCTCTCTCTCCGTTTCTCCGTGGAACGGGTTTCGGCCACACGAAGTTCGCACCACTCGGACCAGGTATGGTTTCTCTTTCCCTCCTCTCCTCTCTCTTTCTCTCTCTTCAAACCCTAGCCTCCATTCCGATTTCTCGTCGAGGAAGTGTTCACAATGAAACAATTAGGTTTTTAACTGAGAATTATGTTTGTTTTGTTGTATTTGTCGAATTTGATCCGTTTCCGAAATTACTGGGCCTTATTTCTGGTGGCAGAGTACAGAATTTTATTAGCAAGTGTATTTTGAGATTGCTTGTGTTAGAATGTCATAGCATGACTGTGAATTAGCTGCGGTTTGTGAAAGCTTTTTTTCTTTTATGCTGATTGGAGAGTGTATTTCTGTTGAATGGGGATCCGTGAATCTAGTGTCTGCCTCACATGTTGGGGCTGCTTGAATAGGGATAGCAGGGTAATTTTGTCCATGTTTTGAATTTTGATTCTGGTTATAATATCTGGCTAAGGGTAGAATTTGGCACTCGCTGTTTTGGTCAACTTGTTGTAATTTTTATTCATCATGCCGTCATATCAAAGGCAGGAATTGAAACAAGAGTTTATTCATTAACTCATTTCTACAAGCAGCCAAACATAATGTGAATGATTATTCCTTCTCGTTCCATGCAGTTCCTTCCCAATATCATCAACTGAACAAAACAAGAACTTATACTGTTTCTGATTGATCTTGTTTGAGTAGTGTCTATTGCGACTGGCAATCTTTCTTCATGCTGGTTTAACCACTGGAGTGACATGCTGCAGTTCATTCTTTGTTCCATATAATTTGTTTTGGTACTCATTTTTTTGGAATTTGTGTTCCTTTCCAATTCGTTTAAGGTTGTGCCAAAAATAACCTATTGAGCTAGACATTTGCAACCAGTGCTAGATTTGTTTGTTGAAATTACGGGAAATTGAAGCATGATGGCAAGCTATTCGGGAAAAGGAGCCCCTTCAAATGGGTCTGTTTACATATGTAACTTGCCTAGTGGGACCGATGAAGATATGCTCGCAGAGTACTTTGGTACAATTGGGTTGCTAAAGGTAGGTATATTGACTGGTCAACCTTTGCTTCTTTCATGGATTCGCAGTTATTGATGCCATCTTTAAATATTCAGCAGCTGCTGATAAGTTTATTATTAACTGTAAATTTTTAATAGAAAGACAAACGAACTGGGCGGCCCAAAGTATGGTTATACCGAGATAAGGTCACAAATGAGCCAAAGGGAGATGCTACAGTGACATACGAGGATCCACATGCTGCACTAGCTGCTGTTGAATGGTTCAATAACAAGGATTTTCATGGAATGACTATAGGAGTTTTTATAGCAGAGTCAAAGAGCAAAGATGACCACGCCTATAGCTCGGTAAATCATGTTGCAGATTCGAGTTTGGATAATGATTTTGGTGGAGCTGAGGACAGTGCTAAAGATTTGAACGGAATTGGTGGAAGAGGTAGAGGTCGGGGTGATGCTTCAGGGAAGGCATGGCAACAAGAAGGAGACTGGCAGTGTCCAAATACAAGGTCTGTGATGTGATATTGGTGAGCAGCTCCTTCTTACTCTGTCTTCCTTCTGATCTGTTATATATCCTTTACATTGGTTATGAATTTATAAATTCCTTATGCTCTATCTTGGTAGCAGTTGTACAAACGTAAACTTTGCATTTCGTGGTGTATGCAATCGTTGTGGAAGTGCTCGACCTTCTGGTGGCTTTGGTAGTGGTTCAGGTGCTGGTGGTCGTGGAAGGGGCCGTGGTAGCCATGACTCAAGTGGGCCTGGCCGAGCAATTGGTGCTCCATCAGGTCTTTTTGGTCCGAATGATTGGTCTTGTCCCATGTAAGCCTGTTATTTTTATCTTCGGGATTATAGTATGTTGTGTGACTGTATTTTTCAGTTTTTTTCTTCCTGTATTTTTCTTTTTCTTTCTGTAATGTAATTCCAAAGAGGAGTTTGGTCTTTCTCCATCCATGGATGTCCCATTGGCACTCATTTGATCTCATATTTCTTCTAGGCATTTATATTCTGGGTTCTTCAACTGGTTCTGTTGCAAATAGTGAGATGTAGTAAAAAATATAAGGAATAAAGAGTAAAATCAAATTGATGCCGTGCCTGCAATAAGAGAAGTAACTTGAGTTTAGAAGAAAAGCATTTGCTGTTAATATCAAGCTTCAAGAATTGAGTACATAGAAAGATAATAATGAAATACTGCATCCATACTCAAAATCGAAGCATGGTTCTTTTTTATGTACTGGGGACGCATGCAGCCATATCAGACACATAAAGGGTGCTCATACGGAAATCATTTTCAATAATTTGTGCTTCATAGTTGAGTACCTAAGTCTTGTGACCCTGGAGGTAACTTTCTACCTTTTTAGCATGAAAAAGGGAAGAGAAGAAGGAAAACGTTGTTGCATGCTTGATGATGACGAAGCTTCCTTTCTTGTTTTCTAGCTTTTGGGTTCCAGGATCATCTTAAAGATGTCCTACCTAAATTAGAAACTGGTGGAAAGTTTTTCTGTCGCCTTTTAAATTTCTATTACCTAGATTCACGGTTGATGGTTTGAGGCGGATAGTTATTTATGCACTGAAGTCATCAATCCTTGTGCTTGTCAATAAGTTGAAGTGTTTTGCTAACCAATCCCCCGTACAGCATGAGAAGTTAAACTTCGGGAAAGAGTGATGGTGGCTGGGAAGTAGATAGACATGCCCCATGGGTGACCCCTCATCAAGATCAACTATATGGGGCCCAAGCTGAACTTTGTATCTGATTATAAAGATAATCATTGCTTTAGCTTCGACCTAACATGACTTAAGTTTACCCTGGGGTGGCTTATGGAAAGCCATTCAGCAGGGTTGGGCAGATTTTATATAGCATCCATGTCTCTTTACTGGAGGTCTAGCAAGGTGAGATTTGCACGATGTGTGGTGTGGGAAGCTTGACATTTTGGCATGATGCTCGACATTGTTGGGAGTTTTATAGTACATCTGATTAATCATGATGCACTAGTGTCAGATTATTTGAGGTTCTCAGTCAGTAGTGATACTGGAGTCCTCATTTTGTCTAAGCGACTTAATGTTGGGAGTTAGAGGCAGCTGAGGAGTTCGGTAATCAGTTACACAAGAGGAAAGTGGATGGAGGAAGGTGTGATGAGTTGAGATGGATGGAGTTGGGGGAGATTTTGCTGTCAGAAATTGTTCTATTCATTTCTGTTGTTGAAGTCTATTCGCAAATTATGGGGGTTCCAACCAAAGTATCCTTTTTTGCTCTGTTACGATGGCTTTAAATGTTGGTCTTACATAAGTCGTTTGGGAAAGGGGGTCTACTTCTGCTTAATTGGTTTTGAATGTTTAAGTGCCCGACCTGAGTACTTTGTTGGTTAGCTGTTGATTACTTTTATGTTTATGGAGTGTGTTAATTTCTTGATGTTCTTATGCATGAATTGGGTTATGCCGCTTGGATGCTTTTGCTTATATTTGTCGGGCTCATGGGTGCTTTGTGAAGAGGCTCAAGAAGGCATAGATGGTGGGGTGGTGTTTTATTCGTGTGTGGGAGAGAGTAACCGATGTACCTCTGAAAATGTAGGGATGACTGGCTCTGATAATGTGCTAACATTACTACAGTCAATTCATTTTTGGTAAAGGAGAAGCCCTGGGACTTTTCTTTACTGGTGACTTTGGGAGGGTTCTGTAGTTTACTAGGGACCTTTCGTTTGCTTGTCTCTCTTAGGTACGAGGGAACAACCCTTTGGCACTCTAGAATTTTCCTTTTTTGATAAAAAGGCAAAAACAAATAGACAAATTGTCTTTGTTGCTGTGGCTTGTGCTTTTGCTAATGAAATCTCCCCACCAAAAAATAAGCAAGTAAATAAAGAGGCAAATTTTGTTTGACTGGGGTCTCCTGGCTTCTATGAACCTAAGCTAATGTTGGCAAAGTCCCGCGACCCTCGATGTATGATTTTTGACTTTAAACATGTGAATACACAGGAATGATGGATATCAACATTTAAAGTTCAAACATGGAATCACAGTAGTGGAGAAGGAAACCGTTCATATTGCAATTTTAGTGATATGATGGTGATTTATGTTACAACTATTGGGTTCTTTTTCCCTTTCGGGTGATAGTTATTATTCATTGGAAGGTTATCCTCCATTTTTTGTTGTATTTTAATGAGTCTGTGAGTCCTGGATTCATAGATGTTTCTAGAATCTAGATCATGCAATTTGGCCTAGGTATCATACACTCAATGTAGTTCTGTTGCTTTGAAGCAGATAATAATGGACTTTCATCTCGCAAAATCCTTTCTGCTATTTGAACAGTATTTTGTGGGAGAATATTTATTTGTCTCTAATGTTTGGGTCAGCCCATTTCTGATTTGGTATATGCATAAAACACAAAACTGGGTTTCATTTCCTTTTGTGTTGAGATCAATTCAGTGCTCATACTGGTTCTTGCAAACAATGGGTACAGTAGACAACCTGATTCAATTCATTGTTGGTAGTGTTTCTTCTTAACCCTTTTAGTTGTTGCTGCAGGTGTGCCAATATCAACTGGGCAAAGCGCTTGAAATGCAACATATGCAACACCAACAAACCTGGTACCAGTGAGGGCGGTGTGAGGTACTATACTGTATGATAGCTATGATATCACAGGGATAATTGTGACTTGACATATATTATCGTCCTAAAAATCTTATTTTTGGGGCTGAAATGATCTACTTTTGAGTTTAGATGAAGCTAAACCATCTTGGCAACAACATTAAAGAATGTATTTAAAGGTATCCAGTGTTTGCCAGTAGGGATGGAATGTAATGGTATTTGGAGTTAAAAATGCTCCTTCAGAAGTCTCAAAAAATGTGTTGTATTTAGTTTTTATTAATCTTAATGTTTCTGGTGCTATGCTGGTTTCTTTGGTATAATTGTCATGCTTTAAGACACCTCCAGGAGAAGTCTCCAATTTTAATGTTGAAATTACACGAAGGTGACGCTTAAATTTACTGAGAAGTGTTCTTTTCTTGTTGCATAGAGGAGGTCGGGCGGGAGGTTACAAAGAACTTGATGAAGAAGAAATAGAGGAAAGTAGACGGCGTAGACGGGAGGCTGAAGAAGTAAGATCAACTTGAAGTGGAGTACTTGACCTTCAATAGTTAGTTTTGTATTTTAACTGTATTTCTATCAAATCTCAGGACGACGGTGAACTATATGATGAATTTGGCAATCTCAAGAAGAAATTTCGAGCTAAAACACAACAATCTGAAGCTGGTCAGGTGCTTCCTGGCGTTGGGCGTGCAGGATGGGAGGTTGAGGAACTAGGTATGATCTTATTCCGAATGGTTGTTTATTGTTCGTAGGGGATTTGGCAGTTGTCAAAGGTTATTGGCAAATTCTTTGTTAATGCATCTGCTTTGGAGCATGTTTTTGTGACTTTGTGCTTGATTTGCCTTGTTTTAATTTCCTCACGAAGGTATTACTGTTGTTCTAGTTTTGTTTGTGGGTTTATGATTGGTATGTTCACCGCATAGGTTTGCCTATATTACATTCAGAACAAGCACACTACAAAATATAGAGGGTTCATTCTGGTTTTAGTAAATATGGTTCAGCAAGCAACATCAACCAATGGGCCCTTATCTGAAATAGGGGAAGCCAAATATAGGATAGGCTATAGCTTATGGGGAGCTCGCCACTTCTGTTCCGGTGAGGGAAGTTTGTCGTGTTCTCAGATTGTGGTTTATCACCCCCTTGTATTTTCATTTTTAAAATCAGCTTTCCCGGGTTAATTATGTTAGATCACTTCTATCAGCCTCAGCTGTACCACTGCTTGACATAGTACGTGGTCTGCTCATGAGGAATTCACCAGCAATAACAGGAGACAAGTCTTGTGCGGTATGTTGTCATTGACTGATCGGCAACTGCCTGAAATTTCAAGGTCTAGATTTACGTAATAAGCTTCATGCGTAAGAAGAGTGGACACCTTTGTGTTAGCTCACGTCACATGATTTGCAAAGTGGTTAAATGTTAAGAGACACTTAGGTCTACGTATCTTTATCAGTTCCTTTGTGAATGTAAATCATGATTGTTGGTTTCTTACATCCATGGTGCAACTACTTCTATTTTACTTGAGGATATTTGATAACCTGATAGAACAGTAGTTCTAGTCAAACACTCAAAAGATGTACATTAATGGGGAACGAGTTGGTTGGAAAACAATACGTGTTTGAAACCATTGTATTTAGTTACGACATTTACTGGAATTGTATCTCAAACATTTTACTAGACCTAAACATCATCCCTTCTCCATGTGGCTGTTACCCTTACCCAGGCCACAACTCGGGACACGGTTATAGTACTAATATTCTGCGCATGCAAGAAGTGTGTCTATTGGTAGCAGTGTCAAAATTAAACGAAGATATGTGGAAGATTTTTGCATTGCATTTGGATGACTGTAACTTGGGCAGCATTTAGCTTAATCTTTTTTTCACCATATCTGAAATGGCCTAGACAAATATATGGAACTGTTGTTTTTGTAATGTTCAGTAGGTTTGTCTTTTGGAATAGGCACATCCTGATGTAATTTTTTTGCAAGATCTAGTTTCACGATGAGCTCTTCTGTTTACTGAGCCATTTTATTATAGGTTTGGGTTGGTATGTTGACATGGGATATTGTCTCAGGGGGGAGTGACAGGGATGGAAGAGAAAGAAGCAGAGATAGAGGAATGGAAAGCAGCAAGAATCGAGAACGAGACTATAGAGATAGGCCCCGCAGCAGAAGTCGAGACAGGGATAGAGGCAAAAATCGAGAAAGAGAGTACGAATATGATCGTGAAAGAGAATATGGACGGGACAGAGGCCGTGATCAGGACCGGAGCCGGTATCGTTACTGAAAACTGCTTCTGTTCAGTGTAGTAGGAAGGTTGGCCCTTGTTTCTTTTGAAACTCAGGTTGCGTTATTCCGGATTCTTAAAGACTCCTTTTTCATTTTCTTTTCTGTGCTTGTGTTTTTTTTCTTTTTGTTTGGGATCCTTTTGATTAATGCTGTCATTTGGGTGTTTCTTGTTCACGGACCTGAGGTGGGAAAATGGGGATTTCAGTCTTGAGGGTAAAAGAAGAGCAGTTTTTCCTTTTCAGAATGCGTAGTAGTTATTATCTGTGTTTCGATCCAATCAGTTTATAAGACTTATTCAATGGCCCTGGGGGCATCGCCTCATCTTTGATGAAACGAGGGAGCTTGTTGCATCTACACATACGCACACTTTCGATTTGGTTATTCATCTAAATCATAACCAAATCAAATCCAAATGGGTATTTGTCTGTTACTAATATACCCATACCCACGGAAAAAATTGGTTACAGTTCAAAAAAAGTTAAATAGTTCGGTTCGGATAATTAACAGTTCGGTTCAAATTGTCATCCCTATACAAAAGCAACTAAACAAATTAATAAATAAGTGAACAATGCACATTTTATATTTTAGTTAGTTACATTTCTTTTAACACTTCAACAACCCTATCTATTTTACTTCTCCATAATTAAAATTATTTTTCTTTCTTTTCCAACACACCATTTCGAACACACATTTTTTTCAAACACCACCAACTCTTCAAGTACGCTAGTTCCCATGATGGTGAGATTTAATAACTTTTCTTTCTTTTTTGAAAGAACAATGCTACTAACATATTATATTGTACATTTTGTACACGTGACATGTCACATAATTTATGAGATTCATTAATTTGAACACATAATCAAAACTCACGAGACTCATTTTCATACTTTATACTTAAAATATAGATTGTGTGATATGCATGTAAACATGATGCACAGTTAAACTGTGATATATTAATAGGGTTATTCCTTTTCAAACATCCATAAGATGAAATGAGAGCTCTCATGAGGTGTCTGAATAATCTGATTTTATAAGCTTTCCATATTGGATTTAACCCATAACTTCCACCAAGTTCTTAATTAATTTTCTTTCACTTCCGTCTAACGTTCTTCCTCTATGATTATCCTAATCCTTTGCATTTCTCGGTCTTCGTTCCGATGACAATCGAAGGAGACCTCTTCTATCCTTCGACGGTGTCCAATTTAATGTTGTTGTCCGGTAATTTCACTTAAGGATATAATTGCAATAATGATAATTGCTGGTGCCAGAAAAATATATTTTGATCGCTTAGGCTAACAATGTGGCTTGTTAAAAAATCATGAGCTTAACTCAATTTCAAAAATCGGCTTTTAAGATAAGAGTTGTCCAAAACTTATAAACGGAAAAAGAATGACCAACATATGTGAAATGTGACTTGCTAACACCCTTGTTGACGCGAAGTGTGGAATGCAGATGTGAGGACGACTGAGGGTTTGATGAGAGGACTCAAGTGCGTAATGAATGCGTGATGGACCCAACTCTGATATTATGTTAGAAACTCATGATCTAACTCAATTTTGAAAATCGGCTTATAAAGTAATAGTTGCCCAATATGTATAAGCAGAGGAAAGAAAATCAACATAGGCGATGCGAGACTCGCTAACATGGATGATATTTTTTAATGGTCTTAATAGTTTATTTGAAGTGTTCATAATTTTAGATGAGATAGAGAAGCTTATTAAGAAGTGATATAATAAAATGAGAAACTTATAATTAAGAGGTGATATAATAAAATGAGAGATTATTACAAAGTTAGATTAATTATAGACATTTTTTGAGAAGGGAATATAGAGAATATGACTACATACATGGTATTTTCATAATGAATAATAACATTATTTTAACAAATGCAATCCGGATAGGAGGGGGATAAAGTTTGAACACAATTGTGGGTGGCCGAATTTAATCCTCGTCCTGAAATTTATACACCAAAAAAAATAAACAACTATGAATATAGATAAATCAGGATCTCCATATCTCGAATTAAACTATATGTGGACGTCTATAACCCTAACAAGTGAATGGACATTAGCACGAGTTTAAATAGAGTAATGCTAGGAACACAAATGTTCCGAACACATCTGTCTGGATATAGATGTGTCTGGAACCATTGATTGGACGTGGGATTCTTAAAAATTTGTGTACTCTATGTATATTCAACGGTTCGGAATACATATGTGGATCATGCAAATTTGTGGAGGAATTTATAATGAATAATAGGAAAACTAAAGAAACAAATTCACCATTTTTAGTTATTTTATCATCGAGTTGGATTAATGATAAGTATATTCACTCCAACCATGTAGCGTACTCTTTGCTTAAAAAGCACGGTGCTATTCTCTATTGGGCTTCTGAAATAACACTACATAAGGGAAGGGGCCCATTTGTGTTTCTCATTAAATTTGGATTTGATATCTCCATAGACAGCGCCAAGCAAAATTTGTGTACTCTTTTTCCTTTTTTTTTTTGCTTCTTCATGGGTAGAGATAAGGCACATGAAGACTTGTTTTTTGTGGAGTCATTCCATCTTTATCCTTAGATAAGGATGAAGGTGGCAACTGGTTTAGGCGCATGGCTTTAGTTGGTACACTCCTATCAGGAGTGTGTGTCTTTTCCTGATTGGTTCGCCCTAGCCTTTTTAGAGGATGTTTGGAAGTCTATTTTTTGTATTTTTTCATTTTCATTTTCAAATTTTGACTGTTGGAAGTCACATTTTCAGAATGAATTTTGCTATTTTGAACTTTATGAGTAAAAACTCAAAAGAAAGTCTAGAGTTTCTTTTTGCATTTTCATTCCCATTTTTCATTATTACTTTTGCAAAATTCATTCTGCGCATTTTTTCCAAATACTCCCCTCAAATTCAAAACTCATTCTGCCCAAAAAACTAAAAATGAAAAGTTAAAAAGTAGACTCCCAAATACCCCCTTATGAGTTTAGGATTTCCACTGACTCACAAGGGCCCACTATCCATCCTGTTGAGGGCTATTGGATTAATTGATTGGCTTCCCAACTTATCATCCTCAAAGGGCTCTTTTCAATTAAATAAACTTAGAAGGCCGAGCAAACCACCCATGACCGAGAAGATCACCACATGGTCATATTTGCTCATCCAGTGATTTAGTGTTCATTAGCTACTCTCTTGTTTTTGGGACGAGCATGAGAGTGTCTGAAAAAACACAGATTCGAATTTTGAGTCGACGACTGTCCTTTGATCACACTGTGCATTAAATGTGCATGTAATGGGTCTTGTCGACAGACATGTGGACTACATTTAGCCCTTGGTCATGCCAGAAATGAAAGGCTAGGATTGGAAGGTTAGAGAGAAATATACACTTTTTCTTTTCCCCTTCTACATTTAGTTCTTCATTTTCTCCTGCTTCTACCTTGGCGCTTATTGGCATACTACCATTATTTCTTTGTGCTATATACAAATCACATAGGTACGTCCTCTCTGCCTTTTTTTTTGCCCCTAGCCTTTATTTTTTCCTCTTTCGCACACTCTGGAGCATAAGTTTTTACCTAGATTTAGACCTTGTCGGTTTGGGTCACGAGTGTGGCCTTTTCTTTTTATGCCTTTTTTATTTTGCTACTTGCTATTGTCGTTCTCTTGAGTTTGGCAAATTTGCCAATTGTCCCCTCATAGAAAGCCAATTTTTCGGGACTTGTATAATCTCATCAAAACTGACCATCACCCATTTTCAATCAATGAAGTTATTAAGGCTAGTTCCGAACATACACTTGCCTAAGTCTGAAACGAAAGGAGGTGAGAGGTCACAATTTGTGCATTGCTCCAAAATCTCATTTGGTGTCATGCCTCGTCTTCTGTTGCCCCTAGTCTTTGACGCCCACCAGAATATTAGTCCCCAAGAAAGGCTATGAGGCGGCCAAAATACCCTATGTTATCACTAAAGCCGACCTTGAGTTATTAAAGACCTTGTGCCAAATTTCTGAAGGGGTTATTCTCAGTGTACATGGTCCTGACGAGCGAGCGGGTTCTTCTCGCCTTGGGAATGCGTGCTTGTATCGAGCTGCGTTCAAGGGTGGTGGTTCTCTTAGGCCACCCTTCCCATGGTCGGTTAGGGACATTCTAGATTTCTTGAACCCTTATCCTAGGCAAATTGCCCTAAACACATGATAGACTCTTAACATTTGTATGGTTCTATGGGCCGCCTGTTTAGACTGGAGAGTTCAACTATTTAGGCAAAAATTCCTGTATGCCCACCAACTAAACGAATCTTCTCAAGGATGGTGGTTTTCCCTTTAAAAGAGACAAGATGCCTACCCTGTTAGAGGGATAGTGCTTCTTGGTGAAGCATTAGAAGGATAAATTCTAATAACCCTACCAAAGCTTCTCGAGTTTGATTCTTTGTGGCATAACTCTGGCTAAACATAAGAGTTGCTTTCATTTTCCTTCTCTTTCTTTGTCATTTGTTTCAGATTAAGGTTGTCACTATCTATGGAGGAGAAGGGCTTTACTCAATTCGCGCAGAAGTTTAAGGTGCGTCATTTTGGGGTGCTTGTGATTGTCAAGCCCTTGGCCAAATATGACCCGGAGCCATGTAGTGAGGCCCTTGCTTTTAAAGATACTACTCTTTCCTTTATTTTCCCCTTGGTCTCCCCCTAGCATCCAATACGATCTCCTTTATTGTTATGTAGGAAAGACTGGGGAGGATCGAGGATGAGATGATGGTTAAGAAGGAGATAATTTCCAAACATAAGGCCAAACACAATGCTGCATTTCGATAGAATTGCCTGACAATTAAATAATTTAAGAAACCCCTTGCTGAATTGTTTAAAAGTCCTAATGCTCCAAGGTTTCTGCTTGTTGACCATATTCAGTCAATCTCTTTCAACGTGCTGGAAAAAGCCCTGCACATTATTTTATTTGAGATAGTCTTGAGGTACATTAGGGATTTATAAGTTTTCAAATGGTTTAAGGGGTTCTTAGTTATGTGAAAGCTTTCAATCCGTGGCATTTGGAACTTGCGGGGTAGCAGCATCATAACTCCCTACAACAGATCGGGGTATTCCCGACGTTTTTAAAACGCCGGCGAAAGTTGCATAAACACCGGTGAAGCTTTTTCCGGCGTTTGGCAAAACGCCGGCGAAGCCGTTGTCAGAAATGCTAAACAGCGTTTATGAAAAGCCGGGAATGTGTTCCGGCGTTTTTCTCGGCGTTTACGAAATGCCGTAAAATGGTTTCTGACCCGGACCTGCCATTGTGCTTTACTGGGGTTTTTATAAATGTTGGGAATTATTGCTGGCGTTTTGCCTGGCGTTTGTAGAATGCTGTAAAAGGTTCTCTTCAGTCCCTTTCCCGGGGTTTTATGAAACGCCGGGAACTACTAATGGCGTTTTTCTCAGCGTTTAATAAACGTCATATAAGGTTTTTGATCCAGGTCATCAATCCCTTTCTCGGGGTTTTACAAAACGCCGACAATAGTGGTTGGGTTTACCATACAACAGATTTGGTTTCAGAAACGCTGATAATGTGATAATAACGCTGGAAATACATGATCTACGACATAAAATATCTCAAATTCATTCACCATAATATCTTAAATTGTCATATACATTCAAAGTCATCTGATAGCATGAGGCAATCAAACATAAACCATATATTATAACATCCCCAAATGTCTCCAATACATCCACTCAAATGTTTCTAAAAATCCATTACACATCAAATTTTTCTTCAAAGATCAAGCCAAAAAAACACATTACATAAACATAGAACAATCTTCAACGTGGATAAACCTGAAACCAAACAACACAACCAAATTTAGAGTACACCATACATGTATTAAAAAGTTCAAAAGGTCTAAAATTTTATGCACATATATGCTAGTGAACAATTACCTTGCATTATCGAGCTCAGTTTAAATCTTTTTGCAATTTTTTTTTTCTTCTTTCGGATTGAAAGAATTGAAAAGAAAACATTGAGTAAGAATAACTACATAACTCCATAACCACAAACAAAAGTCATATTCTTAATATTTAGAGAATGCGCAGATCACTGTTTGGTCTGGTTTTAATCAACATAGCAGATCACTGTTGGGTTTGGTTAATAGCATGTACAAAGCAACTACCTGCATCCTCAAAAATAAGCCAGCTTAAGGATAGTAAACTACATGACACTAAGCTCCCCCACCAGTATAGAAATCAGGAACTATATACAGAAGAGCTATATCATCAATGACTGCATACCTACTCAATCCATTACAACTCCATTCTTTGCAAATTAGGACCAATACTAAACTAGAATTTAGTGACATGTATTGCAAATGCATTCCAATAATCCAAAAAGTATTTCCAACTTCCAAATTCTGCACTAGTTTTTTAAATATTGCCAATGTACCCTCAAGGCAAGGTCTTTTTAATGGAAAATATTCAGCATGTGATTTGAAATTTATACAATCTAGTCTAATCAAAACAACAAAAATCTTTCACCAAGTAGCGTAACTATAAACCGCATACAATTACAATGCAAAAATGATTCACCTGAACTTCATTAGTAGCTTGTGGATTCGGTTGTGACGGTATTGCTTGTTCCTCTTGTGATGGGGGTTGTGGATCTCTCTCTTCTCCATTGACTTGGTGGCTATGCAACATCATTGGCCGGTGTGCACTAGAGGCATCTGCAGCCTGTTAAACAAACAAGTAAATGTAGTTAAATGCGCATAAGACGAAGTTTGAAAACGGTAATAGATGAAAATGAATATTATACATTTTCCTTAGGCAAAGACTCATCTAAGTCATCATCCGACTCCTCAATTGTGTATCCCATAAGAGCAAGGGCCTTTTGCATCTTCTCCATTGTTGATATTCAACTTCATAAATTGTTTTTGGTCAACTGGAGTTTGGGATGATGTCAAATTTGGCTTATTAGCAGCAAGCTGTGTTGGAGTGACTCCTAAGCCACACCCTCAAACACGCCCGGTCCTATAGCTTTGGTGAAAATTTCATCCTTTGACATTGAAGTTGAATTAGACTCAGCTTGCAACTCCCTGAGCTTGTCCTATAACATAGTTATGGAAACTATACCATCATATCACATAACAAGATCAATGTAGAAGATAACCAAACTACATAATGAATAAATCAAATTACCAAAATATTTCCTGTTTCGTTATTAACCGGTCCACCCATTTTTCCCGTATGTGTCTTGATAAACACATCCACACGTGTTGGATTTTTCCCCGCATCTTTCTCCTATAATCCATTAATGCATGTTAAAAGAAAAAATCACATGTCAAACTAGTATACACAATAATATGAAGTAAACAAGTGATATCTCTTAAACCTTTCGATCAACCACACAATGCGGTGTCCGTCCAATCGTGCTTATAAGTGTTTGAGATTTTCTAACACTCTGATTTGTCTTACTCTTCTCCTATCAAAAGCAATAATATAATAATATCAAAAATTGTTCAACCAATAATGTAATAATATCAAAAATTGTTCAACCATACTCCTAAGTATACATTGTTCACTTACCTGTATGTTTGTATCAGTACTCCAATAGTAGACCAAACACCATCATTGTTGCTCCGTAACTCTAGGAGGTCTATGAGATAGTCTGTCAGCATCATTACCATATGGCAAATATCCCTTCTTTTTTGTTTCATATTTCCAATACTGTCATTTCTTTCCAAGTGATTGCGTAAACCATTTTTCCATAGAGTCATCAGCAGTAGTATGAGCCTACAACACATGACATAGCATCAAAGAAGGAAAGAAAAAAGAACATGTAGTAATTAAAAAAAGATAACATGTACCGTTTACCTTAATTTCTCTCCATACTCTCTTCTTGTAGTGTGTAGGAACATATTGCTAGTCCTTATAGTGCAATGGTAGAAGGGAACCATCCCTCGCTAACACCCCCATCTGAGTGGCAAGGATAGATCTGTCATCCATTATAGATTGTCCTTTTTCATTTAAGACAATCACTGTCTTTTCTTTATTCTTAGTCCATGATGCATGCATCAACGAGGGACCCCTCCGTCGGGTGTGCAATGAACTAATACCTAAAGAGTATATCATGTAGAACATAGATAAAGAAGTAGGCAAAAAGTGGTAAAAGAAAATATTATTAAGGCTAAAAGTGGGGCTCATAAGCAAATGATATAATAAAGATCTGGTATGCTGAACCTCTTTGGTAGATTAGAATCCTTTCTCTTTAATATCCGATATTTTCTATGAGACTGATTCTGGTTGTTCCACTTTCTAGCCTAAGATGCTAGGGCTGTCAATGTCTACTTAAATGAGTCCCACAAGACACACTAGGTTTTTAACATATAAGGGCCATTGGTTTATGTTCTCTCGTTCTACTTAATTTTTCTATCTTTCCCTGCACTACTCAATTTTTTGTTCTATGTTTGCTATTGATTCTTCAAGTATCAACAGGCAGTGTTAGAGTTGACAAGGATAGCATGTGTAATACTCATACTGTTCAAGGTTGTTGTCTACAGCACTACTGTGAGACCATTCCCCTTGTCTACAACACAGATATTTCCCTCAAACAACTCAATCATTAACTAGTTAAAGCAATCCCCCTTTGCTTAGAGCAAGAATTTTTGTAATCAGAAAGTAGGATAAAAGTGTGTTTGGAATTGTTGCATGAAGTACCTATCATATACAAGATTTTTATTAGATCTAACTATTAGATTACGTTATGTATGCGACTGAAAGTATGAGTGAAGTATCACTTTGCATGTAATGGTTTTCCTTCACTCTTGCTACTACTTTGCTTGGGCCTTCTAGCTTTATGAATTATTGAAGCAAATCTTATGTGAATTTTGTGGAAGGTGTTGGGTGTATCAGCTATTACATGTTTCTGCCTGAATACACTTTGGAACCCAGTTGTCCCCATAGCATAATCCTATGTAACTGTTGACTTGACTTGAGTGTAGATGATGGGCATAGAAAGTGACAAGGGTGTTAGAATTGTGAAACTTTCATGTGAACGAACATCTTGCGTATCAAAACTTTCACGTGAATGACGTCGTTTCAGCAAAGGATATGATACACAGCTTTCTTTGCAAGTTTGAAGTGTCACGTTATGAAACAAAGAGCTATGCTACACTATAAGGTCATAGGAGATAAAGAAAGAAATCATTTCATTGTCAAGAGACGAAGATCACAAGGAAAAGTTGAAGTGTTAATTTATATGTGTTATTTTAGAATCAGTTAAATAAGAAGGAGCAGCTAAGCATTTGTAGCCCTGTGGGGACTGCCCAACGCAACTGAGTTTGACCACCTTAGTAGGTGTCTATGTCTTATCTTCTAAATTGGACATCTTTGTTATTTGCCTTACGATTACCCTGCAATCCAATTGTCATATTTTCTGATATATTCGGATGTTTTGAATACTTGGTCATAATTTTCCCATCTCCACTATACCGTCTTGTTCCCTTATTAAACGGCGAAAAGGCAAGAATACAAAATAATATTAACTAAAGTCCATCGCATTCTTGCAATCTAATACTCCCTTAATTACAACCTAAACATCATCATCTACTGGATCGTCTATGTGATCATCTACTGTTAGGCTAGGTAAGTCATACCTAATCCACATGTTATTCTCATCACGAGTGTCGGTTGCATCATCCAGTTCTTGCTGACAAATTTCATCTACTTCAATGTCTGCAATGAGGCCATCTCCGTTTTGTCCTGATCCATACAAGTCTCTGGGTTTCATTATGATTACAATGCTCCAATCTTCTTTTGTTGGATCTTACACATAAAAAACTTGTTGGGCTTGAGATGCTAGTATGAATGGTTCATTGGAGGCATGTTTGTCGTATCTAGCAAACGATTGAAACAGACAAGTGTGAAGCCAAATTCATCATTCGGTATTAGGCCACGATTGTTATCAATCCATTCACAATTGAATAACACATATTTCCTGTTGTGTGTATAATACAACTCCACCATGTATGTGATCTTTCCGTAATACGTAACATCTCTTTCTTGATGATTCACATCTCTAGCACTTGAATAACTACTAGTCTTCGCCTTCAACATAACTCCACTGTTTTGTGTTTTTCTTTTTCTCTCCTGATTTTTAGTGTGGTAGCTAACCCCATTGAAGATGAATCCTTTAAATCTAGTGGCTATTTCACGAGGACCCACAGCTAGATCTGCAATCTCATCTGGCACTTGTTCAAACCCCTCAAGTTGTAACTTATGAACCTATGAGAGAATAAAGTAATTTCAGCTTAAAATTTAGTGTTCTTATCAAGAATGTAATCGCATAATACTGTGAATACAAAACTTACATAGTTTTGGAACCAAACGGGAAACATTTCATGGTGAAGGCGTTCAAGTCCACGATCCCTAATCTGGCGATTACTTTGCCTTATGACCTCAAGGTGCTTCCTACAATATAGAGCTAAGTATTGAGAATCCATTAGATAGATAATAGTGGAAAGAAAAGAATCAAGTATCGTACTCTCTATATGGAATGGTCGAATCGGTGTTAAATAAGATATATCGATGAGCTTGTGCCTTTTGTATAAGACTAAGAGAAAACTCCTCTTCTTTTCCTAGAGGACGACCTCCGACTTGACCCACATCACCTCCGTCGTAATTCCTCAAAGGTCGATTTAACTTAGATTCAACATCATCCAAGTACCTAGAACAAAATGTCATGCATTCTTCAACGAAATACCCTTCTGCAATGGAGCCCTCTGGGCGAGCTCGATTACGCACATATGACTTAAGTGTCATAAGATACCTATACATAATACATTAAATTGTTCAAGCATAAGAATAAGCTAGTAACTTGAATAGTAAATAAGGCACAAAAAGTACCAAATCTCTCGATATAATACATCCACCGGTATCGCACGGGGCCACCAATCTTTGCCTCTTCAACCAAATGGATAGGTAAGTGCTCCATTATGTCAAAAAATGAGGGAGGGACGATTTTTTCATGTTGACATAAAGTGAGCGCTATTCGAGATTGAAGGTGATCCAACTCATCAACTTTTAGAACTTTGGAACTCAATTGCCACAAGAAATTACAAAGCTCTACTAATGGCCTACTCACTTTCTTAGGAAGTGTTCTACTTAATGCTATTGGAAGCAATTGGTCCATTAATATATGACTGTCATGACTCTTTAGTCCAAATATGGTGCGCTGCTTTACATTGACACAACGAGAAATGTTAGAAGCATAACCATCTGGGACTTTCACGTTTTTCAAAAGCTTGCAAATCATAGTTTTCTCACTGTTATCCATTGCAAAGCATGCATGAGGAAAATAAATTTTACCACCAACTTGTTGTTGGGGATGCATCGCCTTGCGAATGCCTCGTTCTTGAAGGTCACGACGCGCATTTAAATTGTCTTTGCCTTTGCCTTCAAGATTCATTACCGTCCCCAACACATTGTCACAAATATTTTTCTGAATATGCATCAAATCAAGATAGTGTGGAAGCTAATTATTCTCCCAATATGGTAGATCAAAGAAAATGCTCTTCTTCTTCCAATTACCTTGCAAAATATCTTCCTCAATATCGTCTTCATCATGTGTCCTTTCCTCTTTCTAACATGTAAATCCTCATCACCCTTCTTTCCAAATTTGTTAATATAGTTCGAGGGAAACATTGCTAACACTTCAAACCCAGATAAACAAGTTGGACAAGCATCAAACTCAGTCTTTCCATCAAAAGACATGCGCTCAAATCAAAATTTATGATCCCGATCAAACCATCTTCGATGACCCAAATAACATATCTTCCTCCCATGAACCAACCAACTTGAACACGTGTTAACATGACATATTGGACAAGCAAGAAGACCCTTTGTACTCCAACTTGACAACATAGCATATGCAGGAAAATTATTTATCGTCCACAATAACAATGCACGCATTTTCAACATCTCATTGCCTAGTGCATCATAAGTGTCAACACCTTTGTCCCACAACTCCTTTAACTCATCTACTATAAAGCTCAAATATACATCAATATCATTTTCAAGAGACTTTGAGCCATCAATAAGTAATGTCAACATCATGTACGGTTGTTTCATGCATAACCAAGGTGGTAAATTATACGTCATCATCACAACAGGCCACGTACTATGAGAAATGTTCATTGTACGAAATGGGTTAAAACCACCAGATGCTAACCCAAGCCTAACATTGCGAGGGTCCTTAGCAAAATCTAGGTAGAGGTTATCGAAATATTTCCATAAACCAGAATCAACCAGATGGCATGATGTGCCAGTAGGAGACGCATTCTCTACATGCCATCTCATCAAGCCGGTCGTCTTTGTTAACTTAGGGATCAATGGAAAGTACCGAACAATCTTTTGCGGGACTTTGCCTTCTTTTTTAGGCCCATCTGTTTGCTCATCTGATTGTTTGAATCTAGGACTATAACAAACTTTGCAATCAACCCGATTTATATTTTTTTCTCAATACACCATACAATCTTTAGGGCATGCGTGAATCTTATGGTAATCAAGTCCCAAAGCCCCCAAAAGTTTTCTATACCCATTGAAAGAATTAGGCAATAATTCACCGACAGGAAAGGCGTCCTTTAATAATTTGAGCAACATGGTAAACGACTTGTTACTCCACCCAGATAAGCATTTAATGTGCATTAATAGCACAACAAAAGAAAGCAATGAGAACTTCTGACACCCTGGGTACAATTCTTGCTCAGCTTCCTTTAAGAGCTTAAAAAACTTAGTAGTTTCTTCGTCTGGACCATGTACAACAGCCGGAGGTGGATCAACATTTATATCTTGGGCATGAATCGGTGAAATTCCAAATGCATCACGTATCATTTCTTCCATATCATTTTGTCCATCAAAATTACCATGGCCAACATTATCGATATCACAATCTCTAGGTTGTGATCTTTCCCCATGGAAAATCCAAACAGTGTAACTCGAACAAAATCCATTCACAACAAGATGATCTTTTACTATTTGTATCTTCTTTCTACACATATTCTTACAATTCTTACATGGACATGAGATTTCTGTTTCCCCAACTTGAATGTCCTTACATGCAAATGCCATAAAATCTATTAAACCCCTGTAGATATCTTGGATCAACTCTACTCAAATTCATCTAACTCTTATCCATGTTTGTTTCCATAAACACGACTCTGGAAAAAGAAGTAAAATGAATCCAACATAACATTAGAAATAGGTTTGTTGTACGTCGATAATGATTAACTTACCTAATCGATATAGTATCTAAGTTCATTCAACAAATAGAATTGAGTTGACCACATTCAAAAACCAAATTTTAGCACCTACATCTCAATTCCTTAACTACATGTCAAATTTTAGCACCTACATCTAACAAAAAATCAAAAAGCAAGTCTATTGACTACATGTTTTTTTCATATCACCTTGAATTTTTGGGGCAAAATTCTTGTAGCCACTGTTTACATGGTGTGTTCTTTTTATTTTATTTTGGGCTACTGTGACTATTTGGTGGAAAAACAAACAGAACAAACACAAGTTGGTTTATTCTACTTGTTGGCTAAACAATAAATTTTCTTTCTTGTTCTTATTCTTAATTTTTTTAAATTTGTTTATTTTGCATTCGAAAAATTTTCTTGCCTACATGCAGTCTTTGATGATCTTAAAGTAAATTCCGAACACAGTCAATTGTCTCCGAAAACAGGGCATTTGTTATGTTTTTCAGGAACCAAGACTCATCCTTGTTGGGTTAAAGGTTATCAAAGTGAACTTTAACATCACAGTGACCATTTGTTTAAACATTACAGTGACCACTGTTCTTTGTCTACACTTCACAGTGAACTTTTGAAACCAATTCTTGTTTTAACCATTTTTAAATTTTATTCTATTTATTGTTCCAAACGGGATGTGTAAACCCATTATCACTGTTCAAACGGTGGAGTCAGTTAGGACACTATTTCCGTTTTTTAGTTTTGTGAAAAGGCACATAGAGTTCTATAAAAATGGGATTGTTCCATTCGTTTTAAGGAAAAATTTATTATTTGTTTTGAGTTAGCAAGGAATTCTAATCTTAGTCATGAGACTTAGTTTAGTTTAGTTCATGGGGTTGGCTTCTTGTCAGCCATTTTCTGTCTCTTGTAATTCTCCCCTTTTTAATATATCTCTTTTTTTTCCGATCAAAAAAAAAAAGAGGGCAACTCCCTATGCTTCTGCAAATTCTGGAGCCGAACTAGTTGGTGACTATCCTGAACCCAGGGAATGGTTTAACAATAAAAGAAGAAATTTGAGAAATGGAGACAATCTATTTTCAGATCTTAATCGAAAATACATTGCACACAATATTATTAATTAAACATTATAGTAGAAAACCCATGTCATATCTTAGAGCCAGGGGAGCTTATTGCTCTGAAATCTCAGACATTTTCTTATTTGGATACTCACAAGCCAATAACAAGAACAACATGGACAACCAACCCACTACGAATGCCAACTCATACAAGTCAAGTTTTAATAATCTCCATACATCTCTCACCTTAGATGTAGCCATCACCAATGAAATATTTTACACTATTCTATAGGTTTTCCATTACCACGGTACAGGAAAAAGGCAGACAATCAGCATATGCATACCATTCCATAAAACAAGGCAGATAATCATAAATCAGATTTTTTGGTCAAAAAAGTTGTGATTCTACTACACAGCACTATAATAGACAGGTAATGAGGATTCTATTTTTTGGTTTAGTTGTACAGGAGAGAGAGAGACCAAAAATGAGAGAATGGTAGAGGGAAGGACCGAGAGAGAGAGAGAGAGATCGCGAGAGAGAGAGAGAGATCGCGAAAGAGAGAGAGACCGCGAGAGAGAGAGAGAGAGAGAGACATACCTGAGCAAAACCACGACGGAGGAGCAACAGCAGCAGCAGAACGGCGACTGAGGAGGAGCAGCAACAGCAACACAAGGACTGATCTGATCAATTAAAAGCTAGGGTTTCATTTTTTAGGGGGGAAGCGGGATGTTTGGGGTTGGGGGGTGGGGGGGGGGGAAGCTGGGGAAATAAGGGGGGAAACGGGAATAATATTGGGGGAAGCGGCAATAAATTTGGGGGAAGTCAAGAGGAGGAAAAATAAGAGTATTCTTGGCATTTTTTTAAAAACGCGGGGAATTAAATGCGGGAAAAAGTCTGATTTGTTCTAGTGACTTTTGGTGTAAATAGAAGATCTATTTTCTAAACCAACTCTTTGACTGAGGTGAGTGACTTTCCCTTCATTTGCTTTGCCAAGCCTCCAA
This sequence comes from Arctostaphylos glauca, assembly GCA_019985065.2. Classification (NCBI taxonomy): domain Eukaryota; kingdom Viridiplantae; phylum Streptophyta; class Magnoliopsida; order Ericales; family Ericaceae; genus Arctostaphylos; species Arctostaphylos glauca. The sequence continues at coordinate 4,516,971 of JAHSPW020000013.1, read as the reverse complement.
ATTTTACCTCCATCTCCTTGATCTACTTGTTTGTTGGGTCAATATGTTCCGGGGATGATCAAGCAACCTTCGAGCTTGTTCACTTTCTTGATCGTGTACATGCATCTGACTAGCTCATTTGCTCTCATCGTGATTTTGATCAACATGTTGTCTTTTGGGCATATCGTTTGTTCAAGGCGATGACGATGGTTTTGGGAATCGTTGTATGAGGGTGGCATTTTGTTGAATTCTTTGTTCTATCTCTTTGGCCATCATTCCGACCTGATCTTGATGTGCCTGAAATTGTTGGGAGTTAACCCCCCAACTTTGGGTTTTGGGGTTGTGACGATAGATCGTTGGGATGGTTCCCACTTGGGGGCACTACTACAATAATGGTAAAAGATCACGCATAAAAAATTAAAAAGATCTCAGTTTTATAAAAAGCGTGACAAATTATTTTAGAAAATTTTTTTAATCACACTTTTCCAAAAAAATCGTAATAATAATACCATTTTATCTCGGTATGTGATAAAAACGTGATTATACTTAATATGTTTTAATCTCAATTTTCATGTACAGACGAGATTAAAAATAAAAAAAAAATCTATTTACAAAAATTTAAGAGCCAAACAAGGCCCTTGTTTTCAATCCAATTGTTCCCATCGGCACTCAAGGAAAAAAAAACCTAACTCGATCATCTCTCAGCTCAGGTTCTCTCCCTTCCTCTCCCACCCTCTGATCCTGTCTTTCTCACTCTCGTTTGTAATGTTTGCTTCATAGATTTAGGGCTTTGAAATACAAAGATAGCAGAGAGGGCAACAATGGCTGACCTGCCCTATTACTCTCTCTATAGTCTGTATCGCCCTGTTAGAATCAATTCTCATCAATTCTTGTCAACATGTAGCTTTCGCTCTAGTTGCTACTACTGATTGATTGAGTAAGCATGGCGACAACCACTCTGACCTCCAAACTCGCTTGATCGACGACATGCTTTTCAGTTGGTACTCGCTATTTGTCAATCAACTACCCCGAGTCTACGATACCGAAACTATCACTCAAAAGTTTTGAGTTCAAGATCTGAGTTCACTGCGAGTCTAAGGTAATTTGTTTTAATAGTTCTCTGTTTAGTCAATAGCTTGAATTTGATGCCTACGATGGTGTGAGAACGCTGTTAATTTGTTTGTTCATTAGTTACGTCATTGCTGTCTTTTATCTATTTATCTATCTATATTTGTGTGTGTGTGTGTGTGGAATGCTATTTGTTTGCTATTTATCTATTGTTCAAGATCTGAGTTCATTGCTGTCTCTTACTCAGATTACTAGAGGCAATTTGTAGTATATATATGTGTGCGTATATGTATATATTGATAGATAGATAAATAGATAGCTGTAGGCAAAGGCGTGTCACATGTGTGCAAGTACCAAAGTTACAAGGTTTGTGAGGTAATTTACGAGTCATTGTGATGTTAGTCATGAACTAGACCTATTTTTTAACAACTTATCATTTTTTTAGCACAATTAGCTTCTACATTGAGCTATGTCATATAAAATTCATGTTTCACTTCTAATGATTAACATAGGAGGATTTTACAATTTTTTTGTTTGTTAATGTCACCTTTACACTCGGTGGATGGGGCAGAGGCTATGTAGGAATTACTAAATAAGAATCACCTTTATACTTCACATCTTGTTATTTTCCCCTTGTGTGATGTTATCTCTGCACACTGATAAATTAGTAATACATAATGTAGTGGTTGTTCTGCATTTCATTAGGAGAGAGTTAGCCTATTATAAATTAGACTAAGTTTGTTACCAAAGACTTGTGATAGACCATGAATACAGTGGAAGTTAAGCTATTGTGGTTGGTTAAGTGAGTAGCTCCTGATTTAAGCCTCCACTTTGCAGGAGTTAAAGTGTAATCATGAGGCCCCATATAAAGTCTTGATGTAGCTTTGATTTGTTTATTATGGCCTTTATCTCAGTTCTCATTCTACTGATGTATTTATTTTCCCTCGTGTACTTCTTTTGCTGGTTTTCGGGCTTGGATTGTGTGTTTTAGTCAAAGTGGTGGTGCTTTAGCAATTAGCAATTAGGCAAGCCAGTAGGTAGTGTTTTTGGTTTTGGCTTGAGGTTGGCTTCTGGCCACTTGATGGTTTGTTTTTGTTTTAGGTGCCTAGAGTTGTTCTCTTAACTCTTGATTCCTCAATCTTATGTAACCTTCATTATTAATAAAATATTTGGCTTTTGGTGATTAAAAAAAAAAAAATTCATTCACTTCCTGGCATGATTGTAATAAAATGTTTGCTTTAGAACATGTACAACAAGTATTAGCCAACATGGGATATGCCTTATTTTTGCCCCTAAGAAGAACTAAGAAGGACCATTTTTGCTGCTTGTTTTCATCTGTTTTGGATCAACATTTGCTTGATCTGTTGCAGCTTTGTAAGTACTGAGTTCTGGATTAGCACTTACCCTGTTGCTGCTTTATTTGCTGCTGTGTTTGGCAACTGCTGCGTGTGGCTGCTGTGTGTGGCTGCTGCGTTTGTTACCGACCAGATCAATTTTATAGTAGTTGTTAATATTTTTTTTTAAAGAAATGTGTTTCATTCATGTCTCCATATATTCTTTGATCAGTGTGATTCTTTGCACAAGCGACAAATTAGTCAAGCAAAGCACAATGAATGGTTTAGATAAATTTTTTTGACCCTTGTGCGGCATATTTATGCGTCATATCTAACACAGAAATCATATCTAACCCATATTGCAAGGACCATAATCAGTGTATATTGTCACTGATTGACATAGGGTTTATTTTTGCATTCTATTTGCAGAGATACGAAAAGGATATTGTTGGCTGACGAGCTTCATTCAATCCAAATAGTTTATTTTGCTTGGTAAGATCATTTATTTGCTCTATTTATTTAGTTTGAACATGGAAATTCTCTCTTTAGTGTTTTATTTGCTCCATTTATTGACTTATGTTGCCAATATGCTTCTAGAATGCTAGAATACTTTATTCTTTTTGTCATTTATATATAGGGATTTAAGAATCTATCGGGATGGATAGATCTTGGATGCTAAAGGATAGAAGATCAAAAGACTATGAGGAAGGGGTTGAAATTTTTTTGAACTCTGCTATTATCCATGCAAAAGATCTTCAATCTATTCGATGTCCATGTACACTATGCGGGAACTTGAAAAATCAACTTATTCACGAGATTAGAAACCATCTCTTTTTCAATGGCATTGATCAAAGTTATAAAATATGGATATGGCATGGAGAAGCAGCTACCAGTAGCACGTCACCACACTGTGACAATGCTGAAAAGTGTCTCTCTCAAGAAGTTCCTAAAAAACCATTGAATGTTACACCAGAAGTAGTAGAAATGATTGAGGCTGCATATAATGATTGTGAGACCGATCCTAATAAGTTTAAAAAATTACTCGAAGATGCTGAAAAACCATTGTATCCTGGTTGCACAAAGTTTACAAAGCTAGCTGCTTTGGTTTACTTATTTAATTTCAAAGCTGGAAGCCAGTTATCTAATTTATGGTTTACGAATCTACTTAAAATGTTGGGTGACATGCTACCGGTCAATAATGAATTACCATTATCCATGTATGAGGCGGGAAAGACCTTGGCTGCGTTAGGAATGGAATATGAAAAAATACATGCTTGTTCCTTTGATTGTATACTATATAGAAAGGAGTTCAAAGACGCAACTTCATGTCCTACGTGTGAAACATAAAGATGGAAGTTAAAGAAGAATTCAACTGAAGTTAGAGTTGGTGTGCCTGCTAAAGTTGTTTGGTATTTTTCGCCTATTCCAAGGTTTCGAAAGATGTATCAGTCGAGGGAAACAGCAAAGGAATTCATATGGCATGCTTATGAAAGAGAATCTGATGGTCTACTACGTCACTCAGCAGACTCCCCATCATGGAAGTTAGTGGATCACAAATGGCCTAATTTTGCTGCGGAGCCAAGAAACCTTCGCCTAGCTCTTGCTGCTGATGGAATTAATCCCCACAGTTATTAATCCCCACAGTTCCCTCAGTAGCAGGTATAGTTGTTGGCCAGTTATACTTGTTACCTATAATCTTCCACCTTGGCTATGCATGAAGAGGAAATTTATGATGCTAACACTGTTGATATCTGGTCCAAAACAACCTGGTAATGACATCGATGTTTATTTGGCCCCATTGATTGATGATTTGAAAATATTATGGGAGGTAGGCATTGAAGCATATGATGCTTATCAAGAACAACATTTTAGGTTGAAGGCTATACTGTTATGGACAATTAATGATTTTCCCGCATATGGAAATTTGAGCGGCTGCGTAGTGAAGGGCTATTATGCATGTCCAATCTGTGGTGAACAAACGTGTTCTCGCAGATTAAAGCATGGTAAGAAGAATATATATACAGGGCATAGGAAATTTCTTCCACGCTTTCATCCATATCGGAGACAAAAAACGTCTTTTAATGGTGAGCAAGAGTTTAGTGACGCACCCATACCGCTAAGTGGGGAGGAGGTATTACAAAAAGTTAAAGGGATTAAAACAATATGGGGAAAGAAAAACAAAACAAAAAAGTCAGCGGATGGCACTGTAGGTACAAAGTGTTGGAAGAAAATGTCAATATTCTTTGATCTTGAGTATTGGAAAGACTTGTACGTTCGACATATGTTGGATCTTATGCACATTGAGAAAAAGTTTTTAGCGAGCATTATTGGGACTTTGCTTAATATTCCTGGAAAAACAAAAGATGGAATCAACGCTCGCCTTGATCTTATTGTAATGGGTTTACGAGAAGAGTTGGCACCAAATGTTGGAGTTAAGAAAACGTACTTGCCTCCAGCATGTTATACTTTATCTAGGGAGGAGAAAAGAAGAGTCTGCAAAACATTGTTTGAACTCAAGGTTCCTGAAGGTTACTCCTCAAATCTTAGAAATTGTGTCTCAATGGAAGATTTAAAGTTGTATAGTTTGAAATCTCATGATTGCCATGTTCTGATGCAACAGTTACTACCACTGGCAATTCGCTCTGTGTTGCCAAAAGAAGTGAGATATGCGTGATAATTATGTTTCTTCTTCAATGCTATTTGTACCAAAGTGATAGATGTGTCAAAATTAGACAAAATTCAGTCTGATATTGTGATAACATTATGTCTACTTGAAAAGTTCTTTCCACCATCATTCTTTGATATCATGGTTCATTTGACTGTGCATCTTGTTAGAGAAGTTCGACTTTGTGGTCCGATTCACTATCGATGGATGTATCCATTTGAGAGGTTCAAGAAGGTATTAAAGAGTTACGTTCGTAATCGTAATTTTCCAGAGGGTTGCATTGCCGAAAGTTATATTGTAGAAGAAGCAGTTGAGTTTTGCACAGAGTATTTATCAGGAGTACATGCAATTGGGCTTCCTAGTGCCAAGAACATGACAATTGATAATAAAGAAATTGAAAGGCCTTTAACATCTGGCCATGTTGTTGCTATTGAAAACGAAGAATGGGAGCAAGCACATTGTTATGTACTAGAAAATACAACGAATGTCCAACCTTATATCGAGTAAGGCATTTTATATATCCATCTTTGTTGAAAGTAAAAGAAATATCTTCGTATTTGCTTTATCAACATATGCTATTTGTCTGCAATTCTATAGGAATCACATGGCATGGTTGAAGCTACAATATCCTCGTCAATGTAAAAGTCAAAAGTGGCTACAAGTTCAACATAATAAGACATTTATGTATTGGCTACGTGAAAAGGTATATAAAACATTAGACATTTACCTCTTACGTATATTATCTTAAGAACAAATTTAGCTAACTATTTTAGTATACACAGGTTGTCAATGAAATAGCTTGCGAAAATAATATTTCTAGTACCTTGAGGTGGATAGCACAAGGGCCATGTCGAAATGTGATAAAGTATCCTGGCTACATTATAAAAGGTTGTCGTTATCATACAAAGGAACGCGATAATTTACGAGTCAGTCAAAATAGTGGAGTTAGTGTGGTGGCAACAACAATGCAAGTTACTGGCTACAGAAACAAGAACCCTGTGGTTGCAGATATGAGTTTTTATGGTATCATTACGGAGATATGGGAACTTGATTATAATGCATTAATGATTCCAATATTTAAGTGTGATTGGGTTGACAACAAGAGGGGAATTAGAAAAGATGAACTTGGTTTCACATTATCGAGCTTGGAAGGATAGGCCATAAATCTGATTCCTTTATTTTAGCTTCCCAAGCAAAACAAGTTTTTTATGTCGAAGATCAACTTGATCCAAAATGGTCAATTGTCTTGGAACCTCCTCAAAGTCGATTTCCTTGTGATATGATGAAATCAATGATTGGTTTGTTGAGCATCAAAGTTCTAACGTATTAGTGCATGAAGTTGAATCATTTGACGAACCCGACGAATCTACATCTTATGTTCGAGGAGACTGTGAGGGAACGTGGATTGACAACACATGAACTATTATGGTATGTATCAATTATGAATAATTTACATGAAATATTGTGTTGTTTTTAGCTATGGGACTTTAATATATTACTTTGAATTGTTGTTCACATCTCTCATATTTTTCCTCATATCGCAAGATGGGGTCATCGCTGAATTTGCCAAGTAATGGGAAGGATAACGATTTGTTACCAAAGTTGCAAAGTAAGAACAAGAAAGTTAGAGGTCCAACTACCCTTCCAGGTCTTATAAAGGAAAGGAGTTCCGGTGTTCGACAAGCTCTTGAGTACAACGATTATGGTCAACCTGTTGGCAAATCAAAACCAAAATATGCAAGCTATCTTGGGGTCTTGGCTCGTACAATGGTACCTATAGACCTTAAATAGTCTAAGGTGCCACGAGAAACGAAAAATAAGTTATAGAATTGTGTGGAGGTAAGTACGACGTGTTTACATTAGAATTCAACAACGAAACGAAACATATTCAAGTTGTAATATAATTGCTTTGTTCATCCCTTTTATAGTTGGCATTTGATGTGGATCCACGTAGTAGGAAGCAAGCTTTGTCTTCTATCGCAACCAACTGTAGGACATTCAGAAAAACTTTGACTAAGTACATACGTGCACATAAATCAAACCCCGAGCTCATTTCAAAACCACTCCACGTAGTAGGAAGCAAGCTTTGTCTTCTATCGCAACCAACTGTAGGACATTCAGAAAAACTTTGACTAAGTACATACGTGCACATAAATCAAATCCCGAGCTCATTTCAAAACCACCAACGAGTTATGGTTTCATCGAACAGAGACAATGGGATGCATTTCTTGAATATAGATTGACAAAAGATTTTGAGGTGTGTATGCATGAACTGCATGCCATTTCTTTTGGAGTCCTCTTTACTATTGTTAATTGATTTTTGTACATTTAAAGATTCATAGCGAGGAACAACGAGGTAGACAGAGTAAAAACATATATCATCATAGGCTCAGTCGATTGGACTATGCTCAATTTGAACTAGATCAGGTTAGTGATTTGAAATTAATAACCATTTGTATTTACGTGAATCTATTTCTAATTCGTTACTTATGCTCTCACTGCTTGATTTCTTGTTAATTGTTTCATAGATAAATGAAAAAAGAAAAGCAGTGGACGGTACTAATTCCAATGCTGCTGAGGGTGAAGGTGTGGGTGTGGGTGTGGGTGTGGGTGAGGGTGAGGGTGAGGGTGTAAATTTGGGTATTCAACATTTGGATAGAAGCGTTCTATGGAAGAAGGCTCGTCAAAACAAAAACGGAGAGTATGATAATGAGGAAATCAAGCAACAAGCAGCAAAGATTGTAAAGCTATTTATATCAACTCATTAAGGTTAAAATTTAATTCATCAAGTTTTAATGCTTTTTATTAACTATGTCAATGTTTGTTTTAGGATGAGCTGACCAAACTTTCAGAAGAGGGGAGTTTAACTATTGAAGGAAGCAATGATATCTTGACATTGGCATTGGGTACACCTGAACATCCTGGTCGGCTACGGGCCATAGGAGATTTTGTAACACAGACTGCCTACTTTAACATACCTAGACGTGGTACCCATTCACGTTGCGAAGAAAAGATTAAATCACTTGAGAGAATTATGGTGCAAATCCAAGGCCAACTAACTTCAATGAATCAACAAAGGTCTCATACACCACAATCTGAGCATGTAAGTTCAAACACCATGAAAAGTTATGACATTTGCACCCTGCAACATGATTCAAGCAGAATAGACGTTGGGATGAGAAAAATGAATGACATACAGCATGCCTCTAATCCGACACTGAAAAAGGTAAATTATTTTAATTTTTTAAAAAGTTGTGGGATCATGTTGTTATTCATATTACTAGTTAGAATTGTTGATTGATGGTTCTTATTGTTCTAGAGCAAACCCTGTAGATTGGCTTTGGGGACCCTTGATAACATTGTTGCTCATGGTACGATGTTTGATAAAGTCGGACCGGAAGAAGTAATTCATATGGTACCCTTAGGAGAGGCCAATGTCCGTGTGTCAATTGATTTGGTAATAGACAAGGACGTCGTTCTTCCTATACCAATATTGGGGGAGGTGAATACTATTGGAGAGGCAGCTGGATACCATGTTGCTTGACCTAAAGATTTAGTATTACTTACAAGTATTACTTCGAAAAATCATGGATATGGTAATAAGGTATTAATCCTCTCATAAAAGTATATTTCTGGATGGGAATTGGATATATCTAGTTTTTATATCTGGATTGTTGACTTATATTTGAATTTGTTTTTAATTTAGGGACCTCAAAAAACTTCTAGACGAGATAGCAACAAGGTACAATATATGTTGTAATTTGGTATTTTTCATATGGTTCTTCCAATTATTCCATATCTCGGAACTTTTTTTTGGATAAACTTCTTACTTAACTAGGTAATGTCAAAGAATATGGATTTTGAAAAGAATTTGGAGTCTATTCGGTCTTTTGACGACTTTGTGAAGCATCTTGAATACAATGAAGCATATAACATTTTGCTTGACAAAGACATATTTGGGGAGAAGATTGTGGTGCCACTTCAAAGAGTATATATGGAGTATATTTCTGAAATGAAAGAAATATCTGTTGCATGCATCATGCTGTATATCAGGTTAGAGGAGTAATATTACATGAATACATTTATTAAGTTATCAAATACTCATATAACGATTGCTTTTCGGCATTTTCAGTCATCTCTATCATGTTATTAAGTCTTCAAACTTTGAGGGAAGATTTCTATTTGTTAACCCTTCCGCTATTAGTGGAACAAACAAATTTGGTGGATCTTCAAAATCATCAATACTTGCAAGTAAGGATGCTGGCAATGAACAACTTGTTTTCGTTCCTCACAATTTGGGGTAAGTATTTTCTTCTAAATTCTTAATTTATGAGGTGCTTAAGGCTAATACATCTATTAGCTAATCCACTCCAACAATTGATGAACTTACGCATTGAATATAATCTTAAGGTTGGGATGGATTTCACCGTCAACTGAATCAAGATAGTAAGCTGTTGGAGATGATAGATCTATGACTACTAATATCCAATGATAGAATAGTTTTTATTTCATTCAACTGATTGATAGTTTTATATTACTTTTTGTGAAGTGCTTTAAAGATTTACGATTCTACCAAGAGAAACACTAGAAGAAGTCTTGTTTGGAAACAAGTTCAGGTATCGGCGTATCCTCTTCCTTTGTTGTATGTCATAAATGGTAATGTATTTTTTCTAATCATGATAAAAATTACTTCTGTAGTGCCCGCAACAACCTACAAATGTTGAATGTGGCTTTTACGTAATGAGATACATGAGGGATCTTATTAAAGATGAGAGCATCCTCCGCAAACGTGATGTGAGATTACTTAGTTTATTTCACTATTTTCATCAAAATAAAGTATACAAAAAATCTTCTCTTCACTTGTTCTTTATGTTTTGCAGTTCAATGGGAAGAAGACTTACACCACGACTGAGATAGATGAAGTACGAGTTGAATGGATAAATTTAGTCTTGGAACATAACCTCTAAAGTACGGCTTATGATGGTAATTCATGACTTTCCTTGTCCTTTTTAAAATGGTGCCTTTGATCTTCTTTAGAATTTGACGATGGTGTTTCGCTAATGATGCCTTGTGTGTCAATTTAAGAAAGGTGGTTTGACTCTATGTGAGTTTCATGAATTTGTGATTGTTTGCATGTCTACTCCATTAGGAGAATCCTAAATGTTCTCTTTTTTGTTGTGCCTAATGTTTACCTATTTGTTGGAGTTTTATGGTTGATTCTTGGTGGTGTAACTTCTGTTGAGGCAGCAGCTGTGTGCAGCTTGGCACTTCTGCTGATGAATTTGGCGATGAACAACTTGTTTTGCTTCTGCTTCTGGTTTGACGCTGATGAGTTTGTTTTGCAATTTAGTTTACCTTCTAATTTTGTTAACAGATTGTTGGTTTGAAATGCTTAAGCGTGTATTTACCTTCTTCAGTTCTACTGGAATTGGATACACTAGTTATGGATTTTTTGTAGCTAGCCTTGAGCAGCATACTCTGTAATGGATTTTTTGGTTAATATTAGACAAGATTTTTCGGTGCTATTAAAATGTGATTTTTATGGGTTATTTTATCGAATAGGGGGTATTATTTAATTTGATTTGTAGAAAAAAGTAAAAATTAATTTATTACAGAGAATAACTTATAATCACGGTATATCATGCAACTGTGATATTACAAAGAATAACTTACAATCACGGTTTATAATCCAACCGTGATTGTTAGTGTCAAATAATCCCGGTTTTATACAAAATCGAGATGTTAGATAGGTGTTTTAATCACGGGATATGGTACATTTAATCACGATTTTGTACAATACTGAGATTGTTTGTAACGTTTTAGATCACGGATTGTAAGCGGGATAAAAAATGACAGACTTTTCATTACACCCCGATACACCACGGAATGAAAACCGAGATTAAAAGGTAACGATCACAATTAAAAACCGTGATCTTTAGCTCTATTTGTAGTAGTGGGGGCCCTTCACCATTGTTTTGGTCCCCATTGCCCTCAGAATCATTGTGGACTTGCGCGGCCATCGATTGATTCCTAACCATCAATTGTCCTATTAGAAAATAAGGTACCCTTTGGAATGTCAGCGGGAAAGTTCCAACAAACGACATCAACTGATATCCGATTAACAATGCCTCTGCGAATCTTTGATCTGCAAGGAAACTACTATGATAATGGTGTGGTACCGACAAATACTTTTTCCGATGCCTATGTCAAAAATTTGTAGATCTAAATAGAAAGAATACCAAAGTTTTATTGATTTACAAGAGAATCGTACCCTTTTAGAGTGGATTTGAATATACTTATATGTGTCTGAGTGGTGGAACACTATTTAAGTCATTTTCCTTCATCACGGATAGGGATAAATCTAAAGAAGCCTTGTTTTGTGGAGTCTTGCCATCTCTATCATTAGCTTTGCCCTAGTCTTCCTATGAGCTTAGGACTTCCACTGACTAACTAGGGCCCATTCCCAATCTTGTTAAGGCCATTGGGGTTAATTGGTTTGCTTCCTAGACATCATCCGAGCAGTCTTTCTTGCTAAACAAACAGAAAAGACTGAAAAAAACGTCCACAGTCAAATAAACCATCAAATGGTTAATTATATATGCTCAATCAGTAATTCTATGGTCATATGGATTATTTATTCAAGAAGATCACATATTTGCTATTTAGTTAAAGTTATTTGTAGTTGGATAAATTTGTATTGAATACATATAATCTCACTAAATATAAGGTGTATACTACCATAGGATTGTAGTATTATTAATCTGATCACTATTAATCTTATGAAATTATATATTATATACTCTTCACTATTAATCCCGTTAAATAAATAATTTATAAGGAGTGTTTGAGATGACTTTAGAATAAATTTTAAATTACGATTTTAGGTTTTACTTTAGATTATATATAATAAACTTTTACAGAACAAGATAAATTTATTTATCTCAACTGTAAATTATAGTTAACTTGTAGCAAAAACTAGTATCGTCTATTTCAAAACACTAAAAATTAATTTTATATTAATAAAAACATAAAATAAGGGTCAAAAGTATTTCAAAACCAAATCCTCTAGAATCAAAATTTAAACCAAATTTTATTTTTTAAGAATCCCTAGAATTTTAAAAGTTTGGATAAATTTTTTTGGATTTGTGTTGCTTTCTCATTTTTCTGAGCTCAACATTTAAAAAACAGAGTCTTTTGTGTTTATTCGTTGTCTTTAGTGATTTTTTTTAACTTTTGAACATTTTTGTGTTTAAAAGTTTAAATTCATTTCATTGAGATGAACCAATAATTTATAAAAAATTAAGATCAAAATAACAAATCAAAAAAGACAAAAAAATTTAAAAAAAAAAAGTTAGGCCAAATATAACTTAAAGCACAAAACATACCACAGGTGGGGATAACTGTGAGTTCACATTTTTCTCTTTTTCTATCTCCTGTATCCATTCCCAGAAGCCTACACATGTTTGAAGAGGGCCCCTGGATTCACATGTACCATATGAGAACAAAGGAAAGGGAATTGGGAAGTTTGGGTACATGACAAGGGTGTACTGTTCATTGATAGCAAGCCTTTCATGACTTCTCAGTGTGTGTGTGTCCAACCCTACAATATCAGACAATAATCCCCTCCCCACATTCTGTACCTACAATTATTACTACCTTCAATTTCCATTATTTTGTCAAAACTTGTCATCTTTTTTGTGACACTAAGACCACAAAACTTATAATAAAGATAAAGAATGATCGATTATCTAGAGTCGTTAAACTTTACGAATTAACAAAGAATTCACATATTTTTGAACATATTTGTATTTGAAGAATTTGCAGACATGGATTTTTTCTACTCAGTTTACAAAGGAACAAAACAAAAGGACTGATCAATTATCTAAATAAATACATTAGTTACGTGTCTGCTGTAAAAAACTAGAAAGCATTCCTGGTGATGCTGCAAGGATCTTAACAGTACCACACACAACTACACGTACAGGTAATATATGCATATACAGTACACACGGTAAAGAGAGAGAGAGTATAGATATATATATGTATATACACACACACCTGTTTGAGCGGGTTTCTTTGTTGGTTATCCGTAAACAGTGTGTTTCTTGTTCTCATTCAATGCGAAAAAAATCACATCCATGGCAGAGCTCTGTGATTTGCAAATCCATGTTAATGGTCAACGCACATTCTTTGTGAACGAGGTAACTAATCCGAAATTCTCCATTCCATTGATTTATTTATACTCTTTCTTTACTTCTGTTAAAACCCAATTATTTTCGTGAGTAATTTTTGCTCCGTGGGTCAAATTTTCTCAGGAAATCATATCAAAATTCTCGGGAAAGTTGAGAAAAATCATAAAGCAAGAAAAGAGAAGAACCCAGATCAGGAATTCTGGTATCGAAATCGTTGATTTTCCCGGAGGCCCAGATGGGTTTGAGTTGGTTTCAAGATTCTGTTACAACAATGGCAAAATCACAATCGCAGTACCGAATGTCTCTCTCCTCCATTGCTGTGCTCTGTTTCTTGGAATGACAGAGAAAAATGGAGTCTTCCCAAATCTCTTGGAGCAAACTGAGAATTTTCTTGAAGATATGTTTTATTGGTCTTGGAATGATATAATCACTTGTCTCAAGAGCTGCGAATCCTTCTTTTCCTACGCAGAAACTTCTCCATCTAATCTTGTTCAAAAGCTCATGAATTCTCTTTTGGCCAAAATTGCTCAACATTCGGATATGAATCTAATTGCTTCATCTTCTTCTTCTTCTTCATCCCCAGAAACCCCTGCGTCTGGTATCACTAGATCAAACTCAAGCAAGAAATCATGGTGGTTTAATGATCTGACCATTTTACCCCCCCAAATCATTGAGAATTTCGTCAAGACTATAAGGTGTTATGGGAGTGATAACAACAGCCCAGTCCTCACCAGATTCCTCCTCCACTACCTGAAATCACCACCAGTAAAAAACACCAAAAAGGAATCATCAAATTCCGTGCAAGGCTATTATGGGAATATTGCAGATACAGCTGTCCATGGGGTGATTTTGATGGGAAAACCCTCATTTTCATGCAGAGGGTTGTTATCCATTTTGAGGGTTGTTTCTGGTTTTGGGTTGAGCAGAGAATACAGAGGTGGGCTTGAGAGATTGATTGGTGGGGCCCTTGATGAAGCAACACTTGATGATCTGTTGGTGGCTTCTGGACATAATGGGGGTGGTGGTGTGGTTTATGATGTGAATCTTGTGGTGAGATTAATTAGGGTTTTTGTTCATGATAATAAAGTAGTGGTGAAGAAGATGAAGATGAAGAAGGTGGGTAGATTAGTTGATAAATATTTAGGGGAGATAGCTCCTGATCACAATTTGAAGATCACAAAGTTTGCTAGAGTTGCAGAGAGTTTGCCTGATTTTGCTAGGGATTGCTTTGATGGAGTATACAGAGCCATTGATATCTATCTCCAGGTGATCCATTTTATATTTTTGTTTCTCATATATAATTTGAGGTGATTTTACTATTGATATCTAGAGAGGATTTGAGTGTGTGCTGAACTCCAAGAGTTTGGCCTATTGGTCAACACCTAATTTGCACTCTCTTAAACTTAGATTTTATATCCTAAACTTCTTAAATGCTTAGTATAGAGTCAATTATAAATCTAGTAGAAAATGAGATTCATTCTTTAAAAATTAATCAAGTCATGTATAAATTGATCGGGACACCTTAACTTTCAAGTTTGTTTGCTTTTGAGACAAACTTTTTGCTGAAATTTGTCATATTTGACGTATTATTCATTTCTTTTTAATGCTTTTTGCTTCTACGGTCCGTTTGATAATAGTCAAAATTTTAAAAGAGATATGATGAATATAATAAGAAGAAAAATATAGTACAAGGAAAGATCTATTATCGATGCGTGAATAGTTATAAAGAGTTTGTTTGAGTATTTTTTGAGCAACACGAATATAATAGATATGATTAGTTGGATAGTATTTTCGTAATTAATAATGACACTCTCATTATTAGAAGAATAAGATACAAATAGGGAGAGAGGTGGAAAATTTGAACAATGCTAGTGACACTCCATAATTTACTTCATTTTATATTGTATGTTAGGTTCAAACAATCATAGGGAACCGGAGCCTACCCACTTATTTATCACTTCATAGTTGTTTGCCATCTATACATGCGGTATAAAATAAGGTAAACTACGAAGTGCCACTAGAATTGTTCGAAATTTTTTTATCCCTCCAAGCGAATAAATTAGTACCTCGGATATCATATTTATTTGTTTAAAGAAATAACCAAAATCCCAAATATGATAAATCAAGTAATCATATCAGGAGTGATAGACAATTAATCATTATTTGACAGCTAACATCTATAATTTGTTTGCAATTCAGAATCTTATAAAAGACCTATAACTTACAAAAATCTAACCCTTCTTTTATGTATGTATGTCTGTCTGTCTGTCTTCCTCTTACCGTTTCTAGCTTTGGTTTTGATAGGTCTTGTTTGGATTTCTTATCCACACATGAACAAATGGGATAGAAGAGAATCCCTTGCATGAAAATTAATTGGTCGGTTATGGTGGGGGACAATGACAACAAACAAGCCATAAGACAAAAACTGTTTTTCCATACCAACAAAAAAAGGAAATTCATTTTTCTTGTATATCCTTTTTTCGACTTTTATTTCGAAAATTGTGCCTCTGTTGGACATCAGAAACCTTTGTGCATTATAAATTTGCGTCAAAGGAAATTAATCCCTCTCTTTCTATAGAGAAACAAAACAAACAGTACTCTCTATGCAATACAGGGCTGATAATCCAATATTGTTCCTTTGAATATTATAGACAAAAGGATCTTTTTCCCAAACTAAATAGGCAGCAAAGTGGACATTAATTTGCTGCATTTTTACACTACCCAAATACTTTATGGGGATTAGTGATAATCTGGTAATTCCAATCCGATTCGTCTCTTTGATTCTAGTTGTTCCTAAAGCCTGTTGCACAAGGAACAAATAATTAGTGTCAATCGGCTGTTTTCGGCCAGAAGGCACTCCGGTGTTTAAGTTAAAACATGTGAGATAAAAGTACAAAAGTATTTGTACTTGTAATTGAATGCGTCATGATTTTGCCTTCTATCCTTTATGATCATTTCTCTAATTTGTACATTGCTAAATCTGGCTATTTTCATAAGAGTTTCCGTAATAGGAACATTCTAAATCTGTACACCTTCTTATTTGGATCTTTTGCTACTCTAGAAGTTTTGACCGCCTTGGTTGAATGGCAGTCTGGTCATTCCGCACGGTGACAGGCCATGCGTTGAGTCTCATTCTCTGATCGGTCAGTTTTAAGAATGTCCGTTTAGTAATACGTTGGGTAACATCTCACGCTACCGGCACAACCCAATTCATGGGGCCCAACTTGGCTCTTATATGGATCTGTTCGGTAATACTTCGAGCAAAACTTCATGTTATAGACTTGATGCATTATCATGAACCTAGCCTGTCCGTTTGACCCGTTAACCCAGGTTTAGGTCAACCCAACAGTTTCGGCCCACTACACTTTTGATAACTTTCTAGTCAATTTATATTTATCTCCACTAATTTTTAGATGGTCAATTTCGTCATCTAGAGGGCACAATTAAAACAACACAACCATGTATAAACCAAGAATGTGAATACCGTACCGTATCGTTTTGACATAAAAATGACATCAAGTACCTTTAATACCGTACCGTTCTCAATATCGGCGAATACCGATCGATACCAAATTTTTTTTTTTCAGAGTTGCAAAAAAAATTAATTTTTTTAAGCTTTCTTTCTATAGTTTATATATATATATTGATATTTGCGATAAATCCGATACGGTACCTGGTACACGACCGGTACCGTACCAATAAAAAAACTGGTACTCAAATCGATCCAGTATTCAAAACTTTGGTCTCTCTCTTGATAGATTTGTTTTTGCAGTCTCACCCAACTCTCTCACTGGAGGAGAGATCAAGGTTATGCAGCTGCCTTAATTACAAGAAGCTGAGCCTGGAAGCATGTAAAGATCTTGCTAAAAACCCCAGAATCCCCCCTCGCATCGCAGTACAAGCACTGGCTTCTCAACACCCCAATATAATTACCAATTCACCCCCCACTAAAACAGAGTTTGATCAAAATTATGAGACTCCTCCTCCTCCTACTAATATAATTCCACAATTAATTATTAATAATGGAATCAGAAACAGTAGAACCAAGTTAGGAGATTACAAAGGGGTTGAAGGGAAGAAGAATAAGGATGATGATGATGAAGAAGAAGAAGAAGATATGAGACTGAACCTACAGAGGATGCAGTGGAGGGTTGTGGAGTTAGAGAGAGAATGTAGAGAGATGAAGGGTAAGATGTCTAGGATTGTCAAGACTGCTGCCCCTCTTGCTTCTTACAATAACAGAGGACTCCCCAGGCTCTGCTGACCTCTCTCTCTCTCTCTCTCTCTCTCTCTCTCTCTCTCTCTCTCATGGAAGTATAGGGAGTATCCATCCCTAACTGTAAAATATCGATATTTGAGTTGTTTTTTAAAATGTAATTTGCTATGTAAGTTTTGGATAGAGTGATGATGTCATTGTCACATAAAAACACTCCATATGTTGTTTTCCCAAAGCTCTATGTAGTTCATCGAAAAAGGGTGCTCGGCCCTTCATTTATAGAAATATATATAGATTTTTTTTTTCATAACTCAAGGCATTTGAATTTGCACCATAAGTTATTTTTAAATGGAATTAATTAATTCGATTTTTTGTGAGTAAGATATTCATTTAAAGTTGAGATAGAATTAGCATATATTAACCTCCATAAAAATCGATAGTTTCGGGAATATGTTAAGTTTAATACCTAAAAAAACAAATCTTCAAGTTTCAATCTTGATCACAAAGCTAATCTTTTGAGATTTTGTATCAATATTATATAATTTTTATTTGTTCTTATGCGCATCATTCAAATCCAAAGAAAAGAAGATTCGTTTAAACACGGAATGGAGACTTCTACAGCACTTCTACAGTTTATAATCATTAGACAAAGTGTTCTTTAAACTAACCTCAAACATTCGTACGAGAGATTAAGGATTCAAATCTTACCAAAAGCAAGAAATGATTGTTAAGTTTATTGTTAGATAAAATTATGCTTAAACTTTTATGCGGAAACATAATTTTAATAAGATCTTGAATCAATACATCTCAAGAAAATAATAATAAACATATCTTTGTGCGCCATTGAATGTGGAAAGAAAGAAACCCCTTACTTGAACTTTAATTCTCGGCTCACCTTCTCCTCTCTGTCTCTAACTCTTATGAATAACCCAATAATCTTTTATTGATGGAAATTGATACTAACAAGGGGTTGGGTATTCTTCCTTTTATAAAGGAGAGAAGAGGGCTTAGAGATATAACATTATAAGACACCTAATCCATCAAGGTCTCTTAATTAATTATCCACAAATATATTTTTCCATAAATAATAATTAGTTTTGATGAATCTTATCTTATATTGGCTTTATCAAATATGTGGAGTCCAAGTGCAACAAGGAATACTCAAAAAGAGGTGTAGGCCAATGGGTCACCTTTAATATGGGTTTAACATTCTCCCACTTGACCCATTAAGCCGATTGTGATGTAGAAGTGTAATTTTATTTGTAAAACATGCAATTTTATAAAATTGACTCAAATGGACTTCCACACTTAAAAATATTGACACATGATCACGAATTTTATAAAAGCCAATAGGTTCAAACTAATTAAAACTGTAATACTGTAATTATCTCAAATCACCAACACGAGTCATAGCGGTTGTACAACATCTGTGTTATATTCCCTTCTATGCACCACAACATTGATAACCCTCAATAACGTAGTCTTTGATTTGGAAAAATAAAGCCCCCATAATTTGTCTTGTCAAGACATTTCCTGTTCAATAATATCCAACATAATATGTGCACACATAATTGGAAACAGAAAAATCAAAAACATACTATTATTTTGCAAAAGAAATGTCATAGAAACAATAACCACTCATCTATCATGGATTGCGCAAAAGACCCATCCTAATAACATGTTCTTTATATGTCTTTGGTGGCAATCCCTTTGTTAACGGATCAGCAACCATGAGAGTGTTGCTTATATTTTCTGGACTCTTTCTCTAACAACCAAGTACTTTACTTCCATATGTTTCGAACCACTAGAGTACTTTCCATTCTTAGAGAAAAAAACTGCAGCGGAATTATCACAATAAATTCTCATTGGTTTGGCAATTGAGTCGACAACACCAAGACTAGAAATGAAGTTCTGCAACCATAATGCATGACCTGTGGCCTCAAAGCATGCCACAAACTCGGCCTCCATAGTTGATGAAGCAACAATGGACTGCTTCACACTCTTCCACGAGATTGCC